>CM026211.1:6458560-7058560 GCA_014839995.1 Xenentodon cancila | reverse complement strand
CTGAGAGAAGAATGTGAAGGGGTCAAAGGGCTTGGAGCGCTGGGGAAACCATGCTGAATGTTAAACTAAGGGGAAGACTCAGTGGACGAGTCGAGCCGGCAGTACAGCTCTGCACTCAGCAAGCAGAACTGGACTAGAACTAGAACTAAGTCCAAACTAGGTCTGACAGACAGGTGTGAGGGCGGCGACAAAAGCAAATACAATACTGCACGTCTGACCATGTCCGACAGCCAACAATGAATTTCCTTTTGATATTTTTACTGAAAGACTGATTTGTTAAAAGTACAATTGGAGGAAATTCAAATTCCTCCAGTTTGAATCTATTCATTTCATTGTGTCCTAGGTATGTACACATGAACACTTATAAACAGCTGTCCTTCTTTACAGAAATTAAACCTTTCGCCATGCTTCAGTGAAGAATAAAGTGGAAGGTCTACAGAATCAAATTGAGAGCAGAAAGTGTGTTTGGTTGTTCCCAGGTGTTCACTAGGTAACTCCATAGCATCTCTGGAAGAGTGCTTCCAATGCAAATGACAAAACCGATGGCCTTCAACAGAGCAGGCAATTTATCACTGAGGACTTGGGACACTCTGGCAGCTAACCAGAGTCACAGAAATCTCAATATTCCTAAATGAAGGCGCTGAAACTGGAACATCTTTATGTCCTAAATATCCCAACAGACAGACAGCAGATTATGCCAATGTGTTCCTCAGATCTTGCAGGTGTCTTTTCTTGAACGCAAACACCTTCCTTTTCTCCTCCAGCTCCCTTGTCAGATGCTCAAACAAAGACAGCTTACAAGCCCTATTTGAAATACGTCTCTTCAGCCTTGTTCGACACTGATGAGCGCAGCTTGTCAGGTTGGTCCTGGGTGGGAATCTCAAAGTTGTAGCCTGTGAGATCAAGTTAAAAATTTGTTTTAAATGAATTACACCCCCCCCCCCCCTCCCCCTCCCTTCCTAAATGAATGCCAAGAAAAGAAACAAAAGTTGTATGATCAACTTTATATTCTACAGGATGGATGGGATCAGTGTTGTCTTGAATGAAAATGAACAGAAGACACACTGATAAATGAGACCAAGTCACAGCACAAATGAACCCACACTTATCTGAGCATGGCCATCAGAATGAGAGCCGTGTTGTTTAGGCCCTAATTACAAACAGGAGGAATCGTGCGGGGACGCATTGCCTGATGTCAGTGTACAGCCTGTTTACTAAATCCAGCCATTAACGGAGCTCCCGATTTATATAAAAGCCTGCAGTTAAATCTATTGGCTTTTGCATAACTCTGTCAGTGGCAGCTGTGAGCATGTGGCAATTTCTGTGACTATCAGGACATTTAAAAGACTTCATTCTCCATGTACTGTCTTAGGTCCACAGTAAGGAAATAAATAAGGTTACAAGCCAGTATTTCTCTTAGGTCTGAATAAAATCCTTCAGCTTTATGTGTATATTGATTTACACTGTTATGTACACCTCTGACAGGAGCCTTCGAAATCCAAGTAAATGGTAACTGCAATACTCTCTGTAAGCCAACAATTCACATCATTCAAAAATGAAAAATGAGCAGGTTTAGGGAGTGAAAAAACAATTCATGTTCACATCCTCAAAGTGAGTGTTCAAGCCGAGGGAGAACTGACATGAGAAGAGCACTACTGCATCGATAGGGCTGCTGAAACACCTTCAGACCTGTCATTACTGTTCCACATGAAATGAGCATCAGAAGAGTGGAAGATCCCCCACGGTGACATTTAGAAAGTTGCAATACTCTGCCTTTGATATTTCAAACAGTTTGAGGTTTAAACATGGCATCTTTGAAGACTCTCAGTTTCAAGTGGATGTCAAAAATAATACAGACACTTTGCAGAGGAGAGGATTTGCTTAAGTTTTATCAAACAGTTTTCTTGATGAAATATGATTCCACTCAACGCAGGCTAAGGTATGAGCAAACACGAGCTCTAAGAAAACTGAATTTGTTCCTTCCAACTCACGTATGCATCCATCAAGCTATAGTGGAAAAAGCGCAGATTGCAAAAAAAAATATTGCGGAGAGGTTTAGGTTTTGTGTGCCTGAGATAAAATGCCAAATGATACCCTCGAGTAAACTGAACTTTTGCTTGTGCGTATGGTGCAACCTTTACTGCATAAAAAATGTGATTGTTCCTCAGTTGTAAAGTCATCAAGGAAGTTTATTTAAGTGCAAGTACAAGGAGCAGGCTGCAAAACATAACTGGCTTCGATTTATTCAGTGGTCTTCTATCATGAAACGCCATCCTAAGTCGATATCTACGTCCCAGGTCAGTGGCTTCATTGCTCTGAGGACGCGATCTGCGTAGGTGTGTCCTTCAAAGACAACAAACTGAGCGTTGGTGAAACAGGAACATCTAGCCTTTGAGTAACTCTGCTTATGTCACCACGGCTTGCCCTGAAATCTTGCAATGTTGACGGCGGTTTAATATCTTCCTGTAAGATGGAGACAGAAACTCTACCTTCTTCGGTATTTTTTATATTCTGTGATACAATAAGAGGCGTTAGCGGCAATTTATCACTGGTGCCATTCTTTTAATTTATCTCGGGTTAAGAGAAGCCCCGCAGGACAATCACCATGTCCGCCAAGCGTCCCCTTCCCACAAGCCATTGTTTCATCTCAGGATATGCCATGCTGTTAAGGATCCACTAGATCCTAGAAAAAACAATGCGAGCCACATTCGGGGAGTCTTAAAAATGGCAAGACCTACTGTGATACAATCGGCCTTCAAATAGCGGCTTTTAAAGGATGCAGTTCCTAAACTCGCTAATAAATCACTACAAATGTTGGTATGGTATCATCGGATACAACACAGCCTCACGGGAATTTTAGACAGTAAACAGTGGAGCATTTAAATTAGATGGGGTGTAGGATACTCGAGAAACCGTCTTAGCATGCATTTGTGGAAAAGAAAAGTCAATAATGTTAAATGCTCTTTTTTTAGGAACTGCTGCAGGGCACCGTTACAAAACATGCAAATCCAACAAAATCAAGTGTCAGAGCATCTTCTTATCAGAGATTTAAAACCTGTTGTAGCCTCCTGAAACACTGTTCCCTGTAACAAAACAAGAAACTAATCATAAAACTGATTTGCCAAATTTCAACAATCTCTCGTAAAGCTAAAAAAAACAAAGCTATGTTGTTGTTTTTTTTAATTGCAAGGTAAACCCTGCTAATTAAATAATATTTGAATATTTTTCATGACATTTTGTTCAATAAATTTCCTTCAAAGTCCTTTTTGACTGATACGAATTTAAACGGAGTGATCTGGCTTGGCCTCTTCCACCCCACCCACCACCCACTGCTTTGCAGCCCATAATGGTTTGTTATGGCCCTGCTTTGGAAAGTGATGATATACCCATTTTGCAGTTGATGCTTACTCACCGTTAAATAGGGATATTTTTTTTTCTTTTTCTTCCTGACCACCTTGCTTAACTGCTCTGTCCATCATACTAAGAGCTCTTGTATCCTGGCTGAAGCCGCGAGAGAATAATCGGTGTGACGCAGGGAATAACATATCGCTCGGTATGCCTGGATGCCCCGGCAAAGCCACAGTCCTAATGAAATATTAATCTGCAGCTCCTCGCTAATGATAATGCACTATCAAGCATGAGTTGGTCCAACTGAGGCTGGCAGCTCCCTGTCACACTTGTGTTATGAAAGGATATCCCTGCTATTACAGCCTACAAATGAGATTTGAATCTGTGAATTACAAAATGGTTAAAAGGGTGGATCGCTGCCTTTTATTAATTCTTTACAGCCCTTGATCTCCTCAGACAGTTGAACTGCAGACCTCGCGCCCAGTGGCCTGTAATATACAGGAGGATGCACCGATGGCCTGTGGATTTCTCTCGTCGTGTCTTATCCCCACTTGTACAGTGCCCCATTGACTCGATTTGAATGCATTAACCACATGAAGAAATACAAAGTGTTATCGAAGTGTGAAGCCATTCTACAATTAACCAAACACATTATTATTCAAATTGTATGTGTATTGTATTGTCTGTTTTGCCACACCAGGATTGATTTGGTCTTAAAAAGTCCTGAGCACCTGCCAAAAAAGAATTCTGCTGTCACGTTTAAGGTAATGTTAAACTGGTCGAATCTAAATCTGAATAAACAACTTTCATCCATCCCTCCATATTCTATACCCACTTAATCCGACTCAGGGTCACGGGGGTCTGCAAGAGCCAGTCCCAGCACACTTCGGGCAAAAGGCAGAGATATAAATCAACAATTTATCTCCTAAAACTCTAACAGCGTAGTAGCTGAAAGTTAACTGGGGGAAAGAGAAAAATACGTCTTGCTCTTCTCATTGTCTTGACTGTGGGAATTGACATTGCAGTTGAACGTGTACATGATGATGAGGTTGAGATTCCGGATATTTCACGAGGTTCTGTGAGACCAGGTTTCCTCCAGTGATGGAAACACAGAGATACACGCCACGGATATTTACTGGTATTGTCGGCAGTAGGTTACTGCGAGACGCGTTCATTAAATAAATGAAAAAATACATACATAAAATCACAGTATGGTGCATGTTTGGGCTCTCACAGGTTTACTCACGCAGTAGATTAAATGAGCAGCTACTGAGCCGAAGAACATCTCTTTTCCTCTGTCCTCAAACCTCTCTGATTATTTGTACCCCGCCAGAGTGACTGATTAGTACTATGTATCTTCACATTTTACACACGCTGCTCTAAACACAAAGGTTTCCACCCACGCCGACTGTGCTTTTGAGATCAAAAGATCAAATCGGTAGAGAAGTTTTACAGATTGACAACCAAGTTCAAAAGGAGTGTTTTATCATTTAGTTTCAAAGGAGAATATGTGGCTCTGTCCTACATTAAGGCAGCACAAGTCCCTTTTAACTTGAAATAAATTTAATTCTGGCAAGGAGGGAAACAGTTTAGTGTAACATAATATGCCACCTTCTATCAATTCTGCAAGAGATGCTATCAGTACCATCATAATGAAACGGGAGATCTCATCTGGGGAGAAACTTTGTTGTCAACAGTGATTTAAAACTTGCAGCAGAGGCACCTCGCTGAGACAAATCCTCTTAGCCTCCAAAGATGAGAGCGGAATGCTGTTCCCGCCGCAAGAGATGGCAAACAGAGTTTTACATGTCATTTTTTGAATCGTCTCAGCCTTGCTGGTGTGGCTGAATTAACGCTGAAGCAAAAAAAAAGCACATAGTTGTTCCC
This sequence comes from Xenentodon cancila, assembly GCA_014839995.1. NCBI lineage: Eukaryota > Metazoa > Chordata > Actinopteri > Beloniformes > Belonidae > Xenentodon > Xenentodon cancila. Next base: position 7,053,325 of record CM026211.1, on the reverse strand, counting down.
CAGTGCTGAAAAGCTGAATGCTGCTGCCAGTACACAGCTGGTGTGAGGTCACGAGGTCGAGGACGAGAGGAGAATGGAGCGGCAGAAAAATGAGTTCTTATGCTCTCTGATGAGCAGCGCTCTGAGAGGAACTTTGTTTAAGTAGGTATGTGTTGTACATCCGTGTTTGTTCTTAAACTGTGCAGCATATTTAAGTGTGTGTGTGGCGCATTCTCAAAAGGAGAGGCCGTCAGCAGGAACTTGGCACTGAGGTTTCTGCCCATCAGGACTTGATGAAGAAAACAGATGGAGCTCTCTGATGTGTGCTTTTTAGTGTTCCCCATTTCAGCCCCTGCACGCTCACACCCCACACCGACAACCCCCACACACTCACCTCTCTGACCAGTCCATCTACTCCATTAATCAAAGCCAGCTGTGCATGGCCTCTGCAATTTCATCAAACCAACTGGTCATTCCTTTATGGTAAGGCCACAGAGATAAATCCCTTGGGTTTTTTTTTTCTTCTTTTCATTTTAAATTCAAGGCCTCTGCCCAGACAACACAATATGCAACAATCAAAACTTGAGTAGATCATCTGAGTAATAAGGAAAATGAGAGGTTGGCCACGCAAACTGCCTCCTTTACTACAATTGTGCCAATGTCCTAAATTAAGTAGATGTTGTTAAACTATATAAGTACCACCTGCGGTAGGGCAAATCACAACGACAAATTAGAAAACACAAGCCGCTTGTGACTTTGCTTTTGTCATTGGGGTTTGTTGTTTTTTTTGTCGTGTTTTTTGATTTTCCGTTGTGTTTTCTCTTTTGTCGTTATGTTTTTTTAATTTGTCGTGTTTTCTCTTTTGTCGTTATGTTTTTTTAATTTGTCATTGTGATTTGCACTTCAGGGCCACCGTACCTACCAGACATTGAAATTTGTTGGGTCTACGTTTTAGAAATTACTCTGTAATTTGGTAATTGGTACTTGATAATTCATCCATGGTTTTGGACTGTGGGGGGAAGCCGGAGTAACCTGGAGGGAACCCACGCATGCAAACTCCCGCCGGGCCCAGGAATCGAACCAGGAACCTTCTTGCAACAGTGCTAACCACTAAGCCACTGTTCTGCCCTAAAGATAAAACAGCAACCAAATAATTACAGACTTGACCGGGCAACAAGACCTTTTTTCCAGATGACAGTGTTGTCAATAGAGCAAAAATACTGACTTATCCCCTTCCAGAACTCCTCATAAGGCTGTATGAAGATCAACTGCCTTTTTTTGGTTATCATTGTTCTCACCTGTCTGTTAAATAATTGTTTGTTTTTGTCAAAGCATGAGATTTTTTTTTTTTTATGGTGCAGCTGTCTATTTAATAATGAGTAGTCTTCCACAGGCATGTTTTAATCAATGCACTAGGAGTCTTTTCTTTTATTTCAATTAATCTGTGGACAGTGTATGTATGTTTTCTTGAAGATAAAGCAAGGCTACGGCAGGGGAGGCGTGCGTTTTAATTCCCTCTAATTGTTTGTACTTGTGATTGCATTTCTAACCAGCTTTATGTGCATTCAACAAACTTTCAAATCTGCGAGCTCACACAATAACTCTCTGCACTCGAGCCTTTATTGTAGTGGTGTGCATGCTGTTTTATTAGAATGTATTTTGTACGAAAACAAAAACAGACAAAAAAAACTGAGCAATGCCAATCATAGATCACAACCTTACGCCTAAAAGATGGTATATACATCCCTTAGTGCATCTCTTGGTAGATACACCGAAGCATATAAAAACTGAAGATCTTTTTCAAGGGCACCTAATTAGGTGGGGGCAGTAGATTATTTACTCCATTCCTTCACCAACAGAGGTTCAGTCCACTGACCTTCAGCATAAAATCTTGCTTCCCTAACCTTGAATATACAGCCGCTCTCGACTCTATAATAAAATTGCTGGGAACATTCTTCAAAACGCTGCCATCCAGCATCACCACACATGGTGTTTTCCATGCTTTTGTCCCCTGCTGCCTTCTTGTGTGAGCTAAAAGGACGAAGTTGGTCTTTTTCCACATCCTTATAGCCCCTCTAATCTGCCTGGTTGTTTCTCATTTATTATTCTTTATCGATTTTCATCATCAGCCCTAAACCTTTCCCCAGTCCTTCTCCCAATGAATCATTCTCCTCTACTCTTTTTCTCTCACATACGCTCTCCAGCTGATGTTGCAACTCCCGATCGATTCAGTGCCCCAAGCATATGAAGTATGGTGCTATTTTATTTTCTGTTAATACATTACACTCACGCATGTAAATTGTTTATTGTTTTCCAGACTGAGCTAGTATACATAGATCATACACTTGCCTTCCCTTGGGTGCCGTGCAGGAGGGATACTGTCCAGATGCCCAAAGCACCGAGTGAACAAAGCAACTAGTTCCTTTTCAACTCTGCTATTAACCGTTCACTCCGTCCCTAACGCTGAGCCTGGACAACCTTCAAAGACGGTAATTTCTGCTGCTAGTATTCACAAATCTAATTCTTTTGACGACGGCCCACAGCTCGTATCTTTAGTTAAAAGTTAGAAACTAAACTGGTCAGCATGTTTGCCATTTAGTTCAGCTCTTGCTTCACCATAACAGACATACTGGTTTGTGCAGGTATGTAGCTCTTCATTCTGCTGCGACACCACATTTAAAAAGGAACAAGGAAGGTTTGCACTTTATTTAATATATTTATAATCCGTTTAATTATAATTCTCTTTATTAACTTAAAATGTATTTTATTGTTGTTGTCGTTATATTTTTCTATTACGGTCTGCATAATTATGTCTCAAGTTAATTTCAACTTTCATAATTAAATTTTGTGGATCCTCTTGACCAGAAAAAAATGTTGTAAAGGTTTCATATTTTTGGGTGAATAAGAGGCTCATCAATTGCTGAATTTCCACTACAACTCTCTCTCTCCCAACCCATGAGTGATGTGAATGTGTTAATTCTCATCCCTGGCCAGATGGAAACACCTACTGGAGGTCTTATTTAATGAATCTAACTGGATCAGTTCATCTGCATAAAGGAAAAAGACCAAGGGGATCCTCGGCTGCACCTACAGCTCTGTCCTTTGTTTGTCTGGGCAGCCCCGGTGGCGAACAACAGCCACTTGAAACAGCTCTGACTTACTCCCTGTTATATGAACCAAGGTTTCCCTTCAGTAACTGGACGATACCTCTCCCAGTTCCTAAAAAGTAACTCCCATTATGTTGCTGCTATTTCTTTTGCTTTGGTATGCCACATTTAGCACAATGTCTGATGCTCATCATGAAAAATATAAAGTTAAAAACCACAAGCAGCCTAAAACTCTAATCGTGCTGCCAACTGACCCACAAACATGTGCAGGAGTGATATTCCTTTCAGATGGGCTTTGCCGACAGCTGAAAATACACCAAAATAATCACCATTGATGCTTCGAGGCACTCAAGAGTGAAGGGCTTCGATATGATAATATTAAGTAATGATTCTGAACAAATTTGATTCTTTAGTCCCTGTCCAGATCTTCCTTATTCCAAGAAACAGCATTTTGATTATGTTTTTAAAAAATGAAAAGGAAAAAAATGACAAAATCCTTTTTTTTATGTTGATTCAGATCATTTAGGTGCCCACAAGTGGTTAGTGCTGCACCTTCAAGTCATTCTCTTACTCATCTTTAGACCATATCAATAATTGTTTGAACTGCAAGAAAGTAAATGAAAATCTAATATTTTGACTTCCCTGACTTCATGAAAGTAAAGACTACAATATTTACCCCTGGAAAACAATGAATTGGGGAAGGAGGAGCACTACTGAGGGTTCTTGGGGGGTCCTAGCTCAGAAATTGCTTATTGAAGTAGTAAAATTCAGTATTTTTTTACATGAGTTAAAGCCAGTAAATGTTGACCAACAGTTGTTTTTATAGACTTTGCAGCAAACTATTGCTGTTCTCTACTTGACGAAGAAAAAATAGCCACAGGAATTGTTTTTTTATTTGTTTTTTTTTTTTGTTTTATTGATTTATTCCAGACATGCCAAAACCATTGTGTAAAGCATAACAATGTTAACACTAGTATGAATCTATAAATAAATAAATATGCATATACTCACATGCATACACACTCATTTGAACATACAGACCTCCTTGAAAGTAAATCTATATAAACAAATGGATCTGTTATAAATGTATGTACACAAATCTAAAAAATAAATCTATACGCAATGTGCACACACTTCTATATCTATATATACACACCTATATACATGCACACACAGCAGTACACATAACACAAACATCCTGTTTAACATGTCTAAAAAGGGGTAGGAAGAGGTAAAAATATCAATTAAAGAAAAAGAAGAACAACAAATCATGTTTCTTGTGGTCCACGACTAACGTAGACTGTATATAACAGTGAATGACGCATGCAGTCATGTGACCGAAGGCCGGTTTTGAAGCCCTGATTTCCTTGTACGAGGGGCAGTCTTGTTGCTCAGCAAGCCGATGGGAACACACCCACCACATGTCAATCAAAGTTAGCTTTGGTCCCAGCTGCTTTATCTGAACAGCAGTGAAATATCTGCAGAGCTGCCTGCTGACATTTACAACAGAATATAACGTTTAATGTGTTGACGGTGAAATTAAAAATAACCGTCACGTTCAGCTGACACTGGGTTGTTAAAGTGAGCGGAGTGCAATAGCAGGACGTGATAACGGCTAGCCATTGGCTGACCTGACTGCCAATCAGTCATTTTAGAAATAAATGTAATGCTTGATATAAACTCTCCTGGTGTGGTACAAAAAAGTTGTCATGGATGTGAAATCCATCCATCCATTATCTGTACCCGCTGTATCCGTTTCTGGGTCACGGGGGTCTGTCGGAGCCTATCCCGACGCATATCAGGCGAAAGGCAGGGGTACACCCTGGACAGGTCGCCAGTCTATCCAGGGCCACAGAGAAGACAAACAACCAATCACGCTCATATTCACACCTAGGGAGAATTTAGGATGATCAATTAACCTACCCTGCATGTTTTTGTACTGTGGGAGGAAGCCGGAGTACCCGGAGGGAACCCACGCAAGCACAGGGAGAACATGCAAACTCCACACAGAAAGACCCACCAGGCCGGGAATTGAACCGGGAACCTTCTTGCTGTGAGGCAACAGGGCTAACCACAAAGCCACCGTGCTGCCCTGGATGTGAAATCAAACAATTGAAACCAACATGTTTTTTTGAACCAGTCTGTAAATATATTAAGTTGGACATTTTAGCATGTGGGTCAGTGGAGATTAACTCGCTTTTGAAGCCAGCCAGTCGTGGAACTGCAACAAAACTCAGTTCTGCATTAGCGCCAATGTGGAAGTAAGGTGGTTGGAGCTTGGCAACGACACGACACATGATCCGAAAACTATGGAGGTGCACACCCGGTGTGGTGAGGGGGAGAGGGGAGGTGCATCAACAGAGAGGCTCTGTGTCACAATACTGGTGATTAAACACCTGAAAAAAGCGGCTAAATTTCTTCCCAAGTTGCTTTTTGAGAAAGCAAAAGAAGTCCCTACAAGGATCTAAAAACTTGCTAAATATCGAGACAAAGTCGTTAGGTTGGCAGCACTGCTTGGTAAATGTTTGGTGGGACCAAAACAATAATAATGAAATGTTGGGGTGGGGTGGGGGGTTCCACTCACAGACTCAGATCATGGCTGCGATGCCTATGAATCATGCAGAAAACCCGTTATTAGGGAGGAGCAGGGCAATTGTAAGGAAAACTTCAACATTAAAGTTTGAAATACAACAGACCTCAGATTTTATTTCATTTTGGTTCACTTCAATGAAATTCAATTCCATTCTGTTTCTAGTAACATGCACACGTACTCTTATGTTAGTTAATTAAGAAAATTCATGAATCTTGCATTAGTCAGTCATTGGATAACAGTTCAAAGAGAAATATAGTGGAATATGAATTCAGCCCCCCATCGTTTACTCTCTTTTCTAAGATGTTATATATATTTTAATAGCCAAAATGTTAAATACCCATAACTGCACTACAGTTTTGGAAAATCATCCATTAATGGCCTTTAAAGTTGTTGAGTTATTGGCTATTGAAGTTACAAAAGCTGTTTGCAGTGAGGACAGGTTCAGAAAGCCCTGCAGTGGAGCACCACTAAAAATACTCGTGTCAAAGATCAGTAATATTTACCCTAGAGCAGTCAACAGATTAGAGGGTCTGAGTGTGTTGATGGTGTTGTAAAACTGTGGCAGAGTACTTACCCGGCACGCAGTTTAGTGGATTAAGGAATGGCACAGTCACACTCACTTAAACATTTCTGTCAACAAGGAAAGCATCTCCCAAGTCACTGGCTAAATCAATGCACCACACGCCGTCTTGGGTGCTTTAGAGGCTATGCAAATAAAGGAGGCAAGGATGTGACATTTTGAAAGCCCTGGATGGATCACCCCTATTAGCAGAGGCTTTGACGGATCTTAAAAGGTACTCTTCCCTCCCACGATGGCAGTTTATTCTGCTCGCTTCCTCCTCTTTCAACGTGATTTGTGGGCAGCTGGGTTGATGGTGAGTTCATATAAAACAAACATAGCCCCTGCTAGAAGGCAGCGCACCTGTGAAATGGAAACCCGCAGTAAAGATGCTGTCAGGATTCAAGAAGCAGAGACCACATAAATGATTAGTGTGTTGCATCAGACTGAGTAAATGTGGCGAAGAAAGCAGAGCTTACTAAAACCCAAACTGCTTATCACTCTAACTCTGTTTGAGATGGATATGTCTGCACTTCAGTGAGCTGTCAGGGGCTACAGAGGCAGGGGTATGGCGTATCTCAACACAAACACGCCATGAAATGAGAAAAAATGAATTCATAAAAGTAAAAATCAATAATTAAAAAAAAAACACTCACTCTTCCCATTACAGGGTGAATACTGCCCACACAGTGTCCATGTGACGTATTAACATTAATGAGAATTGGTTGCAGCACTTAGCAGATGAGATGACAATAGCAACCCCAAAAATGCACATTATAACAGATGAGACTCCAATTATTGGGTTAAAAAGTCATTTAAACACAATGACATGTGGAAAGGCCGATTAAATTCTGACATAGACAAGTGTGTAATTTCAAATGAAATTTAAAATTGCTAGTGTTATGTGCAATTTAGTGCGCTGATGCTTTTTTGACACATAATGGTCCATCAGTGTATCATCATTAGAAAAATTGTGATTGCTGGATTTTATGCATCTAATGACTCTTCATAATCATAAGTAAGATGTTCAGTAAGCTTGAAAATAATTCTAAATAGTGCATACGTGAGACAGGATGTTAATTAGACAAATTAACTATATTATTTAGCATCAGGGTTGTAAACAATCAAGAACCATGATGCTGAAAAAAATAAAAAATAGCACAAAACCATATGCAGAAATATATTACAAAAAAAGCTTTTTTTTTTAATTATAAAATTCTATTTGTCTTAATATCATCAGGCATCCTATGACATACTGAACCACTGAAATTGTTTAAATAATTGAAAATTATAAGTCTGAATTGTCTGCATTGCTTTCTTTAATATAGTTTTTTTTTAAAGTTGCTTTTCCTGGCACATAATGTCATATACACTCATATACACCCCGGTCACGTTATTTGGTGTACCAAATAACGTGACCGGGGTGTAACGTGGGAGGTGAATGTGCTGTTTGTTAGATACCCATGAAAAGTAAATGAGATAACCAGTCATTTTTTGATGAAGTCGTATATCCTTAGTACAACTAAAATCTAAAGTTAAATAATCACAAGAAAGTGTTGAAGTTCTTATAAAGAATATACACATGGGTGTAATCAGGACAAAGCATCATGGAAAACAGAGCTGAGTTCATAGAGACAGTTACACCCAGCAGGAGCTAGATCTCATGGTAAGTTTCATCTTCCATCCATCCATCCATCCATCCATCCATCCATCCACTTTCTACATCTGCCCAATATTTAGTGAACTTTAGTGAGCCTCTTCCATCTGCCATCAGGTGAAAGGTGGGTTTGACCCTTGACAGGTCATCAATTCCACCTTTTGTAGAATTGTAGAAATGAAAATGAAATAGTCTTGGTGTGTTGTGTTGTGTTGTGTCTGTTTGGTAGTTTTAGCATGTAAAAAACTAATGTAATTTTTTAGAGACTTGCTGTCAAGATTTGATGAGATCAGTTTAAGGATACAAGCCAAGAAGAGAATTCTGAGACTTTGAGTGACAACAAAAGAGTCAGAAGTACAGAGGATTATAATAAATCTATTTCAAGCTAAAGCTTCTTCTTTAACATTTTTCCCCACTTCTTCAAAATAAAAAAAAAATATATGAAATAACATTTTCACTTTTGCCAGGACCTATTTCCATATCAAACATGTAGAGACAATTTAGCACATCTCCAGTCATGTTGGAGAGCATTTTTGGATTTTTGTAGTCAGTCGGTCAAGATGACCAATGTGTGGTAGTGAAAGTGCTACTACTGGTTTTTCAGCTGCTAAAGTTTTTTTTTTTTTTTTTAAGGCAAACATTTTAATCAGAAATGGTTAAAACTCACTTTAAATACAGTCTTTATTCAATCATCTGTAAATCTGAGCTAGCAGCACTTGATTGTTTGGTATCTTATAGGCACAACCCATCATGAAGAATCAAGCGCTCATCTCACTTGTGCAACACTGGGCTCTTTTCATCCAAAATACAGTTCAGTTTCAAAGATCATATGTTGTCATCTATCTTCTGCTGCAGGCGTTATTCATAATAATGATGCTGTATGAGAAATGTGCATTATATTCTTAGTAGTACCCGTAATGGTGGTGGTTTGAATGGATTGTTGTTTTACTTTGATTACAACACACAGGCTTGTCTGTGTTAGTTGCATATTTATAGTCTTTCACATTGTGTGGGGTGACAGCAATGCAGAAATTCATTCATTCTACCATGAATCTCACTTAGCAGGATATAAATCATTTGGAGTGATGTCCTAAATTTAAATAAAAGGGTATTCTTTATATAATTTCTTTATATGACATTTTGTTTTATCTGATATAATATTTCATATACTGTATCAAATGAGACATCCTCAATGGCAAATTTAGCAAGTATACCTGTGAATAGTTACTGGGAGTGATCTTCATTTTACTCATATTTGAAATGCAAATTCATTGTTGAAATGATCATTTCATTCTGTGTTTTAATCGTATTTAACGTCATGGGTTATGATAGGGGTTTATAAAGTGGTGAGATTCAAATTCAAGCAGATTTTTTGGTTGTTTTACTGGTCTGTAGCATTAAAGTGTGTGGTAACACAATACCAAGGAGGAAAGACATCAGCAAAGATTTTAGAGAGGCAATTATTGCCGTCCATCAATCTGGGAAGGATTATAAGGCCATTTTTAAACAAAGTGGAGTCCCCCAGTCCCTCATTTTACAATAAGAAATTTCCCCTGGTTCCAGTTGGTGAAAGAGCAGACAGATGAGGACCTGTGGGCAGGCTGGAGTACGGATGGAGATTGGTTGATGATCTTGGTGAACTGGCAGGCAGACTGCCAGATGAGTTAACGGAAAAGCGGGTATGAGGCGGTGCTCTTGATTTCACTGAACCCTGGGAATTTAAAAAAAAGAAAACCCTGTAAATCCACAGGAATCAAACAAACACGCTAAATCTTGTAATTGACGGAACAATCTGGGAGAGAATGAGTGCATGGACCCGGTATTTATGGTTGTTACTTGATCAGCAACAGGTGTGCGTGAACAGCCCGGACCTGAGGACACCCCCACATCCCCAGAAGATCAGGAGCACATTGAGTTAGACGTGACAAGGACAAAACACAAAAGCAATCAGTATTGTGACAATACTTTCTTTTTACCATGTCTATAATTTCAGTGTATGCAATCATTTCTTCAGCCCGGCAACTCATGACATTCAAGCAATCATTCTTTCAAGGATTTTTACATGTGCACAAGTTTCTTTTAATCGTTTTGTGGAAAATCACATGATCAGAAGCCAAAAAGTTCTGTGACAAAACTATGCAGTCATTGATAAATACCAAGGGACATGGCTAAAATGTGGGATCACCTGGGATTTAGTAATGCCTATGACAAAGGATCATTATGATAAATATTTTAAGTGGTGTCACCATATAAAAAGTCTAAAGGTGTAGTGGGTGACATCAAAGTGAAATGAACAAAGTTCCCATAAATCCCAGAGCACCCTGCGGAGTCCTTTTGATTTAAAGCCACAGTGAAGCAGAAACAGATACACATACTGACTATGTCACTTAATGGGAAAAATGTGTTTTCCTGTTTTGTATTACCATTCGGCCAAGTATGAATGCTTAAAACAATAGTGAAGGATACGACTTTGATTTCTAAATCAGACGACTAAGAGCTTTTCTATATATTTAAATACTTGAGACTTGCTTGTTGTAGACTTTCCAAACAAATCTCTAAATGTTATTTCCTTTGACTTCAAATCCTCTTTTCTTACTGTTTGACCATGTTGTCTGTTAGCTGCACTTAACATACCGTATATAGCTTACTGCAAAACAAGGGCAAGAAATACTAACGTAGAAACACTAATGTATTGTCATTATGTATATGAAAAACTAAACTTTCATTATAACTGTCCATTTGTCATGCATGTTTCTCTACTGCATATTTTACAACCGGATAATAAAGTCATAATTATCCACTGGCAAATTCTGACATCTAAAATACAACCATCCCCTCCATTTATTTTAACTCTCGCTTTAAACGACCTTTATGTCTATATCATTTGTGACTTCCAGTGCACAGACCTTCCTGCATTTTATTGAGTGACTTCCCATCTTGGCAGAATGCTTGGATTCCCATGGCTAGGAGCGTTCAAGGCACCTTATAAAGCCTCCAGTGAGTCAGTGTGGTTGGCTAATGTGTTTTTTCACCAATCCGAGTTGTTCAAGGACTCCAGTTGACTTGAACTGTGCTATGACATGGAAAAAGATCAGATAAATGATAGAAATATGCTCAAATCATTAGACCTTATGGGGTATAATGTTGAGTGTTATCATGTATACAGCGTGTGAGGTAGATTATGTTGTTTGTGGAGGATTTAGTTATTTCTTTTTTTGGTAGTGTGTCTGTGAGTGTCTTTTTACTCTGATATTCTCATCTCTTGCTTCAGGCAAAGACAGCAATACACCAAATGCACACCCACATGCATCATTTCAACAGCACCCCCTTTAATGACAAGCCCATTCCCACAAGCATTATCTAACCTAATATTACACTCCAAAATAGCAAGACTGGTAAAGGGAGGACAGAGTAATGAAAAGATGCGAGACCAATTTATGTATATATATATATATATATATATATATATATATAGTTAATCCCATTTGTAAAATCTTTTATTCTTCTCTCTGTCTTATTTAGTGTCTTTAATACAAGTGCTTTCTTTTGTCAATGTATATGATTAATATTTTGTGGCAATATTAAGCGTAATTTGCTGGATTAGTTCAAAAATCTCCAAAAAATTAAAAAATCCTACTCTACATTATAATACCTGTTCTGCACAGATGATGAAGATATATAGTCAACATTTTGATGTGTATTCATGGCTTTGACCAATTTTACACGCACATCCCTGATGCCATGGCTCTCACAGTGATGTGAAAAAAGCACATGGGCTCACGCAGTTTCTCCGTGTTCGAAGTACCCCCTCGCAACTTTTTTTATAAATGTTCAGTATTTATCATTTGGAATTCTACCACAAAAAGCCTCTGTGCATCACAGGGGGAAGGAGAGGGAAGTGGCAAAGGGAGTGCTGGAATAAATTATTTGCAGACAAATCTTTTATTCCAACACAGCGCAGAAAGCAAGTGTGCCAGCTCCCCCAGTAATTCAAGAGGTACTTTTCTTTTGTTCTGCCTTTTGTTTTCAGTTCGAATGTGGAAATAGAAGTTTCTAAATAAGGCCCCTCCCATTTCACAAGTCTCCTACAAACTTCATCTGTCTTCCTCTTTCACGTAAGCCTTTCTTAGGAGATAAATCACCGTCTTTGTTTGATCGTCTCTAATTAGACATTTGATATGACGTCTATAATTTTAACTACAAGTGACAAAGTCAACTCTGATATGAGCATCTCTGATATGAGCATCACCTCTAGTGTTTAAGTTGAGTAAGTGAATGGATTTTATATGGTTGCCATGTAAATGAGTTGATCTTATGAAATTTCTGATGTCTTAAAATAGAAGTCTTTCTTTGCACTTTGTAACCCTCTCGTTCATTATTTGCACTGTATCTTTCTTATTAAGACTTTTTTACTGCTACACTATCAATATTTCATCCTCATTCTCTCCGGAGGAGAGGCGGAAAGTCGAAAAGGAGTGCGATCAAGGAAAAGGGAGAAAATGAGCTTTCTTCACGTGTTACTGAGCAGAAATGTAAACAGAATCATGGTAGATATCAGGCAATTATTCACATATATTCACTTCAGATCAAGTCTAAAGCTTTTGTGTGAAGTGTGGAACGTCTAAATCAAACATTTTGCTTTCAAAGCTTTAGTTTTGCCAAAAACACACACGATCAAATAGTTTAGCACCGCTGTTAAAAAAAAAAACATTAAATAAAAAAAGGAGCAAAAAAAAAAAACAAACCTCTACTTATTATCAGCTGTTTTTTCCTAATGTCATATGCAACCACAAATGTCTTTGATTTGTAAAATATAATCTTTGCAATGTTGTAATTTACTCTACCCGTATCAGTGGGATTCAAACTGAAGCCTGCCCAACCTACCTCGTCTACCTGCCTTCTGCACAACGGGATCACTGCAGCAGCCAAGGACTGCACTCAGAGTTCACTCCAAAACTCCACAAGTCTTACACTAAAATTCTGTTGTTCTTTTGTAAAGCGTGTTCATTCCACCCGCAGTCTCTTGATCGTGTCGAGTGTACAGCTATTTCTCCAGGAATGTTTCAAGGCCTGCCTTTTTCTTACACCTGGGGCTCAAGTGCATGCTGAATTATTGATGCCCCACAGGTGCACACTGTATGGTAAATGATGCATAAGCCGCATCTTCTACAACTAAAAACTGCTTTCAGAAAGTTTCATTTACTCTGAGAAGATTTTTCACTCTTGATGCCTGCTGAGCCTAATAAATGACCTCTATTACCACATAAAGAGGCAGCGTTAGCGTTTTGAGTTGCATTAAGGAGGAATTGCATTGCTCTAGTTTCGGCAAATTTGTAGGTTCAAATGTGTGTATGTGTCATATTCATATGTGTCTTTGTTTATTCAATGCGTCAGTCCATGTGCTGTGTGAGCCTATGTGCACTTCTCACATGTACTCTGTATTTGTGTGTGTGTGTGTGTGTGTGTGTGTGTGTGTGTGTGTGTGTGTGTGTGTGTGTGTGTGTGTGTGTGTGTGTGTGTGTGTGTGTAAGAGAGAGAGAGAGAGAGAGAGAGAGAGAGAGAGAGAGAGAGAGAGAGAGAGAGAGAGCAAGCGAGATCTTGCGGTACCTGGTATTGTTGATACATCTGTTTGTTTGGCTCCAGGCTTTCAGACTGTCAGTGCGAGGGCTGTGTAGTGAAACATAACATGCTGTCATCTCCTTAACAAGTTTAGCCGCCGGGACTCAACACACACCTCAGTGAAACGCAACGGGCAGAGCCTCTAACTCCCCATATCCGGGCTTCAGCAGTTGACACTTTGGACTACAGCTGCTCAGGGGACACTGGAGAGCTATAAAACACTTCTCTGTTGCCATGTTTCTTCTTGGTATTTCTTTGAGATTTGTACAGCTCAGTCTCTTTTCTTTTTTTTTCTTTTTTTTTTTATCGAAGTATATCACGTTGGGCAAGTGTGACAATGTGTTAATCATGCATCTACTTGGGCAATCGGCCTTAGTTTGAAAGATCAGGCTTCTTCCCAAAAAACGGATGTGATAATCTGGATGAATACGATAACCAAATAAAAAGCAAAATCCTTGTTCCTTTGAACTGTTTTCTTACACTGCCCTAAAATGCTTAGCCATATTTCATGTTGTTCCTCTCTGCCCATCTGTTGTCTAAACACCATGCTCCTCGAGGCACATCAGCCCTGGTCTGTAAGCTGTTACAGATGGGAAGTCAAGCGCTTCTTTCAATTACTCTCTTATTGGCTTGGACCTCCCTCTGGACAGGCCAGGCCCAGTGTCAATCCTGCCCATAATGAGAGAAGATCTCTCCCCACAGAGAAAGTGTCTCTTTGGGTTTATTATGCATCCTTCTACCCTAACTCTACAAATAGGAAGTACAGGGGGATTGTGAATTCGACCACATGTGGGAAATCCAAACACGTGCTGTTGTTAAGTGTGAAGGCATTTGTGTGCACCTTCTTCTTCACTCTGCATGTGTATAGTCAGAAGCATTTAAACCAAAATCTGTCCCCATTTTCTATCATTTATCTAAACATAATTAGTTTCCAACCAAACACGAATTTTGGAGCGATGCTTGGCATTTTGTTCAGCAGCACACTCTGGGCTTTTGCCTGCCAGCTAGATGTCAGTGGTAGCTGGCCGGAACAAGAGCACATACCACCAAAACCTCTCTCTCTTGGCTAAAACGAAACTTTTTTTCCCCCGCCCTCTCGTACCTAGGGACTGTGAGTGTGTTACGTGTATGTTGGCATGTGTGCCAGTGGTGGAAGTGTGTGTTTGCATTTCCCAGCCAGACAGCTGTATGCCAGCCCAGTGTGAAGGTCAGGGTACAGCACGACTAGCAGCAGGAGATGTCACACCAGGACAGGCCATGGCAGCCATGCACAAAATTGCCTCAACAGATCACAGCCCTCCACCCATCTGCTGTAACGCCAGATTGGGGGGTTGCAGAAGGTTGACTTCAGTGGCCGAGCTAATAGCTGTCAGTGAGATTCACCACAGTAGCATAAACCAATTTGTACAGGAAACATTTGTCCAGTTAAAGATTTGTGAATTAATGAAATGAAATGCTTCGTGATGGCTCCTGAGGTTGAACTTCCAGCACACAGGGACCAGACTGTTGTGAAACCACAAATAAGCCCTTCAATTACTCAGAAACACTGAATTTTGTTGATTTGGTTTTGTTTCTGTTTGTCAGGTTCAGCAGTTTCACTTCAGACAAGTCCAAACTCAATCTGATGATAGATAGATAGATAGATAGATAGATAGATAGATAGATAGATAGATAGATAGATAGATAGATAGATAGATAGATAGATAGATAGATAGATAGATAGATAGATAGATAGATAGATAGATAGATAGATAGATAGATAGATAGATAGATAGATAGATAGATAGATAGATAGATAGATAGATAGATAGATAGATAGATAGATAGATAGATAGATAGATAGATAGATAGATAGATAGATAGATAGATAGATAGATCATTTTGCTACATTGTCATAAAGAAAGGAAAGAGAGAAATATACAGAGAATTAAAGTGTTTGTACAACCCAAGCCTACGAAAGTGCACAAACATAACTCATACGCACACGCTGTAGTGTTTCTGCAAGTATAATATAAAAATTTAATACAGCCGTGCATGATCATCTTGGTAGAAACTTGATAAGCCAAACAAGTGTAAATGTCAAATTCATGTGGCACATATATCAGAAAAGAGATCTGGTCCGACTGAACGCCTGATTAATGAAATAAGTACAGAGCAGTGACGACATTTAATACTATTCTTGTTTTGTAGAAATTATAAAACTGCTGACCTGTAGGAGAATCTAATGGTTTGCAGTTGCACTGCATAGAATATGCATTATTATTATAATATACAGCTATGAGATTGGGTGAAAGGCTGAAGAGAAAGTCTGTGAGCCAGCGCATTTCTGCCGGCAGTTTCTATTTCTGTTTCCGTTTCTTGTGGCTGATGTGTCCCATCTTGGAGGAGTCAATCTTCCTCACAAAGGAGGAGTCTGCCTTCCCCAGGGACATCGTTTATTCATGTATCAGATTTATTTTTTGCTGTCATGGCCTCCCCGGATTCACACCAAATTTATTACAGAGGGTAATGAAAACTCAATTCACATGGCAAAGCCCCACATGCATTGTGCAACTTGGGTGCAATGTGGAGGTCTCCTCCCTCTACCACGGCAGGTTTTAACCACAGTTTGTAAGCTGAGATAGTTTCTCAGTAGAAGGTGTGTGCGTGTGTGCAAGTTTAAGAGTAAAGGCTTAATGGTTCATATTGAGTGTAAGAGTAGTCCATCACTTGCTTGTGGCAGAAAGACCTAAGAAGGAAAATCTTTGCTGCTCCCTGGAAAAGGGCGAAACATCAGAATTAAATAATTGCATGCATACACCAGGCATCATGTATTTGTTTCATTACAAATTGGCCTGAATTAAAGTCTCCAAATTTCAAAAGACATAATGGAGTGTACATCTCCAAACCCCAAAAGACTGATCATTTCAGAGTGTTTTTTTTCTCTTGATCGATAAATGTGCTGTCATTTTTATCTCTTTTCCACAACTCGGAAAAAGAAAGAAAAAAGAAGAAATAAAAGTTGTCCAGTGTCAGAAAATAAAAGTACATAGAATATTTGTTTTTCGATGTACCAGCTGTTACTTTGGAACAATGTCCTTGATTTGGTCCTTGTTACGGTTGTTTTGCAGTAATTTTCTGAAATAAGTTTATTGATGCATGTCTGTGCATGTCTTTTTTCATTATAAATACTGTGAAATTATCTAAATCAATCATCAGCAGATAATAGAGATGTCTAAATGCTACAGCATTTCTTGTTTTTGAATTTAATTTAATGTTTTTCCTGTCACGGTGAAACATGTCAGCACCAGAGCACCAGAGAGCGTTTCTTTACAGAATCCATGGGTTATCAATTGTCTACTTTTATTAGTGCACTACAGGGAGTCTTTCATTGTTATAGATATTGATTTGGTTTTGCTTTGTTTTCTTTTTAGGTTTCAGCTTTGGTTTACAGTTATCATTTGCTTCAGGACTGTTGTGTTTAGATAAAGTCCTTATTTTCGATTTTTTTCAGCTATTTCAACCATTCAGAGATCAAAACGTTCACGTCGTTCAGCTTGTTCCAGCTTTAACTTTTTGTAATTCAAACCCCTAAAATTTTTAAGATATTCCAGGATTTCCAAAACCAAATGGGGAAATCTTCAATTGAAAACCTTCCGTTTTTCAGCTCTCATTCAGCATTTCAGCATTCAACCCTGCATTTTCAGAAGAAATGCAGCCTTCCTATTTTTGAAAGTACTTTCCCCTGGTGTGTCATTTCCATTGTTGGTCTGCACGGTATTGATCAAAAGTGCCAACCACCTAACTTCTGAGACTCACGCAGAAGTAAGTTTTTGTTTTTTTTGTTTTGTTTTGGGTTTTTTTTTTGCAGTTCCTTGACTGGCTGCTAAAGGCGAATCAATCTCCATTGACTTTCATGTTAAAATCTCCAGCTTTAGAGTAGAAATAAGTATATTTACAGCCTGATTCAAAAAAATCATTTTGGTCTCAGTTGTTTGGTTTCACATCCATGACAACTCTGAGGGGGGTGAATTTTTAGTTCGTACCGAGTCAGGAGAACTTATATAAAGCAATTTATTTTTTTATTATTTCACTGTAAAATCAACATGTGAAATAGGATATTTGGCTGTAAATGTCTGCCAGCAGCGGATGATTAACAATTCATTTGAATCAGGTGTGTTAATACAAGGAAACATCTTAAAACATGCAGGACAGAGGCTCTCGAGGACTGGTATTGTCCAGCCCTGGTCTTGATTGACTACTCCTGTCTCATCTCCTCCTTTGTGGTTGTACATGTAGTCTTCTGTACATTTCAGTCTGTGAAAACCATCTACAAATTAAAACGGTGGCGGTGGCGGTGTTGGTGGTGAGTGATCTCGCCAGACAAACTACTTGAAATATTTCTAAAACCTACATATCAAAAAGAGAAAAACCAACAAGAATCAGCTTAACCGCCCACTGTATTAATAAGTTACGTCCAACTCTGAGTATTTAGCTGTGTTTATACTATTAGAATCAGTTATAACGTACTGTACGTACAGCGTTCCTGAGAGTTTAGTGCAAATAAAAACAGGATGGCTGCAGCAATACTAACTAAGTACGAGTCGCTAGCCACTTGTTTATACCGTCAGTTTATTACAATCAACTACTTACAAAATCAACATGATTTTTCATGACTGTTGGTCCACTGTGAAAGGTCAGATTGCACCCACATAACTGACAAACTGGCACTGCCTAATTGTTACGCGATTTAAAGAGTTGCCACACAGCCGAGGTCTTCAGCGTGTTGTTTTCCTTTTACACATCTAAAATGAACAAAAATAAGACAACAAAAAAAAATACTGCAGATGATGTTCATGACTTCCAGTGAGTAAAAGGGTCGTAGTTTGCAGTTGGCTGCTTGTGAGTGGGGGGAGAAAAGGGAAGAAAAAAAAAATCTGGTTGCAAAAATGAAACATCAGATGTCCACCAAATGAACAGTTATCCGGATGTCCAATTATTATAAGTCTAGCTGTAGTAAATACATGTGTGCACGAATCTTGTTTG
This sequence comes from Xenentodon cancila, assembly GCA_014839995.1. NCBI lineage: Eukaryota > Metazoa > Chordata > Actinopteri > Beloniformes > Belonidae > Xenentodon > Xenentodon cancila. Next base: position 7,034,786 of record CM026211.1, on the reverse strand, counting down.
GGGTCACGTGAGGGCTGGAGCCCTATCCAGCTGCAGTCAGTCAGGCAGGTTAATCCCTGGACAGGTCAGCAGGCAATCACAGGACAGCAGGGAGACGGGACACATGAGACAAAATAAAGTCAAATAGTCAAAGTGACAGTGGATTTTATTTTCTTTACATGATCATGTGTTTATGATATTATACAACAGACATTCTCTGATTAGTTAAAGTTAAATAAAGAGTTAAAAATAAACTATACTTGGAGCATAATATTCTTTTTATTTCAATATTTGTGATGTGACAAGGCCTTGTGACCTATTTAGAAATGTAAAGTTCTGTTTTCTGCATTAAAATCTCAAAAACAGGTTGTGTAAAATGATCAAAAATCACAATTTTTACAGAAATTTGAAAGACATTTAAAGAAAACAAAGACATCCAACAAAAGCTTACAGCAACATTAAGAAGATTGAATGCTTTACCAACCACTAAATAAATTCATAATTCATCATCTTAGACACCTCCAGTGACTTGCTTACTAAACTTGAAATGTTCAGATTAAAAGTGACAGAAATTATAGGAGGCATCACAGTGGGAAAGGTAGTCGGGAACATTCAGCCTCTTTCCTCCGAGGGGTCTTCAGCTCCTCCCACTCCATCAACCTCCCCTTTGTGATTGTTTGTCTCATTTACCACCAGTGCATTTTTCCTTCATCTGTCTGAGCATTGCCTTCTGCTGTGCTCTGTGCCTGACAGCTTGGCCTTTTTAAATGACTCTTTTTCATTGAGGACGGCGTCAAGTTACTTTGGTGAGCTGTTTGTCCTCGGGTATAAGGCAAAAGGAGAGATGAGCGGAGAGTGATACAATGAGGGGAGAGGAGGAGATGAAGGTAGAAAGGAAATAAGTCAAGGAGGACGCCCAGAGGGAAAAAAGGGATGGCTGATTGAAAAAAATGAATAAATTCTCGCTTTAAATGATTGTGAGTGAGGATTTTTGGTGCCTCGTGTAACAGCACATTTTGAGTGTGTGACACAGAGATAACTTGGGCAGGTGGAGAGGAATTCTTTACTTGTGCGACCAGAACCAGCTGATCTTTTTTTTTTAAACGTGGTTGATGGGCTCTGTTTTCTCTCTCTCTCTCTCTCACTCTCGCTCTGTAGGATCCCCAGCTCTCATTCTCTCATTCTCTCATTTCTGTCTTACAAGCTTGGTGGACCCATCTTGCTGACATGCTTCAGCACGACCACTAAGCACATCCCCACTGTTGGGTCTCAAGTTCACGCTGCTGACAGTGCCAATTCATTAGTGTCCACTGATGCACGGCCAAGCTCTAATGTCACAAGGCATTGCATTTTACTTCCTTTTTTTTTTCCCCCACAGGAACTTTTTCTTTCCTAGAGCTTTGTCTGCAGGACGGGTCGATGAAATACTATGCGCTTGCTTCCTTCCCACCAAGAACCATTTGGTGAAGAAAAAAAATGAGAATAAATGCATTTGAGCATCCAAGGCCACCATGGGCCTCATTTATGTGTAGATTGCTTCCTCAGAGCCCTTAACATTTTAATTAAATCTGATCCACCTTCTAATTATTCTAATTGATCAATTCTAACGTCATTATGTCACATTACAATTTACATTCAGTAAATCTAAAATGCTAATTTGCTTTACAAATACAGAAATGACGGCTGCATATCTGAGGAAAACACAGGGTGGCTGTGACCACACGGCGGAGATCATTTTATTTATTTTTAGTTGCTGCTCAGGGTTGGCCAATGATGCTTTAATCAGGTTAGTCAATTAGACATCGTCTCACTTTATTGCAGTAATTGATCTGGGCATTGTGGATACGGTGTTTTTATGCACATGCTGTCATTATCTCCAAAAGACAATAATACATTGTTTAAGCTGTGTTTACTTCCGATTTGAGACTTGCAGAACCCGTGGGGTATATTCCCCTTATGGCTCCTCTATAAACCACATCAGCAAGAATTTGATGTTATGTTGGTTTAAAAGAATTCAAAGAAATATTAAGCAGTTCCCTTTAACCCACACCGTGACCCATTGCATATTGCTTACAGTTAAGAGCAGCGTATAAATGTGTGGGTAGCAAGTTGACATGTATGTATTTGGGAATACAACACAGCAACGGAGGAGGCAAGCAGCTGGAGGTCAAGAAGCCACCGAGACCTCATTTACAAGGTACTTTCACCACTTTACATCAGCCATCAGCATCTGCTGCCTGATAGCGGTCAGGACGAGTGGCTGACCATGCAGTTACTGAAGCTGTTTTCACATCATTTCAGTCAATTCTTGCCAAGTAGTTTTTTTCCACAGTAGTTTTGGTTCAATCATCTTGATTTAATGCATTGCAAGTCAATATATGTGAGCATTACACCATTGATACAAGCAGTACAAGCATTTTTTTCTCATCACTTAAAAGTTTTGCCATTTTAAAAATTGTCAAAGGCTTGAGTTGAGGCAACCGGACTTCCTCTTCTTGTCTCTTGAAGACGTTTCATTATCCATTCATGGGGACTTCGTCAACTCACGTTAGAGCTCTTGGATTTCACATGAAATAATGTTTTCAAGCAGCTCAGAAGAACTTTTGCCAGTTTTAGTTTTGTGGCTCCCCCTGTTTGACATAGTGTCATAAAGGACTTCATAAAGTGGTACACGGTCGTCACAAGAGACGACCAGGGCCGGAGTCCGACAGTTACGGTGCTGGTTTTAGCTGAGTGTCACTGGGAGATGACGGTTACTAAAAGCAATCACATATTCTTTCAGGTGAAATCGACACTGATAACTGAAAGGTTTTTTTATACTGCTTTAAAAATAAACCTGTACACACTCAGATATATTAGTTGATAAAGTTTACAAAATAAGTTATAAAAATGTTAAAACCTTGTCATCTCTTACATTTCTTTGTATTTTTTTTTGTAATTTTTTCCCCATTTTTACACCAATGTATAGCTTTGTCAAAGCTTAATTTGTACTTTGTTTTTAAATTTTTAGTTCATTTTTACATTTTCTGTTATTTGTTTTAAAATGTTTCTCTCAAAAGTCTTACCAGAAACAACAACTGCCATTTAGCCAAGATTATAGGTTTTTCTTTTATTTTATTTTATTTCAATCATCATTATGTAACGTTGTTTTTTACGTGTCGTTGCTGTGATGCTCAAACCAGAGGTCTTGAGCTTGAGCCTGATGGTGGAAGTTTCCTTTTAAATAGCAGCCAGTGGCAACAGATCCATACTGCAGCGCTGCTGATGTTTCATGACATGAAACGATGTAGGATTGTTGCATCAAATTAGACTTATAAGTCCATGTTAGTGACTTTATTCACAGAAATCAGTCACATGGTCGCTGGTTTCAGTTCGACACCATCAGGGCTTTTTTTTTTTGCATGCTGCATTTGTTTTATATGGTGTACTACATGTTGAAAAAATAATAATAAATACTGGTGACTTTGATATGTAGTTTCTTAATGCATTTAAATAAATGTCTTGTTTTAAGAGTCAACAGTAAGCTTGTGAAAAGTGTCCATTATCAGGTTTTTCAGGGCTTGAGACTAATTTTTGTCTGGGTAAAGGGAAAATTCATGCTTATGAGCACTGGTACTGTAATTAGCAAAGTAGTGCCAGTATTGCATCATTGTCAACACAGTTTGAGAAGGCTCACTGTAATTATACATCCTGTGCTCTGAGATGACAAATAGTTGTCTGAACTCTGGTGCTTCATTTTCGCCTGCTATACTTCACCTCTATAAAGGCAGTGGCTTCTGAAATTTAAGCCACTGGCGACCTAATGACAAATAGGTGCTTGTTCATATTTTCAATTGTACAGCAGAGTTAGTAACATCTTGTAAAACCTACCTAATAAACAGCTTCTTGAAAATTTTATGAACTCTTCAGAAAAAGCGCACCTTTATGCAAATTCTGTCAGTGAAGCAATGAATTTGAATCAGGGAAATCAAATGGCTTTTCGTTCCTTGGACTCCGAGCCTCCCGGTGCTCGTGCTGACAGCATAAATCTCACCTGGTGGAGTCTGAGGCCAAGGACAACATCGAATAGCCAACCCCAGCAGAGTGGCAGATTGATCCACCATGAACATGATACAGATGTAACCACACTATTCATCTTCTCACTTTGTCAGTGTATCAAGATGCAAAGTATGTTCTCCATGCCCCAGTAAATTTTATTGTGTTGGAGCCCTGGGGATCTTGATATTTAAATTCTTTTGGACGAATACACCGGCATTTTAGACATTCAGCCTCAGAAGAAAATACTTAATTCAATATCTATCTATCTATCTATCTATCTATCTATCTATCTATCTATCTATCTATCTATCTATCTATCTATCTATCTATCTATCTATCTATCTATCTATCTATCTATCTATCTATCTATCTATCTATCTATCTATGAGTTTGAGGTTTGAGAAAATACTAAATGGACAAAAGGAGGAATTCTATGGGAATATCTTTTTTCCATAGCAGCTGCTGAAAATGACTCATCTTACATTAATGTTTTTCAAGCAAAGTTGATGATATAAAGTAGATGTTCTCCACACTGGCAAAATATCAAAAATTAATCTTCCTGGGATGGTGGGTTCAAAGCAATCTCAAAACCTCAATCCGTCATCAGTGCTTCATATTTCTGAAAAACCCACATGAACTCCAGTGGATATTGATTATGATACCGGTAGTATACATACTGAAAAACTTGTGTGAGGTCAAAAATAAAAACCCTTCAAGGGACCTCCAATTCCCACAATCCCCTGTTAACCCAAACATCAGCACAAAGTGAGGCAGCTCTCAAGGTCAGAGGAGACGCCTATACCTACATAAATCATGAGAGGAGTCATCACAAGAAAAACCTCGAATGCCCATGAGCGTCACTCAGCCTCGGTGTGTAAGCATTTTCTTTTTGCCTCACAAAGGCATCAGATTTTTCTTTTAAAGGTTTTTCTCTTTATTTTTTGTGATTGATGTGTTTGTTGCATACTATCCAGTAGAGGTGTATCTACAGGCGTTTTCATGCAGCTGTTTCTTTCTTTAGATAATCTCTTTGTGTTTGTACTGTGCTAAAACCCTAAAAGTAAATAGACACTTTGTTTGGAAGAGTGAGACTTAAGACTGGACGCTCACCGGTCACAGGTTCACAGGTCACCATGAAGCTTCAATCTTTACACCTAAAAACCACCAAATCTGCGATTCCTCAGTTGTAAATTATAAGAGGGAAGCTTTTTATTTATAACTATCATAATGAACCTGGAGACTTGTTTTTCTCCATCTGCGCTCAGCTTTCCAACACTCTCTTTTTCCATGTTTCAGCACAGTGGTTTCTCCATGGAGACGTCTTCCTTCCAGAGATGACCTTCACCTTAATGGGAGCAATAGTGTCCATAACATTTGACATGTTAGTATTAAAGCTATTGACAAGCTGATTGACTGAACCCCTGGACAGGGCACGTGTTACAGAGAAGACCTGTTAAAGATCTCACTGCTGTTTTCAGTTATACATCGTTCTGTGATCCCTGCTGTTGAAACATGTGTGTGCGCGGAAAATGTAAAGAAAAACTTTTTTTTTTCTTTGCATTGGGCCCCCATTATAAAAAAAATGTAATAACATGGCATGGACATGGACAACAACACGTGCGATGTCCACATACATGTACACCAGGTCTTAGGGGGTTGATAATTGCGGGTCAAGAATGCTGAATGCAGAGCTGGGAATGGTTGGTGAAGGGCAGATGGAGGTCAAGGTTCCTCAGAGGTGGTGGTGAATTTGTAAACGAGGAGTGGAGATGCCAAACTAAGTGGAGCCAGCAAGGACGATCCTAGACACGGGGGCTGTTTCAATAGGAAGACATGGAAGGCAGTAATCCAAACTAGACACGACTAATTATGTTCACCACAAAGGCGGACTTGGCAATTAGCTGAGGATTTGATGGAAACCTGCAGAGTCTTGATTAGCTGATTGGATGTATAAACAGATTCCCTCTCCAGAGCCAGGTGGTTAAGGAGTGTCTTGTCCATCATCCATCATCACGGAACATTGAGGAGAAACAGGAAATAAAATGATGGTGAGGTGAAGAAAGGAACATTAAAATGTCCAAAGACACCAAAAAATGAAATTTCACAACTAACATATCACCATGACATTTCTTCAGGTTGCTTGCTTACATTAAGTTTTCAGAGAATTATTTTTTCACATGTAAATAGGATCAGACACTATGAAATAAACATTAACATATCGATTTAAAAAAAGAATCCTTACAATTTTTTTATGTTGTCAAAAGTATTTTACAGAAGGAGCTCTTTTATCATCCCCAAAGTCAAATTCTTTCTCTTACACCAAGCAGAAAACAAAGACATTTTTGGTAAGAAAGGGATTACTTGAACAAACTAGAAATGATGAATGAATACTATATTTAAAAACTATCAAAACTTGGGAAGAATCAAACCTGGAAACCTATGTGTTTGTAAATGCTACTAAAGTGGGGATCTGTGGCTTCAGTGTGATTTAAAACGAATAGACAGAACTTGCAGAAACAGCTTTTAATGTTCAGAAGTGTTGCATTTAATATATCCAAGTGTGAAGTGCAGAAATATGTAACACAGTAAAAAATAAATGCATAGCTTGGGCATTTTATGTCCACGAGTCTGCTCATGCTCAAATATATGCTCCTATGTCAAAACTGAGAATTAAGCGGTGCATAAAAAGGAAAAATAAAAAAAATAGATTGCCCTGGGAGTTGACATTGGTTGATACAGTGGTGTAAAATATCGTTTTGTCAGCATCCCTTGGTGGGACATCTAAGGTACTGCACTGATGTGTCCACTGAACATCATAATACAGCAAGTTGGACTCGACTTCAGTTAAACTGAAACCCAACAAAATGTAGAAAACAGCCAGGTGAAGCACAAGTAGCCGTGGGTGGATGAAAATAATAAGAAAAGATATTCCCTTAATCGTCTGCTTTCCTCAATCTCCCACCACTAGATGTGTCTCCGTAAATGTTGGTATAACAAATGTGTCCTTCTGCGTTGCTGACTTTGTTTTTTGTTGTTGTTTTTTTTTTTTTTTTTGAGCGTGCAAATTAGTTTGCGTTCAGTCCTCAAAACAAAAAATCTAAACGCTCCTGCCTCTGAGAGAGGGCGCCAGACACGTAGGTCGTAATCAGATAGGCTCAAAGTCATCCTAATCTTGTTTTCAGTTTAAGATAACGTTCAGATTATTGTCACACTAACCTTTTGGGATGAAACATAACCAGAAGTTAGGAAGCTGTCAACCTGACCAGACACGACGGATTTCATCAGAAAGAAAACAAAGGTGTCAAAAGACAAGAAAGAACAAGTAAGTGCTGGTGATAAAGCACAGGGAATATCTGCACGGGACGTTGCTGACTGTTTTTAACCATCAGTTTAATTCTGTTTTGTTTTGTTTTATTGATTCGTTTCAGACATGTCAAAACCACTGACATGTCTGGAATGAGTTCTACCACAAAGGAGTTATTCATCCACTTCGTTCTGCATCAGGTCAAAGCTGAAGCAGCAGCAACTCGTGCTAAAGTGACCCAAGCGTCAGATTTATTCATATCTGTCTCTGGACTTCTCCTAAATGGCAACGGATTCGATGCAGAGACAATGCCTGGGACTCTTATAAGGTACTTGTTGCTTGTTCACATAGAAACATTTTCTGTTGGCATCTTAAAAGGGTATCGACACCAAACCACCTCATGTGTAGAGACACACTGGTTTTGACTAAACAACAGCATTTGCTTGCTTTTGCCTGTAGTTCCCCCATCATCTGCAACAGGATCATGAAACTTCAAGCCCGATTAAGTGGTTGATCTGCTTTAGGTGGAAAATGTGCAAATCTTTGATGCATGCAAACGGCTTTGCACTTTTGTGCTGGAAAACTGTAAGTTTCTCAAAAAAGACCATTAGCGTTTCTTTTTATCATGAGTCTTGATGGACCTTTAGAGAGAAATTACTAATTAAATAGTCAATACCTCTTGCAATTTCAGGAAATTTGCTTAATATTGATCCACCTTCCACCTCTCCTGCTGTGAACCAGATGCATTTCTCTATTGATCTGACATCAGTCTGTGCAGTGTACCGGCACAGTATTTTTAAATCTTGGGCTATTACATATTGATCCTGAAAAACTTTCTACTTTTTTTTTCCTTCCAAAATACATACAAGTTTAGTTTGAAGGGGAGTCATTTCAGCTCAAAGCAATATAAGACTCACTGGGGTATTAATTGCTGCAGCCATAATAAAAAATGAATTTGTTTTCATTAATTTATCCCAACTAACACGGCATTGTTCATGCGTTCCCGTACAAAGGGCACACTTGCCTGCGTGACTCCTTTTTATAATAAATTCTTTCCTCTGTCAGCATCATTTTTCTGAAGGTGTTTGAAATGTTCCAAGTCAACAGCTACCTCAGTGCTAATTCATGCCTGATTTACATGATTTCTATATATGGCTCCTACTTCAAGGTACACCCATTGTGGTTTTGATACAGAGATGCTTTGTTGTTGGGAAGCGCAGGAAAAAAAAAAAAAGACCAAAAAACAAAAACAAAAGTCTATTTCTGTCGATCGACAACCCTCCACAGTCTTGTGAGTGTCAGAAGTTGAATTTACAAGACAAAGGCGGTGGGTGCGTTGCAACTCTCTCCTGACAGATGGATGAGAAATAAACAGCGGCAGCTCAAAGGAAAACATATTCCCTGTAAGCAGAAGTAAGACGTTTGGCAAGATGTCCGCTGTTTCTAAATGACAGCTGGTGGTCTGTCACTTTGTTCTTTGTGTAATATCTATTAGCCATGTGTTGACTGTAGCTTTGGTCTCTGTTTTGCTGTAATTTTATAATGCTGTAAGTGTTATGGTCCATGCCAACATTTTTTCACACTTTATTTTCAGCATCTCAGGCAAATAAACAATAGCAGCATTTCTTAAAATCATTATAAAGGAGAGTAACGTGTTAAATTCAAGAGTCCTTGTGTCACAGTTCATTAAGTGAACTTTCAGTATTTCGATTAAAATGATTCGTCGTTCTTTAGACGATGTGTCGAGATCGCACTGACCCTCAACAGGAGCTGGCAGCATTTGCAGCTGTTGCCTAATCTCTGTTAAATCAATGCACCGTCAAACTACAGCATTAACAAGTAGCTACTTTAACTTGTGTGTGTTAGAAATTCCCCATGTATGAATATGTAATAATGTTTTATACAGCCTCAGCCACAAGTCTGCTTTATAAATATGCATTATTTAATTCAGGGAGACGTGCACCATGTTTGGGGGTTTTCTAAGAAAATGGACTGATGCATCACACTGTTGCTGAACCAGTACAACTGATGCAGAGACAATCTTGAAGTATGAAAAAAAATAAAATAAAAGTGTGATTCTGCATGAACATTCACAGCCTTCACCAGCGGCAGTGTCAGCAGGTGGTGATACATTGAGGCGGAAACTCACACATACAATTATTACACTGAATACAGATCCGTGGTATGCTGTCAACAATCACTACAGACTTAAGCACTTGTGTGTTGTCTTCAGATTATTTCCATCATATTGTAGCAGAGAGTTTTTGCTTTGCATGTGTTACAAAGATGCAGCAAATGTAGATACACAAAATATAAAAGGGAGATGTCTACATGTTAAAGCTCTCTCTCTCTCTCTCTATATATATATATATATATATATATATATATATATATATATGGCATCATAACAAAACTGAGCAGAAAGAACAGACCAACAAAACATGTGAGGCAAGAAGGACATTTATCAGAGATGAACCAGAAAAGGCCATAGGGCTAAAGTTAACCTCAAAGGACCCTGAGAGTCCATCAGATGACTCATAGACTCTGGTCTAACAAACAAACAAAAACATCAAGAGTAACAGTGTGAGTGGTGCTAACCCAACACCTCCTGTCATCCCTTTCTCAGCATAATGCTGATGGGATGTTTTTCATCAGCAGGGTCTTTATGTAAAGTAATGGCAAGTGCTGGAGGAAAAACAGCTTCAGTCTTCCAGAGAATTGACTAGGACTGAAGTTTGCCTTTCAGAATGGCCCTGAGCATGCTGTTCAAACATAAAATCTCAAGTGAGGGGGATACATTTCTTATATAGGTTGGCGTGGCCTTTTTTAAAGCCCGGCTGTCAGTCCGACTGAGAATCTGTGGTGTGATTCGAAGATCGATGCCCAGCTTGAAGGACCTGGAGGAGTTTCTCCTTGAGGAAAGGACAAAACCCCAGTGGCTGCATGTGCCAAACTTATAGAGACAAACGTCAAGACACTCGCAGCTGCAACTGCTGCAAAAGGAAAATATTGACTTATGAGAAACAACTAAAACAGGATTGCACATTGTTGTATGTGCTAGAGCTTCAATAACTGAGATTTCTGGTGAATTCAACTGAGGTAATGGTCATGTTGTTTTAGATACAACATACAAAGCAGAATATATTTACTGAATTAGTCAGAAAAGAAATAGACTTCTTTGTTAGAATAATATTGGGATGTACATAAGAGCTGAACAGTAGCTGCAGCTGATATTTCTCCTTTTGTTACTAACTCAGTCAGAATTCCCCTTAACAAACACAAACAACAAATCCAACAATAGTCAGATGTGAATGAGGATTTTTAAAATCATCTTGCATTTTCTTGGGCAGGTCAACTGTGTCATTGCTGGTTGGTTCATCGAAGGTTTGTGATGGAAATTAATGTGCATGGGACATGCATATGATATGGTTTAAGTTGTGCTGTGTGTATCTTTAGAAGCTACGCATAATTCACATTTCAAACAATAAATATCCAAATTTAAGTTAAGTTTCCAAGTTAATCTGAAGCCAATTTTTGAAATGTTGAACACAGTTAATGTGGACCGGGCACATTTTCTTTTAACTGGTTCGCAATAACTTACCTTCCTTTGTATAGTATAAAATGGGATTATGTGCTGTCATGAGACATTTTATTTCCAGAAACTAAAACAAAATGTTGAGAAGGACGACACAAACCACACAATCACATCGGTGCAGCAGCACAAACTAGGTGCGGAGTAAAACAGAAAATGAAGAATATTGTTCAGGATATATTTTTATTAAAGTCAGTTAGGCACCAATATTTACTTTGTATCTGTTGGTACTGACTTTTTTAAATATAAGTGAAACAGATTTTTAATCTGATCAATCGTGCTATTAAAGTTATTTCTAGCCTTGCGAATTCACATCAGCTCTTTTCCAAAGTAGGACAAAATAGGCATTTTTATGTAAACGCAATGACTTATAAGGTATATCCTCACAAAAACAACCACTGACATGAGAAGACACAGCCGTCGTCTGTGAATTGTTGGGTGGACTTTTCTTCACAACACAAATAATACCTGCATGTGCTTTCTCCGTTTTTTTCTGTCTGCATATGCGACTGACAGACTGCTGCTGATACCGTGCCCAGGTGATGAATGACCAGCCGTGGATAAAGCACACAGCAATAACCTCCAGGCAATCCGGAGCACACTCGGGTACAGGCCAGCAAATTTATCATTCAATTGTCTGAGGATTTTATCAGGTGTGTTTTCTCCTGTGTCTTTTGATTTATTTTACAATTTATAAAAGTCAGTCCGAGTCAGCACTCAACAAGTGTCATTGCAGCCAGCGCAAGGCAAGCTTAAGTAAGGCATTGGAAACATCCTGGAGTTGAACAGTGACCCATGAATAACAACACGGTGACACATTTAGACAATTTACAGTAGAACAAATTGCTGAAATGTTTTGCTCTGTCCACAGCAGAGAAGCATGAGTGGTACTGAGGCCGACAGGATGCTTCATCCCAAACGGATGACCTCGCTTTCGCGTCTCTCTCTGCTCAGGCAAGGGGAGTGCGTGGGTTTGGCCAGCATGGTGTAGGAGGCACAAACCCTGCTGAGCCCCGTGGGCTAGGAACACTCATCAGCACATGTAGTGCTCTTCACAATCTTGAATTGAACATGCATGTTCTTCCATTACACAAATAAGTCTACAGCAGAGGGAAAGGTTGTCTCAGCAAACCGCTTGTTTATTTCTGTCTCGCAGGCTAATTGTTAATCATTTTCCTCTTAATTGTGGTGGTGGACTCGACCTCTCAATCTGCAGTGGCAGGCCTCTTAAGGCTTGCAGCAGCGTTAATGTGGTGTTCAGACTGGTGCATTTTGTCTTCCAGTGGCAGCCTGTCGCCCATCAGCCACTGAGCACAGCATGAAGGCAGCCCTTGAGGGACATTACCAGGCCAGCCACTCCGAGGCATAATATGTACGCTGCTTCTCTCTGGAGGCAGGGAGCCCAGTTCTCGCTCTCCCTTGCCCAACTCTTGCATCTCTCTCTGGGAGCTTGGCAATGCCAATGTGGGGGTGGCAGTGATTGATAATGCCCACTCCATTTAACACACTGTGGAAGCCTAGCAGATGGGCGTCTACAGATGCATGCTTTGCTGCAAAGCTGCACAATCCCAGGTCCTAAAGGATGTTAAAGTTACCACAATGCGCAATGTCAGTGCGCTGGTTTACAAGTGTAGCAGGTTATGAGGCATTTTTCTATGCTGGGATCATCTCATTGAATATGTATTGTGTCATCCATTATGGTGCATGTCAGCAGAAGGATAACTCAAGATCCATTAGTGGTTACAGCACTCAGCAATGCAGAGATTTTTTTTCACAAATTTTTAATGCACTGTGTTTGAAATTTATAACATAGATATTTTGCATGCAGCTACCATTATCACTCTGAGCTAATTTGCTATAATGCAGCACCATGTCCAAAGACACAGCAGTCACGCTGCAGGTCACCACTTGTTCATTCTGATGAAACTCGAAATTCCTCTTCCCTTCGCCAGTTCATTTTGATGTAATATTCTTATCAACTTTACAAGAGTGCAGATGTGAATAACTTAACAATTCTGAACTTATTTCCATGCAGCAGGGGGAAGCGGCTAGGAGGAAGTTATTTGTCGGTCTGGTGAAGTGGGAGTAAGTTCCATTTAATTGGATTTTGATGTGCCCTGTTGTCATGGCACCCAGATCCCAACCTTAACCATGAACTTTTGTGCGTATGTGCAGTGTGTGTATGTATCTCAGCTGAGCAGGATCAAGTGAGAGTCGAGTCGGAGGAGAGATGAAGACATTAAGATAGGCAGACGTGGAACAAAAGCGGAGAGAATAATCTGACACAGGAAATGAGCTTCTTAAACGGGCTTGCAGATGAAGGTATGTGTGGTGCAAGTGATCAAGAGAAATAAATGTGTTTTGTTATTTTGTCACAATGGGCTCAGGATACAGCTGGTTAAGTGGCCACAAACGCCTTCACCCGCAGCAAGTGAAATCACTGCCAAGAGGTTTAGTGCATGTGTAATGAAGGGACACAAAGTCCATCTGCATCTCGGTCTGCTTTGATGCTTTGATGTGGCATGTGCTCCATCTCGACTGATCTTTAAAGGAGACTGCATCAAACTTCAGATTACTAAGACACACACGTGGTTTGTCTGGGTTTGTTGTGAAGCAACAACAGCAATACAGAGAATATTTCAAAAGCCACAGAAAAAAAATGTTTGAGAAAACATATTAGACAAATAACATTTCTTTTTCTTTACTTTCTAACAGTTTTGTATACTGGATATGGCAGATAATGTATTTAAAAATAACATGCATTTATTTGCCTCTTTGTAAAGCATTGTGTACCATTGACAAACCTTCCATTTAGCTTCCACACAAATAAAACTGTTGCGTTAAACAACAGCATTCGTGTTCATTTAAGTTGTGTTTCCAAATAAGGAGAAAGAAAGAAAGAAAGAAAGAAAGAAAGAAAGAAAGAAAGAAAGAAAGAAAGAAAGAAAGAAAGAAAGAAAGAAAGAAAGAAAGAAAGAAAGAAAGAAAGAAAGAAAGAAAGAAAGAAAGAAAGAAAGAAAGAAAGAAAGAAAGAAAGAAAGAGAAAGACAAATTCACCTGGCATGTGGCATTTGCTCCAACCTACACAACCACTGAGACAAATCTCTGACTGTGAGGGGCAGATTTTAAAATTTTAAATTAGGTGGCGTTACAATTCATAAACCACACTGATGGGAGAGTTTGGATCCAAAATTGCCCTGCAGGTGGCAGCAGCTTAATTCACTGATGAACCACAAAGGCAAAAACAGAGAGAGAGAGAGATCAAGAGCAGTATGAACTAGTGTAGCGTTTTAAACAAGCAGATGTTAGTTCATATGTTAATCAGTTTGTTTTATGGTTTCTTAAGACACCACAGCCAAAGAAGTAAGATAAAAGCCTGATATGGAACTAAATAAGAGTAAAACGATGCTGTACACTTACCGGACAACCAGCTGTCACAGCAGCCTAATGTCCCCCCTATATCATAAACAGGTACAGTATCATTCCAGAAAATTAAAAGGGAATTAACCTCACAAACAAAAACAAGGAGCCGGTCCCACAGGACAGGAATCTGATAACCAAGCCGCTGACTCCCATTCTGCTTTTGGAAACTATTAAGAACTGCTAGTTAGCCTCCAGACTCGGTAAAATCAGCCTCCAGTAATGAATCTAAATAGCTGTCTTTCCAACATTTGCAATCCAAAAGAAAAAGTGCCTTTAACGCCAAAATACAAAACACAAAGATCAGTGTGCACATTTTTAAATGTAAACTTACCACAAAACTATATGTAGACAGGATTTTTTAAACAACAAAATAGATCCAACAAGCACAAAAGGAAAGTAAATCTGCACCACAGTTTTATGTTTTATGCATGAAAGTTGACAAACACAAACAAAACTGTGTTTAAACTGTGTACGTTGGCGTCTTTTCTGAACGAGCAGCCAGAAGATTTCCTGTAAATGCTGTGACACAAATCCTGCTCCTCTGACCTAGGTACGTTCTTGTATCACTGCCAACGCGATTTAGATGTCATTCCCTTAATGGATAGACATGCAAAGTGACGGTGGATCTGCTTTCCGAAGGAACCTGACAGACTGCATCATTAAATAAATAAACACATAAATAAAACAGTTCCACAATTATTAAACAATGCCTTCTTTTCCTTGAAGGTGGTTTTCTTATTTGAACACTGACCTGCTTTGTTTTGTTTGTTTGTTTGTTTGTTTGTTTGTTTGATTGATTGATTGATTGATTGATTGATTGATTGATTGATCGATCGTTCGTTCGTTCGTTCGTTCGTTCGTTCGTTCGTTCGTTCGTTCGTTCGTTCCCTCCCTCTCACATCTACAGTGGAACATATGGACATTACAGCAAAGACAGTATCCGGGTAAATCAAAAGTTGTCTCTGCTTTGTACTGTAAGTGTAATTAACATGTGCCAGATGTGATGGTCCAGAGCAACATCCAAAACATCCAGGACAGAATCCTGAAGAACGAGGTTAAGAAAACACTGTATGTTGAAAATCAATGTTTGACACAACCAAGGTATGCTGTGTAGCAGTCATGAAGTCCTCTGAATGCCTGGTGCTGGCCTGCCTGAAGTCCCTCACCAGAGACCTGCTGGACCCCCTGCAGTTTTCCTACTGTGCATAAAGGTCTGGGGACGATGCAGCCTACATTGGGCTGCATTACATTCTGCAGGACCTGGATTGTCCCAGGATTTATGTACAGATTCTGTTTTGGACCAGAGCTCTCCGTTCAACACCATTATTGCCCACACCCTCCAAACTTCAACTGACCCAGTTCACCTACCACCTTCTTTCTGTGAGTGGATTTACAGCGTCCTGACTGACAGGAGCCAGCGGGGGAGGTTGGGGCACTTCACCTCAAACTGTCGGACCAATAGCAAAGGTGTCCCCCAGGGATGTGTCCTCTCCCCACGCCTCATCTCCCTCTACTACACCTTCGTGGACCCCTCTCAGAAGCTCATGAAGTTTGCAGATGACACCACTGTTATCGTTTTCATCCAGATTGGTGCCGAGTCTGCATATTGATGGGAAGTGGATCAGCTGGTGCTCTGGTGGAGTCAGATCAACCTGGAGCTCTGGAGAGGACAGTGGACTTCAGGAAACATTCGAGAATTCCTTGTACGCGTCTACGTACTTGGTGATTAAAGCTGATTCTGATGTTACATCAAACATTAACAGTTGATGAAAAAACCTTACAGTTTGAAACTGACTTGTATCCTTTAGTTGTTAAGTCTGCCTGGTCTTTAGTGCTGGACAGTAGTTGTTCGCTGAGAATGAACTAAAACAGTAACTCTGTGGGCCATAAAGCCAAGAGAGTCAGCTGACCCGTGTTTAAACTGAAGTGGTTTTTGATGAATCACTGTGGATTCCCCTTATGAACTATTACATATCAACTATTACATATCAACTATTACATTTGATCTGCTCTCAGTGTAAATAGTTGGTTCTGTTAAACTCTACGTGTATATTTAGACATTTGTTTTTTTGTTGTAACGGTATGGCAAACACGGGAGGAAATGGGAGACCAGTCCTCTATCCAGTGGGACTGTCGGGTCTCGAGTTTCTGGTGAGCTTTGCTTTCTTTTCTTTTCTTTATAACCTCTGTTAACTGCATTTCAGCTTTACTCTTGTGGTTTCCGTGGTTATGATTTTTTGGTTATCTACTGTTTTGTTTTGTTTTTTTAATTGTATTTTTTAAAGAGCTTTGGTTTTCTTGTTCTGGTCTTGGCCTCTGTGCCATGATTTTCTGGCCTTTCATTTAGGAGCACTTGCACCTTTTGTTGCCTTTGCTGATGTTTTGTCAGCCATAGTGACCTCTCTACCAGTCCCTCTACCTCTGTCACTACCTCATTGTTCTGCTGTGCACTGTATTGTTTTTCTTTTCTGGATATCCTGCATTGAAGTGTCTTTTTGTAAAAGAAATCAGGGAAAAATAAATGTTTTGTTGGCTGCTCCTGTCCCCCACACTGCTGTATCAAAATGTTAATACAGTTAAATGCTAATAATGAAGAAAACTGAAACAACCACGTCATACAGATTCCTCTTTACATTGAGAAACATTTGTCCAGCTCTACAACATGAGGTTACATTAACAAATGTCTCTCAAAGGTTTGCATGAAAAAGAAGCTTTATGTAGACGTCGTCTAGAGGCAGTGTCGACATCCCTGGACTCTGAGGCATCTGGGACAGATCATGACAAAGTCAAAATGATTTCAGATCAAGCTGTTTTGCAGTTATTTTTATTAATTTATTTTTTTTGTCAAATTTTAAATACACTGAATAAGGAGGAAGATATGTCTTTTTAATCTTAGTATCTAGTGCACTTATTCTGTTAATTTTTGTTTATATGTGCACTGATAATGAGCCAAATGAAACTTTGGCTTGACCAGACTAAACCTATCCAGTGAGTAATTCAACTAATGTATGTGTGAATGTATGTGTATGAGTGTATATGGTGTCATCACTGTTGAACTGAGCTTTTCAATCAAATCCCACAAAATATCATTACTCCAAAAACCGTAATGTAGAGGACGTTACGTGTCTATGACATGAATTATCAGTCCATCCTCAGGAGAACTAAACTGAAATAAAGCTCAGTGTGAAGGTAAATACTATTACCATGGACATTTTCTAGCTTCATCTTAACTTCATTTTAAAGAACCAATTTTAGAAATGAACAGAAATTGTATAATGTGCAAATATATTAATTAACTGAAAGTGGTACAAGGTGTTGAAGGTGCGATTTTTTGAATACCTTTTCATTTTGAATTTGATACCAGTATACAGACAAAACTGTTGCAACTACATATATATATATATATATATATATATATATATATATATATATATATATAAAGAGGGGTGAAATGGCATTGTAAAGGTAAAATGACATCATTTCCTAATCAGTGTTAAATATTAGCAATACTCTTTTTTCTGCATGCAGGACACAAGGGCGAACATACGACATCTTCAGGCTCTCAGGCAGAATGAAGACAAATAATTCTGTAAAGAAAATCACTGCACTCACACAGGAACAATTCCAAAAATTATTTTTCATGAACGCAGTTTGTTCCTTTTTTTTCCCACAAGTTAAAACTCCAAAGTGCAAATAGTAAAACACAACGGAGGTAAACAAGATCTAGAAACACCGTCTATGTCCACTAAAGAGGAATTTGTGCAAAGTGGAACAGTGTCCCATAATTTAACAAATAAAAAAGAAAAATCAAATTGTTCTTGGAAATTGGGGATGACATTTCTTGCTTTTTTTTGTTTGTTTTTCAGTTAGATGGAAGACAGCTTTTTTCAGCAACACGCAGCCAAACCAAAAGCTCAATTTAAAGAAATAGCTTGGCTTTCTAGGAAATTGAAAAAACTGGCCTGCTTATAGTCCAGGCTTGCCATCTACTGAAACCATCTGGGTCATTATGAAACCAATAAAACTAATATTAAAAAAGTGGCAACAATCTAACTTTGAAAACTACGGATGATGTTAATTTGATATGTCAGTAGATTAGATGTTTACATTTTATACAGCCCACCAATCGTTTTGAAAATAGGGTTGTCAAAAATTTCAGAGACATTATAGAAATACGGCAGTCCCTCTGGGGAAGTACAATGAGGATAAATGATCCTTTAAGGCGGCACTTTGAGCCTTACAGTGTTAAATAATGGGACAGTTGTACAGTTCATGGTGATGGCTTACAGGTTCCTTCGTAGCCTTTCAATCTCAGGTTGGCAGACGTAGAAAAGTGATAAGGAGGGACTTCGGTGTTGCATGCCAGCATTCAAACTGTCCATTATTACTGATGAGAATCGGTTTCATCCAGATTTAGTCAAACAGGATCCAGCGTTAATTACCCAAGGTACACCTTACACACTTAAACACCTGTTAGGAAAGAGTGTGGTCGTTTCCAGGAAAACTAATTTACTCTTTAAACTAGTAGGTTTAAAATTTACTTTTTTTTTAACCAAAAAAAGAGGTACAATAGAGACACAATATTAGTGTCCACAAGGAGCCTGCCTTAAAAAATCAAGTGGTTTAAAAAAATAATAACGATACTAACAATACAATATATTTATGATTAATCATTTTCTTTAAAAAAAGAAACATTACTGACAGATCAAAATCCTCTTCACATTCACTTTGTAGGGCCACACAGCTCAGTGGCCGACCCTGCACTTCCAAAATAAATTAATAAATGAAAATATTCTGTCTTTGGGGAACTCTGAAGCATTCAGGATGTTAAGAACTTCCTGGAAGCATTAATGAGCTGCTTTCCTGACTGTTAAATTGTTGGTAAAGTCTTTTGACTGAATGCCTGTTAACCCTTTGCTCAATGCCAGGCAGGAAGCTTGCCCGGAAAACGCTCCTCAACTTTCACTCCACATTAAGGTTAACCAGCATTGAGAGTCGAGAGGAAATTTGAAACAGGTTTTGCTCCTCCCAAAAAACATTCAAAGTGTATCCTTTGGGAATATTCATGCCCATTCATCTTTAATGCATCTCTCAGCTTGCTCTCTGAGGCTCTGAGGAGTGACAATGGAGAACAGACAGAATGGAAAGAGAATTTGAAAGAAGGGAATAAAGAGGATGAGGGGCAGCTTACTGGGGGATTAGAAGTATAGTGTGAATGATTGATGAGCAGGAAGGGCTATTGGGTGCATTTGCCAAGCAATAAAAATCGACTAATCCATCCTTTTTGACTTCCTGTGGATGATATCA
The DNA here is from genome assembly GCA_014839995.1 of Xenentodon cancila. NCBI lineage: Eukaryota > Metazoa > Chordata > Actinopteri > Beloniformes > Belonidae > Xenentodon > Xenentodon cancila. The sequence goes on along the minus strand of CM026211.1, from coordinate 7,015,143 downwards.
CTAAAGCCACATCTGAGGATCTGATTTTGGGAACTTTTCTGTCTGTTCAATGACCAGCTTTTGGGAAGTAAAAGCAGTGGATTGGTTACTGCCAAATGATATCCACCCCACTGGAGTCTCTGCATCACTTCCCTTTTCAATCTCTCGTTTTTTCCATTTGCTTCCCCCTGCCTGCCTCTGATGTCCGTCTAACCATCCGGATTTTTGTCTTTCTACTTACCTGCTTATCTGACCAGTTTAGTTATTATGACTGGATTAATCTGGTCTTCTCCAAACGTCCACGTTCATCTCCTGTGTCATTTCCCGTCCAGCCCCTCCTCTCACCAGTGTAATTTCTCCCTTCAAACTCACCTACATTCATGCTGCATCCCAATAACCCTTTTCACCCCTTTGTCATTATTTTCCTCCCCTTCATGTTCTCGTAGCTTTCCTAAACACTTAGTGACCCCTGTTGGCGAAGAACAAACCTGCAGGCAATAATGGCACATCTTTCTCCTCTCTGAGGGACATCAAGCGTGAAATCAGCCTGGCACTGGCTACACGGTGACAGACCCTCTGTCTTGGGGCCATATTTGCCCCCTGCTCTCTGTCTTCACTTTGGAAGGAGCACCAGTCAGCAGGCGGGTTTAGTCTCCTTGCTGCTTTTGCCCCAACAGTGTTTCCTCTCTGGATTTGAAACCTGTGACACATCTGAGAGATTTATTTAAAAGGTCAGTCTTGGAGGTGGCAGTAAGAACCTCCTCATTCGCAACCACTGTCTGCATATAAAAACAGTGGAAATATACATGAAAATCTGTGTTTTGTTGTACTGCAGACAGGGCTTCCGTCATCTTCAGCAGGTAGAAATAAAATAATTCTGAGACATTTTAAATGGTACTTTTAGTTTTATATCTGTTTAGCAACAAAAAAAACACTCAGAATTATATTTATGATTGACAAATGCAAAATGTATATTTGTATCAATATTTTGATACTTTTTTTTTTTTTTTTTTTTTCTTCCCTTTCTTGTCAGTGTGGACATCGTGCACACGCTGTATGTACGATGCACACCGAAATTAGTCTCTGCTTTTAACCATCATCAACTAGTTTCACTAGTGAGCAGTGGGGCTGCTAGCAGGGCAGCGCCCCGGGGAGCAATTGGGAGTTAAGGGCCTTGCTCAGGGGCCCCCAGTGATTTACCATTGTGGGCAGCCCTGGGCCCTCCACGCCCAAGCCCACCACTGTAACCACTAGGCCACCACTGTCTAGACTGTTAAATCACAAAGAAACTGCTCAATAACAATATTTTAAGTGCAATTAAACTCAATACCAACAAACATAAAAGCCTCCACGTTACTTGTACTCAGGGTTCATTGCTCACATGAAGTTTCCATCCACCAGATTATATTTGAGTAAAAATTATGAGAACATGACAAATGTCAAAATATTGATGGAAGGGGCAATTTTTTTTTTGTCTATGGGTGAAATGTTGGCATATCACTGCAAAAAAAAAAAAAAATGACGAAGTGCAACAGGAAGTAAATAAATGATGATGTATGTGGCATAAATATCCACTGAAGCTTCCCAATTCACTGAAGAGAGGAGGAATGGTGGGAGATCAAATATATGTGCACCGGTGGGGGGTCGAGGGTGGAATGGTGGGGGGGGGCAAAATGAGTTTGTCTCAAGAATGAATTTGAATCAATATTTGTGACACTTTTTTTAATTCCTTTATGGGCATATTGTTTTCTTTCTGTGTGATGTTTGGCCAGAAAGTTTTCGTTTTAAGCTGTGGTTTTACAGCACATAAAAGAAAAGTACCGCGCCTTCATGTTGCTGCTTTTTTTTTTTTTTTTTTTTTTTATTCTGTTCATATTAAAAAACATCCCTTTCAGTCGTGTTTTCTGAACATACTTTTCAGATAAAAGCAAAAGCTGAGATGTGTGTTTCCAGTGCGTAGCGACCAGGTCTAGTGTTTGAGTACTTTTCAGAAGCTTCCAGCCCTAAGTGACTTCTGGTCAATTTTGTTAACTGGAATTGGCCCATGACTTAGTGTGTGCAGTTGGTTGCCCTGCAGTTGGAAAGCTGCCCTGTCATGAACTTAAGTGTCCCGGAGTTGGATACTGAACTCCAGAATCCTCCCCCCATTACCCCAACCAATCAGAATGCTGGTTCTAAGGCTGGATAAACTGGGAGGGATTTGTCGTAAGATTCACGAAATCAATATGAGTAACACAACAATCCACTGTGGTGACTCCTACAAAGGGAAAAGTCAAAAGAAGAATTTCTTGCATTACAAAGCTCATTGTCTTAAAAGCTAAACAGCCCGGTCTCACCTGAAAACACGTAATAGGTTCATTCATCCACATTCTGAAAACATAGAAGTGAACATGGATAAAACCAAGAAGTACAATGAAAAACCCCAATGTAAAATCTTTCTAATCCTTACCAGGTATTCAAATTATTCACAGGTGAGAATAAAGTTAATTAAAAGTGAGAAATCAGGTGTGATTACTCCTACATCTCCAAAGAATCCACAATGTGAAATAAATATATTTCAGGCTGTAATGTTGACACCTGATGGCTTAAAGGTCATGTTCGTCCAGCAGTGTTTTCTGGCTTTGGCTTTTACACGCTGAGATTTTTTCATACCCCAAAAATTCTTTTCATGATATAATGGACTGCAGAAACTGAAGGGCCGACAATCGGCGTAGTTGTTTGGTTTTTGGGGCGGGTTTTCTCAGAGAAACTGTTTTGATCTGTTGTGTCCCAGATGGAGGGAGATAAAGAGCAGGGTCGAAAATAAAAACTTCCATTTAGCAAATAATGCCTTACTGATTCGGTCACCAGATGTTAAGTATTTTGCATCACCTCACATGAGTTATTTAAAATGAAATTATGATCAGGACGACTCTTTGCCCCTGTCAAGAGACTGACTGACTGACTGACTGACTGACTGACTGACTGACTGACTGACTGACTGACTGACTGACTGACTGACTGACTGACTTATAAACATTGCAACAAAATTTAGATTTTGGGAGATTCAGGGTTTTTTTAAATTAATTGTTGAAATGTGGCTCGTTTAATTATGGCAAACGTGGCATTCATTTGAGCTCAACTTAAAATAATGCGACGGGTAACTAACACAGCAAGCCTCATCTGTGCGTACGCAGTGCTGATTTATTTACTTTGCAGAAGTCACAGTAATGACCCCTGGGGAAGATAATTAAAGTGGAATCAACGTTTTATTTTGCGCGTGATGAGCGTGTCAAGACAATTTTGGTCTTTAGAAAAGGGGAGGAGGAGTTGAGGCGGGGGGGCAAAAAGCTGGTAATCAGAGTTCTGCAGGTTTAAATTGTGAGGCATAACAGACAAGTGAGTATTCAGATGCAGCTCATCCCCAGGTTGCCGCATTTAATGAGATAATTAGGTCCGGCATTGTTGCAGGTGCAATCTAGCTGGAGGAGTGGGAGTGCACAGATTCAGTCAGCCTGTGTATTTTATTGTATTGTTAAACGCTCAGGCTTTTAACCAGTCAGGCACATATTTATCGTCACTGATTTATTTGACAGGTCATAGTCCATTGGCATTAATGTATTCCATCATTTCTACTCCACTCGAGAAGCAGAGAAGCTATGATGAGCTTTTCTGCCTCCTGCAAATTTTGAACCGGGTCATGATAGGGTCAGGCCGTTTTTCTTTGTGGAAGTATTCCTTTCATGTCACGCCATTTACACAGTCGCGTGATAGATATTCAAGCAAGTTCACATTCATGTAAACTAGTGTTTCACATAAGTGGATTTTATAAGCGCATATTAAATTATTCAACAATTACAACAACCACTCCTGAAAATGTAATCAACTGACTCATGTCCTGGGGCGGTAAAATCTCTCACTTTTACATGAATGCAAAAACAGGGAAACACTGTGATTTTAATAAGTGAAAAAGTTCCTGGTTCAAGTCCTGATGGATCAATGCCAAAACATAGTCCGGAAAGGAATGCTTGCCATTTGGGAAAGGCAAAAAGTTTGTATTTAATCTCTATATTTATCTTTGTTCTTTAGAAATTTAAAAATTGGGTAAAAGATGTTGAAAAAAAACCATTAATATTCAGCGAAGTTTTGAAAAAGTACCACCCTTTCCCTTCCCACCTATCTCTGAAGCCACGCCTCCAACAAAAACACTTGTTTTCAATAAGGAAATAGACTTTAACACTCTTCTGCTGACTTTGCAACAGTCACTCAACAACTGAATGGTGTTTTTAGATCCCTGCCACATCCAGGGGTGGTTAATATTTTTTGTTTGTACATGACTGTTTAGTTGTTCGCTATCGGAGCGTAAAGAGAATTTCAAGTGACAGCAAATTTGCTTTAGAAAAAATATCTACTTAACTTTTTAAGCCCCACAAGAACGTTTAGTTTGAAAGCTGCAAATCTTTTTCAGGCTGTCAGATCTCAAAGTTAGTGAAACCTGCTGACAGGATTTTTTTTTTAAATCTGGATTCTGTTGATTTGTTAATCACGTTTAAATACTTTCATTGTTTATAAAATGCATTTTATTTTCTCATAGTACCTCTGTTATCTTTAATGATAACAGCCAATGATGTTTACTTTATATTCAGATGGTGAAGAAAAATGCATATATGTAGCATATATATTTAAATATAATTTTATAAATATGCAGACGACTGTCTGTACTGCTTTTACGCTGCTCTTTAACCATATTTACAGCATTCAAAATGGTTTCTAACGTTCACCATTAGTCAGATTTTCTTATGTTTCACTGCACATTTAATTTTTCATATCAAAATAATTAGTTTGCAACTGTATGATGGGACTCCAAGAGAAAAAGGCGTTTCTGTCCATGCGTGTATTTTTAAGTGTAATAGACCAATATTTTTAAGTTGCTTTTTTTTTTTTTTTTTAAATCAGTCCTCTTAATTATCTTGAATTAGGTTTCATGCCAAACTTCTCAAATCCAAACATTAATGTTATACTTAGAAAAATGAACACTTAAAGCATGTTGGCTGAGTTAATGGTTAAAGCCTGGATTTCAAGCGTGATTCAAAGATGCTTCTGAAGGCAAAGAAAAAAGAAATGACATCGTCATTAAATAGAAATGTGACTCAACATAGAAGTATCTTGAATTTTTCTGCGGCATTAAAATAAAAACACACGAACACATGCACACAGTATCGAATGACTAGATGATAGTAGGCCATGGAGAAATATGAATTATTTTATGTGCGCTGTTCTCATTTCACGGCTGATGGACTCTCACCTTTAACCAGGAGGTGCATGTCTGTCAATGCAGTTTCAGGCACAGAAGTCTAATAAGAGAATAATGGAAGCATTCTCCCTATTTAATTGGACATTGTTAGAATGACATATCAATCCTGCCGCAGAGATGCCCTTTCCATGTATACAGTAATTGAAACAGCCCCTTTTTCCCCTCACCGTCCCACTATGTGGAAGATTAAGACTGCTAATGTGCGATGAATCTGGACTGCCTGCATGGTTGTGTATTGTTCACATTACATCACCTCGTCCATTTTATGTTTTATCACCAAAATCCGAGTGATTTACTTTCCATCCTTCTGCAGAAGAAATAAGAAAATCCCCCCAATTTGAAAAACATTAGCATATAATTCCCTTTTTATTTTAATCATTTATATTAGCAGTCCTATCACTGTTGGTGATTCACCCGCCTTCATGGTATTTATTTTCTGCAATGTTGCATTCCACAACTCTGATTTCCATTAGCATTTTTACAATTATCCAGAAATTCCATTAAAGTTCTTGGCAATGAAATGACAAGAAATGATTACCGTATTAAGCCCCACAGCTAAAAACAACATAATGTGCATGGTAGTGTATGGTAATAACTTTCATTTGAGGTGGAAAAAAAGAAAACACTGAATTACTACCTGTGTTTCGCCACTCAAAATTCATTTTAAGCATTCATGGTATGAGGCAGACAAGCAGACTGAAGGCAGGCAAATAAAAACTGACAGCCATTGAATGAATTGCTGCATGTTTGGGTCATGATAAGGAAGAATTATTTTTTTACACACTACTGAGAAAAGCGAGACAAAGCTTGGCGTGGGGCTAAAAGCTCTATAAACTGCTGAAAAACAACCCAGTGCAAAAAACTGAAGTATCATTCTCTCTTAGTGGCGTAAACCTTTCCTTCAGTGGAAGATATCAGTGATTTAGAGCTCATCCAAATCACATATTATGGCCCCGACGCTCATACTAAAATCATAACTGTAATTGGCGTTGGGTTGTGGGGTGTGCAGTCCAAGTACTATTAGTCTTTTGGGGTCACTCCAAACGGAGCTCTTAAACAGTTGTCATATCCAGACTTATGTACTAAATGTTACAAGGAGGCAAAATGTTTTTCTTATTTAGTAGTGAATCAACCTCATTCTGTTTCTTTTTACATTCAAAAGGTGAATTTGCTTCCAAACCAGAAAGATATGAGACTTCTGACTTGGCTGGTTTCACAATTACTGACACAAAACGGTGTCGGTGAAATAAAAGTTAAAATAGTGATTGGAATATCTATGACATTTGCTTTTGTCTTCATTTTTTTGTTTTGTTAATCTATTTAAGAAAGATTGTTGTGAAGTGGGTATTAATTTATCCTATACTATCCGTAGTTCAAGTCCAAGCAGCAAAAGGTGCTGGAATCTTATATCAAAACTTTAACTATACTAAGTAAGTACTCCCTTACTCCTTCCCAAAGATTTAAGTTTTGAAATAAATGATTACACTTCAGTACTTTTGAATTGAATTATCTACAATCTTGACAAATGTTGCTGCACATCACTGTTGATCTGGTTATCTGGTTATTAAACCACTTCATCACAGTGAGACAAGGGCAAAACATTCAAGATGACTGCTGAGAAGTGGATGTTCCAGAAAATGTACCCCAATATCGAACCATGCAATGCTCAGCGAAATACAAAATGACCCAAAAGCAACACTTCAGACCCAATAGGCCTCTTTGAGTATATTATATATTAAAGTCCATTAAAGTGTCAAGTACTGGGGGTGATAATTTGGGGGTGTTTTGCAGCCACAGGATGTGGTGACCTCTGAGTCAGTGTTGGCCATGAACTCCCCCTTCTCTTCAAATTACTGCTAATAAAGGTGGAGCTACAAGCTGCTGAATCATGAAGTATTTACACACGGACAAATTTATTGGTACCCCTCCATCAAAGAAAGAGAAAAACCCACAATGACCACTGAATTAACTTGAAACTGACTGAAGAAATATGAATCTATTGAACATCAACTAATGAAAATCAGATACCGCTTCTGAAGTCTGCTTCCACAGAAAATAAAATGCTAATAATGAGCAGAGATGGTTGTACTCTGAACTAATATTTTGTTGCACAACCTTTTGTGACAATCACTGAAATCCAGTGACGTCTGTAACATTTTTGCACCTGTAGATGAATATTTCAGCCCAGTCGTCATGAGCAAACTGTTCCAGCTACGTCAGGTTTATAATTAGATTATCCTTTATTATTACTTTTACTAACATTTGTTTTTTCAGTCATCATTGTGGGGCTTTTCTTTCCAACACGTGTCTGTGCAGTACCGCCCAAACGATTCTTGACATTAGTCAAATTGACTGTCAATTTAAAGAGGAAAAATATAGAAAACAAATGTTTGATAGTAAGGCCCACTACAATCAGATTAATTTAACTGTGTTTTAAACACACACACAAAGGATTAAAAGATGGGGTATCAACCTTGGCACAGGACCATGCCTCCAACAGTAGTAGTCACGCTTGTGGCAGTTCTTGCTTTTCCGTTTTATAAAACACACTGGTGTCTAGTTTACTAACGTTGCTGCGTCAGTGTACCTCCGGGGAGCAACGAAACCATTAGGGCTCAGATATTGTGATAGACGTATCTCATAACTTAAACTGTCATTCTTGATTCCTGTTGAGTCAGTAATGAAATTACTAGACCATAAAACTTTTAGTACTGAGATTTTAAGATAGACTTGTGAAAAGTGTACTCTGACCATTTTTCTGCATAATAATACTCGGTTTTTGATGTTGGTTATGTGTTTCTGCTCTTCCTTTTTGACAGTATAACCACCAAGGTGGTAACTTCACTGGTCAGTGAACATGACTGCAACAACACTTCTTCATCAACCAGCCACATTTAACACAATGTCAGATATGCAGAATAATAACCAGATCTCAGCAGTATTAACCACGAAGACAGTTTAAACATTTACCATTGTTTGACTGCATCAGCAAATGTTATGTAATTTTTTTTTTTTTTTTTGGACAAGATTTTGTTAAGCCAGCTACAGTTTGCCATGTGTCTTTTCAGGAAGTGGAAATAGCTGCACTTGCCCATCATCACGGATGGGCAAGTCCACTCCTCGAGGGCCACTGGCCTGCATATTTTTGATGTTTTCCTGCTTTAACACACTTGGTTCAAATTAATGGTCATCATCAGCTTGTTATCAAGGTCTCCACAAGTCTGTTAATGGTGCAGTTATTTGTATCAGGCGTGCTGAAGCAGGAAAATATCTACAAGATGCAGGACAGCAGCCCTCGAGGACCATTATTGATTACGCCTGCCCAAGACCTTCCTTAAGCATATAATATGTATATCATCTCAAGGGAACGCAAAATCTCTTTTGTAAATCTAAATCTGGATTATTTTTTTTTTATCTCCACTGCAAGAATGTTAATTCTTCCAAAAGATTCTCCTTCACGTGACATTATGATCTTGATCTAACTTGAGTGCACATATAGGTTTGATCTTTTCCATATATTTCACACTCCACTTCTCCTCCCTTTTATCTATCACTCACAAAATCCCATTTACTCTGGAAAACATAAACAACATCAGAACAAGCAACCTACACACTGAGACAAAACAGCTTCTTTCCCAGTTCTGCGATAATTGTTTTGTACTGGAGAAAAGTTCAGACATACTGCAACAAGCAAGAAAGAGACAAGCTTTCACTTTCATTATGTTGTTTCCATTTTCAAAGAGGAATGTGTCTTTATTTATTTTGTAAAAATGGCAGCTTTCACTAGCGGTATGTTTTGTTTGTCTAACTGTTCCTTAAGTACAAAAGTTGGGTCACATAAAATCACGTTGTTGTTTGCATCAGTTCCTCGACCAAATGTGAGGACCAATGTGGTTGGGTTGGTTTGGTTTGGTTTGGTTTGGTTTGGTTTGGTTTGGTTTGGTTTGGTTTGAGTGTTTGCAGGTTTTCTCAACAAAAGAAATGAGGGATTCAAATTTTACCAGAGGAAGGAAAAGGTTCAAATTGGAAGTGCTGGAAGTCATTAACTTCTGATGTCAATCTACATCAGAATCTGGATTTTTTTGGTTTCCGCTGCTTTAGTTAACCCAGGGCAGGTGTAAGCAAGTCTCAGACTTATCTTATTTTTGGAATATTCAATATAGTCCACTTCCAATAGTTTGTGGGAGTTATTTCAATCTCAGGCATTGTTTCATTGATTTTGATCATAATTTTAAAATGTGTCATCCCCAAAACTGCAGCTCTCATTTGTCATTTTAAACATTTCTATTGCATAAAGACCGATCTTAAAAATCACAAATCGTGTATTCCTAAAGCATCTCTTACAATCTACTAGAATATTTTTTTAAATGACAAAAACACAAAAGCCTAAAAAAAGCTCAGAGAATAAAAGGAGAGCTGAACTCAATGAGCTGAGCGCTATCTCCAGCGTTCAGCACCTCCACCAAGACAAATCAAGTTTGTGTTATCAGTACACAGCTTTTACCACAATTCTGAGCATCGTCAGCAAGAACAGGGGCCCTGAGGTGAATAAACATCAAAGTAATCATCCAGCAAATGCATGAACAGAGAGCAGCTGTCACACCATGTAACTATGTTACATTTTTTATTCAGCACAAAGAAGAAGTTTTCCCAAATAAAACCCCCTGTAAAGACCATTAGGATCGTTATTGTGTCTCCACCACCATGATAAGCGAATCATAATCAAACACTATGTTTTCTTATGTGTAGTTCCTGTAGGCCACAGCTAATTTGATTGATAAAGACTGGCTCAAGTTGAAAGCTGGGGCGTGAAAACAGCAGCATGATGCTCTGAGCAAACAGGAATCAGTTAAATCCATCTTGAGCCGTACAGTAGCACAGACGAGTGTGAGACTGATACGTTTTTCAGTTCTGATGCAGTTGTTTTTCTGCATTGCTCCACAGTGAAAATTTCAAATCACTGCAATATGAGCGAATCACTTCAGCAGAAACTCCTGTTTTTACCCCCCCCCCCCCCCCCCCCCCCTTCCCCCGATCCCAGCAGAGAGTGCATTAATCATCACAGTCTACCCTACTAAGTGAAGAGAGCGAGAGAGCAACAGCTAGGGGAGAGGAGCTCCACTTTAAACAGTACAGACTGCAGGAGGTTCAGCCATCACTTCTTGTTGAGGATTCTGACATCAATAGTAACGAATACCTTGGAGCGCTGCCTGACTACATGTGCATGAACTGCTAGAACATTGGAAAGGATTTTTTTTTTTTTTTTTTTTTTTGGTGCATCTGTGTGTCCACTGGACTCCAAGCGCACTGCATGGACTTCTGTTTGCCTGTGCATTCACATGCATCATTGGGAGTGTGTCTTCTGCGGGGCCAGATATGAGTAATATGCAGAATCTAAGTTAGGCCTGAAAGAGCCAAACAGACAGGAACTATTCATCAAAAACACTGCGAGTGCACCTGTTTGAGACCTGAAGTTACATCTGCATAGGCTACTCTGCTCCCCGATCAAGAGCACCTATACTTAATCATAAACGTTACATTTTCTTTGGCTGGCCCACATTTATTTTAATTAAGAAATTAACGCCTAATTATAAAAATCACAATTTCTTCTAAAACACAGCTAAATCTCCTTCATGAATTTGTGCGACTAAAACAATGACATGCATATGGTTAGTTCGTCTTTTATCATGTCTGTATTACTTCTTAAATAAAACATATATTTTAAAAAAGACAGACCATTCAATTAAAAAAATGTCTCTTTTTAAATCAAAATACATTGATTCACATCATTGTTTTGTTTTGTCTTGTTTTGTTTTCAAATGGCATCAACTGATATTTACCACTGGAGGACAGTGCAAATGAGCTGCAAAAACATCACTGACCTTTTAACTTTAAAATCATCTTTCTGACAAGCAGCAACATTAACATGCATTTAGAGATTTTCGCTTCTGGTTTATTATTTTCCATTTGGTCTTTTCCTTTTTAGTTGTAGAAGATTTGAATGTCTGAAGTTTTAAGAATCAGAACTGATTCCTCTTGCAAAGGTTTCGTTTATTCTGTGTACTGACACACGTGCCAAGGGACATGGAGGTCGTTGTGGTGTAAAGGGAAAACTTTTGGAGTGAGCTGTTTCTTGGTTTTTAGCACCATTCGAGGTAAATATCCACATCTCTGGCTTTAGTTATCCTCAGCAGCAAACTGCCATTATTGTATAACTGCTATTCTGACTATTACTGTGGAGCCAGAAGTGTTAATTGAAGGACAAACAAAGAAATCTGCCTCTGGAGGAAAATTAACCAAGACTATAGACTCATTTTTAGATTCAGCACTATCCCACTGACCAGGAATGAAAATAAAGGCATTAAAACACATGGTGGGAAAACGTTTTTTACTTAGTATTTTCAATTATATTTTGTCATACTATTCAAAGCAACTCAGATGGAAGATATATTAAGCTACAATAAGAAATTCTGGTACATGTATAAAGTGTTTAATCTACTTAAATGACAGAAAAGAGGTACAGATGTGCAAATGAAGTGCAGGTTAGGCTTGCGGGGAAACATCCTCAAGAGATCTTGTAATTAGAGAGGGCTGTCCCTGCCTTGGTAGCATTTAATAGATCATTCCACCAATATAAAATCACAAAACAGTCTTGCTTTGTGTATAAGGATGACATTACCATTCAACGTTCCTGAGAGGTTCCATTGATTGGGATTTGGAAATCCTGTACACCTAACATAACTGGGAGCTCTGGTTAATGTCCTAACCTGATCAAGTGGTTTAGTACCTAAACCAAACAGCAAGTGTAAAGGAAAGTTAAAAGTGACAGGAAGCAAAAGTGAAATTTAAAATTAAATCAAATATGACATATATTATCCAAGAAGGGATTTAAATCCAATTCTTCCAAGGAGGGTTCTAAGTATAACATCAAAACCACACCATATGGGCTTTTGAATCAGCTGAAAATAAAAAGAAAACACTCCTTTCATCTCAAAATGACAATGAAACTTAGTGAGAATGGTGTTGAATTTGAATTTTGTGCAAGTCCATATTTATGCAAAAGGTATATCATGTCCAAGAATGATGATGGCAAATTTACTGAGAGATTCATGGGACTTTTATCAAAAGCACCTCCCTAAACTCCAAGTGCAGGTGAAATAAGTACATCAAATAAGTAATGTGAGAGTAATGCAACATGAATGCAGACCAGCTGAGATTCTAGGAAAAATAAAACAAAACTTAAAACCATTAAAATGAAAAAAAAAGAGTAACAGACACTGAAACACGTCACAGAACTGCAGTGAATGTGACGTCTGTGGATGTGACAATGAGTGATCCAGTTTCATTATGTATGTTTAGGTTTGTGTTTGCTGTGAATCACATAACAGTTATAATTTAATAATAGCAGAATACTCAAAAAAAAAAAAAACATGACTCGTATTTAAGTAATCCTTTTCAGTAAATTCTATGTACCCGCTAGAAGTACTTAAGAGTTTTTCTCTATAAAACTTTGGATGGATGGATGGATGGATGGATGGATGGATGGATGGATGGATGGATGGATGGATGGATGGATGGATGGATGGATGGATGGATGGATGGATGGATGGATGGATGGATGGATGGATGGATGGATGGAGCTACATTTATTTATCATTTCACACAAAGATTAAGATAATTTCATTTCAAGTTGTGTTCTCCCATTTCCAAGGTTCATTGAATGCAGCATTGTTTTGCATGGAAGTGGTGGAAAAAACAAATTTGAAAGGTTACATTCACAAACAATGACCATGAAACTTCCCTTTTAAGTTACTGCACCTTTGTCACGTCTCCTTGGTTTGGCAACGATGTAGAAACTCCCGTTCTTACATTTACACAGGATTTTAAAATCCTGCTGTTGGTTTATAAATCTCTGAAAGGTCTCGGGCCAAAACACATTTTCGATCTCCTGGTCCATTATGAGCCAACCAGAACCCTCAGGTCATCAAGGTCTCGCCTTCTTTCTGTACCCAGAGTTAGAACCAAACATTGTGAGCCAACATTAACTTTTCATGCTCCTCCCCCGTGGAACAAACTCCCAGAATGCATCAGGGCAGCTGAAACTCTTGGCTGCTTTAAATCGAAGTTGTAATTCATTCAGTAATTCATTACAGACCCATAAAATGGTTGGTAAACTATGATAATGAAGGGACACCAATTAAGAAAAAACAAAGCAACTTTGATATGTATATCAATATAAAAGCGGTTTCCATGACTGGCAGCCGGACGCAGGTGCTTCACTGCTTATTGTCTGCTCCCATGCTGCTCATGGAATTCACTCGTCACTAATCAAGGCCAATCTAGTTAAACACAGATACAAAGTGTTGGTCATCTCCTTTCCTCCACTATTTTGTTCAATTTTCAATCAGCGCTGTGGCCACCAAGCCAGTGTTAAAAGTTAACTTCCTCTGTCCCAGGAGGGCTGCTTGCTGTTCTATGTAGGACAAGTAGCACAGTGTCTGAAGTAATAAATGAACAAGATAAATGTGGGGGATGTGTTCATTTGAAAGCTCTTGTCACTGAGGGTTTGTCGTCCGGCTGCACAAAGGGTAAAGCCTTCCTGCCTGATTTACTTTAGATTCAAACTGTGGCTAAATTGGAAATCGTGAATCACTCTGACACCATTGGTGTAAGATGGATTACTTCACTTAAAGGCTGCCTTTCTTTACTTTGGATCTTTTTAAAGAAATCATACAAAAATTAATTTTCTGACAGACGGCTGACCCAGGCAGCTGCTGAAAGGAAAAGCAAAGGGAGTCCAGCGCTGAACCACTACAAAGCTGGTTTTTATCAGCACAGCACTATCCCAACTGCATCCAAAAGCTCTCAGCAGCACAATGAGTCTAGCTGAATATTTGATCAACTGTCTCAGGTTTAACAAGGCTTGCCAAGGTACACCTGCCTGGAGGGAAAAGATATGCCTCTGTGCAGGGCAATGCATCCCCCAAGATGTTTAGGAAATAAGGGTTTGATGTTCACAACGCAATCTGTACTAAGCTCATCCAGGCTCGGACTCTTGGATTCTCAGCAAGGTTCAAAATTTGCATTGCTGAACAATAGTTTTCTGGATGCCAAGAATGCCTTCCATTGTAATCCGACCATAAATTACAAAACAATGCACTCAACCAGAGGCTGCTGTAATGTAAATGGTGCTTTTACAGATTGCATTCGGTAGAATCGTATATAACTGTACTTCTCGCCAAGTGTCACATAACAGATGTTTCTTCATAATGCATTTGGAGACTGTGCCTCATATAGTCATAGATAATCCAGTTGTGCACAAGTGAAAATGTATTCTTGTAGATTAACGTAAGTTTAGGTTTGGCAGTGGCTATGGTTAGTGTAAGTGTTTAGGTAAAGAATGTAATGCAGTGAAGGTGATGGAAACACATTCCTGTGTGTGTCTTGCGTGAGCTCAAACTCATGGCTCCCAGCTGCAGCTCATTGCCCTGCAGTAATATCGGGCCTCGCGGACACCTGGGACCAGTGGCCTGAGCCCTCCGAGGAGCCAGCCACCTGGGAACTGGCCCTGATTACTTTCTCCACTCTCCGGAACTCAACCCTGCCTATGTCATTAACTAGCTCCACGCGGTGTGAGCCCAACTCAACCATACCATTAACCCTGCACACAAAGGCTTGTTTACAAATACACACACACACACACACACACATACACACACACACACACACACACACACACACACACACATGCTCACACTACACAAAACTTAAGCACAATTTAAGCACTATCCCTCTTACGCTACAACCACTTGTGAACCTAAGATTGTCCATAGTGTCTCTGGTGTGAGAGGACTTTAAAACAGAATATCATGACGCGAGGGTTACACCTAGTGGCGAAATAATGAAACACGCCGTAACGAGCTGTTGAAGGCAAAGAAGGAAGTAGTGTTGCAAAAATACATACACGGGATACCAAAGAGAAATGAACCAAACCTTATACTATACCATACTTTAGGCTACTATACTCACAAATGAAAGGCATAGTAAATATGCCACATTAGTTTAGAATCAGGGTTTCCTCCAGCATTTAAACTAGAATGATGATTATAATTTGTGAACTGCTGTGGATGAAAATATCTGTTATATAACTAAATGTAGATACAATGAAAACATAAAGCATGTAAACAGGATGTTCATGAACCTATGGAATGGGTCATAACGTTTAGTTCCCTATATTGGAGAGTTACAATATTAAACTTTAATGTTCTTAAAAATAAAAGTAATAATTGAAAACATACAAGCCTGGTGAGGGCTGGTGAAGGGAATACACTCACACACACCTATGTGCACATAAAAAAGAATAAAAAAAACTCTGTTGCAAGAATAAAATGCAAATATATGGCTCTTGGGTTCTAACAAACTTGGTATTAACCATTAATATATGTGCATTAATATATAACCCATATATAACCATTAATATATGTGCAAACAAGGGGGGGGGGGCATACAAGCCTTTTCCCCTGGCAAGCTTATTATAGGTATACGTTATACCCACGGGCAGTTCTGGATGCTTTGCAACATATAAGAGCAGGGATTAAAAAGATTATTAGAGATGATATTATCTTCCACAACATGTAGTCACAACAATGCTGTCAAAGCTGGTGGCATTACTGGAGCGTGAATGCTCTGCGAAAACATCGCGCTGTTGGTCTGGTGGTTTCTTATGTAACACTAGGTGGCGTGTTGGCCGTCTGTAAAATCTGTAGACTTTGAAAGTTCAGCAGTTCTTTTTATTCAAAATAATGGGGATATACCACCATCCCGGTTTCTGGTAATAAACTGCAAAAGTCCTGCAACAAGAAGTCTGAACATGCAGGAAGTGCTCTTTGTTTTTTGTTTTTCTTTAACTGGTATCAGTTGCAACAGTGAGTCTGACTTTCTGACAGCTGAAGGAGGAGGAACTTATCTCTTATATGCAAATTGTTCCTGGCTCTGCAAGTCTGAACGTATCGGAAGAAAAGGAGGAAGAGGTCGTTCACTGGTGGGCGGCGCCAGGAACCAAACAACACGTTGCTTTAAAACATTAACGGGGCTTTATTGTAAACGACTTCTCCGTTTCATAAAGGAAATATGAAGACAAAGAAACCATCAGTGCGGGTAAGCGGTCGTTTCTTCTCTTCTGGTGCGTGTTAAGCTTCCTGACGGTGAACCGTGACGTCGCGATCGGTGGCTGTTACCTGCGCCAGGTACACTTCAGGTACTCGAAACTCTTGTCTTTTGTCTCCGAAAGGGCACTTTGTTACCTAAATGTGAGTCGTAGCAACAAAGAACAGGGTGACTTTACTTGTATTGTCGTTATTTCGACCTGTCGTCATTTTACTAGAAACTGCGTGTGTTGGTGTGAAACTTGAGATTCGGAACACGACTTTTCACACTGCTGCTCTTTGTTTTGGTTTTTCTTTTTACTTTTTTTTTCTAATAATTCAAGTTAAAACAGTTCAACAATTTCCAAACTGTTTCCTTCTTCCTTTTAATTTGTTGGATAACATCACATCAGTGCAAAGATCATAGAAAGTATTTTACGAACAAGATTTTACTATTTTTTTTTTAAAAGCGTTTATTTTTATGTTGAATCCATAAAAGTCTGTTTTCATTCATGTTTTTGTACTTCAATCATTATAAACATTAAGCAGCTTTATGGGTTAATTGGAACATGGTTCGAACCCCAGTCAGAGCTGAATTTTGTGATGTTACAGAAGATGCCAATCAAATCCATTTTTCCTCAGGCGGTTCAGGAATATCACAGTGATGCAGATGTAACACACCTTCCGGGCTGCTAAAGGAGGCTCAGATCCTTCAGGATGGACGAGATGCACGGTAGTCTGAGTTTGACTTCAGACCTGCTGGAAGCAGACAGTGAAGAGCTGCAGATCAAAGTTGACTTCTTCAGGAAACTGGGGTACTCCACGACAGAGGTGAAGGCTGCTTTGAGGAAGCTTGGCCTAAGCACGGACACCAACTCGGTGCTGGGGGAGCTGGTCAGGACCAGAACCGACAGTGGCCCCAGTCTTTCTGACAGCGATGAGAGACACGCCAGTCTAAAAGACTCTCTTCTACCTCCCAGTTGGGCTCTCGTGTCTGGAAGAATCACACCACAAGTGGCGGACCAGAAGAGCACCGACACAGAACTCAGACCTGTTGTTATTGATGGCAGCAATGTTGCAATGAGGTAATCCTAGCAGTATTTTTCTTTGATTATAGATCCTTCACTGAAATCATTGCATATTATATCAATTGCAACACTTTCATGTTTTATCTCTGCACTGTAAATCCTATTGACATTAAGTTGTTTCAAACTACCAGCAGTCATTTTAATTGTCTTTGAACTCTGCCCTGTGACCCTGTTTTCATCCAGGCATTGACTCCTCTAATGGGCGTTAACCACATTGCTTGTGCATGCTTTGGCAAATGCCTGTGATGTTGTACAATATTCAAATTCACAGTTGAAATTCTCCGCTCCTCAGCAGAGGTGCTGCCTACATTCATAACAGTCATAGCAGACAGAGCAGGTTCCCTCAATGAAAACATTTAAATGCATGTGGTGTTCACACAAATCCGCTCAATTTCTATTGTTTCTTTTAGGAATTTTTCCATCCAGATTTTCAGATGCTTTGTTTTACTCATGTCCACCACTGTTCTTTTTTTCTTTTCTTTTTTTTTTTTTTGTTTTCACAACAGTCATGGCAACAAGGAAGCGTTCTCATGTCGAGGCATACAGCTGGCTGTGGACTTCTTCCTTGACAGAGGCCATAATAACATAACTGTGTTTGTTCCTTCTTGGCGTAAAGAGCAACTCAGAGCTGATTTCCCCATAACAGGTGAGAATGCAAGAAATGTACAACATGCAAACGGTGTCCATCAAGTACACTGGAGATACTTGCAGCCCTTCAGACATCCACAAGACATTGGCTGAAGGATGACTGAGTGAAACCAGAAAACCTTCATAGCAAGAGGGATTTGGCACATTTGGAGTCAGGTTGCAACAGGGCTTAACATTATCAATATTAATATTATTATTTGTATGCCTTTGCAGCCACTTCCTTGAGCAGCCAGTTGGTAAAGTTGACAAGCAAATGATGAAGAATTCATTTGTTTTCATTTTTTATACATCATCATAACAGATGGCTTCATATGGTGATGACATTTAAAAAAATACTTAAAAAAGGCAGATAGCTGTGCAGTATAAAAGGGTCAATTAAAAATTAGTTCAACAATAAGCAGACAGTTCAAAAGACAACAGTTGGACATGTTACAAATGTACATGAGTCATTTGAGTTTCCTCCGAAATCAAAGATAGAAATCAGTGTCATAATATTTAGAGATGTCATTGGCTCCCAGCCCATTTTTAAAAGAAGGCATGTCTGTCAGATATGTACTAAGAGGAAGTAAAAATAGCTTAAACTTTGTCTTGTTTTGGCATCAACAGGTTTCAACAAGCTCATCGGATTCCTTGTCGCCAGAAAGATAAGAAATCAAAAGAAACAACCTTGCCAAAAAAATAGTAGCTGTCATCTCATGAATATAGATAGCGGTGTGTCTTTTTTTTATAAATAGATTTGTGTTTAAGAGAGTTGTTTTTTTAACCAGGAAGTGTAACACAGCAACCACTTCAATCTCTATCTACTCTGTAGGAATTTTCTAATTCTGTTTTTGTGATTTATTCCCACGATAGCCAAGAAGCAAGACTTCACTTGCAAAACTAAAGCTCGCATTTAACTGCTGATTTTAAAAACATGGGGAGGTAGTTAAAAATTTAAACAATCTTTAATTATGTTAAAAGTTAAGCTTAAGTGTGAAGTCATGGTCACATGTTACAGCTGATGTCCTTTAACTGCTGGGCTCGACATAGCCATCGACTGAGTCACTGCAGTCTTTGAGTCTACCTGGACAATTCAGGTTGATATCACGAGTTCCTGTCTTTGAGCTCTATAATGAAGGGTGGATAACCCTTTTGAAAGTGGTGCATCAACGCCTTGTGGCTGTCAGGATTTAGTGACTGCAGAGCCAGGGTGGAGCGATCTCTTCTGTGAACAAGGAAGTACAAAACAGCCCACAGCCATTCACGGGAAAGTCCCATCAGGAAGTTCAGTTGTGTTTTTTCTGGGTTTTTTTTTTTTTGTTGTTTTTTATGCCACATCTGCTACACTTTGTTTGCAGAGTGAAGTTCACTGTTGACAACCTGCTGACTTTCTGTAGTAAGAGGTCAACTGAAGACAGTCACCAAGAAAAATGGAGGCACTTTGTTAGATAAATGTCAAAAGATCAGGTTTACATATTAATGGTTCATTTCATTTCCTGCCACAAACCTGTTTAATCAGTACCTGTGTGTAGTCCATGTTATCATAACACACAGTATCATTTGCTCACCTTGCAGAACAGTAATATGATATAATGTTCATAGAGATAAGAATACTATTTATACGGTTGATGCAGTCTCACTCCTGATAGCGTTTTTTTCCACAAATCATCTGATTTCTATCACTCCAATATTTAGTTATTGATAGTGACAAAGGCAAGTAATCATGCAAAACAACATTGCGAAGGCTGCATTGATCATCTAAAATGATCTGATCTTATTTGTGGCTGTTTGTTCCCTCAGATCAACACATCCTGATGGAGCTTGAAAAACAGAAAATAGTTGTTTTCACGCCATCGCGCCATGTCGGGGGCAAGCGAGTGGTTTGCTACGATGACCGTTTTATCGTCAAGTTGGCGTATGAGTCCGATGGAGTGATCGTATCCAATGATACCTACCGTGATCTCCAAGGGGAAAGGCCTGAGTGGAAGAAATGCATTGAGGAGAGGCTCCTCATGTATTCGTTCGTAAATGACAAGTAAGCTTTATATTTTCCTTTTACTAATGTTTATTGAGGTTCTTCCAGGGAAGCACAGAAAGATTAACCAACACACAGCTGAGTTACCAGGGGTATTTGAAGAACTTGCGGTGTTGTGTTTTCCAGGTTTATGCCTCCAGATGACCCTCTGGGTCGACACGGCCCAAGCCTCAACAACTTCCTCAGGAAAAATCCTCTGCCTGCGCAGCAGAAGAAGCAACTCTGTCCATACGGTAAGAAATGACTCGCGTAGTGATCAGGAAGTGGAACTTTTCACTGCAACTTTTCCTTCATTCTGCTGGAGCAACTGCCCACGCATCTGTTACCCAAAAGAGCTGGCTTTTAAGTAACGTTTGTGTGTGTGTGTGTGTGTGTGTGTGTCCATGTTCATTTCTCCACAGACAAAAAGTGCACTTATGGAATTAAATGTAAGTTCTACCATCCTGAGCGGGCTAACCATTCGTATTTGTCCTTGGCTGACGAATTAAGAGAAAAGGCCCAGATATCTTCTGTAAAAGAAGAGCGAATGTCAAGGTTGTCACCCAAACAGCCCCAGTCTAAGCACAAGTCGGCTGGTAATGTCTCCCCCCATCCCCGAGACACGCAGCTCCCTAGAGACCAGCAGGGTTCCCCGGTTTCTGGTCAGGTCAGTGAAAATAAAGTGCTTCACCGGGAGAGCGCTAGAACCACGACAAACCACATGCCTGTGGCGGGGGGTCGCTGTCAGAAAGAGTGGTCTGGGTTACACTTCATGCCAAATCACTACTACGCCAACATGTCTCATGAGTATCTGGACTCTGGCTATGGCTCTGTTGAGAGCCAATACTCTGACATTTCTCACTCCCACAGCAACACCCACCGTCTCAGGTGTCAGTACCAGAATGCCCTCGCTGAACCCCAGCAATCCTCGGTGCATTTCGAAGAAAATTACGCCAACCCTTCCTGCAGGTGCTGTTCCCATCCTCAAAAGCATCAAAATGAAAACATTGACTACATTAGTTTATCCGCCTATGACACCTACCCTCCACATCATCTCCCACCCAGTCTTCCCCACCAGCGAAGCCTCCCCTGCCAACCCCACTATTGTGGAGCCCCCCATGTTCAACAAAATTACTGGTCAGATCCTTTTCAGAGGGTGCTGCAAGCCAGGACGACGAGTAGTCTCCCCTCTGCGGTCCATTCCTCCCATTCACACAAGTCTTGCTGCTCCTTTGAGTGTCAGCAGTACAAAACCTGGAGCCAGCCACAACAATCACCTCCTCTTGCATTTGACCTGCAAAGGTCAGAGCTGCGCAAGAACCTGCAAGCCATCTTCCACCCAGGACAAGTGGACATGGTCATGGAGATGTTCCCGCATCTGATGGATGCTGAAAAACTGGCTGCAAAGATACTGAACCTGAAGGCTCAAGCAGGAATATGAGTATTTTTCTTTCCTCTTCAAGCAGAGGTAAAATATCTTTGTTGCTCTCTGTTATAAGACAGTTAGTCACAGCAAATAGAGAATTTGCTGAAGATTTTATGGTACTTATCAATGAATAAACTTAAAAATAATTGCAGAAATGCTTTCCACAATGTCCCGTAGAAGAGCTTTTTGAACAGTTCAACTCTTTTGCTCATCTTTTGAGTTATTTGTATGACAATGTAGTCAAATGTGATCTCATCATCCATGTTTTGGATGAAAAGTGCTTCTAGAACAAAAATGGCCAGGATTTGGTTTCTAGAGTTTTAACTGTTGATGCATATTGCATCAGATGTGATCTATTTTACATTCTTATGCAATAAGGAATCCATCCTAAGTATTTCTCATTCTCTTACTTTCTGCCTATTTCTCCAGATCAGTCTTATGTTCAGTGTTATCTTTTTAACAAGTAATTACTCTATCTATATCTATATATATTGTGGTCATCGAGAGTATGTTATGTTTTTGATGTCTATTAAACCTGCTTCCAAATCAACTTCAGAATTAGTGGAAAACTTGCTAGAAAACTGGAACTGATGGAATGACCTGATCTGAACAAAAAGGAATGTATTAGGCGTGTTCGCTTCTTTTTCCTGTAAATGCTCTTAGTTTCACTGTTATATTCTCTGAAAAGCTGCTTCTTTTAAAATCTTAATATCTTTAAAAATCTGTTTTATTTACTGCCAGATTGAAAATAATTAAAATTTGAGTTTCATTCTCATAAACGAACAAAGTATTCTGTTTTTGAATTTTTCTTTCTTGATTCTCAGACTTGTTTATTATTATTATTATTATTATTATTATTATTATTATTATTATTATTATTAACCACTAGATATAACAAAGCCACCAAACTGACCCTCTGTGAGTGCTTGAAGTCACGTCTGAGTCACTGACCTGTCTGCCCTTCCTGTGAGTTGCACATTGTTGAGCTGCCTGGCCTGTGTGTCAGATATTTTGGACAAGTATTTTAAGGTATGACTCTGGTTAGGGGAGAAGATTCAAAGGTGTTAAGCAAGTCTTGAACAATAGAAACCTCACGTCACCTCCTCTCTTACATGTGGGTTTTTCTTGTTCAACACAGCACAGATGATCACTCATCTGTCAAACCGACACACTTCTCTGCCCAGAACGTGAATATTATTGTCCTTCACTGTCCTCACATCATTGTTTCTTGTCCTTGAGATGTCCTTGGGTGTCGACATGGACAGCTGGCTCTCCTGTGCCACAGATTTATAGTGCTACTGTCTTTTTCTCACAAACTGTAGTAAAAAAGTACTGAATTGTATTTCACAAGAAATTCATTCTTATGAATTGATTTAAATGTAATCGAGTAATTTATTAATTAAAAGGGAAATTATAGTAGTATAAACATATAATAAATTAGTATGAAAAAAGAAAAGTAAAAAAAAAAAGTAAGTGTTTAAAAGATGAGATCTCCGTAAATGCACTGGGGATTGTGTTTGTAGCCTGGCAACAACTGACCTGATGATGTCATTTCCAGTGTTATCAGATGAAGCGGAGGAACTCTCAGTAACATGTCGGGATTACAACATCAGGCCTTTAAGCAGCAAAGCATCCAAACCAACATAGAATTATGTTTTTGAACATGTGTGGTTTAATGGAAAGAAAGAAAAAAATCACAAGATGTTGCAAAGAACAACACGTGACCGGAGCTACTGATCAGTGAGTCACAGTTGTAGAATGTTTTTTTGTTTTCAGTGGCTTTAGGGCATAAGAAATACGTTACCGGTACATATGTATCTGGATGTTTGAATTAAAAACAGTTTAATGAGGCTTCGTTCGTTTATAACGAGGTTGCCAGTGCCCTTCATTAGTCAGTCCAGAACACTGATTTATACTGAAATATCTTGAAAATTATCAATTGGATAGCTTAATATGTGATACACACAAGGTCCTCTCAGACTTATGATCACTTTGGTTCCTTGACATTTTTTCTAACGCCACCCTCAACCAAATACTTTTATCCAGTTCTTGATGAAGTGCTGGCAGTTTCATGGAATAAAGACTAACATTTGTTACGTTTTCTTTCCTTTTTCATCCTTATGATCTAATTTTGGAGCCATTGGAGTTTCTGATAGCCCCAAAACCAAACCACGTGATGAACCAGGATTTGAATTTTGGTACATAGAATTATAGTTTTTCTGTCTCTTTCTCCTAGATGTTATTTTATAGAAGAGTTTAACATTTTGTTGATACCAAATTTGGCACAAACTAGAACAGGCCAAGTTTTACAAAGTCAAAAGTGAGTGATAATGATTGTAAAGTTGGAGAAGCTGCCAAAAGATTCACAGCATTCAGTGTTCAAGTCACAGCTCAGTGTGCAAACGCACGTTTGACTAATATTAGATGACGTATTTGTGTTCGACAAATAATTCTTTTGTGCAAAAATACTGTCACAAGCCCTAAGATAAAGCAACGCCAACTTGTTTATTTGTATATTCGACAGTCACCTCCCTGTTTTGACTGTGAAACATGCAAACCACCCAGACGTAGTCCCAACAGCTCATGAAAGCAGTCAGTCATACGACCTTATCTGTGCAGGCAGAGTTGACTAAAAGTAAGCATACGAGTTATATTATATTCATTCAAGTTTTGTCTCCAGTGCTATTTTAATTGAATTGAATTTGACAGCACAAAAAGTGATTAAAATGAGATTGGAAAAAAACTATTTTACAATTTTGTGAATGGCTAACGTCCATATTATGTTAGTCTGTCATGAAATAGGCTGGTGTGGCTTCCCGGAGTTTTTTCTGCCACAGTAGGTAATGTATTTTACACCATTAGACACACAAAGTCTGTGTGTTACTAACATGATGTAATCTGAGCTCGGAAGTCTGCGGTGTTTTGCAGATGAATGTCGTATTTACGCTCATTTTGACTTTGTGTGAGCATAAATAGCCTTTGAGTGAAGGCGAATCATTGAAGACAAGAAAACACATCTTAGTGAGCTAGACTGGTTTACAATCGCGTTTCTTTGTTCTTATGTTTGTTCTTTTTCTTGTGAATAACATCTGAATCTATGTCTCTTCTGTGGCAAGACACACATGCCGTACATACAACACAGGTTTTACTTTGTACTCTCATACAAACCCATACAATACTATGTAATTAGTTATACATGATGGGAAATAACGAGCTGCTTCAGTTGGTCCGCTACTCCGGCTCTGAGTGCTTGTGCTTCAGTTATTCCCAGGCCATCAGTAGTTTGTGGAATGGTACAAAGGTACCATAACCGGGTTTGCTGTAAAAAGTAGAGAAAAAAAAAACATCACATTCAAACCATAAAACTGACTGAAGAAACATTGAACATGCAGTCACAAGTAAGTCTACGAATATATGTAATGCTCCTGTAGGAATGTTGCTTTCAAAGAACATTGTTTAATATTAAAATTTAACTTCTATATGTGTTTTACAAATCTGCTGTTCTTAGTGTAACATTTGCTAAACAAACACCGACAGACATGAAGCTGTAACAGTTTTAAAGTATCCAAATCACATTCAAAAAAGTAATGAATCATCCCTGAAAAGTATAGCTGAGAGATGTTGCCTGGAAACCACAGCATCATATAACAAGACTGCCAGTCTGGGTACACGGCCTGAGACTGGGTTTGTTGTGCTTGTGTGCTTTCCTGGAAAAAGAGATCAGTTACCATTCAAAATAGCTCTGTCCCTTGTGACTTCCATCACACAATGCTGCATCAGGAGTCTGTAGCTCCACCCCAAGGTGGAGATCTGCCTCCCCCTGCAGGTGTCCCAGGAAACGAATGGTTCCAGTGCTGATCCTGCCAGATGGCAGCATGATCCTGACCCGGTGACCTAGCTGCAGGTCCATAGGCGAGTGGGGGACGAAAACTCGATGTGCGCCATGACACGTTCTCCAAGACTGCATACTTGAGGAAAATATGGTCCAATTAGTAAAACACTTTAACACTTTAAAGAAAGTGAGGTGTCTTTGTTAAATTCTGAAGAGAATTAACTGACAATTCAAGAAATGCAACAACTGTGATGCTTTACATCAAAGTGAAAAACAAACATCTGTGTGCCTGATTGGATTTTTTTTAATTGGTATCATGAGTAATGTTTTCTACATCTGTGGAACAATATTAAATAGAGGAATACACTACAATTACATTTCTGAGACCTAGTTGGATCAGAAACTTTTTTTTTCTGAAGCAGGTCGAGTCTGAGCGCTGATGACTACGTCATCTAGCACCAGGAAAAAGTGTCTCCCATAAATTAAATCAAGAAAGGCAAGACGTGACTTGACAACCTGACTCCTTCCTCTTGG
Organism: Xenentodon cancila; assembly: GCA_014839995.1. NCBI lineage: Eukaryota > Metazoa > Chordata > Actinopteri > Beloniformes > Belonidae > Xenentodon > Xenentodon cancila. Next base: position 6,989,206 of record CM026211.1, on the reverse strand, counting down.
CATGCTTTGCTAGAAAAAGTCAAGTCCGTGTTTGGGAGAAGGCAAGAAAGACAGCCGAAAAGGTAATTTTTAACTGTTTCTGTCTTTTAGTTTAGGAAATGATGGTGAATGATTCATCAGCAAGAGAAAAATGATGGCACAAGAAGGTAAGCAAACAAAGTCACATGGAAGGGGCGGTCCTTGTTTGACCATACTCCAGGGATTCCAGCGCCACCTTAAGCATCTATACATCACTGGTTTTGGTACCCTAAGAGAAGGGCGCCGACAAATTGGCCAGTAAGGACCAGTTATTATCACAATACTGATAATGGATGTTCGGCCTTAATATGTAGAAAACGCGTGCTAAATATATCTAGTACAGTAACTTCTTATGTTTATGACAGCTGTATTGTTTTGGTGACACAGAAATCTCCCCCTCTTTCTAGTCTTTGTGCCAGGATAAATAACTGGATGTCACTTCACACCTGATCTGTTGATAAAGCCATAGTGAGCTATGGCTCCAGTGATTCTACCTGGAAGCTGAACATGAAGAGGAAGCAGGTCTTGAGCTCAGCGCTGATGATGACGACGCCTGGCTGCCTGACAAACTGCATGCATAGCTGTCACTTCTTGTTGACACCTCCGACCTTCTGTGTTGGTGAAAACCTCCTGTTCATTAGAGAATAGCAGCTTTCTCATTATTACTGAATAAAAAGTTTTAAATTAGCTCATCCATCACTGACATCATTGCCACTGCTTACTTGACCACTTATCAAATATGTCTCCATTGTCCACTCCGGACTCTTCCCGGTCTTCAAATGAGCCCACTTTTAACACAATTCCCGTTTCGGGGACTAGCTGAGGAAAACAAGGTCAGCGTTAATTAAAGTGACAGAACCAGCCTCCACAACACCCACGGATACTTTCACAAGCACACCTGACTGCAAAGTTCCTCTTGCTGCCTTTGTAGCTCTGCAAATCTCCTTTCCCATGATGCTCTCTCGCAGGCAATCCTGGTTTTGAGCGAGAGAATCTCTTTCTCTGCTTTGTTCAGTCTTTTATGGAGTGCATTTACTCGGTCAGGGCTCCCTGGAATGGCTGCAGTCACTTTATGCTCAGAATCTGAACAAAATCATCATGTGGAAGCAAATGTTATGTTTTTTAATACAAAAACATAAAGTCTAATAAGGACAATGTCAAGTAAAAGAAGAAGACCTATGGCTTTAACACTTAAAAATGATAGTTGAGTTTCAGTGTTATTTCTATTTCTATTTAACTGCATTTTTTTAATTTAATTGTAAGAGTTTATTTTAAGTGTTCAAAGAAGGTAATTACTCAGGATCCCTTCAAATAAAACAACAGAATAAGTTAAAGGATAAATTGCATCTGAGGATTTAAATGGCTAATCTGTTAAAGCACAATTTTAAAATCTTTTTAGCTGTCATTAAATATCTTGCAGTGCAGTCTCTGCTTTCATGAGCTCCTTACCTACAAGCCCTTTCGACGGTCTACTTTTGCCCTCTGTGATGTGCTTTTCTCTTGGTAAGAACTTGATTGCATTGTATGGGCAAATCTGCAATAAAAATAAGCATTTCTTTTTGTCACCACGCTAAGAACTCACGTCAAAGTTGTCAATACACGACGTCTGAGTGTCGCATATAAAACATGTTTTACACAGCATGCACTCACCCAAAGAAACCTACAGGTGCAGAGTATCCCCTTGTATGTCCATGTAAACACAGTCTGCAGGATGTATAATGACATGTTGGCGCATGATCCTCTCACACTGCACTGTTCTGATCACACAGTGACCAAACTCCTGAGTTTATCTGCCACTACTCATGAAAGGGATGAGAAAATAAAGTCAGCTCTGTCATCTGTCAAACTATAACAGCCAGTCACATATGTAATCAAACATACACCACTGGAAAATGCACAAAGACTAACCTTATCCAGCGGTTCACCTGTAGGATGGCAAGAAATTCCCATCTGAGGTCATAAGCAAGTGTGTCCCATGGTTTTGTTTATGATGAATACCAACACGGCCCTGTTGCTATGTGGCTGCTCGGTGCGAACAGCGTTGCTGACGACTGCTGGGGAGGTAAATCTTCTTTAATCTTCTTAGTCATGCAATTACACAGTCCAGTTGTAGCCTGGCTGCTTAATTTGGCCACTTAAGCCTCATAGAGAATATAAAAAGTGCGAGCGTGCCACTACATGCTTTGCCACTGATTTCAGCGTCCATGAGTTTTCTCGCTTCTTTGGCAGAGTCAATAACTATTTTCAAATGTTTGTTTGTTTTTTGGTAACATAGCAACAGTGTTGCAATTCACAAATGAAACTTGAGATGTGGAAAGTGTTAAAACGCTCTATCGCTGGGGCAAAACTATTATCCTCGATTTTAAGATATTGCGGGGTTGATTAAAAGGGCCATTTAAAATGCTGTTCCTTGTTATAGTAGATACAGAATGCTCTAAGACAGTTTGTTTCACGCATCTATGACAAGTTAAAAGCCCCAAAACCTTTGCATATGTCAAAGTAAATGCAAAGATTTGTATTCATGGCAGACGGTTGAATGTTAAACACTGTAAACATTGGTGTTTTTACAACAATTTACAACACGGAGGTGTGAAATAATGAGGCCGCTGCCCTGCAAAAACTGAAAAGGAACTTCTTTTCTCTCTCAGAGCCCCCAAACTTTCTCTAAGTCAGGTCGGAGTAGACAAAAGGCCACACATCCGAGGGTTAAATTTAAACACAGCTTTACTTTACTAGCTGATTTTATTATCCATCCTTTATTGTCCTTATCCTTTTCAAAAATTAAGTTTCAACTGAATGTTTGTTCAGTCTTACAAAGTTTGTACGTTGGTTTTTAATTAACTACAAATTAAGACTATGTAGATACTGGACTGGTCTTGGCAATTTTTGGATTTATATTAATTTGGAACATTCTTTCAGGGCTTTTTCCTATTTTAAGAATACTACTTTTTTTTTTTTTTTTTTTTTGGCTAAAAAAGCATCCTACGCCTGCCCTCTGTCAGTCCATGTGGCATACAGAATACTGAATAATCTTCCAAAATCCACTGCACAAGTTGGAATTTTGCAGTGTGGGTGAGGCAAATAGTGCTGCAAGAAACGAAAAAACAAAACCACCAGAAGGAGGAAATTCACAACTATTTTTACAGATTCTTACACCAAAACGCATTAAAAACAAGGTTGTGTTGTATCATTCATCATGGTCCTGGGGTCAGATGGAAACTTCAGGTGTGCTGTTGGCCACTGCTCTGTGAAACACTGTGAAACACAAAAGAACAAGCAAATATTTACTTGCTGAGGGTGAGATATCCCTTGGAAATCACTTTGTATGCCTAACATGTTTCCCAGTGGGTGCTGGTAAGTAATAGGATTATTTTATTATGTTTGTTCAGTGCTTTATTATGTTTGTTCAGTGCTACACTTAATCAAGCTCATTCTCTGCATGTTTTTTTTTCTCTCTAATTTCTTTATATTGTTCTTTGATTATTCTGTTGATTAAACAATGTAGATGTCTTGGGTTTCAAAGTAAAGCTTGGCATTCACGTGAAATGTGAGCTATCATCTGCCTGGTTATTTGTTGCATGTGAATAGGCGTGTCTTTTGGGCCTACATCCAGACACACACGAACGCATTCATCTCGCATGGGTCATGTCCTTACACACACACGCACACAAACAAAATAACAAAGAAGCAGTTCTATTTTCCTCAAACTTTTTAAAAATAATAATATTATATGTCTATCTACACTTTTCACAGGCTTTCATTTGACTGTCGGTTGTCACTCTGAGTAGTAGACAGTTTTACACTGACTACGTGATACTGTCTACTGGTCAGAGTGACATTAGTACATCATTATTTTTCATTCTAATTATTTAATTTATTCACGCACTGTTACCTGGAAAAACTGAGTGTACTAGAAGTTGCCATGTAAATATAAGGAATTTGAATGTGTTTAGACTTCAGTCAGAACTATTGATTTTTAACTACAAATTTTTTTTTAAACTTAAATTCTTAAAGACATTTAAGAGAACCTTTATTGTTTTGAAGACAGTTTGTCAATCTTCCCTCTATATTAACTCAAAGGAATGTGACCCTTTTTTATAGTAGGTGCGACTTCCTTAACCAGCATTTATTGCCACGTGAAGCTGCTGGTAAACAATCAGTCCTTCTAATCATTTGATGAACATCTCAATTTATGGCTTTTTTTTTTTTGCAGCATCTTTGTTTTAATAGTCAGGACATTTTACATTGCAATTATTGCTTTGTTCTTCTTCATCCATTCTTTTGTGCAGAAGGACTAATATGGTTTTAGGTTCACCAGGTGTACCTAATAAAGTGTCCGGTGGGTGTAGTTTTAAGATGTAGTGTTGCTGTGTGTTTTTCCCACAATCCCCCGCGTTACTAACATGCTCTTTGACATCTTTCCAAGTGTGCCCTGCACGCAATCGTCGTTGAGAGTTTCCTCGAGTAAAATCAGGACCTAGTTTTCCTTTGTGACCTTGTAGATTATTGCGCGCTGTCACCTTGTCAGGAAGTCATGCAGGCAAAATATACGACGGCAACAACAGCAGAGGTGAAGGACTTGCTGGCTGCCCTCTTTTTCTTTTTTTTACTTAACTTTGTTGATTAATCATTTGCATAAAAGTCATAATTACAATCAATGTCACACCCAAACGACTCCAACTGTGTGCGTTTATACCTGTGAGTGTAATTGGGGCATACCATTAGTGGGGGGGTCACCACAACTACTTGCAAACACAATTGTGGCGTCGACATTTGCAGAAAATTACAACAATATACAAACATTACACTAAATTCTACACAAATATTTCTAATAATTAAGATAACTATAAACCTTTCTCACACACAACTCCCCCTTTGAGTAATTACGCTTTCCCCCCCCCGGAACCAATTAATAGTTCACAAACCCAGGAAGCAATTTTGTCTGTCCCACACCTGAGGGTTGGTAAAAGGTAGGACTAAGTATGAGGAGGAGAACCTTGTTACTTTAGTCTACTTATAAATGCTCACAGCTGGCTAAGATCAATGTATCAAACCTAAATCCCACTTCTGTCCTTCTGCATTCACAGGTGAGTTTGACAGGCAGACGTGTGGCTTGCGTTATAAGACACACCCACCGGACTTTAACCAGTCAATGAGTTAATTAATATGTTTTTATTTATATGTTTATTTACTCCTAAACATGCGATTTATGGCATAACAGAATAGAAAGGAGCCCGATGAGGGGGCTCAGGCATCAGGTAAGGATGTCTCTGGACTCCTCCCTGGTGAGGTCTTCTGGGCTTGTTCCACTGTGAGGAGACCCAAGGGGAGGCCGAGGGACTAGGTCTCTGGCTGGCCTGGGAATACCCCCAGACAAGCTAGACAAAGTGACCGGGAAGAGGGAATTCTGGGCTTCCCTGCTTAGGCTACTGGCCCTGCGACCCAACCCCAGATTAGTGTATGGATGGATTCTGAAGAAAAAGACATCAAAACAGACAAAAAAAAGGAAGCTGCTGTCACTGTGCATCCATCCTTGTGACCACTGTTTAAAAGCAAGCTTGAGAATGTGATTAAATACTAAGATGGAATATTTACTCTTTATTTTCTTACCCTACAAAGACAGTCTTTATGTCTAAATTATGCTCATACTAGGCAAAACTTTTTATATGGTGGATTATAAAATGCAAACTAATTGCAAATTTTCAAAATAATCTTCAAGCTCCTGCGTATCTGCAGCAATATACTTTGATTCCTTGCAACTTTGATGAAAGAAGGGAGGTTATCTGTCACCTGAATTGCGCAAGCCTCTTTGTGTTGAGCCCAAGAATTCTACGTTCTTTAGGCCACAAAGAGGTATTTGTAGTGTGTGTGGGGGCTTTATGGCTTGGAGAGAGAGGGGGTCTGATTTCACATTGTGTTCAACAGAAACCAGGAGGCTCCCTATACAATCACACCACAGGTCTCTGAAATCTCACCTGTTCTCTTATAGACCTGCAAAAATCCAGTTATTTTAGTAAATCTTTAATTGCTAGTTGTGTGGTTTTTATTAACTCTCCTACAAGCAACCCAACACTGCAAGTTTAGTAATGTAATATCTTCTTTCATGGTGAATTAACTCAGGACAATTATATTAAGGATATTTTAAAAACAGAAGGGAGGAAAGGTTAAAGCATGAGCTTGTTATGTTCTTCTCTGTTGATACATATTTTATTATTCTGGACCAATAAGTATTATTGTTCTGAAATAGTCTTTAAATAAGGAGCATATTAGTCTATGCGGGCTGACCAGATGTGGTCCGCTTCAAAACTTGCAGCAAGTTTTATAGGCCTTTTTGTATATAGTGCTGCAGTTCAAACTGCTCATTGCAAAAATAAGTGTTTTACCTGGAGTCATTGCTGCATAATCTTTTGACCCACCCAGTAACAGCAGGCCCCGAGTCCCCTCCTCTCACTCCGGTGCAGATGAGAGTTTCCACTTGTTACGTTACAGTGCTGTCGACAGGACGTGGAGGGAGGAGGTGGCAGAGAACGACAGAGAACGGGTAGTCGTGAGAGAGAGCAGGCTCATTCCAGTCAACCACAACTGACAAAGCCACACATACCTTGGACCACAGGTGAGTTGACTTTGTTCATTTTAAGCCATGAGCTGTAAATGTCATTGAAAAGAGCTTTGATATACATGTGCAGAGAAAATGATGCAAATCCTGAACAGGGGTTTTTTACATAAATATGAGGGACTTAGTTGTTCTTGTATTTCTAAGTATAATTAGTCATGTTTTTCCCTGCACAGATATCTATGATATTTATGATAATTTTTTTGGTTTTCATAATAAAACAGTTTTCCCTAAAAATATATAAAAAAAAAAAAAAAAAAGAAGTATTTGAAAGCAGGCGCTGAGTTTTCCGTAGTTTATATCTATCTTCTTGAAACATAAACGCAACATGCATCCGCAAAACATTTAGGAAAAATGTTACTCTTAAAGTAATTTTCTCAAACATCTATAATATTCTCACAGTTGACATGGATAAGAGATGTTTTATGGGATGTCTTAACTTGCCCCATAATGGAGTTCTGATAATTAATTCACCAAAACGTCATGAAGAAGGTATTGCTTGTTTAAAACAACAGGGTTTAGCACCTGAACACATTTGTCCATACACTGTCCACCACTCTAAAACATCTAAAGCAACACATTTCATTTTTTTTTTTTTTTTTTTTTTTTTTTTCATTTTAAGTGTAAATCTGGGCTCCATTTTTTTTTTAACATAGAAGCCAAAAGGGTGCTGTTGTCACTCAGTTTCCAGGGTGCGGTACCCACGGGAGGTCATGCTGGGATCTAAGGGGACAAGGGGAAAAAACAAGCCGTGCCACTTAGCAGCTCTCCCAGAGGAACTGATCACGGAACAAACACATTTTAATTGTGTTCGCCGATTAAACCAATGCAAATCAAGACACATAAGTCATACGTGTGTGTCACCAGTATTGGCTAATCTTAGCAGGTCTTGCCTCAGGGGGTTGACCCACAATTCAAAACACTTAACACGCTCACGTTTGTTCTACAGACGCATTTCTTCCATGTAACTAATTCTTCATTAGCTCTCGATAAAAATATTGTCGTGGAAGTTGATGCTTTCTGGTTCACGTTTACAAATTTCTTCTTTTCTGACCCTACCGATCAATTATGAGATCAGTTTCATCAGAACAATCAGAGGATTGTAAAAAGAGGCGACCACAGATCAAAAGAACTGGCCAGGTGGGTTACAATGAATGAATTATGTTACTCAGAAACCTGTTACTGGGAGTAGCCAGTTACTTGTGCGCACATCTGTCATAAAGAACTTTATCTCAAAAATTCAACTTGCTTTCGTTGTTTGTTTGTTTTTCTGCTGGCATACATTTGTCATTGGACATCTGTGAAACCTGGTGAAATGTAAGATCAACACATACTTGAACTGTTGCTTCATGCTATACGTTCCCCAGGATTTTAACAGATATGATGTTGTTACAGACCAGACGAAGACCTGTCTGCTTTTTTTTTTTTTTTTTTTTTTTTTTTTAATTCCTGTGGGATTATGGCTCCTATGAAAGATGCAGGTATGATTGTTTTTCTAAAATACCTTCTGCAGACTACATGTATGTGCTTAGTGCTAGAGGTACACCACTGTTATCTGCCAAATCACTTGTATTTAATTTACTCAACATTAATCTAGACTGTGTACAGTACACTACATGCCTTTTTTTTTATTTTTAAATTTGCGTCTTGCCACAGTAAAAGAGCTGTGGGCCTGTAGCGACACTGGTTCGTCAGCACTTTAGATCAAATATTAAAACATGTTCACAATATAAATGATAACATGGTCACAATGTCATTTGGTAGGGTTACTTACAATTAGTTATCAATGTAGTAACCTGGTTGTAGTTTGTTTGTAGGCTCATGTTTTCTAATTAGCTCAGTGTAGGCTGATGGCAGTTTTTGTGCTGCGGTCAAAACTGCTGGAGAAATTTAAATTTTAACAAGACCTCATCCTTTTGTAGCAATTATTGAATTATTAATTTCACCATTATTAATTATTAAAGTTAACCTTGGGGAAACAGGGATGTGTGCTGCAAACTTTATTGTAATGCATCAAAATAGCGGTTTGGATATTTCACCAAAACCCAAAACATTAATCTTGTTGTCTCTACAACAAATGTAATCAAATCTTAGAAAGAAGTACATCATCTGTCTATATCACAGTCAGTTCATCTGAGGTTGCTCGTACATTCACGTCTAGTACAAAGTGCAACATGAAGTCCAACAGACACTGAAGACTTTCATGAAAAGAGCAACATTTTTCTTGATAAGCACTTATGACGTCATTCATGTTCAGGTTTTTATTTTTTGTTCTTGGTCAAACGTATCGGCTCTGTGAGGGTAACGTTTATCTGTCTTGGTTTCCCGCAGGAATTCTGCACTTCCTCCTATTGGGACTACTGTTGTCTTCACCCTTAGTGTCAGGACAAGGTAGCACTTCAGCTGCTTCCACATCAGTGACGGATACCTCCAGCACTTCCTCTGGAAATACTACAGCCATGACCACCCAGGCCCCCCTCACCACTACCTCTGGAACCAGCCTCCAGCCCTCTTCCTCTGCTGCGTCTGTTGGCAGTGCAGCAACCACCAGCACCCAGGCCGCCATCTCCACCACTTCTGCAGGTACTGTAATGACCGAGACCACCCAGTCCTCCGCACTCACCTGCACTGCAGGTATACAGAGCATACCTTTTTGTCCACTCAGTACTGAGTATACAAATTTAAAATTTTTTTTTATTTTCTCATCAAAGTCAATGTGGTGATTTTTGTCTTCTCTGGATAAATTGATAGTTTTAGGCATGAGTCATGATGAGAAGACCATTTTTAGGAATTAAATCATGCAAATGTAGTATTCCAGGATTATAAACAGTCTGACGATTGTCTGTCTGTTTACAAATGATGATCACAGTAATTACTGCTGCATCACCTTGAAAGGAGAAAGTTAAATTCTCTCACATGGATGGAAATAAGAGTCATTCCCTTTTAAAAATGACTGTGCGTACAGTTGCCTAAATGTTCACCTCGTCTATGGAGAATGACAATTACGCTGGGATGTTTCCGGTTTGAAGTCGAGGAGTAGGTGTTAAGCGACGATACAATGCTGGAAAGCTTTTCTCACATGTTAGTGTTGATGGTACAGATTTTTTTTTTTTTTTTTTTTTTTTTTTTTTTTTCTTTAAACCACCTAGTCAGAGCATAACTGTTCATAACTAAACACCGCTCCTATTACAGGGAGTTCAACCATGATGAGCCAGTCTAGCACAATGACTTCATCTTCCTCCATGACCTCAGGTCCTTTATCCACAATGACACCCTCTTCTGCTAGTAAGTTTTGTTTCCTTTGTGTAATAAAAATGCTTCGTGGGTTTTTTTTTGTTTGTTTTTTTTTTTTTTCCCCCCAAGGCTTTGTTTCTCCATGCAGTGAAAGCGGCTCATTATCATAACCGCAATTATCATTGTTCCCGTTCTTTCAACAATGTCATTTCCTTATAACAGACACCACAGATGTTATGAATGGAACCACCATGTGGAATGAGACTTCAATGAACATGGTAAGTCTACCTTTTTATAGTAGTTTGTTTCCGTCACTCCTTGCTCTTCACCATGTGCCGTTCACTTCTCTCAGTCACAGATTTCCTGCCCCTCGTTTAACTGCAACCACTCCAAATGCTACGTGATGTACATGAGTCAGAATGACACTTGGTGCGCCGCTGGTGACTATTGTCAGGTAGGGAGGCAAATGGCTCTCAAAAACCCTCTTAATTCATCAGATTAAACTAGTTGATGCTTGACCTAAAGAATACATTTTCAAATACTTTACAAGGTCCCTTTTTGCTGACTGCAAAATATGTATGAAATGCTGCACAGTATTGGTAATCAATAAAAGCAGTACCTTCTAATGATACAGCGACAATTGGTGGTAATTAGAACAACCTTTTGGAAGCATTTTTAAAAAAATAAACATTCACTTTATTTCTTTTAACAGAAAAAAGAGAGCAAAGGCAACAAATGATACTGTCTAATATTATTCTGCAATTTATCAGCTGTTCAAGTCAGTGGACATGTGGCACACTGCAGGCTGTACCTCCTCTTGTGCAGCCAGCTGCATCAACGCATCTCAGACAAACTGCTCTGTGAACTGCTGTAATTCCACTGGATGCCTCAATGTCACATTTGCATCCATGATGACAACCACAGGTGAAAACACTCATCGTTCACATCTTCAATCTGCTCATTTAATCGCCCTCGTACAGCTTTTCTTTTCCTGTTACTCCCATACTGTCCTGAAACGCAACGTGCACAAATGATAAACTCACACTTGTTAGTGTTTTGTTCTTTTTTTTTTTTTTTTTTTTTTTTGTCTCTTTTAGTGACTGCACCCATAACAACAGCATCCCAACCAACTTCTACAGTAACAACCGCCACCACAACAGTAGACAATGTAAGGATAAAAAGCGTGTGTGAGTGCATCCTGGGATGTAAAGCGGTTAATACCTGCAAGATTCTTTTTGTGTTTTTCACTAAATGTTCACATGTATCTTATATGACGTAGTCTCATAAACGCTGTGATGATGATGATTTCTGCGGTGTTAAGCACGTAGCAGTTTGGCCTACTGTAAGATTATTGTCATTTTATATACTTTTTATTTGTTTTTCAGGCAAACAAATGTCATAAGGGTACATGTACTGGTGGAAATTGCTACACGAGTTTCAAGGATAAAAACCTGGAAAAATGCACTTCATCACAGCCCCACTGTCAGGTGAGAACCTCCAAAAGCGATGATTAGGAGCTACAAACTACACCTTAAATATTAAGACAGCATTAAATATAATATAAATAAATGAGATGACTTTAACTGTAGTTTTTGTTAAAAAAATGTTTGCCTTTTAAACACCCTCTAAACCCAAGCTGCATGGCTTTCTCTTCCAGCATCATCTCATGATGTCATCTAAAAACAACTTAACTGCCTTTTAGTCAGTTAAAGTCAATCATTTATTGTCATTTGCATCAATACAAATTATACTTATCATTATACTAGATTGATAGATTCTCTGTTCCTGAAAGTCTGTTTCACGTCTAACTCTTACCATTTCGTAGGACAGGTACATTCTCTTGTCTTCCCCTCTCACTTTTGTCTTTTGCAGCTGAAAAATGAGACCGTAAATTCAGTCACAACATGGACAGCTGGTTGCACCAACTGCACTGGTCAGGCAGCTTGTAAAGCCCCCACGCAGGCTCCATGTCATCTGGAGTGCTGCAACGCCACCATGACCTCCTGTCTGATGCTGAACGGAACGCTGAACGTCCCTTCTTCCGCCACAAGAGGCCCTCAGCTTCACACAGAAGTCGTCGCCCTTTTACTTTGCTTGCTCGTCTCGTCTCTGCTAGTGTGATGACTCTTCTGGTCATAATGTAGCCTACCCAGAGCTTTATGTCTCTCCAGATAAGAAATAAAAGAAATGCGGAGCGGTTACACATTTGCATCCATGTATCATACTGAAATTCATTTGTGATTGTATACATATGAAAATATGAATATAATTTGTAAAATTATTGGTTTGAAGCTTGATTCTAATAGTTTCCAATAGAGTTTATGTCTGGTTCAAGGCCAATGCAAAATGGCTTTGAACAGTATTTCTACATTTTAAAAGCTACTTTTATCAATAAAGAAACATGCTAGAAACAGTTTGGTCCTTGCAGTTCACATTCAGGGTGTAAATCTCCTTCAGAAGAACGACTGATTTATCAACGTTGTCTTTCAGTTATACTTCTTAACTCATAAATTGCTTCAAAAATCCTTGTTTGTTTTTTTTGTTTTTTTTGTAACGACCAATTAAAAAAATGACATCTCCTGATGTTTTCTTAAAGATATCCAAAAGCAGGTTGTTGGGTTTTTCTTTTTTATTATTTTAACTGTCCTACTTTAAACACCTAGTTTATGATGGGTGAGTGAGCCTGAACACAGACATGGCATTGGCATGTTAATGTTTTATATTTAAAAAAAAAAAAATCTTTTCTTGAAGTTGTTCTGCATCATTGCAGATCTAACTTTTTTTTGCACTTTATTCAAATTAAAACCAAGTTTGAGCTGTTACAAGGAGTTGAAGTCTTGACAAAGCATTTCTGCAGATATAATTTTAAATGTAAAATTCAAAACTCTCAGCTAATTTTTTTTGCTTATATTGTGAATTGTGAGCTGAATTTCTATACTGTGTGAAGTATATTTTGTGGTATACGCATGTAATGTAAATTCAAAATAAGATCAATATGTCAGAATATTCTTTTGTGTAATCTTACACGGATTGCGCCCCAAAGATTAAATAAATCTTATCTGAAGCATCTTAATTTCAAGTATTTGAAGAGTTTCAATATTTAGTAAATCTGATAACTGGAAGGTGAATTTCAATTTGCACAAATTTGGATTTATGAGCACACATAAGCAATAACGCTCCGTCCGTCCGTCCGTCCAGCCATCGTCCTGTTTAGTGTCACAGGGGTTTGCTGGAGCCTATCCCAGCCTTCTTCAGATGAAAAACACTAAACACATAACAGCGTTTCACCCCTCCCTCGTGTCCCTGCCTTCTTTCACGGTGATCTGTCCTGTTCCCCTCAGTCTCTTTAATATAAATGCTCCGACCACCTCACACTTCCTGCTTCTAATCAGCAAGCTGAACAGATTCTTGTTCACTACAACGTTTACAATGACCAACCCTTAATCTACTCATTATGACAAGTTCTTTCCTGTCTGGTGCAGGAGACAGCTCAGAACTCCCTTTCCTAACCTGTGTTGCTATCTGGGTTTTGATGAGTTTGATGAGTGATGTTTTGGGGGTTGTTTCACAGCCAGAGGAGATTGGTAACATGCATTGAATGAGCTGACCATGAACTCCTATGGCAAATCTGAGGGCATCTGTCCGACAGCTAGAGCTTGATCGAAACTGAGTCAAGAAGTTGGTCAATGATCCAAAGCCCACCAGCAAAGCTCTATCAGAATGACTGAAAAACAAAAGAATCAAGGTCCAGACCACAATCTAATTAAAATGCTTACATCTGTGCATTAATGAAAGCCCCAAATTCTCAATTTAATGAAATCAGTCCCTCAAAACAATGTGAGAGACTGATATTCTCATACGGAAATTACTTCTGCAGTTTATTGCTGCTAAAGGTTGAGCAACATAAATTATGAGGGTACTTAGTATTGTCCACATATTTTGTTTGTTTATTTGCTTTTTCTTCCTGTTATTGTTTATTTATTTTTTGTTAAATAAATTATGCCTGGTGAAAAAAGTAATATAATTGTTGATCTTTGGTTGTATTTATGTTATACTAAGATCTACTACAATAAGAGGATTTTTCATTTTCGTTGTCAGTTTCCTTCTAAAATATGCTATTTATGCAACAGATAAACTTCTCTCTAAAGCCTAATTTGGGTCTATTTTCAAATAGTTCCTCATAACGTTGGGCCACTTTTTTGCTGCACATAATCCCCTATGGGTCATTCACCTGAGGCCTAATCCAAACTAAACTGAGCCAAAGTCCTTGCAACATCTCTGAGCAGATGATGACAGCCCAGGAATGACGTCAATCCGGTTCCTCGGAGAGATCCTGAGTCAGTGCGTGGCAGACTGGCAGACCGGGTCGGTCTGGTTCCCCAGTTCAGGAGGGAAACAACATCTCGGTCGAAAAGGGGTAATGTCGGATCGCGCGGAGCCGCTGCGGTGTCTCTCCTCTTCGTGTCCACTCCGCGTTGCGTTCAGGGAGAAATAACTTGAGACACTCAAAACTCTTTTTCGCATTTTTCTTTCTTGTTTTTCCGTCATTTTCTGGAAAACAGTTCGGGTGGCAAAGTTGTCAAGTGTTCACCATGGATCAGTCCGTCGCTATTCAAGAAACTCTAAAAAGGGAAGAAAACTGCATCATAGTATCCTTTGTGACTCGCGTCCGCGGATTTATGGATGATAGAGATTTCAACGCGATTGCAGGATTGAAACTATAGTCGAGCAGCACGACGTGTCCAGGGCAGTCTGCAGAGTCCAGGGTGAGGCCCGAAGACTGGCCTGTGACACTTACGTGTCTTTAAATAAAACGACCCATACAACTCAGTGTGTTATTTTAATTCAGGAAGGCATTAATAGTGCGCATATTTTTAACTGCACAAAAAACATGTTTGCTCAGCAGCGACTTCCCTAAAATAGCCAAGCCCTGTTTCTGTAGTAACACATGACATCCACTAGATGGCAACTTTGTTCCAGCATCTGCTGCAGCTATGAGAAGGTGATGTAGCAAGTGCAGATGTATGTAAAAAATCTTGACCTGTCGTTTTAAAAGTTTAATTTGCTTCGCATGTGCATCTTTCTAGAGCTGGGTCTGATCTGTCAGGGTAGTGCAGATATGGATATAAATTCCAAAATATTTACGTGCATTGTGTGTTTAACGGGGAAATATCACGACCCTGTCGCAGTGTATGGTTTGTCCTGGCCTGGAAATTTCTCACTCACTGAGCTGTTCAGATGTTAAGGACATAATTACATCACTGACAAAGTTAGAGTAGACTTATCAAGTCTCTCTGTCTTTATCTCGACCCAATTTCACATTGCGCTGGATTTGCTAAACTCATTGGGGCGGAGCTGAGCATCTGACTCCGCCTCCTAAAACCAGCTGCTTTCAACAGAGCTGTAAAGCTGCAATTTAAAAATTCAGTGTTTCTGTCTATACCACAGACATTTCATTAAGAAACTAGAAAATTCATGTCATTTTAAATTATTTTTAAAAATTATTATTATTATCACCACGTAGCTGTGATACATAAAATGAATAGGGTTTTGGACTACGACTTTATAAAAAATATGTGATGTGCCATGAATAAGGTTTACATATGAAACATTGCTCATTAACATAACATTTCATGGTTTTCTTAACTAAAATGTAAACATGCCGTTCAGTGTGATGTCCTCTTTGATGACGTCTCAGAGAACAGACTGCTGGGACTGGTGGAGTCTGCACAAGAACATGCGTAAGTTTGAACACCTTACCCAAATCAGACTGTTATATGTTTCCTTGTAATATTGCACAACAGATGTGTGAAAATATCGTGTAATAAGAGGAAGTTTAAGCAGCCTTTTCTTTTTGCACATGTGTGGGGGTTTTTTTCATGCAACCAGTGATGATGCATCAACCCTCGTTACAGTCACCAAAATTCAATATAATTTTATAGAAGCTGAGCAAAGGTGGTATTTTATGCTGGGCTACTGTGTACAGACATTTGTTTGCATTGTTCCACTACATTTATCTTTTGTAAAATATGAATTCAGGATGTCAATTAGAGCTCAGTTTAAAAGAAACCTTGTATTCATTTGCAGAATTTTTATTTATATTCATCGAAGAATGGCCATTACAGCGGATGACGTGTCACTTGAGGACATTATACCCATTTCTCTTGACTTTACTGTTGTTGAAGGTAAACAACATTTTATATTTTTTCTTTTGATCAAATGCATTTGTAACAATGTAAATATGTTTGCACTTGCAAATAAGACAGGGAATGAACCTAATGCTCTTTTCATGCTGAACCCCATTTAGTATCTTCACCAGAACAGCTAGTTGTTGTGGGTGAGTTGTCTTTTCCACCTCAGACCAGTAATGATAACACAGGAAGTGAATGGTGCTTTTTTTCCTTCCGTTTCACCATCTTCTTCATCTGATTGTAGGCTCTGATACCACAGTGAGAATAAGCTACAAGGACAAGGAGTTAGAGATCAGACTTCCTTTTGGGTCCCAATCACGATTCTTCCTCAGTGAAGTCAATAAGGCATGGAGTGGTAGGTTGGATTGAGTAGGACCTGTCTGAGCGTTCATCCTTCAAAAAAAGAAAAACATTGCAAGTTTGTTGAGTAACAAACTTGCTTAGTAGAACAAACATGGCATATTATCTGTGAGAAAACTGTTTAAGCTGATCACTTCACTTCCTGTCAATACTCAACCACTTTTAAATCATTCATTATTATTTTTCTTAAGATGTTTGCAGGTCTCCCATGCAGGTACCCAAGTTTGAGTGGATCAGCAAGTATAAGACGGCTACCAGAGGCCAGATAGCTGCTGAACAAACCCTTACACCCCATGGCAAAGCACATTCTTGGCACAACCAAAACCAGAAAACAGGTTTGTCATCTTTTCTCTGTGTATAAAAACTCCCTGCCAGGTCCATGTCCCTTAAAAGCAACTGAATTGGGAATTGTCTATCTCCATTGTTGCAGTGAATGATATGTCATGCTCTTCGATTTGTGTTTTCTGTTTGCTGTAATCCTTTAGCATCGACTTGGCAACTCGTCTTTTGAATGCAATTGGCTTCATCTACAGTTGACAGCTGGAGTTGGACTTGTCATTGCAGAAATGTGTTGTAGTGTAAATGTTATTAATAAGTCTTAGTACCATTAGTAAGCTTTGATACTGAGCAATAAGTAATTGAGTCAGTGTACAGTATGCAAAGTGAACATGGAACCATGAGGACTTTAATCGTCATGTAAAAAGTACAATCCAGATGTAAATTTGCGTGCTTTATTTCAGTCATGTGACGCCATTATCGCCCTACATTTTGTCTGTCCATGTTGCTATACAGCCGTGGTGTTGTTGACATGTATGCAAAACTAATTTGACGTTCACTTTGACTTGGGCACAGTCATGTCATGTTGTAAAATGCTGCACGGATTTGGATCGGCTGCGTTTGTGCGGGTGTCCGCGCGGCTGGTGTCCGCAGCAACGATCGAAGCTCCTCCCCTTCCAACGTCAGCGCGGGCAGGTCCGTAACGTTGGACGTTGAACTGCTGCACAGAAATGCACGAGAGCCGCACGAGAAGATGTATGAAGGAATGGGAATGACCGGTACGAAAAACAAACCTTTTCAATCATGTGGTTGAATTGTAACGAGGCGACGGAGCCGCGGAAAGAGCAGCCGGGCGGCTGAGACGGGCTCGCTCCCTCAGCTAATGCAAACGAGACGTTGCGTTCAAAGGGGCTACGTTTAGCCGAGTTACCTCGAGTGTCTTTCGAGACTCGTCGGACACAATCGTGCGGTTAATTTCTGTGTTTATTGCAGCACTGGTGTCGTATAATTTAGGATTAATACCAAGCAAAAGCAAGTGTTTCGCTGACGGGTAAAACAAACCGCTAATAAAAAAACAGCGATGTTGCAGTTCCGCTGAGAAGTTGGAGTTTTTGCTTCTCTATCATAGTATTTTCTGATCCTTTAATCCCTTTAAATTTTTTCGTTGCCTCTATGTTTAAATACAAATTGTCTGTGGAATCAAAACGACTTGTCTTTCATTCAGCTCCTTGAGGATCCGTACTTTTAAAACGTGTGGATCCTCAATAACGACGTGCTGTTGTGAAGTCGTTAATTTAAAGGAACATGGGCAGTCGGTGGTTGTGGAGGGTTGAGCAACGTTGAACTTTGTGCAGCTGTTATTTTTAATTTGGAGGTGATGTGATAAAAGGGATTGGCGTTCGTGGTGCCGTATCACTAAATTGCAGATAAAGATACTCAAGTGTGTGAAATTGAAGTTGAAGTCGAGTCACACCTCAGCAATTTTAAAGCATGTGCAAGAATGTTAGATGAGTCGTGTAATAACAATCACTCACTCGTTGGAACATCTCAGACTGCAAGTATTTTTTATTATTTTATTATAAAATGTTTATAAATTGTTTGGAGCTTCTGGGACGTGAATGAGAATTAACATATTTTATCTGCATTAAACCCCTCCCTCGTGGTTTAAATCTTTCAGCTATGTTGCCCTGTAAGTCATCTCAGAAAACTGTTTGGGTTTGGCTGCTGCTTATGTGTTGCTTGTGTTTGCATAAAACGATTTTCTTTTTCCTTTGCACATTTTACTTTCTTCCTTTCTTTGCAGGGCAGTCTTAAATAATTTCACACATTTAAAATATGGTCTGTCAAACAAAAGACTCTTCCTGTACACACAATGTCATAGTCACTGGCTGTCAACAAAAATGTTGCTGAAACCTTCAGGGATTCATTTAAAGTTTGTTTAAACTTCCTCCTCACCTGACTTAAAATGGTCTAGGTTCTTAGTATTTTTTTTAATAACAAAGCAAAGTACATACTTGTCTTCTACATAATGATAATAATCTTTTGCAGTATTGCGTACACAGGGCGCAACCTGCAACACATTTCCTGTATGAAACAATGGAACAGAAAATATAATGTTGAATGCTGTTGAGTTTTCTATACCAGTCCTGGATACCCACCTTGAAGTTGGTAATATTTGGGATGTGCATTTGGGTGAAGTCACTACTATGTGCCAGAGGCTTTTTGTACACAGATAAATCTGAAAATGAATGTGTGACATTTTGAAAGGATTTTAGGGAGGAAAATTGAGTTTAGTTGGCCAGTTCGGCATGTCAGAATATTTCATTGTGCTGTGATGTTGGCCAGGTGCTGTCTGGGTGTAGCCTTTTATAACGTAGTGGAGTTTAATTTCCACCTCAAAGGACTTGGCTCCCTTTCCGCAGAACCAGCTGAGCTCCCTGCCAAGCTGCAGGAGACAGGGCCCATGCTGTCTCATACTTCACACACAACCATTAAAATCCAGCTACTTGGAATGCAATAACTGTAACTGACTGCGTATGCCAGTTACAAGCAGTAGCCAAGAGATGAAGATTGGCCTTTTTGTTTTATTCTTACCCATAACCGTCTTATATTTATCTCATGTTTTAATTAAATAATAATTTGCTAATGAATGGCTTCTTTTTTCAATTAGGAGTTGATTTTCCTGGGCTCTAAATGCAGTGAGCACATTTCAGGGGATGTTGAGAAGAGTTCCCTGCACCTCAAAGATCCCGTGCCAGACTTCACAGCCTTAAGCAGCAGTCTTCAAACGTGTGCTCTTTTCTTTTCCCAAACAGAGAAATCATCCGACAAAAAGGGAGCTTTGGAGAAATCTAACAATGGTGGCACACTAAAGTCCAGAGCATATCCTAACCTAGAGAGGTAAGGCCTTGTTATTGTCGTTTAGTTTTAGTTTTTTGTTTTTTTTGTCTGCAGATCTCAGTGTCAAACTATATTTATACTAAGTGGTGATTGAGATGTGGGAATATTATACTCTTATTTTATTTATTTTTCCTTTTCATTGTCAGTGTGGACATCGTGCACACGCTGTATGTACGATGCACACCGAAAAATTAGTCTCTGCTTTTAACCCATCAACTAGTTTCACTAGTGAGCAGTGGGGCTGCTAGCAGGGCAGCGCCCCGGGGAGCAATTGGGAGTTAAGGGCCTTGCTCAGGGGCCCCCAGTGATTTTACCATTGTGGGCAGCCCTGGGCTTGAACCTGGGTAACCACTGTAACCACTAGGCCACCACTCCTTAATGGTACAATTTGCAGTGTGGGCTTCACATTACGAAATAAGAATGATTGAAAACTAACAACCTTTGCCGTAGAGCTGCGTATGTGCCTCCGCCCTTCCTCGGAAAACTCATACCCTACCTGGCTTTGTAGTGAAAAACACTTGCATCTCAATCTCCACCTCAGTAGCATGAAGAAGATCAAAAGGGGATCATTGCAACACTTCTACCACAGTTTCACAATACACTGAATGTGTAAAAAAGCTTCTTTCTTTTCCAGCTTGCACACTGTCTTTGTTAGTTTGAAGTAACTCATTATTGTAACTTCAATGGTTTCTGTGGAAATGCCGGTTTCTTGTCAATGATGCTTTACTAAACAGCAAACGTTCAAATCTAAAGTACTTTTGCTCACATCAGTTTGATCTGGAAGCTTCTAGGAATTGATGCTCGAAGACTAAAATGGTGTTTGGTTACTGTATGTTTCTGGAAGATGACAGCGTCGAGTCATATCGCATTCCTCCGACTCTCTTCTGCCTCACTCAGTATTGACGACATAAAAATAGAACCTCACTGCATAGCTTTCTACTGTTATCAGTACAGACATTTATCATCCAGTAGGCTCTAAGACTAGAGCCCATCATAATGTCTCTACAGATGTTGATGTCATAATGTTAGTCATAGCTTGAAGAAATGGGGCTTGATGAGATTTAGCCAGGAAGTAACTTAACGTAAAGTGCAGGCATGCATTTTATGGTCTCTCTTACTGTTCAATAATCACAACAGTGTGGCTGTGTGTTTCCGGCATTGTTTGCCTGCACTCACTGCAGATTTCTCTCTCTCCTTCTTGTGCTGTGCAGCCATGGCATTTGTGGTCGAGAAGACCGGGATGATCTGGTGCGATTGTCCCACCACACCACGTCAAACAAAGCTCATATACTGGCTATGCCGCAGTTCGGCCTACGGGACAACCTCATTAAGTGCGAGCTGCTGAAAAATGAGGATGTTTACACCTATCTTGAGGACTTCAGGTATGAATCTTTCTGTGCCCTGCCTGTTTGAATCAGAAAATGTCACTTTAGTAATGTTTTGGCACTCTGAATATTCTTGAAGAGTGAGACCGGTTTGTTTACTGGTAATTTATTGTCGAATTTAGACACAACAAAACTGAAAAGATTTAAGGCTTATTCCACTATATTGTGATTTGTTTTCTAACTTTTCTCATATCCCCAAGTTAAGAATCTAAGTTAGTACAATTTTACACACAAGTTGTGAATTTCTTTAAAAGACAGTATGCAGGAGCCGTGTTCTCCCACACTTTTGATTTTAGCTGCGTTATGTAAAAAGAATGAGTCAGCATCCGTGGGTTTGTACTTTTTTTTTTTTTCTTCTGTGCTCTAAATTGAGAACTGCAGTCTCAGACCAACCAACAAAAGTGTGTTACCATACTGTGGCTCAGGATGGAGTCGGCGCCCCACAGGAAGATTCAATTGAGCTTAATGTGAGGTCTCGAGACATTTCATTATCTGTTCAGCATTTTTTAAAACTCTTAACATTTTTCAAACTTACGTGGATTTAGTAAATGAATACACTGCCTCCTGTTGACAGGTCTGTGTTTGTGTATTTATGTGTTTATTGATATATATATATATATATATATATATGCTGGCCATGTGAAAGCGCATGTGCAAAAAAAAAAAAGACAGAGGGAGGGGGGAGAAAAAAGTCTGCAGTTTGAAGGTCAGGCACTATGTACTTCCTGCACTTCAGAGGAGTTTATTATTGTTATACCACAGTATTGTTCACTTTTCTTAACTGTTAAGTTTTTTTCTTTCATTTCCTTTTTTTTTTTTTTTTTTTTTTTTTTTTTAAGTCTTGTGACCATTGTATTTAGTTTTCACAGCCAACCCTGGTGATGGTTAATTTTCACATGAAGCGTTTGTGTTAGGAGTGTTTCCAGGCAGTCGTCTTATTCTATTTATCAAAACGATCGACTATCTTTTCATCTGCTTTATCAAGTTATTATGTTGGTCCTGTCATGAAATGGCCTACAGGACGTTATAAACTAGCTGGGTGCATCCTGTTATCATGCACTTGACCCACTGTCACTGATACTCTGTTTGGCACTATCACCGTAGTTGGCGTGATGATAATAATGTGACTTGTTGTACTGAAACCAAAGAAAGAAACGCATCACAAGTGCCACAACAGTGTTATGTAGTTTCTTATGCAGCATTCATGCATCAGTGAACCGAGCAGACAGAACCCCCCTGTAACAAAGTGCCACAGCTACTTGCTTCACTGGCTGTCCATCCATGTATGAAGAGTCATATGAAAGTGATTTAATGTATGTAACAAAGAGTTTGTAGTGTATGTGCTTAACATACAAAAACGAAACGGAATAATAGTTCGTGACACCACATCCCAGCTATTTCCTGGCTACTCAGAAAGTTGCTGACACCAACCTGTAACAGAAGAGGGTGAAAAAGAACTGAAAAATATGTCACAAATAGGAGAATCCTAAATTTAGACAGAGAAGGGAAGGATGATTTAATCCCAATGAGAACCTCATTGATTTCATGTTTTTATGGCTTTTTATTGTTTTGTTTGATTTGTGGCAGGTTTTGAGTTTTTGTGACTAAATGAACCACAAAACTTCTCAATGATGATGAAAAAGAGCAAAAGGCAGGATGTGGGCGTGAGCCAGTAACGCAGAAAGGTGCGAGTTCAGTCGCAAACAATTACTAAAATTGGAAATCACAGAAAAGACGATGGATTTACTGGGTGTTCTCAGGGGAGGCTGCATCTACTAAAGTTTTTTTCTGTCGTTTGTGCCCTTCTCATCTTTACTTGTGTTTTTTTTTTTTTTTTTAAGCTTTTTTCTTGGCACATACAATGTTAATGGACAAACACCAAAAGAAAGCCTCCATCCTTGGCTGAGCTGCACTTCCGACCCTCCTGACATGTACTGCGTGGGGTAAGTCATTTTTATCCAGCTGAAGAACCATCTCCAGTTAATCCTGTTACATGGATGGACATTCCCTGCTTCTGTGTTTGACATATGCACGCAGCCAAAGCACTGGTTTTAAGCAGGGAACACCCACAGCTCGTCACCCTGCCAGTTCATTTAACTTCTTTGATGTTGAGGAGTGAAAAGTCTTCAGTTATTGTCACAGCAGTTTTGGAGTGAACGAGAATCAAATCCTCAGTAGACTTTTACTGTTTTTATAGTTTTCAGGAGCTCGACCTCAGCAAAGAGGCGTTCTTCTTCAATGACACCCCCAAAGAGCTGGAGTGGATAACGGCTGTGTCGGAGGGGCTGCATTCAGGAGCCAAGTATGCTTTAGTAAGGAGCTCACTTTTATTTTTTATTATCCGAGTCTTGCTTTAATGTTTGTAGTTTTGTGTATGTCATCATTCATTGACGTCATTCATTGCGCATGTTTATCTCCTTTTATTATGGGAACCATTAACAGGTCCTGCTTTTGCCTGCTACAGTCACACTGTTATATCCGACGTTGTTTGATTAAGTCGCAAATAAAATCCCTTTCTGTTCTTCTTATTCTCGTTATTCGCTTTCATCTGCTCCCTTTTTCTCACAAAGCTGACTTGGTGTTATTAGTTTCCTTATTTGTTTGCCTCACTGGTTTATTCTAGTCATCGTACAAATTTGCGGGATGTGTATCTGAGTCAAGGAGCCAGAATAATGACGTGTCATTTCTTCTTCACTTGGCTGATCTGCTTCTGGCACTGTGTAACCCCGGCCAGTTGAAAACGAATGTCTTAATATAAGTATAACTATGTGAATGAGTAGTATTGATGTGGAACCTTCTGCACTACCACATAGTATTGACTGTAGATTACCGATTCTTTTTTTTTTTTTTTCTCAAGGTAACACAGGGCGTCTTCATATAAACATATATTTTTTTAATTATTACATGTGTTTTTCTAACTCATCTTTAATTTTGTCATCGGCTGATACAGGTGAAGTTGGTGCGGCTGGTGGGCATCATGCTTGTCTTCTACGTGAAGAACGAGCATGCACGGTTCATCTCTGATGTGGAGGCTGAGACTGTGGGCACTGGCATCATGGGAAGGATGGTGAGAGCTGCTTCTACGTAACTCCGTCTCTCTTGTAGGTTTGTGGTGTGGTTAGGATGTTGCAACAAATGGTGCAGAGGTTTTTGTGGCAACTCCAATCCGAGCAGAGAGAGGATAAAGGATGCTGCTCGTCTTTTGTGTTCATCTTTATACTGCTTTATCAAAGATTTAATGGCATGAAAGATTTCTGCAAGTAATCAGAATGATGTCGTTTTCCACGATGCTTTTGGTATTGTTGTCTTTTTTTATATATATAAAATACTTGTATATTTCCACTACACATAAATATTAGATTACTACAACAAATGAAAGAAAAATACTGGTTTCCACAGTAACTGTTTTTTTTCACTGAGCTGAACTGAACTAAAGGCAAAAAAGGGAGACTGAGATGTGCAAAAGGGATTTACTGTTAAACAAAGATTTATTATTATTATTATTAATCTGTCCTCGATGTTCAGATCCAGCAGCTCCAACATTTTCCCACATGCGTCTTTGCAGGCCAGATTGTTCTCGTCTGGTCTTCAGCCGTGCTCCTCAGTGGCTGCAGTGTAGAGCAGAACACCAGCTGGTGACCAGTGCTGGTTGCTGCACATTTTCCTGCTGGAAAGGGACACGTTTAACATGAGGATTGATCTAAAACATTTAAATAATTTAAAAATTCTCATATAGTGATATTTTAGTACATTACTTTTATGCCATTCTGAATCTTTTTTTCTGTTTGTTTGCTGGTTGTTTTTTTTTTTGTTTGTTTTGTTTTTTTCAACCCGTTTCAAATTCTTCTGGGTTTACAGGGAAACAAGGGTGCCGTGGCAATTCGCTTTCGCTTCCACAACTCCGATATCTGCGTGGTCAACTCGCACCTTGCTGCTCACGTTGAGGAATATGAGAGACGTAATCAAGACTACAAGGATATTTGCAGTCGTCTCCAGTTTCGCCAGCTCGACGTTACCCAGCCTCCGCTCACTATCATGAAGCACAAGTGCGCAAACATGGTCTTATCAAACTTACACAGTGACTTGATTTCAAGAGGGCAGCGTATTATGTTGCTGTATCAAAGCACAGCATATACCAAGTACTTCCAATCAATCAGGCAGATCTTTAATCCCAATAATATTGATTGCAACTATTTGTTCAAATTATGTCAAATTTAGAGTTTAGATACAGTGCTAATACTCATGTAATGTCCAACTATATTATATATTTTTTTCCATTTTTAATTCCATGTTTTCATCTCTCCGTTCTTCCTTGAGCAGTGTGGTTTTGTGGATCGGGGACCTGAACTACAGAATTAGTGAACTTGATGTCGACAACGTGAAGGAACTAATCAGTAAAAAGGACTATGCAACGCTGCACTCTTATGATCAGGTGATATTAATGGCAGTCTCTTTATTTTTATTCTATTGGAATAGTCTCACTTTATTATTTGTGTTCATTAAGTATAATATATATATATATATATATATATATTAACTGCATTTGATCTTCAGCTCAAAAGACAGATTGATGAGGAGGCTGTTTTTGCTGGTTTTGAGGAAGGAGACATAAATTTCCAGCCCACCTACAAATATGATACCGGATCTGATAAATGGGACACAAGGTAACCTACTCTGAAAATGACGGATGTATGCATTATTTTCAGCAAAAGGATGAGTCTGTAGTGATGTTAGTGATGTGCTAGTCATAAAGTTGAAATAAGTGCAATTTTGCAACACAGAAAATTACAATTTCTCCCCAAAGTGTTTTTTTTTTTTTCAAAGGCTTTTCATCCAGTATCCTCAATAAAATATTAATCAGAAGCTTTTATAAGCAACAGACATCTCTCAAAAAGGATGGCCATGAGAATACACCACTGCAGTTATTATCATTTGGTTTACGGTTGAATAGTGCAGAAATTCAAATTTAGTGCATTATTAATTAAATAAAGGGTGTTTTAAAAAGCTTGGTTTGCAGTGTGATATAAAACATGAGCAAGTATAGATGACACTGCACCACATGTAGTAATTGATAAACTTTAATTTCTTTTGACGGCTTTTTTAAATTGGCCAACCAGCCATGACTTATGTCATCATTATCAGCCAACCTGCTCCACAGTTACTGCAGTTCTGACTTGGTCAAGTGGTGTTGTGGTAGCCGATTCACACACACCACCTAGTAGGATTTCCCTTCAGTGAAAAAGTATTGACAAATGAACTATTACTCATATTTATTTTCAGCTCAAGAGTATTTTAAGTTTATAAAGAAAAGGCAGCTTAGAAGGAATCAAATCAAAAGTGAGGAATTGATGTCTGTTATTTCTTCTGCGTTCAGTGAAAAATGTCGCATCCCTGCGTGGTGTGATCGTATCTTGTGGAGAGGAAAGAACATCAAGCAGCAGCATTACCAGAGTTATATGACTCTTAAGACCAGTGACCACAAGCCTGTCAGTTCCCTGCTCATCATTGGGGTAAAAATACATCAGCCCGCCAACCTGTTATGTGTTTATAGGCTCTAAGGCTATAAAGATGACCCAGTATTATTTGGAATGTGATTTGTCATTGTCAAAGTGAAATTCTGGATCCACACTGTCACCAGCCTATTTCAGTCTCTACACTAATTAAGCTTTTCACACATAGCTAAGCACTACAACATTAAGACAAATGGTTTTTTTGTCATTTGTAAAACCGTCTGTCAAACAGAACAATTCACTTTGACTTAACAAAGTGCTGATATTGAATCTTAATTGTACCATTTTTAACATAACATGTATCAAATATTAATAAGAATGATTTTTTTCCTCCCACTTTCAGTAAAGCATCCTGTTCGTGCCTCTCTTTAGGCTTTCATGCTGATGGCTTAAATGTTTCATGCTGATATGTTTAAAGCGACAACACGATGCGAGTTGGTTTCTGCTGTTCCTAGCTTTCACTTACAGAGTCCGTAGTTTAATTACAATGGAGCATAAAACACTTTCATTAAGAAAAACAACTCATTTTATTTTCAGTCGGTGACTCTGACTTCCGTCTCTTTCTACAGATCAAGAGAATAAACGAAGAAGCCTATAAGAAGACCTTTGAAGAGATTGTACGCAATCTAGACAAAATGGAGAATGAGTGTATTCCATCTGTAACCTTGTCCAAGAGAGAGGTAATTCTTTTCCATCACATAATTATACTTAACAGGTAGCTGTAGAGTTTTGGGACACATAGTCCATCGAATTGGCTTCTCGCTGTTATTTTGACGTACTGTTTGCAGTGCTGATGTTGGCCTTTGGGCCCATGGCATATTATAGCTTTGTAAACTTTTAACATAACTTTATTATGCCGTAAGAAAACCTTCGATGTATTTATTTATCCATCCATCCATCCATCCATCACCCATCTGTCTGTGTTCTTTCAGTTCCACTTCGAGGATGTGAAGTTTATGCAAAATCAAGCGGTGACATTGAACCTCTTCAATGATGGCCAGGTCCCGTGTCATTTTGAATTCATCCCGAAGCCGAATGAGCCCACATATTGCCAGCCCTGGTTAACAGCCAGCCCCCCCAAAGGCTTCATTCCTCAGGGTGAGAAATATGGACAACTTGATCTTTTGTTTAATCCTCAAACAGCTCTACATCAGAAGATGCTTGTAACGACCTTATAACTACCTAAACACTTAAAAGACCAGTGATCTGCTTCCTAAGTTTGTATGTGCTTCTCATTTATCAAGGTGGTTCGGTGGATGTTGTCCTTGAGGTTTTTGTAAACCGCTCAACAGCACGTGATCTTAACTGTGGCAAGCAACACATTGAAGATATCCTGGTGCTCCATCTGGAGCGGGGGAAAGACTACTTTATCACGGTAACGGGGAACTATCTGCCGAGCTGCTTTGGCACATCTGTCTATTCGTTATGTCAGATAAAGGAACCCATTCAAGAAATGCCGCTAAAGTCCCTCCGTGAACTGGTTAGTGCAACTTTGAAATAACTGTTTGTGTTTGTCGTGTCTCAGGCTGTTGCAGTTTTGAATCTGACTTAACTGAGCAGAATCTATTTCATCCATTTATCGTCAGCATGAAGCAGAGATGTCTGGAAATTGGGATCCAATAACCAAGGAAAATCCTCTGGACATTCCTAAGGAACTTTGGATGATGGTGGATCACTTATTCCGCAATGCACTCAAACAGGTGAGAAAATATGGTGGTAAATAAAATATAGAAACATAATACCTAAACCTTGTTTACACTGTTGTGGGTGACTGGCTCTACCACTGGCCTCCTGTTTTCATGCCAAACCATTGCTGGAGAAATACAAGATTCATTTTATTCTTTCAAATACCCAAGCACAATTTTCACCATGTCTTTTTGGGTCTAAACTACAAAGGAAGACGGTACTTGGTGGCCTTACTATTGATGCAGACATTTTCTTAAGCACATGCTGACTTTGTCTTGAATTTATTATCCTTTTTGAGTGGTTGTGTGATGAGTGAACACGCCACCGTAATTATCGTGCACATTACGAGCTCACCTTTGGTCAACTGAAAAAGGAAATAAGAGCTGTGTATTTATCTTCATTTTTTTAATATACAAAATATCCTCTCAGGTTGATAATGTTTAAATCCATGCCTATAAATTGACAAACTGTATGCACAGTAATGTATAGACATATAGATACATATATCTTATATATATATAAATAAATAAACATATAAATGCTCATACATATGTAAATGTACATATAAAGTCCATACATACATTACCATGTATCCATTTGTGTGTATATACATATAAATTGATGGTACAAAAAAAAAAAATAAAGACAAGCAAATGTGTAAACACCTGTTTTTGAGTACTTACACGTCCTAAGTTTATCACCTATTTAAATATTATACATTGTGTGGTGTGTACTATATAACAATTCATGGTTAGAATACTACCTTAAACAGCTATTTTCACGTCTAAATGTAAAATACATACTTGCACATGTAGATGTGATTAAATATATATAGATACACATATACAAACATGTACACATTGATTTTAATTACATTGCCAACAAGGGTACAAACCATTAAACAAATATGCTCCACCGAAGTTAAAGGAGTCAAAACGTGTGTTGTCTTCTTACAGGAGGACATTTTTCAGCAACCTGGGCTGCGGAGCGAATTTGCAGAAATAAGGAATTGTCTTGACACAGCGATGCCAGATTCCCTCCGTATCCTTCAAAACAATCTAAATGATTTTCTTTGGGAGGGAAAGAAAATGTGAAAATGAGTGGTTTGGTTGGGGGAAGAGAGGTTGGTGATCTCTTCTTAGACTCTTTCCAGCACCTGCAGAAGAAGCAGAAATGGATGGAGTTGTTTGTCATTATAGAATATTTGAAGATGCTTCACAGGCTGAAATGTAATGACTTCATGTATTAATTAGATAAATGCTGATTTATAAACTCTATAATGTCTAGTCAAATAACGACAACACCGATACTGTGAATATACAATAAATTCTACAATATAAAACTAAATAGTATCCCATGAGCCTCGTAATTAATTCCATGTAAAATTCACAACAAAGAAACCCAGAATGTAAAAAAACTCTAAACTCTCACACAAATTACAACCTTGACTCTGCGTTGACCCGCAGCGGGAAGCAACCATTCAGTGGCAGAAGCCTTGCTGCTTTTCCTAGATGCCCTCCCGGAGCCTGTGGTTCCCTACTCATTTTACCAGCAGTGCCTTGAATGTTGCTCAAGTGATGGCCAGTGTGAGAAAGTGAGTGAAACGTCCTGCAGGGATTCGCATTAGTCTATTCCTAGATGTAGTAAATTGTAGAACCATTTTGTTCATTGTGTAATGCTGATTTCTTTTCTCTGTTAGGTTGTTTCCATGCTACCTCGGTGCCATAAAAATGTTTTTAACTATTTAACTGCCTTTCTCCGTGAGCTGTTGAAGAATTCTGCTAGCAATCGACTGGATGTCCACATCTTGGGTAAGAAAAGGTGGAAAATGAAGTTTCTTGTTTTGTTCATTTGTGGACGAGTAACTGTTTCTGTAGCTTTGTGCCTAAATCAGCTTGTTGAGTATGAAAAGAGAGATGAATAAACCGTATTAAAGAGAAAATAAATGAAAATCCTGTTCGGTGTTCTGGTTGACAATTGTAAAGAATCCTGTTTGTGTAAAAGAGACCCCAACTCTGTAGATATGTACTGTGTTACAGCTGCAGATGAGCACGTACATTTAAGGATGTTTATGAAAATCATTGTTGAATTTTTTTGGTTGTCAGTCTTTGCCAAATACCTCGACATGTATTAAAGATAAAGTTCTGCTCATAGTTAACACAATGGAAAAAGTAAGCTTTGTAATACTGTGTAGCCTGAATCATTATGCTGTCTTCTGCAGTGTGACTAATTGATTTTCTCTTTGCAAAGCCACAATTTTTGCCTCCTTGCTCCTGAAGTCACCAACAAAGCAAGATCTCGCAGAGAAGAAGAAGGCCCGGGAATTCGTCCAGCACTTCCTGGCCCAAGGCTCTTCATAGATGGAGGACTCATTTTTTGGCTGAAGTGGAACACTAAAATCTAGTCCAGCATTTGAAGTAAACTGTACTGATTTGTTGTTTTTTTTTTTGTATAGGTATATATTGTAAATATGTCAACTATATTCATTTCAAAAAAATTGTGATGCACAGATTCTATTTCACTAAACATCCATAGATGCCTAATAGTTTTTTAATGTTATGTATATTTTATTTAAATGTTAATTTGTATGATACTGTTTCGGATCTCAACATGTTCTATATTAAAAAAAAAGTTAAAAAGGAGGTGTGCATGTACAGTCATTTGTATTATTGATACTCGGTTTTACAAGTCGCAACCAAATATGTATGTATGTATGTATGTGTGTATGTATGTGTGTGTGTATATATATATATATATATATATATATATATATATATATATATATATATATATATATATATATATATATATATATATATATATATATATCTACCGACCGCTATATTTTTTTTTATAATTGTATAAATAATCCTGTTTTTGGTTATTTTTAATTTCCCATAATTCAGTACGAAACTCTTATCTGTGACGTTATATGAATACGTAGCGCAGGGCGGGGATAGGCTGGAAGTGCTCACCATCCAGAGCGAAGGGATAAAGCTTACGTTTGAATAAAGGTAAATGTATTTTATTGTCACTTCGCACCCTACGGATGAACTTTGTCGTTAGTGTGTTCTCTTACCCTCTGACAGCGTTAAACCTTTATTTTCCGATGCGGGGTAGATGTGCAATGTCAACTGTCGACAGTTACCGTTCCCAGCTAGCTCCTTAGCTTAGCAGGGAGCTAAGTTGTCACTGCGAGCGCATCGATGCATCTGTGGACAAAAACCACCAATACATGCAAATAAATGTGTATAAATACATATATAAACGTGTATATATACGGACCAACTGACGGGCTTTAGGTGCGCGTTTTTAATGAAGGGAGATCAGCAGGACTGCGGCTGGCGTGTTTAATAATTGGTGTTTTAAATTGCCACAGAGAAAGTGTGTGAAACCGTAACGAGCGATGTGGTCGTTACGTGTTTGGAAATCCGTCGGTCGTCCCGCAGCCGCTGGCGGCGAGGCGGCTCCAGCGTCGGGGTTGTGTGGGGAGGGGAAGGTGGCCACGTTGTGACCGGTACGGCGGAAACTTTCTAGAAGTGTCCGGGGGCTCTGTCCGCTTCGCCGCGGCTGATTATTTACGAGGCCCCGTCTGCTCAGAAACCTTCTCTTTTTTAATTGTAAACATCAACCGGTCACGTCAAACATGGAAAAGTTGGAACTCGTCAGAGTTTGGTGACTTTAATGCCACACACGGACGTTGTGTGAAGTCTGGACTAAATCGTTTTAATTGACTGGATATCAGAAAGTGTCACTCGGCTGAGTGAGTTTGAGCCGCCTGTCTCGCTACTTCACCGTCGTTTCAAAGTTTACTTTCTCTAAAGAAGATTAATGTGTCCTGTAAACGTTTACCTTTCTGTGGTTAGATGTAATGGGTTGCAATAAAAGTGTCCTAAGACGGGCATGTACGACGTTACTCCAGGTATAAATGGAAGATACAACACATTTATGAAACATATTGTCAAACCCTCCCGCAGGTTGGTTCATCTCTGTTTCTGCTGCAGAAACAGGCTGTGATGTTGACAATGCTGCTTTCAAGGAAGTTGGGCGTTAAACATGTATTTGATGCTTATGCTGATATTGTAAATGACAAATTAGCTTTTGTTTTGACTCCAGGGCTCTTATCTAATTTCCATTCGAGGAACAGGTTTCCTTTACTATAAAAGAATGCTGCTTACAGACATTTAAAAGCAAAAGTACAGTAACAGATCTTCCAGAAAACATAAGGTATTCTCTCTCGCGCCATCTCTTTTTAAATTCATTTTTATTTTTAGTGCCTTTACTTATGAAATTAAACTTTTGCCTAATTCTGTTTACTGTTACAAGCCCAAAAATAATTTACCTTGTCTATTTCTCAGGTTATAACACTAAGAGCGTGAGTGTGCAGTCCTCATTGGGACCCAAGCGGGGGCACTGGGGACCATGAGTGAGAATGGCCCTCATACAGAGGCGCCCATGTACTTTGAAGTGGAAGTGGATCAACTGGAGCGGGAAGATGAAGAAGATGTAAAGATCCATTTTGAAAAAGATGATCTGATTGCTGAACCTTCATCATCCTCCGGTCGTGTATATGACCGCACCACAGTGCTCATTGAGCGTGACCCCATTCGTCTTGATGAGGAGGGTGAAGAGGAGGGTCACTGTGGAGGGGATGAAGATGGAGTCACCTTCCTAAATGAAGGGGAAGGTGATGGAGATGAGGAGGAAGGTTCTTTGGCCTTTATGACTGACCCCGATGGGATGTCACAGGGTTATGTGCACCACACGATTTCTCCAGATCAGATTCAGTTTACGATAAATCCAGGCTCTACACCAATGCCACGTAACATAGAGGGGGCAACACTCACCTTGCACTCCGAGTGTCCGGAGACCAAGCAGAGAGAGGTAAGCTTAAATAAGTATATCTTTTTCCAATGTACATTGAATGATAAAGTTATGAATGTGTGTAATATGCTTGTTCTGTTACGAAGGCTTTTATACAAAGTGATAAGTAAAAGCAGCACTGCAACTGAATTTAGAGCTGTTGAGTTTGTTTTTGCACCATTATGTAAGGATCTTGTTATCCCTGAGGTAGTCTATTGTATAAAGTTTCCCTGATAGTAACCTTCAGGATAATGTTTTATGGACATACTACTGTATCTGGCAAGCCTATACATTTGTCTATTTGACACAGCATGATAATATGATGAACATGTCAGAGAAGTTGTTTTAGTTTTTTCTTTACCATTTTAGCTTAGTGGGTCCCTGTACATGTATGGCGTTTATGTTGCTTTACAGCACTGTTTAAAGTTTGTTTTGTTTGTTTGTTTGTTTGTTTGTTTCGTCACTTCTTTCATTGGTCCATCTTCCGTCATTATTTCCTTGAGTCTGTTAGTCATTTCTACAGCGAAGTCCAGTGAAGCTCCATGAGTTAATTTCATTGTTGTTGTGTGAAACGGAGCCACAAAGAAATACACAGGTGTCACAGTAACAACCATGAGGGGAGTCTGAAGTCACTTTGTCTGGTTTTTGTTGGTAGTGGGAATGGACAACTGCAATGAAAAATTATTTTGAATATGGTTTCTTTATTAAGTAGTCCAAAAAAGTTGGTCAGATTATTTGTTCCTCACAAATGGCTCACGCATCCCAGTTTGCACGCTGGTGTGACTTCACTCTGTATTCATGATTGCAAATGTAGCCTCTGGTCATGGTGGTAGTTTATTTTGTTTGTGATGACTAATAGTCATTCCAGCTAATTGCTGAACAAGAGAGCAAATGGCTTAAAGATTTATCCAATAAGTCAGATTTTCTTGCAGACTGTGAGATGCATATTGTGAGAATGGCATTTTCTACAGAAATAGGTGATACCTGTGGTGTTGTAGGGAGAATTAAGTGCAAGAAAAAAGGTGTTTTTAGAAAAGTCTCTCAAAGATCTGGCACAAACCTCAGAACGTGGCCCACAGACACCCTGTACATTACACAAAATTTGATTAACAAACTGCATATGTAGAAGTGGCTTGGCGAGTCAAAGCGTTGTATTTGAACTCATTCGAGACTCCTGGCCATTTTTAAAGTCTAGGCAGGATTCCCATCCATCCAACCAACTCTTAGTGGAAGTGCAAATGATATCCCATATACTTTTAGCCTTTTTTAAATAATCCAAACACTGTTGATCAATCCATGTTTGAAATTGTGAGAATTAGCAGTTTTACAGAATTAAAAAAAAAAAAACTAAATAAATCGTGGCAGCTGTAGTAAACCCAACTATAATGATAGAAAATGCATCTTCTTATTTCATTTTGTATTTGCAGTCTGTCCCCAAAAAGTTACAATTAAGACCATACCAACAATTTTTATTATACATAGCAAATTTAAATTACCAAGTGTCTTGGAAGGGATAAATAATTGAACAGTATGTAGAGTTTCTATGGCATCAAGTTCCTCATTCCAGTAATGGACTTTGCCATCTTGGCTTGAAGCTGACGAGAGTAGCCCTTGTTCTCCTTTGCTGCCTCAGTGAACATGGAGTAACAGTACATGAGCCAGTTTTTAGTAGCTGCAGGGTCTGGTTGAAGTGGTCTGCTAGTTAGTAGTTTTATTTCTTGAAGATCAAAACAAGGACATCTGTCACAAGCTGCAGTCTATTACAGTGAACTTGGAATCGCAGGATGAGAAAGTCACCAGCTGAGTGACATAAGAGTGCTGCAACAGCAGCTCCCCTACAAAAAGCACCATCAGTCTATGTTTAGTAGTGGTAACAAGTCTGTGCTTTTGCTGATATCCATTTCTGCATTTTATTGTAACATCCAACCCTTTCCTGATCAAAAATAATGCACAGTCAGTATTTTCTACAAAATTGCAAAATAAAAATGGTGCAACGCTGTTTTTTGTCTCAAAGTCATAAGAATAGGGTGAACAATCTTTCGATTATGATTCACATCCTCTTTTTAAGTGAAAATAGATTGTTGACAGGAGTTTGAGGGTACAGGGTGCCGTCTTTGTGAAGTCCTGTGCATGTATTTTTTTGCAGTATCTTAGCATAGTATTACTAAAGCTGAAAGCTTGAAATATGATGCTGCCTGTGCGTGATTGGGAAAAAACTATCTCAAGTTTGTAAG
This sequence comes from Xenentodon cancila, assembly GCA_014839995.1. Classification (NCBI taxonomy): domain Eukaryota; kingdom Metazoa; phylum Chordata; class Actinopteri; order Beloniformes; family Belonidae; genus Xenentodon; species Xenentodon cancila. The sequence continues at coordinate 6,953,935 of CM026211.1, read as the reverse complement.
GTTTGCCCTAATGGTAGAGCTGTTCTTGAACTCTGTAATGTTCATTGTTTTTATTTGGTATTGTTTAGATTATTTGTACAGTTGTCGCTTCATTGTTCAAGACATAGGATTTCTTGCACTGACTTTGTTTTAAGTATACAGCAAACCATGTATTTATGATACTTAATTGTTAGACCAAAAAACCATCTGCAGTGTAGAAAATGAAAGAAACAAAATAATTTTTCCATTTTTGTCCAGAACATAAAACCTTCAGGATACACTGTACAGACTTCATCTTTTTTTTTCAGCTGGTATTATAATGGAAATGGAGCTTGGATGAACATAAAGCATCTCATGAACTTGACATAAATAAGATGACATATTTATTTGAGTATTCTTTACCACTAAGCATACGTGAGGCCAAAATATACAATGTTCAGTCACATTAATGGATTTCATCTTGTAGAGACATTTCAGTGTTTTGGAAGATGAATGTAGTTTTGAACCGAGAGCTTTAGTAGGCTTCAAACTGATATTTGTTTAACTAATTATCTCTCCCACAGACTAATATTCATAATGGAACGCCTTAGACTACCCATCACTCAGATACGTCTTTGTAACAGTGAAAGCTTGAATAGCCAGGACATTGTATAAAAGCACACTATAAATTATCGGGATGCTTGTGTGTGTTCTAAAATAAGGCAGTGAGAACACATGCTGCATCAACATAAATGATTATTATTTTATTATGACTCCTCTAGCTTCAGTTTAAAACTGTGATTATATTCATGTTTTGGTCCTTAACAGAACAAAACAATAAGACATAGTGGTAATGCCAGATTAGAAAGTCTTGTCAAGGAGAACATCCACAAGCTTCTGTCCGCTGGCTATGTGTTGATACCACACCACTGCATCAAAATGAAAAAAACAAAAGAGAACTTTTTACATTTGGATTTTTAACCTCTTAAATTGCCTTTCATTTCATGTTTGTAGTCTCCTTGGAGGCTGAACGGTAAATGGTTGTAGTGGACACGATGTTTGTGTGAGAGAAGAGCGGGAGGCTTGTACATTGCAGTGGACATTGGTGCTGTGAAACAGACTCGGATGGGATGTTAGTCATCTTCGCTGTCCTTTATGCTTAACCGGTTCATATATTGATGTGTGGCTGAGTCATTAGTTCAAGTCCACTTTTAAAAGGTCGCACTGCTTCAGATTGTCACTTCATATAACTGGTTGTTTCTGAGCTGAAATCAAGAAATCACCAAGCCGGTAACTTCATGTTTGTCTGTTTTTGTTTTTTGTTTTAATGTAAACTAAGTTGAATACATTTAAGAAAGGTGATGGGGACCCCCCCCCTTTTTTTTTTTTTTTTTCTTTGATTAGGTAAAGCGCTATCAGTGCACATTTGAAGGCTGCACAAGAACATATAGCACGGCAGGAAACCTGCGGACACACCAAAAGACACACAGGGGCGAGTACACATTCGTGTGTAATCAGCAGGGCTGCGGAAAGGCCTTCCTCACTTCTTACAGTCTAAAGATCCATGTTCGTGTTCACACCAAGGAGAAGCCTTTTGAGTGTGATGTGCAAGGATGTGAAAAGGCTTTCAACACTTTATACAGGTGGGCCTTCATAAATGCTTGTCCATTTTGGTTTTTCTTCACACTGCTGTTTGCCTAAGTGCTGTGAAAAATGTTTGGCAAGTACAGATTATTATCACTGTAAATTCTTTTAGCAACACAGAAACTGCAGGCCTTTGTAGTTCACAGAGCTGCTTTTCTAGCGAGGAGGAGCTTTAGTGTCGAGATGGAGCTGTCTGACACAAATGTAAGGGAACGATCAAAATGAAGCTGCTATAAGATGACTGGTGCAGACAAGGATACGTGTACAGGGATCTGTTAAAAATACCAGGGCAACAATGACGCCCTGCATTGTAAAAATAAATAAATAAAATTACAGTCTCTAAAAAACTAGACGAAACACAGAGGAATGGACTGAAACAGAATCCTGTGTTTATTGAGCCAGTTTGCCACAGAGGAATTATGACACCATGTTCACTGGTGTACCACCCAGTGGCTGGTCATTGTGTCATTTCATTGTTCTTGTCTGTGGTGTGATTCCCTCAGGTAGCTCCCCCTAACCCTAATAGAGCTCCTTGAAATCTTTGCTCTGAATGCCCTATACTGTTATATCAGCGTGTTCTGCCCCATCTATTTTAACTGGTAGGGTAATTAGGGAGAAGTTTTCCCCCTAAAAGAGAATAACGTCACTGGAAGTGGTAAAAAGTTAAACAATGCAACTTTTGACGAATTCCCAGACCCTTGCTCATGGTGTCATTATGGTAACGAATCATTCACAAGCATCCAGTTGTTCTTAGTTGGATAATAGTAAGCATATTACCCTGCAGAATTTATTGTGATATCAAATAGACCACACCAGAGTTTACTGGCTTGTACTGGTTCAGTTCCTGCCGCAGCATTTCTCAGGCTTGATGGAGCTGTGCCATCAGCATCATCTCTGTCAGAGACTGTTACCCCAGGCAACCATCCTGTGGCACACATGGATGGATTCTCTTTTTGATAGCATTAATGTGCTTTCTCCTCTTCCTTTTACACCCAGATGCTTTCAGAGTATCACCACTAACAAAATGTGGACTTTGGTCAGTTGTTTTCCTTGTCTGCCTCACTAGTGTTGTTAGAAAAAACCTCAATATCGACTATCATTGTAAATGTGTTTTTAGACATGTTAAAACTCAGTAGATTGATATTTGAAATAGGCAGCTACTGTTTTTGTTTTTTTGTTTTTTTCTGTCTCCCGTGGCGGTGTAACTAAAATTGATTGTCTCTGCAGGCTAAAAGCACACCAGAGACTTCACACAGGCAAGACTTTCAACTGTGAATCGGAGGGATGCACAAAGTACTTTACCACACTCAGTGACCTGAGGAAACACATTCGCACACACACTGGGGAGAAGCCGTTTCGGTTAGTAGTTTCATCATGACAACAGCTTTTATCCCTTCCTGGCTGAAGTTAAGTGAACTCAAGTAATAGACACTCTAAAGTAGTGGTAAAAGTCTGCCAGTGCTTCTGTGTCTATGCAGGCTACTAATTTTGGAAGTTTTTTTTTTGTTGTTTTTTTTTCTCCATATTATCACATCGATAGCAGGGCCATGGCCTCGCTGTTCACGCATTAGGAATTCCACCATTTTGACAATGCATCGCTTCATTTTGTGTTTGATTATTTGAATTTTAAACCATTTTTCTGTCATTCAGGTGTGATCATGATGGCTGTGGAAAAGCCTTTGCTGCAAGCCATCATCTAAAAACACATGTACGGACACACACGGGTATGTGTTTTTTGTTTATGTTACACTTATACATAATTATTTGAACAACAAACTGCCGGCTCAAATGCTGAATTTGCTCATTAGGGTAATCAAATGCTCCGGACAACGGGTCTGTCATTATCTAATACAAGACAGTATCTGATGAGAGTGGTCAATGCTCATAATTGTACTTGCACAAGCACCATAGCAAGATGATGCTCCACATTTCCATGGGAAAGTGTGGAAATGTTTGACTGGTAGTGTACATATACACAATATGGCCAAATGCATTTGCTCACCTGCCTTGACTCACATATGTACTTAAGTGACATCCCATTACTGATCCATAGTATTCAATATGACATTGGTCCACCCTTTGCAGCTATAACAGCTTCAACTCTTCTGGGAAGGCTGTCTACAAGGTTTAGGAGTGTTTATGGGAATTTTTTTACCATTCTTCCAGAACCACATTTGTGAGGTCACACTGATGTTGGACAAGAAGGCCTGGTTCTCAGTCTCCACTCTTAATTCATCCCAAAGGTGTTCTATCAGGTTGAGGTCAGGACACTATACAGGCCAGTCCAGTTCATCCACACCAGACTCTGTCATCGAGGTCTTTATGGACCTGCTTGGTGCAGGAAGAGGAAGGGGCCAGCTCCAAACTGTTCCCACAAAGTTGGGAGCATGGAATTGTCTAAAATGTCTTGGTGTGCTAAAGCATTCAGAGTTCCTTTCACTGGAACTAAGGGTCCAAGCCCAGCTCCTAAAAAAACAACCCCACACCATAATCCCCCCTCCACCAAACTTTACACTTGGCACAATGCAGTGAGACAAGTACCGTTGTCCTGGCAACCACCAAACCCAGACTAGTCCATTAGATTGCCAGATGGAGAAGCGCAATTCGTCACTCCAGAGAAGGTGTCTCCACAGCTCTAGAGTCCAGTGGCGGCATGTTTTACACCACTGGATCTGACACTTTTAATTACACTTAGTGATGTTTGGCTTGGATGCAGCTGCTCGGTCATGGAAACCCATTCATGAAGCTCTCTGCACTGTTCTTTAGTTAATTTGAAGGCCACATGAAGTTTGGAGGTCTGTAGCGACTGACTGCAGAAAGTTGAGGGACCTCTGTGCACTGCGCGTCAGCATTCACTGACCCCGCTCCGTCGGTTTATGTTACCTACCGCTTCGTGACTGAGTTGCTGTCTTTCCCAAACACTCCCATGTTCTTGTAATACAGCTGACAGTTGACTGTGGAAGATTTAGGAGCGAGGAAATGTCACGACTGGATTTGTTGCCCACGTGTCATCCTATCTTAGTAAAGTCCAGTGTGGAACTGAGCTCCTGGGAGCGACGCATTCTTTCACAAATAGTTGTAAAAACAGTCTGCCTAAGAGCTTGATTTTATACACCTGTGGCCATGGAAGTGATTGGAGCACCTAATTCCCAGTATTTGGATGGGTTTGTGAATACTTTTATAGTGTAAATTGTACGATAAATCAAAGTCACTGTCTTATTCTGTAAAATAAGGACATGAAGTCAGTTGGCATTGTTTCTATGGTGCATCTTATTTCAAATTTAACAGAACAGTTTCAAACTTGTATTTTTTTCCATGCAGCTTTGAAAACAACAAAAAAAATCAAAGATTAGTAAGGATTCATGTCACTTTTTTTTTTTTTCCTCATTTTGTGTTGTCCCAAATGTTTCTTTTTGTTTTGTAGGGGAGAAGCCATTTAACTGTCCAAGCGATGGCTGCGAAAAGACTTTTAGCAGCCAGTACAGTTTGAAGAGTCACATTCGGGGCCACGACAAAGGACAGGCTTTTAGTGTAACCCTCACCCATCCACACTCTGAAGTAAGTCACGGTGTAAAACCTTTGGCTGTTTTCACATGTGATGTGCGACCTACCACTATCATATTTCAGTTGCTGTCATAACCCTGGCCCGGACACTGCTCTACAAGCCTTGTGATAACAGTCAGTGCTGGCAGAGCATCACATTTCTATGACAACCACCGTGAAGCAAAGAGCTGAAAACCATAGTGGCACAACAGACTTGGCTGTTTTTTCTTACATTGTTTTTTTGTACCACTATAAGCAAACCAAACTCAAAGGTCTGCAGCTGGAAGCCGTTTGTCCGTGACCACCAGCATTACTTTCTTTCGCCATGTTTGTTTATGTGCTCCCTCTCAACCCACAATGCACTACCCAGCTTTATTCGGAAGCCTTTTTAGCTCACATATGTGGCCTAAGTGTACATTATCAACCAAGTGTGGACACACTTATACCCCAAACAAAGTGTAGGTGTGTCTATAGTTTTGACTGGTACTGTGGGTGTGTGTTAAAATTCTCCCCATCATGACGATACCACCTACTTACCTTTTTAATGGGAAACCTAGATGTTCATATCCATATACTGTATGATATAGCATATGCTGTTTCAGTCTCATCCTCTATTTGCTTTTGTACATTTTATCTCCTGATTCCAGAGCCATGGTGAGTTTTCTTGACGTCCTATTCTTCTACTAATTACAGGATGCAAATCACTCGCTGTGCCTCAGTGACTTGAGCCTCATCTCTACAGACTCAGAGGTACGAGAGAACATTAATAACGTAAGTGCACCTGTTGCGTCACCTTTGTTAAACACACATTGGTTTGAAGATCTGGAGGGTCAGTCAAGATAACTGATGAAAAGTTGATTATGTAGAGGCAGATGCTTAGAACTGAGGTCAGGTGTTACATAAAGTCTGTTATCACACTGCTACAGTAAAGAGTTCCTCAATTTGGTCAAATTATTTATTTGATGAGGGCAATTAATTCTCTTTTTTAATTTTGATTTTAATTACAGGCCCAAAACCTGGACCTCAACAATGTGACTCCTGTGAAGATATTTGAACTCATGTTCCAGAGTCCTGACAATAGCATTAGTCAGGATGATGCCCAACCTAATGGTAAAAAAAGAACATTGTTCTTTCAAACGTGACTGCTTCAGTTGCTTTGAACATTCTTGTCCTGACTGACTTTTAATCCTCCTCTCCTCTTAGAGAACCTTGTTGAACCCTTCAGCTTGGAGTGCTCTGCTCAGCCAGGAGGGACTGATGCCTCTTCTATCATATCTTACTCTGTCAATCTCGCGCCCTCATCTTCCTGTTCCCACAATGCTGCTGTCATAGAGGCTTCCTCACAGTGCAGTCAGACTTTTTGCTCTCAGGCTTCCACTGCTACCACTGTCACTCCTACTGTAAGCTCCACACAGCCTACTCCCTTCATGCAGCTAAGTGGGCCTCAGCAGATCTCTGATGTGCCTCAGGCTTCTGTCCAAGCATCAAACCATGTTCCCCCCCAGCACTATGTGGCACTGCCGCCCACATTCCTGCACTCAGAAAATGATGCTCAGACCAATCCTCAAGCACCCCCACCACCCATCTCAGTTCATCCTCCAGTGGCTCCTGCACTGACCACCACAGCACCAGGCCCTGCTGCTGTTGCTGCTACCAGCACAACAGATGTTCATGCAGCTGTTGCTCAACCTGTGCCTTTGGCCAATAATCCTGTAGCCAACACTGGTCCTGGTATGGCTACATCTCCTGCAACCATCACAATAGCTTCAACTCAGAACCTGTTGCAGCCCAGCCTGGTCATGTCTGACCAGAACCTTCAGTGGATCCTAAGCAGTGCTGCCAACAGCCAGCAGAACCCTGAGCAAGCGGTGAGTAATGCTTCCACCCCGGGTTTATTTATTTGGCTTTTCATCACACACAAGTAGATCAACCAGTAGGATACAGTGGGAAATTTGGGAAGAAAAATAAAACTAATGCTAAATGTTTCTTCACAGCCGCATCAAGGAGCGCCAAAGGTGGAAAAGGTTTTCTTCACCACAGCCATACCTGTAGGAGGAAATGCTGGTAAGACAGCATGTGATGAAGGATAATATTTTACATGCCATGGACACCTCCCAGTAGATGAATTAAATCATAAATTTGTTTTGCTGTCCCGTTGGGTACAACAAAAAAGATTAGTTAGGACGTAGATTGCATCTTAATGGCACAAAGTATTACACAGTGTTGGAACAGTGTGCTACACTCCATTTCAAAATCTTAGGACCATGTAAGAATTTGCATTTTGCACTGCTGGATCTTAAGAAGGTTCTTAGTGGGAAGGTTGTGCCGAGTGGTGAAGATGGCTTCACGAAGGCCATCCACTGTCTGGAAGTGATGTCCATTTTTGTAAACTTTCCTGGCCATCCATCCCCAAATGTTCTCAAATGGATTTAGATCAGGGGAACATGCAGGATGGTCTAAAAGAGCAACGTTATTCTCCTGGAAGAAGTCCTTTGTCAGGCGGGCATTGTGAACTGTAGCATTGTGCTGTCAAAAACCCAGTCATCACCAGACAGACGAGGGCCCTCAGTCAGGAGGGATGCCGCTGCCACATCTCCACATAGACAGCTGCTGTTTGACGCCCCTGCGCAACTTGAAGCTCCATTGTTCCATTGAAGGAAAAAACACCCCAGATGATGATGGCACCCCTGCACTGTGCCGCGTAGGGAACATCTCATGTGCCATCACTTTGTTGTGCCAGTAAATAAAAATAAGCTGTAGGAAAGAGTCATAGAAGCTAGACTAAGGACAGAAGTGAACATTTTTGTGACCAGCAGTATGGCTTCATGCCAAGAAAGAGGACTACAGGTGCAGTATTTGCTTTAAGAATGTTGATTTGTAGTACAAACCCTGAGGGAGCCTCATCGTGTCTGTAGCTGTAGAAAAGCATATGACAGGGTACCGAGAGAGGAACTGTGGTTCTGTATGAGGAAGTCTGGAGTGGTAGAGAAGTATGTTAGAGTGGTGCAGGACCTGTATGAGAGCAGTTCGATGTGAAGGAGGGACCGCAGCAAGGATCAGTCATGAGCTCCTTCTTGTTTGCTGTGGTGATGGACAGACAGACAGATGAAGTCAGACAGGACTCTCCATGGACCAGGATATTTGCAGATGACACTGTGATCTGTAGTGAGAACAGGGAGCAAGTGGAGAAAACTTTGGAGAGTTGGAGGTATGCAGAAATGAAGATGTTTGGAGGCCTACAGGAAGACCAAAGAGAAGATATATGGATGTGGTGAAGGAGGACAGGAGGTTGGTTGGTTGGTGTGAGAGAAGAGGATGCAGAGGACAGGGGTGGATGGAGATGGATGACTTGCTGCGGTGACGTCTGGAATCAGCCGAAAAGAAAAGAGGAATCTCTAGAACAAAAACGGGATGATGACATGAGAGAATGTTTGTTTTATCACAAGTGTCCCGGTGATTTGATTAATCTGTAACTGAATGTTATATTTCACCGTTGGTGCTCAAACTGCAGAGAATCATTTCTAAGTAAAAAAAAAAAAAAAAACTTGTTTCATTTAAATTAGAAGACTATTTTACTAGTTTACTAGTTTTGAGCATTCTAGTCAAGAAAAATGTTCTTACCTCACGGACAAAGATGTTTCATGGAACACCAGGACCATTTTTGAAACTGCATACTTTGTACCACACATACTTTACAGTAAGCAGTATGTAATTTATTGGAATGCAATTATAATTTGATGTATGTGTTGTGAAATTTTCTTAAGGTTCGTCGGAGGTAGGCACACAGAAAGCACACACAGACTCTGATGAACAATATATATATATATTTATTTTACGCAAAGCAGAGCATAAGCAATCTATTTGGTTATATAGGCAAAACACACACAAAGAATATAACTTGGATTATATGAATGAAGCATGCATATAGAATATTATACAGGTATTTCACACACTTTCACACACAAAAGAACACTGACTAACCAAAGTGTCTCTCACTTTGGTTAACTACATTTCACGCACACACAAAATCACACTCACTGTGATTCTAGCAGGATCAATCACTTTGGTTTTCATATATACATAAACCACATCTACTGTGATGCTAGGACCAACCTGTGTCCCCCGCAGCGCACAGCCAAAGTCAGTCACACAAACTTCAGTTTATCAAACAGGCATTACTCACACAAGCTTCAGTTTATCACAAGCTTCAGTTTATCAAACAGGCATTACTCACACAAGCTTCAGTTTATCAAACAGGCATTACTCACACAAGCTTCAGTTTATCATAAATGCATTATTCTCATTTACTATGATGCTAGGATGAAAGTGTCGTCCACCCCCTGCAGAGCATAGCTCCAAACAACCATCGGAGAAGCATTCCATCCTTACCGTTGACACACGGACTGGAGAGCCAAACAGTCCCGGTAAAAGCAGCTTCCAACCTTGCTGGGCATCCGTACGTGACCCGCAGCTGACTCCGACCCGGACAGAGACTTTCCGTCGCTATATTCTCTCGTACAAGGGCCGTGTGTGAGATGGGGGGGCCAGACCCTCCCACAGACAGACCCTGCTCTTGGGAACAGATCCTGACGTACAAAACATGTTTTGTAAACCAGGAACCGTTCTCAGAACATGCTATCAAAACAACAGACTTTTCCCAGCTCTGCTCACAAAATAACAAAAACTTCTCTCAGGCACACAAAACTCTCAGGCACACAAAACTCTCAGGCACACAAAACTCTCAGGCACACAAAAGAAATAACAAGACTTTGCTCAGATATAAGCGAACAATTAGAAAAACATCTTACATAACCAATGTTTGGTCTGACCAGGACAACTAACAATAATTCTCCTTACATTATGCTACGGCTGTCCATGACATATGTCGTTAATTAGAAAAGCAAAAGGTTTGTGTGGATATGTAACATTGACTTATGTCCTTCTCGCAGTGAGAAATGAACACTCATTGTATTTTAATGTAGTCTCAGCCATTCGGTGACCTTCCTCATGAGCACAGTTAGTGCAGACTCATATTTTGTCTTTAAGAATTTGGGCTCTGCTGTCACACAGCTGCAGTGACGTATTATGTTGATCATTTGGTGTTTAGTCTTAATTATTCTTGCGGTGTTCAAATTAATATTCATTCTATATTTCCGGGTCCCTCCAGCGTCGAGGCTCCTGATGTACGTTTTGACCTGCTTGCATGCAAATGATGTTTTAAATTTACTGAACTTGGACCATCTGTCACATCTTTAGTCTTAATAACTCAGTTTCAGCCCAGATAGTCACCCAGGTGGTTAAAACATATGATACAGATGTGTTGATAGTTTGTTTCCAGAACATTTAATTAAAAGACAGACCGACTTTGGGATCCAAGCTCTGACTTATTTGTGCCTCTGTTTCAGGGAGCTCAGTTCAACAAATTGGCCTCAGCCTACCAGTCATCATCATCAAACAGGAGGAATCCTGCCAGTGCCAGTGTGCCTGCAGGGACATCGCGAAAGACAAGACTGCAAAGAGCGCTTCCTCCATTGTTTCACCCCCAGCACAGCACCAACAATCAGAACCCCCACTCCCGTTGGAGCCTCCACACAATCCAACTACTGTGTCATCTTCCTCATGCTGCATCCCCAAGTCTTCTTCCAAGGTGGGTGAGGTGAGGCCGGACCCCCCTGCTTCTTCTTCCTCGTCCTCCTCCACACCTCAGACCTTTTCCACTATAGTGAGCGGCACTGCAACTAATCCACCCCCACCTGATGGATTAGCCAGTATGGATGTCTCAGATTTCCTCTCCATGCAGAGTCCAGAAACAGCTGCCAACATAGAGGCACTGTTATTGGTTGCAGATGACTTCAACATGGCCACTGACAGTGATCCATAAAAAAAAAAAAAAAAAAAAAAAAAAAAATTGCCTTCCAAGTCTGGCATTATGCATTTTTTTTTTTCTGTTGCACCCACTCATCTACAACATCTATTCCACCTACAGCACAATTCACCCTCCAAAGCATCTTCGACTGTATGTGCTCCATGCACTGAATCCTCTGTTCCTGCAACTGTAATATATATATATATATATATATATATATATATATATATATATATATATATATATATATATATATATATATATATATAATCTCAAACAAACTATGGATAACCTCTTTCTGTTTCTTATTGCAATAGCTCCATTTTTAGAGGCAGGATTAGTTTCACTTGTTGATATTTAGTTGGCTTCAATTCTCAGTTCATGCCAAAGAAAGCCAGTAGATCTTGTGTGGAAAATATATGTATATAATAATTCTCTTGAATTTCTTTGAATTGAAAGAATGGGAAAACGACTGTGTTGTCCAAGCACTGATAACAAGTACTGTACTACAGGTCCTAACAAACACTTCAAGGTGGTATGCAACTCACCAGAAATGGGTGTATATTAGAGGAATTTGCTATGAAATGAATGACGTGTTGCTCCCATCAGGAATCTAAAGGGGTTGACCACACAGCCCCTCATTTGGCTGACATTTAATATGTAGTGATTGAACATGTTTTTTTTGTTTGTTTGTTTATTTGTGTTTTCTCTAGTAGGACTGGTGTTGTCCAGAAAATGTGATGATCCTTTTCTAATCCTTTTGACATTTATTAACTAAGAAAATCGCCTGTGATCGGATCTGCTTGCCTCTTTAAATGGCATTAAATCAATTAATAAGTTGCCTGTAACTTAAACTAACTTAAAATTGTATATTAATTTATTTAAGTGCTTCATTCTTTCATCATTAATACTATTATCTTTGAAATAGCACAAAAAGAATTTATTAATTTATTTTAATCGCTTGTGTTTTATGTTGTTGCTTCTTTTTTTTCTCTTTTTTTTTAAATAAACTTGCTTTCCTTTTTTCCATAATATATATCGCTAAAAGCAAACTTTTGAGAAAAGAGACACCTCTTGTAGACTGCACGGTGAAGCAAATTGTCCTATTGGATCAACTTGTGTGTTGGAATGATCCACAATAGGCAACTACTGTCAACATCCCATGTTTTTTATATTTTTTTTTAGGGTTGTGACCCTCTCAGGGATGCATCAATTCATAACTGATCCCAGTTACCTTTAGTTTGTTACTCAGATGTGTTTTTGTAAGCCCACACTTGCAGTAGCCCTATGTTTTGCTGCACTTTTCCTTGTTTGTTGCACACTATCTTGTAAAGAGAATAATCTGCCAGCTTACTAATTGATGTGCAGCACCACTACAGACTTTTTGTACACAACTGCTGTAAAGTAGCATTTAAAGGTTGGAGTCCAGAAAATCGTGTAAATATGGTACATTTTAGTGTAAACATCCTTGACGAACTTGTAGATTGCTAGGATTTGTATTTTTGTATAGACTTTTGAATTATTAACTCAGAGAGTGAAGCTAATGTATTCCCTATATACTTGCATTCTTCCCTGGTCACATTTATGCAGAGCACTGAGTTGTACCGTGTTTAGTTGAATAGCAGCTGGACTTTGTACATTTTCCATTGCAAAAAAATGTGTGTGTCATATATATATATATATAAAAAATCGCCTCATGCTCAATTCATTTAATAGAATTGTTTCATATGGGACTCAATGCAATGAAAGAGCGAAGGCATTATCTCCTGTAGGTTAGTGTTGAAGCTACTTGGCCTTACATCAACTGTTATGTGAGCCTTCTTGCCTTGACCATCTCTGCTTTGGACACGGACACGTCAGTCCTCGTCCACCAGCAGATCACTGAGGCAGAAAAGCTTAGGGTTACTTTTAGGTTTTCCTGCAGAGTTCTTCATGGTTAGGCAGCAGGTCTTAAAGATTATCGGCTACACAACGTAGACTGATACTGATTGTTTGACTTAAAATTTAAAATCCAGATTATTTGATGTAAACAAACCATGAGGTCCATTTGAACTTCAAATGTATGTTTTACTTCACAGTCGTGTCATAATTTAGAATAGTAGCCTTCCCTTGATTGACAGGTGCAGAGGAAGCAGATCTCAGATATGACTGAGAAGCAGTTGGATATCAAATATAACTGGGTTTAATCAAACCAGTGTTAAGAGTCACACAATATTCAAAAGCTTCAGTCACATTTTGTACTTGAAACCAAATTTCTGCATGTGACAGTGTCTAAATCTTAAAATTGACACAACTGGGCCATTAAGACACTCAAAATTACTGCCAAGAGTCGAGCACATCTCATAAAGTCGGTCTACACAACTATGCAATTAAAAGTTAAAATATTGACTCTTAAGGTTATTGACACCTTTCTCCATGGGATGAAATTCTGCTACAAATTATACAGGGAAGTCCAGCAGAGTTGGGTTTCCAGTGCAATCGTATTGTGAGAGACCTGGGCTCAAGGATGTTGCATGTGAAAGCTTGAGATAAAGGGGAGTGCATCTGGGCTGTAATGTGTTCTTCAAGTGCTGTTCCCATGAATGTCGCACCACGTTTGTCCTTTCACATGCAGTTTTGCCTCTGGTTCAAAACCAACTTTTTTTTTTTTTTGAATACGTAGAGAATGAATGGTTCTGTTTTAAGAATTGTTTGAGTCAACTGTACAAAACTTTTTCATCCATAAATAACTTTTTCTTGTCTTGCTCTATTTATGTAATTGTTGCATCCTTTCACATAGACTTGATTTCCCCCCCCCCAATCATCATCGTTATCAGTCAAAGTCTAATTTACAGCTGCCACTTACACAGATTTTTTTTTTTTTTTTTTTTTGATTTGTGGTCCCGGCTCGTTTCTGCAATGTCTGCCTAAAAAGACAGCATTAGTAGGTTACTGAAGGTGACATTTATTTGGAAGCAGATCAATTGATTACACACACACAAAAAGCTAGATATTGAACAAGTCTGTAATTTCCTCAAATCTCCCCTCCCCCCTGCAATACGTACATATAGGAAACCATATGCTTCCAAAGGAATGTCTATCACCCAAAGAGTAAGAAATTGTGAAGGATTTGTATTTTTTTAAAAGAATGTATCGTGAAAATGTTTGCTTATGCTTGTTTCATAAAAAGTGATATAACTTTATGAATTGAGAGCAATATATAACTAATAAAAACCTTATCCTTGTCACTGAAATATTGTGTGGACTCAAAAGTATTTGCACCTCAAGAAAAATACTTATACACTTTATTCAGCTACATTACATACACACGGCAGGTGGGCGAGCATGCGTTTATCTGCTGTTCACTTCTGAGACGGGAGTTGTGTGTCCTGAAGAGATTTTCTCTGCAACAAATAACCATGATTATACACAAACTCAACTTACGAGGAGGACGCAGAGAGAGAAAAGCAAGCCACTCACCACTAAAACATCATTCAGATGCTTTAAATCACTTAAAACTGATTGGCACAGACTTATGTTTTGAGAGAGCGTCGCCAGCCTGTCATCAATGACATCCAGCTTCTGCAGGGAAACAACTGGGTGAACTGTTGGTTTCAGAAAACTGCGACCTGAATTTTCATTGTAGCTCACCTGTCGGAATGATGAAGCGTCTTCATTGGTCCCCCTAGTTTCCACATCCTCCGAGCAGACTTCGACTTTTTAAAGGAGTACATTTTAAAAACACAAGATGTACAGTTGCAAGGTATAGTGACGCTCATGTTTTATTACCTGTGTCCAACTCTTTGGCTGCAGACATATTTAAGTTTAATGTTGAGTGTAAGTGGGGCCTTTCGCACCTTTTAAATAGCAGGTGATTTTCATTTACTTAATTAGGCTTCACATGGACAAGCACAATGAGGAGGAGCGGCGATACGAAAACAAATAAGGTTTGTTGGTTGAAGGTGCTTTAAAAAAAAAAAAAAAAAAAAACAGCTGAAAGCCTAATTGTGACATTACATGTACAGAATTGTAGAGCACCACTTGTATTTCTTCTTGGAAAGATGAAACCATTGTAATTTATGTCTAAAAATAAACTAAACGTAGCCATTTCTGCAAAAGTTTTAAAATTAGAAAAGTAAAAACAGAGTGAGTCTGTGTGGATGTTTTTAAAAAAAAGTATAATTAGAATAAAATAAAAAGGGGAGAATGACTTGTAAGTGTGCGATTTATGTTTTTTGTTTTGTTTTACGTCGACACCGATTAACGCTTTTTTTTTTCAAATAAATCTGCAGCTGACCCTTTAAGAAAGGTGACGTCCTTCTTGGTGGGTGTAACCGGAAGCCTTCCGTAGCTGCAGCATGGCGCTCCCGCGGCTGTAACCTCCGACTTTCTGAGCTTTTATGAATTCGGTTTTTTTCGTCGAAGCCGCGTCGGTCCAGTTCAGAAGAGCTCACATTTTAGCGGGGGTCCGTGGACTCACGGCAGGCATGTGTAAGGAGCTGAAGAGCAGGCTGCTGCGGCTGCCGCCGTCCTCCGACGGGCCGAGCGCGCATCCGGGAGTCCACGCAGGTACACGAGTGGTCCGCGTGCACGTCAGTGCCGCGCGGACAGGTAAACTGTTATGTGTTGAAGCAGTCGCGTGGACTTGACAGGCTTAAGTGACAGAAAAGCAGCTTTACAGTGTATGTAAAGAAACGTAAACAAAGCAACCAGCTACGTCAGATGAGTAATTGTCTCGCCACGCCCACTTTATACATCTAATGTAACATAATCAAAAACCTAAACTTCATATGAGGACATCATTTTGCATTAACACAAACAAATACAGCTGAAGAAGAAATATGTTTGTTTTAGGACTCCAGTGCTCATAAATGATGTTGAATCAGCAGCTCAGCGTTGAATGCGACTTTCTCCAAAGAAATGAATAGTTTGAGATTATAATTTTCTTACATACTGAGTCATGGCAGACGGGCTCCTGGAATGAGCTCTGCTCGTGTTTCTGCAGTCTGTTTACATGTCAGTCCTGCTGTGAGCGATGTCTCGTTGACTTACTGCCGCCCGATCCCAACCTGCAGAGAGTGCTGACATCCTGAGCTGCACGGTGAAGGCGCTGAAGGACGGCGGCGTTGTTGCCGTACCCACCGACACCATCTACGGCCTGGCATGTCTGGCTCAAAACTCCGAGGCGGTTAGAAAAATCTACGGCATGAAAGGACGGAACGGACAGAAGCCGCTGGCTATTTGTGTCGGAGATATTCAAGACATCTACAGGTGAGCGCACGCGTCAGTTGGCTGGATGTTGACCGTTATGGGCTGATGGGAGTTTAAATGTCAGTGTAAATACTGTTGTTAGAGAGTGCAGCTTTTTTATTTTCAATAAAAACGAGATAGAGGATTGTTCCTGTCATTTCATTTATAGTGATCACGTCATAAATCACCACCTTTCCAGTTCCTGAGCAGCTCTAGTTCTTGTTTCCACGGACAGGTACTGTAAAGTGGAGGTGAAGAAGGAATTATTGGATGACCTGCTGCCTGGTCCTGTCACTCTGGTATTGGAAAGGTCTGAAGCTCTGAACACGGATCTCAACCCCTTTACATCTGTAAGTCTGCTCCTTTCCTTAAATATCGCAAAGAACCCAAGCAGCAAATGTGAGTGACATGTCGTCGGTCTCCTCAGCTTGTGGGCGTTCGTATCCCCAATCATGCCTTCATGAGGCGACTTTGTCAGATGTGCGACGAACCTCTTGCGCTCACCAGCGCCAACATCAGCTCACAAACCAGCACACTAGAAGTACATGTAAGTGTCAAAAAGAAGCAGCGTCTCACAGTGGCTGCATGTTTTGATAAAGGCTGTAGTCACTTCTTTTTTTTTTTTTCCCCGCCACTGAAGGAGTTTCAAGACCTCTGGCCAAGACTAGCTGTGGTGGTGGACGGGGGGCCGATACAGGACCAGAGCCGCCTGGGGTCAACGGTGGTTGACCTGTCAGTACTCGGCAAATATCGCATCATCAGACCTGGCTGGTGAGTTCGCCGTCAGTTACTCAGCTGCATGTGCTGTAATGCAAGTTGGAAAAAATTGCTGGTTTTGTTGGTTTCTTTTCCTGCCCATGCTCCGCTTCTCCAGATACTGTCTTGGAATTCCCATCATCACCACGTGTGGTCCGTGTAACAAAAACGAGCTGCCTCCATCTCTGCTCTGTTTGGCAGAATGAAGTCGGGCTGTCCCGTTTACCGCAACGCTTCTGTTAAAAATGTCATTTCAGCTGTCGTAGGAGGTATTTTCTGACCAGAAACGGATGCGTATAAGTTAAAGACGCCAGTTCTGCTGTGACAGAGGCAATATCAGCTCGTGAGAGGATGGCGAGAGAGGGAGTGAAGAAGCAGAATATTTTTCTTTGACAGTGTAAAGCAAAAAAAAAACAAGGCCAAGCATGCTGACGGTTTATTTATGGATGCTGCTGCTGGCTTTTCTGCGCTACTGACTGAGCAAGAAGTGGTGGGAGTGGGGGAGCAAGACCTTTCCGAACTGCCAGACACGAAGGTGCCTCTTCAATTTGAATTTGACTTTTCACTGAGATTTAAAAAAAAAAAAAAAAAAAAAGCAGAAGTTATATTAGACAATATTCAAATGAAATTATTTAGAGCCAGTAAACGTTTGCATGCGTGTTCCGTTGTGCACAGATCGTTTCCTCATCGTCGTCCACCTGCATCGAGCACCTGCCAGCGTTGTTCAAGCTGCTCTCCATTTACTTGACCACTGGAGCAACTTCATTTATTTGAGTTCCCAGTAGGGCAGTTGGCTGAGCAGCAAATGGAGAACGCATAACAAACACAAAAGAATATCTGAAGCACATAAAACACACAGGCAGAGGAAAGTACCCGGGGTACAGCCAGTCCAGGATCAGCAGTGCTCGGTAACCTTGCCAGAAAACTCAAATGCTTAAACAATAAAAATAGTCTAGGTCAGAAGCGAATGGCAAAATGCAAAAGTTCCTGAGTGGCAACCTGCGGCCACAGTACACCTCCACCAGCTGGAGACTTCACACTCTTCTGGTCTGCACTTAAAGCGATGATGTCCGCGGGGATAAGGTAGTTCTCCTGTTGTTGCCTGAACCTTGAGGGCTGAAGCCGAGGACTGAAATTCTTTAAACGGGGAGGATGGCAGCATCTGATGGATGCTGCGAGCCTTCCTCTCAAGTTCAAACAAACTGTAAGATCCCAGTTTCTTGAAGGTCTCGTACCAGCGCATCAGATACACCTGCAGTGGGTTAAACAAGGACCTACGAGTTTATTCTTTATTAGTGAAGTTAAAACAGCTCTAAAATCATTTGGATGGTTTTTTTTTTTTTTTTTTTTTTTTTAGCCTCTGTTTTCAATTGTGTAGTGATATTGTACTGTTTCCACATCTCTGTTGATTGAGTTGAGTGACAACCACAAGACATGAAACGATGTCTTGTGGTTGATGCAGCTTCACTGTTCACCACAAGAAGGGAGCAGGTGGCCTCGGATGTCCTCAGGCCCTGGGCCTTTTCTGACTCTGGCGTGTTTATAGAAGACGTAACCACAGCGCGTTTGTCAAGAAGGGGAATTCAGTTCAAAGTAGTGAGTTTTTACATGTTTAAATGTCACCGCTGAAATCCGGGTTGTCAGGGCGCCGCCGTGACTGTGACTCCGCGGCCAAGCCGGTGCACATACGTGACAACTGTAAACTAAGCGTTTCGCATGAATGAGTCATCTAACACCATTTCTTTTTATTAGCCTCACAATGAGAAGTTGTTAAAACATATAAATAATTGTTCACGTTGTTTATGTATGACTGAGGTTCTGACACCTCCCCCCCGGAGTGGACCCTGCACATTAAACAAGAAATTACCCTCATTTTGTTTGCAGTGCCCTTTCTTCTACACTTGACATGCTGGAGCGCAAATATGGACTGTCAGAGGACTCGGGGCAGGAGTGACCTTTTAAACTCTCCACACTCCAAAACACACGCTGAGACGCACAACCGGCTTTAACCCTGGGATGCCTGTGGAGAACACGAGTCCGTGGATCTTAACTTTCCCCGGGGAGGGAAAAAAAACAACAAAAAAACCCAACTCGGGAAGAAATCGACTCTTAAGGCGTGGATCCCGACGCCTCTTATCATGCAGGCTTGTATTTTCTGAGGGTGTTTACATCTTGTTTTTACTCTTCTGCTGTCCTGGGATGAGGGGAGATTAGGATGTAGGAGTTCTCTACGATTTATCCGGTAACATCAAGTAGCTGCCCAGCAGAGAAAACATTTATGTTTTTGCTTCTTATTTTTAATGTTTGGTTAGAAATGAGGAGGCACTCAATGAATCCATGTGCAAACATTCAGAAATGAGAGGATTTTTAAAGTTTTATTACTTCAGCACGAATTTGAGTTTAAAGCCAATTTGTTTTTCTTTAATTATTATTAAACCTCCCCCATGTTTGTGATATTCACAATACACTTGTTACAATTATTAGTTAGATGTGTTGAGACCTCAGTAATATTTGTAATTATGTTGTGTGCATGTCCCAAACCGGAGGTTTTTTTGTTTTGTTTTTTTCCCTTAAGTGCCTGATTTAATCTTGTTTAATGGATTATATAATGGCAATAAAGGGGTTTGTATTTTATTTTATTCCAACAGTATTCTTCATGCTTAAATTAAAGCACTTACTCTCAAATGTTTTGAACAAGCTTACTTTTTAAAAGACGGCAAACTGTTAGTCAAGTCCACAAACGGGGAGCCAGCTAGATTCTTATTCGCAAAAACATTTAATCTTTTAGCCTTTGATTTATCGTCTCATCGTCCTGTTTTCATTTAAAAGAAAATACTGTTTGCTCGCTGTGAATGTTTCTTTACAATTTAGGGGGAAAAAGATTATTTGTAAGAGTAGAATAATGGGAAATCTGTAGGCAAATGCAGATTTAATTATTTTATTCTTCTGATTTTATTTATGATCTCAAGGTCAAATAACTTTTTTTTTTTTTTTTTTTGACGCTTGTACTTGCTAAATGATTCTGGTTTCAGAATTTGTTCCCCTGCACGACACTCTGTTCAAACAAGTCTGTGAGGCTTCTGCAGAGTTCTCAACCCATCTGACCCATTTATTTAAATCCAGTGTGTTGAAGCAGAAAACATCTGAAGCGTGCAGGGCCGCGGCGTCCGTCTCTGACAGAAGTACAAAACCTGAACCGTGGCGCTCAGGCAACACGGTGCTGCAGCGTTCTGGTCGCGGCTTCTCTCCAGACTTTACTCGCCTCCTCACGGCCAAAGACGTGCACGGTTGAGTCCAGAGTCTGTAACTGTTAGTCCTGTGATCGACCAGCTGCATGTTGACGCCCAGAGAGTCTAAAGAGGTGATGGATGGATGGATGGATGGATGGTTTATTTCCATAAAGCTTTCTTGGCACGGGGAGGTAAGCATAAGGTAGCCAAGCAGCTAGTTGGTGGACTTAAATAATTAAAAAAAAAAAAAGTCCAACTGCAGGACTTGGACATAAATTTGTGCTCTGATGGATGGATTTTGTAAAAGTTTAAGAGGGCAAGGAGACGGTTTCCTCCACCCTTAAATTTAATAAATGAACATGACATCCCCATTTTCTCACGTGAAATCCAAAATCTTTTCCAAAAATTTGTAGGAATCATGTTGAAGTTGTAACATCATGCACAGAAAAATTACAATAGTTGCAATTTTTAAAAACCATGACGTCACCTGGGTAAAGGGAAGAACAAAGGGGCGTCATTCACTATTTTGCATAAAAGAAAAGTAGATTGTCTCGATTACTGGTAATTAAATATTTAGCTGTAGACGAGGCAGTGGTGCCCTTACGTGGTGGCACGTTGTATCTATATGTTGGACAGGTGAGCAAAGTTCAGATGGATCTTCAGAGAACTCACAGTCTAGATTGTCAAAGTTCTTCATCCTCCTAAAACTCATCAACATTGATGTCTTTTCTTGCAGATGAGCTTTGTGGACACTTAAGTACACCATGTCATGTCCTCCTGTCCTCCCAAACCCGTCGGTGAGTTTCCACGTCTCTTTCCTCCAGGGCGTCCTGTCAAATAAGCCACTGTTCCCTCTCTTTATTGAACTGCTCCGCCCAGTGGCGGGTCAGTTCCAGGTAGTGATCAGGGCCATGCGGCTGATAGTCCAAGTAAACGCGTGTCACTGTTTTCTTAGGCACCGCCCTCTCAATCTGCGTCCCTTCGTGCCATTCGTTAAAGGACGTTATGCTGACGATCTCCGGCCGCACGTTGAGCGCCGCCTGCAGGGCGGTCTCGTAGTAGCGGCCGTTCACCCTGTTGCGAGTGTTGTGGTTGTTCCAGGGTCGAATGCTGGTGTCGATGTAGCCAGGTCCAACGCTGGGGATGAAGAGGAGGTTGTTCCCATCACAGAAAGCCTTGATGGCTTTCCAGTTCTGGTGAGAAGAGCCGAAGGAGAAGCCGTTGGACGCGAAGTAGGTGTACATGCCATCAAAGCCACCTGCCAGGATGTCGTGCTTGTGACGCTCCTCCACAATCAAAGCAATGAAGATGGAGTCGTAGGCAGAGCCGCGCACGCTGTGGGAGCCGGTGGGCGTCAGAAATTCAGACCAGGCCTCCGGTGGAGTTAAGTACGAGTCATAAATGTAGAAGAGAGGAAGACTCTTCCCTGTGCTGGAGGTAAACTTGTAGAAGGCTCCGTGATCGCCATACCTGTTTAAAAAAAGTTAGGCGACACCAAAATGCAAGAAATGCAGTTCGTGATTAACCAGTTTAATGCATGTAGGGGTTTAGAGAAGGGGGTGGGGGTGTTTTTATTTTGGGTTTACACCGGTCCACAGATGATGGGTTTTTCTGATCCAACAACTGGCCAACTGATAAATTAGTCTACCACTAATATCATAATTGCATTTACTGTTTGTATCAGAAACACATTTAGAGGACGTGTTCTGTCAGGGCCTTTGTTTGTTTGTTTGTTTGTACAGGTGTTTGTTTGTGCTAAAGCTGGAAAAAAATGCTTTTTACTTTTAAAACTCATTCATAAGTCATGAAACTGGCCCTCTGTAATAAAAAATGCAACCTAAAAGTATTTCAATGTTATAACCTCCGCAGTGCATGCAATCTTAATGTTTTTCTGTTCGAGTTGCATCGGTGATAAAGCGCAGCCCGACGAGCTGCTCACCTGTCAATGATGTACTTGATGTTGTCGTGCACAGTCTGGTCATTTCGTCCTCTGTATGGTTGGATGTGAAACGCAACCTAGAAAAGATGAAAACAGACACGGCGTGACGTAGTTTTCACTGATACATAAAATAGTGACAGTCGGCAGTGCCAGGAGATGTTTAAGGGAGAGTGCACGTGGGAGCTGACAAGAGCACCACAGGAGCTGCGTATCTGTAGTTAAACTTTGAAAGATGGAAAATAGCTGAAAATCATTCATGTACATTTCTAATATAGCTATATTAAAGCTGAAGAGACTTGAATCCACTTGCAAAACAAATTAGTTGAACACAACTTTGTGCCACTCTTAAGCAAAACATCTGGGTTTTAAAAACCATTTAATTTCATGGCCAATTCCTCAACCATGAAACAATGTTCATCATGAGTAGTTCATCCTCTCCAGGCTTTTGCAACACTCACCTTTGTTGGAAACAATTTATGGGGGAACAAAATAGTGAAGGTAGAGACCTGAAGTGACATGTACACAAACTTTGCTCAGGCTGAATATTTTAAAGGGAGGCCAGAGAATCCAGTGGCTTTTAATTATACATAAAGCAAAACGCCGCTTCACCAGCAGTGGACACCGCAGGAGGACAATGTGAAGAAAAATAGCTTTTTTTTAAAGATGACAAAAGCAACTACCACTACTAACATTGCATGCCTTTTATCTAACTTGTGTTATTTCTGCAAGGAACCTGCATTTTGTGCAGTTTTCCTGCAGTCTTGGCCCGTAGGCAGCACTATCACCATGACAGTGACTGTAAACGTACTAATGCACTAAAACGGATTTTGGCATAAGTGCGGTTTTGTGTGAGTAAATTGCCAAGATGTTAGCAAGATAAGCAGAATGACTTTTGTGCCACGAACTGAGAGGCTAAGTGCTTTCGTTCACAATGAAATTGTCATTTTGATGGCGTAAGATGCCGTTTTAACTGCAAGTCGCCAACTTGAGGAGAAGAGAGAGGAATGACGGATGCAGACAAACCGGGGTATTAAGAGGACGTAAAAGCACATAATTATCACCCACAGAGGAGACTCAAAGCTGTTAAGGTTTTGCTACAGAACTCATTTCCCACTGCACTGGACTATTTATCTGTGGTAATTTAAAAGTAATTGAGCAGAGCTCATAACATGCAGCATGTCCCTGGAACAACTGCAGCAGCATTTATGCTGAGAGGGGGGAATTTAGTGGCATGTCATGCAGAAAGCACAAAAGGAGGGAAGGGAGCCGGCGGGAATACAGAAGTCCAGACCTTTGTTGCAATTAGTTACTTTTCAAGCAAATTCTGTATGTCGGAGCATCGCTTTCTTTCTGTGCTCAAAGCCAGCGGACACACGCCACAGAAGTTTGTGTAAGACTAAATGGTGTTGTCTGAAAACAAGACTGTGGCTGAAGCTATCATAGGGCACCCATGGGCTGCATCCCCCTGTGTACTTGACATGGCCTACTTACGGGACAGAACTTTTACAGCCCCTCAGGGTGAAGATTGTTCAGAGGCGCAAACTGAGTCATGGGACCCATGATGCTCATTTTTCCCTCTGCTCCTTTCAAACTACATCTAACTCCCCACCCCACTCTGTCCCCACCAAACCGCCCCCACAATCCCCTGGGCAGAAGGACTATTTCAGCTCCGGTTTGAGCTGAGGTCAGGCGGCGGCGCTGCTGAGGAGGCTCCATGTGATGAGCTCTCCAACTCTGCTGCACACAATGCACAAGCTGTGTGGGAGCAGCTGAAACACTCTTCACCTTATATAAAGACAAGTACGCCGCTTTCTTTTGCAGCACTTTCCAAAGAAGGGTGTTTTTAGCAATGTGGTGTGGGATTGCTACATTGATGAAAGCTCTGTGCCAAGTTTTCCTTCATTACTTAACAGGAACAATTCCCAACTGCCGGCCAGGAGGCCCAAAAGCACATCCCTGCTGTGATTTGTGTTAACAGTCCATATCAAAATATATTCGTAATTTGGTTTCATGTAGACACATCAGGCGTGTGTTTGGGTTAAACTACAAGTTGAACTAAACAGTTTATTTGTGTGACAGTGTGATCCTGTTTCTCTTTATTTGAATTTGCTTTAATAACCACTTCTGAATATCTCATTTACAACCCAAATCCCAGAAGGCAAATAACAACAACAAGAGGCCATTATTTCCAAATCTTTAACTCCATATTTTATTCAGTATGTGCTGTAGAAAACATATCAAATGTAAAGAGTTATTATTGAATATATTTGGAATTATGTGGCAGGAAAGAAGTCCAGATAATGAAGTGGTACTAAAAAAAAACCTCCTGAAACTAATTAGGTTAATTAGCAACAGGTTATTGACGCGACTGGGTATAAAAAGAGGATTTTAGAGAGACAAAGATTTCTTCAAAGTGAAGATGAGCAGAGATTTGCCAGTCTAATTACGTTATAACAAAATCAGAGGATTCAGACATCACACCTCTGTGTGCATAGGACACGGCCAGCAGTCAAACCGGGATGCCTGTGATTATTGGGCCCTCAGGCGGCGCTGCGTTAAAAGCAGTCCTGATTCTGTAATGGGAATCATGGCATGGGCTCAGGAGCACTTATGGGAATGACCGTCTACGGACACCGTTTGCTGTGCCATCCACACATGCAGGTCAAAACGCTGTCATGTAAATGAAGCCATATGTGAACATGGCCCAGAAATGGCGCCCAGTGCGAAAGCTATGAGCCAAAGCTCATTTAAAATGGATCGAGGCAAAGTGGAAATCTGTCCACTTTCCGTGGTCAGGCGAGTCAAAATTGGAAGTTCTTTTTGGACATCATGGGAACTGTGTTCTTTGGACCAAAAAGAGGAGAAGTACAATTTGGCTTGTTATCAGCACTCAGCTCAAAAGCCTCCATCTCAGACGGTATGTGGGCACATTAGTGCCGGTGTAGTGGTCACCTCGCACATCTGGGAAGGAAACCTCGGCACTGGAAGGTATAAACAAGTTTTAGTGCAGCATATGTTCCCACCCAACATCTTTCTCAGGGAAGGCCTTGCATCTTTCAGCAAGAAAATGTTAAACCGCGTGAGATAAATCTTTACTAGTGAATCCAAAACTAGATGTAATTCTTTTTAGCTGGAATAAACTAATTTCATCACAAATAACAGGAAGTAAGAGAGGATGCACTCATCAGAGTCGGTGTACTCTAAACTACAGCCGGTTGGGACTTTTTGAGTGCTGTTAAACACAAACATGAGCACCACTTTAATGTTTTAATGAGATGTTAACATGAAAGTGATTTGCAGCAAATCAAGTTGCTGTTTCACTCAGTTTTTTTAATGAAAATAATATGCTGTTTGAGCACAGATGACAACTCTACATGATATAAAATTCCTTCTATTCGCTTATTTTCTGACAGCATTCTGTGTAAACCCTCATCTGCTCCGTGTTGCATGTCTAATCCCTCAATTCTTGTCTCGCAAATGCAAGGGAAGGAGTTTATTTTTTTTTTTGCCTCCAGCCAGAAAAGTGGAGAAACAAATATATCAAATCTGAAAGTCTAACTTGAGAAACCTCCTGCTTCTCATCAAAGCTGATTAAATGAATAGGGCCAAAACGTGTCTAATTCCTGCAGGGAAATAAATTACTCTCATCTTCATATTACAATTATTTAAATTGCTTCACTTACCTTTGTTAGTGTTTTTTGTTATACTATGTCTTTTCATATACTGTCAAGAAAAAGGCGTTTGTTTCACTTTTTAACTTAAGTGGGAAGTGGTCATGTGGTTTTAATAATAGTGCACCTCAAGGATCTGTGCTCGCCACTCTTATTTTTACAAAATGTTCACAGAAACAACAATTCTTAAAAACTGATTAACATCATGTGGTGCTGCTTTGGGTCCTCTCTCTTAAAAACAGCTTGTAAATACAGTCCACCTTTCATACTTTTTATCCCAGCTCTTTTATGTCCAATGTAAAAGACAAAACCACAGTTTTATGGCTGCTCCATTTGTCAATGTCCTGCCCCTCCACCAGGTTTCAGGACATTGTGCTGGCTGGTTTGTGTATTGGAGTTCTCTTAAACACACTTGACTTCTCTTTCAACTGTACATTTTCACTTAGCCAGTGGGAACAAATTATATTCTTATTTATGAGCATGAATATGAATAAATGTGTCTTGGCAACACTATATCATATCAAAAGACATGTGGTGTATTCACTGAACTGTTTCCCTAATAACGGAAAGTCTTTCTGCTCTTTACTTCAGCCAAAGGAACAGAGTAAAAGTTAAACCGATGAATATTTGTAATAATTAGGCTCCAGACAGAACTGTAAACTCTTAATTGTGACTATTCTTAGCTTGCCTTTGATCATATTCTATTACTGTTTTATGTGATGTTGAAATGTTTTGTCTACTGTAATTTACCTGGTTAAGTGATACTCTTGGTGCGAAAGCTTTAGCACTATTACCGGTGAAGTAATGGTGAAATCCTCCATCAGCAGATTTTGACCTGAAATAGATTATTTCTTGCAACAACAAACTTGCTATATGCAGTACAAATATAGCTCAACATCATGCCTCAGAGCAGACTTGAGTCATTGTTGTTCCAGGAGTCTTGGGCTCTTTCCCCACAAGATTTCAAGTCTCTATCCACCTCTGTGTGTATCTCTGTGTCATACTAACAAAATTTGCTGATGTCATTACCTTGAGGTTGTGTCTGTAAGCAGCATCCAGCACAGCTGGTACCATATCTTCACTGGGTTCCCCGTTGTCATCAGCCAGGCCTGGTGGATACCAAGACAGGATCAGAACTCCTGGAAAGATAAAGAACGCATGATGATCTGTTCAATTTCATACAGTGTTTATTACTGTTGTTATGATTATTTTTATGAATTTGCAGTTGTCAACAAGAAGACTTGTTATATCTTGCTTAAGAGGAACTCCTACAGCACGGTGCATCTGCAGCTCATAAATCCCAGAGAGGGCTTGCTTCTTCATACTTCATACTGAAAAATGGCCCATCAGGAACTGGCACATCAGGTATGCACTCGGTGCTAATTTATTAAACTCTTGTCTGTTTGCTGTGCGGATTGTTTACATCTCCCAACTATAACTTGGTATGCATTAGGAATATGACTACTGCTATTAACTGAATGCCTAAAAAATTAAAAGTGGCTGGAAATCAGTCATCAAATAAAGTGGAAATGTTTACAGTTTGGCTGGATGTTGTATCCAATTAAATTGATTGTTTTAACTAAGTGTTGTGGGCCAGCCCTTCCATCATCCATCTGCTAAAGCAGTGAGGTTTCAGAGGATTGGATGGTCTACTCATCATTCCAGATGGTGTACAATAACCCACTGAGCCGCAACGCAGAAACATCAGGGCCTATCATATTCAGCCTGCCTATGCCTGATACATTGGTTTGTTACTTGACACCAGGCGGCAGACTTTGGCTGTCTTAAGCAACCGACAACAATATAGAATATGTATTAAAAATTCATGAGCCTTTCAAGAACATAATTTAGAGGTAAAAATACGTGCTAGGGGACAGTTTAAAACTTTACAACTACTAATATTACATATTTAAATTTAAATAATAACTTATGCAATAGTTTGACAGTCGGCTCTGGTTCTGGTGTGTGTCTCGTGGTAAGTGGGCCGGGAGGCGCTCCAGCACTTGTTTGGTGGTTTCTGTCTGAGCGAGTGGGGAGCTGTCCAGTGGATGTGTGGTGCTGAAAATGCTCAGTCAAGAAGAAACTAACCTGCTTTGTGCTCAGAAAAAACATATTTCTGCAAATCTGCTAAGCACCAAAAACAAGAGACTACTGAGCTCTTTTCACTCCAAAAGATCGGGGGTTCATATCTTAAGTGTACCTGCTGCGGACGCTCCTATCTGCTCCATGTGGGACTCGAGCACGTCCGGATCCCGGGAGCTGTACGGATTCAGTTCGGGGTAGAAATTGGAGCCGATGTCCTCGGGCGGCATGTGCCTCCCTCTCGGGTAGCTGGATGCAATCTTTGGGTCCCAGTGTGGAACCAGGATGTGGTCCCAGTGAATATATTTGCCGTCCATGTGAGGGCTGCCGTACCAAGTGTAATAAAAAATGTGAACGTCATAAAATACGGTCCCTTCGGGACTGAAGTTGGACAAAACTGCTTTGCTGTTGCTGCCAGGCGGACGAGCTTGGTCCGGGGAGGCGGTCGCATCGCGGGACACCGACGTCCGGTCCATCTTGCCTCCTAAGATCGGGAGGAGGTCCAAGCCCGGAGCCAGATCCGAGAATCCGTCAGTGGGCTTTAGGGTCCTCAGAGCCATAAAGGTCCCAAAGATGAACAACGTAAAAAGAAACAGAGCGACGCAAACCTTTCTCCGTAGTCTTGCCATGGTTGACAGGAATTCCAGGAGCTGAAGACGACGAGGACTGGACCAAGAGCGCAAACAGTAAACCTCTGTCCTGCGTCTTCACTGAGATGGATCTCACCTCACAACCTACGGACAACTCTCTTAGTGTCCCGCATGTCATCTATCAGAATACACTACACCCTACATGACTGTTGTCCTGTCACAGCAGCCAACCTGACGCAGCTGTTTGTGGGATTTTTAACTTTCTCCTGTAGCTTCTGTCTCTCATCCTGCTCAGCTGTAAATGCAATAGAAACGGAATTGTTCCGTCCAATAGAATATAATGGGAATAATCTGGAAATAAAAAAGTCCAGCTTCAGGAGGAGCTGACAGTTTTCGTTCATAAATGCTGTCAGCGGGCAAACGTTGCTGGCTCGCTTCCTTCGTCTGCAAATGTTCTGAGCTTCTTCACTGCTCCAGTTCCATAAGCTTTTACACCCATCTGACACCCTGTACATGACCGGTGGCCCAATGCTGATGCCTGTTTGCCAGGGAGTCCAGTGGACTTTAAAAGCCTCCGTGGGCTCTCGGTTTCTCCCTCACACTGTCCCTATTGGACGTCATAGAGGCGGGACCCTTCTCGTGATCTATTAGCCTATCGTGGTTTTTTACAGAAATATATTCAAGTTATAAAAAGAAAATAAACAATCCATTTATAAAGTCTCGGTTGTGCACCATAGACCTGCACCATTACGGCCATAATGACTCATGGTTTTTCCTGACATTAAATCAATTTCCATAATGTTTCTGAAGTTAAAAATCTTGTGGTAGTGTCTCCAACTTGCGCTGCATTTTTATTTTCGACTTTTAGTGCCACCTCGTGGTCACATCTGAGAAGGCATTTTTCTTCCTCATGATCTCTTCAGGTACCAACGGAAATTATGGCACCCAACGTATTAACGTGTGACGTGACCTTAAAAGGCTGAGAGAGCAAGGTTAGTACAATAACTGTTCTTAGTATTAGACTCACAGCTTACCAGCAGATAGCAATCTCAATTAACATCTCCGTTTTTTGTTGTAGAATGTTTTTGTTGTAGAATAATATATTGTAGAATATCCCTTAGTATATACATTTATGACTTTTTGACTTAAAAGCTTAAGAAGGTTAATTAGAAACATGTTTTTCTTTTTTTCTTTTCTTTATTTGTTTTGTTTTTTTGTTCTGCTCTGTTTTCTGTTTATGTCCTCCATGTCTCAGTCGTGCAAGTTCACTTACCTTTTGGGCACTTAGATGGTTTAAATAAAACGTAAATGAATACAACATTTAGTTCAGGATTGCTGGTAAATAGGAGCATAAAGTAACCAATTGGGATAAAATGATATGACATAATAGGGTGTAATTTCAATTATATTAACCTTAAATAAAGCATGTAAAGTTGAAAAAAGTTACAATTACTGGAAATAGTAATAAATAAATAAATGCTTTAGCGTTTTGTCATATCAGTCGAGTCACCAATAATACAGACAAACTGCTGGATGGATGGATGGATGGATGGATGGATGGATGGATGGATGGAAATTAAATGGCCTATGTGACATTTCGGGCCATGAATAAGCGTATTTTGCGGGTCCACAAGGGGTCGTCGTGTTCACAGTATCCACACCTCTGAAACGTCCATCAAGCTCAACAGAAGTGGGTCGTTCCTCTTACAGCTTTATATTTGATTACAAAACGTGCAAATGTGAACTTAAACCTACTGTATAATTATTTTTGATAGTATTAATGATTAATCCAAACAAATAAAAAATGTAAAATAAGGCCTATTGCTTAATTTTACAATTTGAAACAAATTTGTGTAACAACAACGCATACCCTTTTTGTTTTTCAAAAATACATATTATAATTTATCATTATTTTAAGTGGTAGTTTTTTACTTTAAATTTTATTTTTGGCGTGGTCAAATATTCTGTCCCTCGTGCATCCATCATCCCACAGCATAAGAGTCAGCATCTTATCATGATGTGCTCAATCACTATTGATCCGTGAATTCGTTTGTTTTTATGAGCCAGGCTTAAATAGCGGTTGGATTTTCTCATCTAATTATTTCCATTAAAGTCTATCTGTAGTTTTCCTCACCACTTCACGTATAGTTTTTGAATTCCCAACACTGAGCTCTTCCTCTCATGTACGTGAAAGAAAAAACATTCTCACCACTTAAAATGTCATCCTGATTACAAAACTGTCTTTAAAGTGTTACAACATGTTACTGAAACGACCCGTTTTTATTGGCACGTTAACCAGCATATAAGGGGGTTTTTTGTCGTTTAAAAACACTTGATAACCAGTTACATGCATTTTATTATGTTTTGATACTAATACATCCAATCCATCTTCCTCATTTCCCAACTCTTCATCTCGTCAATAACATTTATGAAAGGTGATGCTTTAGTTTACAGTTGATATGGTCGCATTACCTTTGGAGTGCCAGATTTGAATATAAGAGTATGAAAATAATATTGGTTTGCGGTGATTGGCCCCTCCATCCCACAATGCACATCTCCATGGGGACTGTATTCGTGAATCACGTGGACGTGACCGAGATTGGTGGGGGGTTCGTTGGATCAGAAATTGTCATTTGTATTGACCAACAGCGCAGGAGAGCCGAGGCTGGTTTCAGGTCAGATAACAGGAGGCTCGGCAGCAGTCAGCATCAGGACTGAACTGGTCCACAAGAATGGCAGAAGGTACGTAGGGGAGTTTGGATCTCCTGGAGAAGGGAGAAGGGAGAAGGGGTTGTCTTGTTTTATTTAAGATGGGTTTTTTTTTTCTTTTATTTTTTTGGTATAGGGGGGGGGGGGTGTTCCTGAGGAAAAAAAAAAAAAATCTCCTCCTTGACCCCCCCTCCCCTCGTCATTGTTTAGGGGGAATAGGTTGCCAGCCCCCTTTTGTTTACCCCCCTCGCCCGCTTTCCCTCTCGCTGCGCAGCTTCTTGCGTTTCGCCGCATTTTGCATGAAATTGCCAATCTGCGAGGATTACCCAGCTTGAGGGCTAGAAGGATACTGTATCTTGGGTGCTGGTTTTGACTCAAGGCAGAGCTGAAGACATGGGTTCGGTGTCCAACCAGGAGTTCCCAGGTTGAGTATCTTTAGATGCCGCACTTTGATGTTTTGTTTGTTTGTTGGGTTTTTTTTTTTCTCCAACTTAATTAAGTTGTTTTGTGACGGACTGTCGCTGCCGATTATACTGGAACATTTAAGGCATTGTTCACACACGTGATGAGCAGTGCATTGACGCCCTTTGGAAATCTTCTCATCCTGAAGTCAACAGGATTACTTATTTTGGCACCAACATTAGTCATATCCACTACAAGGCTCTTAAAGTTCTTTAACAGGGTTTTTTTTTTTTTTTTTAATCCAACTCATACCCAAACAGATTGAGCTTCAGTTCAGTCACTGACTCGTATTGATTATTGATAGGGGGCAGAAGAAGTTGAAACTTGCTCAAATGGCGCCTTCTCATGTATCTTTTGGATAGTTTTGAAGCAGTTTTAAATTATCCGCTTCGTTGCAGGAGTGTGTAAAACCGAGGAAGATGAAGGACCGAGCACGGAGGAGGATTCACAGTCTTTCCACGGAGTCGGCGTGTGCAAGTGGTTCAACGTCCGCATGGGCTTCGGCTTCCTGTCCATGAGCAGCCGGGAGGGAGTCCAGCTGGACGAGCCGGTTGATGTGTTCGTCCATCAGGTAGGTGCTGCTGAAGCTTTATCGGCCAAACCCCAGTAGCCACTTAACGTCTCACATAAATCAAACCTGTCCAAATAAACTGTGCGTGGTCCGGAAAGGCTGCAAACTTGGAGAAGAGAAAAGAAAATCCACCGCGCAGAAAGTTGACCACCTGTTTCCACTGCTGCTCAATTAGTACTGGCAGCAACGACTCAGTCAAAACCGGACAAAATAAACATACGTTAAACAAAGAACTGGAGGAATACGACGCAGACTTCTGCAACTTAATTTTGTTTTTCATTACCTTCCATTAAATTCAGTTTTCACAACAACTCGAACTGGTTTGAACGGCGTCTTAAAGGGAAACACGTGCTGCTGCATCTGAGAGCAGCAGGCCTCCTTGCCGCTTTTCAGACGCTGAATGTAACGTGATGGAGACATGAAAAGTGGATTTTGTTGCTCAGCAAGGCTTACACACTTTAATAGGCTTACATCAGTTCTCAGAGTTGCATGAAAATGATCCTTCTGAGAGAGAGGAAACATAATTGATGGCTCTGAGGTGTGGGCAGCTATAGTTTATGTTGGAATGGCTTGAGAGTTAACGTGTTTACATTTAATATAAATTAAGTGGCAAAAGGGTGGCTTCTTCTTAGAGGAATACCATGTTTTGGTTAATATTTGAACCTTTTTGTGATGTAATAATTTTAGACTGTCACTATAGGCAAAATATTGCTGTGCTGTTTAGAAAGTCGTTCCTTCCCTGACATTTTTTGCAATTTTATTTCCAAAAATTGCCAGATTGTTTGATCCATGGACCTTTTTTAAAAGTGAAGATGAAGAGTTACGTGGAGGTGGGGGTTCCCTCCTCCTCCACTTGTGTCTGATAAGATAAAGGTTTAGCATGTGAATGAGAGGCGTCCCCACGAGCTCCTCATTCACCTCAAAGTTCCTGTCATAAAGTGATTAAAGGCTGTCTCTCTGCTGTCGGCTCACCCCGCCTCCGTGTGGGTGGTATAGAGGTACACTGCTTTTTATAGCCGAGGAACTCCTTTGAAGCGGATGTCAAATTTAACTTTTTGTACACGTTATTGTTCGTGCGGCGCCGTTCCGCGGCCTTCAGCTGTGGAAGCGTCTTTCAACGGTCTCAGGTTCACGCGCTCTCTCAAGCTCCTGTTGTCATCTCTGTGCTGTCTAACTGCGGTGATGCACGTAGACAGATTGAATTGTTCTGGGGAAGAGTTGTAACTGAAATGTACAGGAAGCCGCTACTTGATTACTCATATTGTAAACCGAAGCAGGAGTTCAGTTGAGGTTAGAAACCTGCAGTTTCGTGCTCCGTTAGTTACGAGCGTTGGAAGAAACTTGAAACGGCGACAAGCATCAGTTCCAGTCCGTGTCGACTGTCCTTAAACGCTGCTTACAAAGGTCCAGGTACCCAAAGACTTTGTTGTGAAAATGAAGACTACAATGGGCGGTTTGTTTCCAGGTTACCCTAAATTTTATACCACACTCCAAGGGGCTTAAATTTGATTAAAAAGAAAAACACAAATCTGTATTTCTTTGTCAGTAGTCTATTAAAGGGCCTACTATTACAAGTTTCTACAAATAATAGTTTAGAAGAATTTCCAGATGTGACTTTTTATTTAATCTAGAAGAAATGCCCAACCCATGACATGCCCATTATTATGACGATGTAAAAGGCCTCAATCCTAAAATTAGAGGCCACGTGTCAAGGAAAATTAAGTCCCAGGGTCTGCTGGTCTTTGTGTGGATGGACAATAGATCCATGCATTCGAATGAAGGGCCCCTCGGTTGTGACTGAGCCCCTCTTAGTCTCTGCAGAAGTCCTGCTATTGTCCCTTACTGCTCTGATGTCTTTCTTTGCCCCGCTTGGCTTCTGGACATATTCTGGATATAGTTTACAGTAGAACCACTAATGACATCTCAAGGACTGTGGCTAGAAGACCCCGCCCTTCTCCCTCTACCTACATTTGTGAGAATTACCTGATGTGGCCATGTGGCCGGTGAAGGTCCGTCATGGGGGTGGGGATGGTCACACACGGGGAGAGGAAGTGGGTTAATGGTCACCGGGCAGAGAGGCCTGATGGGGCCGAGGCTCTGCTGATGTCCATGCTGCCACTCGAGCGTCATGGCTCACCAGTCGTGTCTCCTCGCTGTTCAGGACATCTGCAGGCAGACGCGCCGCTTTATGCAGAACGGGTCATTTTTTTGTGTTTTGGACATAGATAACATAGATTTTTAAGGACAAACGTGTTTAATTGTTCATATAATCTAGAGATGCATTGCCTTTTATCTGTTTAAATTATAACTTTGCCTGTTTCTTCTGATTAAAAAAGCTCATTTTAATTCCTGTTGGTTTTGGCAAAGATTTGGTATAAATGGATGTGGCTTCTTCTTAAAACGAAATCAAAGAAATGGGATTGTTGTCTATTAAAGCGAACCTGCTTAATTAATGGATTGCTTTTCCTAAATAAACAGTTTGCTGAATGCGTGACAATTTAATCTTGCAGTTGCACCGAGGGAGTTTTACAAAGGGGATTCCCATGATGCTGTACCCGTCTGTGGGCTTTATCCTAAACCTGGTCACACCACACCTTTCTATGGGAAGCAGAATGTTTTCATTGCTTCTGTCGGGTGTTTTTTTTTTCACTCCTAATGGACCTCCAGCAGCATTATTTTTTTTTTTTTACTTAAACAAAAAAACAGCTGTCTAGACTTACTATCCAAATTAAATTGTTGGGTCTCTCTTGCAAAGATCATATCTTAAATCACCAATATGGCAGAACAATATTAATCATTTGTGCTCCCTCTCAGTTGATATCCTTCATGTCTTTCTGCCGAACAACTATCCAAGGAATGTCACCCTGACCCCCAACCTCACAGAGAAGCCTCGCTGCTTTGTCACCCCACCCCCAACATGAGCACCAGCCCTTGCATCCTGTAGTTTAGGGTTAGTAGTGGTGGTCAGCACGTTAGTGGAGCTTTGTGATGTGGGTGGGAAGAGGCATGGGGGTGGGGGCAGCAGTGTGGAATGCTGTTCCTCAGCTTGTGGGGGGTGGTGGGTGGGGGGGGGGGTGGTGGTTGAAGGTTATCCTCACCAGGTTTACCACTCAAACACAGCAACAAAAAAGACAATGCAGAATGAAGGGAACAGCGCTTTGTAATGCACCGGGGTGTGTGCGAACACCCGGGTAGAGCGGGAACATCATGCTTTGTGGCGCTTGTTTGTTTATGAGGTGAGGAATGGTGATCACCTTAAAATACTTGATAAGGATTGTCAGGTTCTGATGATATCACACAGTGAAGAATTGATGGGGGTTGTTCTCAGAGGTCAAAGTCTCCACAGGCTCACTGTGAAGGTAATCTGCTCAATATGGGGACTTTTAACACATCAAACGGTCGTCACTTATTTCCCACTAAGAGCAGGCAAACCAATTCCAACAATTATTAATTATTTTCTGGTTTGACTCTTCCCGCCGCACCCATCATGTCAATTGTTTAAAAAATTGAGTCACCAGACAGCCGGAGTTCCTCGAACAAAAATGTTACCCCTGGCAAATCAACTGTTTGTTCCTTTTTAGAGCAAGTTGCACATGGAAGGTTTCCGCAGTCTGAAGGAGGGCGAAGCTGTCGAGTTTACCTTCAAAAAGTCAACAAAGGGCTTGGAGTCGCTGCGAGTTACCGGACCAGGCGGCGTCCACTGTGTGGGCAGTGAGCGGAGACCCAAAGGCAAGAAGGTCCAAAAGTGGCGTTCAAAGGGAGACAGGTGAGCAGGGATGAACACGGAAGATGTTTTATGATGTTTTTATGATAGCTTTGAATGAGCAAATGGTTAATTTGAAATACAATATAGTTATCACATAATTTTTTGGGGGAAAACAGATGTGGTTTTTACGGCTGCCATTCTACACTGCCAACAGATCCATACAAATGTCCTCGAGTACATGACTTTAGGTTGTAATATGCAATTACGTTAATTTTATTCCACAAAGCACCAAAGTACGGACCCAGGAAGTCCCAGCATGCTTTACGTTAGAAACCCAACAGTGTGCTCTGAAAAAGCACTCGGTGACAGTGAAGTGGAAATAATGCAGCCGTGACATTAATATAAAACAAATCGTTTCCTTAAATCCACGCACATCGGAACAGCCAATAAGAAATGACTAAATATGAGCATGTTTTTAAGAAATGTCAAGACTGAAACTGATGAACTTTGCTCAGGACGCCTGACAATTTTCATAACCTGTAAGGAAAGGTTTGATCTTGAAATAATAAGCAGCAGTCATTGTTGTGCTAAGTTTGGATCAGATGTGCAGTGGTGTTGTAGTTTCTCCCCTTTTTCTTTCCTTCTGCGCGACCCCAACCCCCCACATCCAACCCTGGCAAGGGTCACGTCAGGAGGCCTGACGTGTGACCTGGATCAATAACTGTTTAAATCTGCCGGTCCCTGGTGAATTCAAACCAACCCACTCTCTCCTCTCTTTTTCCAAACCTCTTGTCCAGAAATGATTTCTTGCTTCAAAACCAACCTCAAATGATGACTCGTAATTTGAATAAAAAAAAATCATTTGTGGCTTATTCTAAAACATTTTTGGAAAGGGCTTAAAAAAAAGATCACACACACACACACACACACACACACACACACACACACACCAATACTGTTTAGAGTCTCAGGGATTTGATCTGAGGATATAGTTGTAAAAGCATAGTCCTTTAAGAACCAAAACTTTGATACAAAGGCAACAATGTCCCTCCAAGTAGAAGGGGGGTAAATTGGATTTTTGGGGCATTCTTTGAATATCAGTACGATGGAGGGGTAGAGGTGTATCAGCTTCACCCCCTGTCAGTTGTGATTACAACCAGAGAGAAGTGAGTGTGAGAACAGGGATCATTACTGCCTCAAAGAGTCCTGGGAGGCCGCTGTGGTTCAATACTTCTCACTAGACCACACAGTTCTGAGGCATGCTTCGCCTTTAACGTATTCTGTTATGCAACACTAGATTGTGCTTAACAGGTTAATTCATCTGATCCCATTTTTAACTATAAACAGTATCACGATTTTTGAACATAACTAAACAAAAATACACAGAACATGAAACTAGAGTATAACTGAGTCAGGTTTTGCTCTCAGATGAAACCACTGGGTTATGTCATATCGCGTGTGTGTGTGTGTGTGTGTGTGTGTGTGTGTGTGTGTGTGTGTGTGTGTGTGTGTGTGTGTGTGTGTGTGTGTGTGTGTGTGTGTAATACGTTTTAATATAATACAACCTGGGAAGGGGAAAAAGCTCCTGTCCATTTAATTGATAACAGATGCCAGAGCCAAGGCAAGGGGGTGAAAGGTCATAGTTGCCATGGCAACAGTGTATGAATAAAAGGAAGAAAGCTGGGGGTTTGGATGAGATTGGGGGAGGTTGGGGGTCAGGGTTCAGAGGTCATTACTGCAGCTTTTATAGACAAAGGGACCACTTCCACTTGCCTCCTGATGGATGCTGGTGCAGGAAGCTTCTGTGATGTGACGGTATAGACCTTGACACCACCCAAACGGCCAATGCTACAAAGCTGTCCTGACCTCTCAGCAGCCATGCCATCCAAACCTCATCTGCTGCCACAAAGGTGGCAGGGGGTCCGCAGAGGCATGGACTGATCTCTCCACGCCCACAACCCATCTGTCTTCCACCCCTATGCGCGTGGCCAGTCTATAGATTATGTTCAAACGCTGGCAGCTGATGGCGCCCTGATGGCTCTCAGTGACCCCATATAACGTTTCTTTTTAAAGTTCAACGCTGATTAAATGCATGCCACACCTTGATACAATAGAGCCCAACCGGAAGCTTCTGTCAGTGACAAACTGACAGATGCTGCTCACAGCTCTAGATAAATTGATCCATACCGCGGTAACTACCTCAGACTATAAGAAAAAGTAACCCTGC
This sequence comes from Xenentodon cancila, assembly GCA_014839995.1. NCBI lineage: Eukaryota > Metazoa > Chordata > Actinopteri > Beloniformes > Belonidae > Xenentodon > Xenentodon cancila. The sequence goes on along the minus strand of CM026211.1, from coordinate 6,915,752 downwards.
TCTTTGCAGAAATTTCTTCACATATGTGATAACATGTCCTAAATTTTTGCACCAAAGTGTGGTATTATAAAAGACTTCAACTATTTTGACGTGTTCCAATCATTTGTGGCCGTCCTGGAGTTTTGCAGCGTGTCCTAGAATGCCCTCAAAAGATTTATGTCCAAAACAGCGTTGAATCAGTGCAGGCGAAATGGTGCCACCTTGTGGTCAACATGTGCAACACACTTATTCGTTTTGAAGTCAATACCCGCAACACCAAAGAATAAGTTGTTTTTGGACTAAATTATTATTAACATTGACGTCTCTAAAACGTGAAACCTGTTAAGCCACATGTACCTGAATGCTTTCGTATGCTTGCATCACTCATCTAAAGGCAATTAGTTATTGCAGCATCAGTCAAACATAACAGAATATTTCTCCTTTCGTAGGTGCTACAACTGCGGAGGCCTGGATCACCATGCCAAAGAGTGCAAATTGCCACCGCAACCCAAGAAGTGCCACTTCTGCCAGAGTATTGACCACATGGTTGCTAGCTGCCCAATCAAAGCACAACAGCAGTCCTCACCGGCGTCTCAGGGAAAACCGTCCCCCCTGAAGGCAGACGAGAGGGAGCACAGCCACTCGGCGCCACCTCCCGAGACTTCCGAGTAAACTTCAGATCGAGCCTTGCTGAAGCACAGAAGCCAATCACACAACTTTGACGGTGAGAGGGGAGCCGCGACCTCCTTCCAGCTGTTGAAGCTGCTGTTGGAATTACCTCAGGTTAAAAAGTACTCATGAAGAATGTTTTTGTTTTTCATCTTTATGTGGTGTAACACTCAGGAATACTGCTGTTCTGTTGCACTCAGGAAGCTTGCTAAATGTTTGAATCACTGCTTTTAGAAGGGATTTGAGATTGTCGAGCAATGCCATCCAAGGAGCGGTCCTTACACGTCTTCGGCTTTATGCGTAATACTCAGTGTGCTTAGAATAGAGCTACAGTTTTGCTGCCTTACTATTTGATTCTTCTTCCTGGCCACTCAACAATGCAGAGATGTAACGGTAAGCCTGTTTTGGAATGAATGTTAGTTTACATATCACATGGGGGATGGGTGGGTTGAAAACACGGGCCAAGTTTAAGGTTATAGCAATAGGCAATGTATATTGCAGTTGACCATCCAGTTTTCCTGGGGCCAAATGAATGTCAGACCAAAAGTGGTTTCCAGTTTTTGGTCAGTTATATACGTTTTTTTTTTGTTTTTTTTTGTGTTTGTGTGTTTTTCTTTTTATAATTTCATTTGAACCATCCAGCGTTTTGCTGGCTGGTCTGGTCTACCTCACTGGTGCGTGTTTGGTCTGCTGTCCTAATCGCTGATGGTAAACCAAACATTCTCAGAATACATCTTTGTGATTTAAATTGGGATTAAATCAAATCCTTTTTGCACTACAGTATTTACACACGGGTAAAGCTGTCTGTTATCTATACCTGCTTAAAGAGTAACTCAACATTGCCTGAGCGAGTGAGGTCACGGATGCAACGATGCACACGAGAGAACACTGACAGTCCCTCCAACCTTTCCGTCTGTCCCGAACGGCATTCATGGAGTGTAGAGGGAGCTATGGAAAACCATCCGTTTAAGGTAGAGATTACTTATGAAACTGAAAGCGGTTGAGTGGGGAGTTCCTGCAGCCCACTTAAATCACCTTTATGTTAACACATCAAAAAAAAAAAAAAAAAAGTGAGAGTATTTCTAAACATTTTCCATCATTTGCCTTTATTTTGTTTTTCCACTGATGACTTCAAATATCACACCAGGTTATGGTCACCTGAGGTTTCTGGGACTACATTTATATGATTTTGTACTTCAGTTTGCCAGTCAGTCCGTGCTGTTGAGGAAGTGTGGAAAACTGTTGACAGGTCAGTCAAGGTCCACTTCAAGGTCTGACCCAGAGCGGGCAGCAAAATACAGTTTGGGTTTTTTATTTTCCACCTGATGTTAAGTTACACTTTTTAATTTTCTATCCCATATAAAGTATGCTCTCCCTTAATTGGCTACTGTGTAAAAGATAGCTACTTTATCAATGTTATAACTTGGATTTTGATATCTTAATAAATTATAAACTAACCACATTACATGTACGTCATAAAATACTTGACCTGGGCTGAATTCTTTAAGGAAGTCCAGAAAACTCACCTTTTTATACTTGAATGAGGAAGAATCAGATATGATGTTAGTGGAAAGGCTGGTGTTTTAATTTATATCAGGCGTGATCCATCTTCTAGGTAGTTATTTAAGACATTCCCTCCGGATGGCCCTCTGAAGGGTTCGGGAACACCAAGCCTGCCCGGAGGCGCATGTAGGTCTAGCTAGATAATCAGCATTTTACTCCCGTTTTACAGGAGAAGCTGACTGAGACTTGTACACCCAATTAATATATATGTAAAGTTATTCTAAATCCTTTTTTTAAAAGTATCATCCTACTTATTTATTGTCATCCAAGTGTGCTGCAGCTTCTCCCTCTGCTCGCGTTGAAGCCTTTCAGCTATGAATGTTTGAGTACGAACATCAGAAAACTGCTCGTTTACATTCAACGCTATATATGACCTGAGAATAACGTTGGGTAGCTTTTGTTTTTTTCAGCATCAAGGTACTCTTATTACTTTGTACATATATGCTTGATAAATGCCATTTACATTAATTTAATTCAGTACAATATAGTGTAACAGTAATGTATTGAGACTTAAACCTAACGATATACAGTACATACTGTATGTGGTATAATGAGGACTGACGCAAACTGTGAGGGTTTTTTATTTTTTTATTGTCTTTGCTATGTATGCATTATCATTATAATTATTTTAGTTTTCAAGGAGCCTTTCAGATGAGGAGCTCATTGTTATACCTATCTATGCCAAAAACCAATGCAATATTGCTCTGCACTATTCGTGTGTACGATGCATTAATTTGTATCTGTTCTTTCAGTTAAATAGCTTTTAAATATACAGTGTATTCCATATTTTCTATTCGGTTTTTATTTTATTTTTTGTTTTTGTGAACCACATGCTGTCTGTTGATTAGAAGAAAGAAATATCTCCATTCATGCCTTGGCTCATCTCAGGAATTACCAATCTGAAAACTCAGGGACTGCTTCAGATTGATTGGACAGAGTCGAGGGCTGTTAGGGAAAAGCATCCACGTGATGTGAAATGTACAACAAGAAAGCCAAAGTTAAAACGGTTTTGAGAGTGTATTGTTGTGGTTTATTTTCATTTACTGGAAACTTGTTCAAAAACTGCAGATTTTGGTCCTGAAACGAATGCCTACAAACAATAACACGTGGTTAATATTGATATTTTCAAGATTTTATGACATCATTACATGCACCCAGAGTGATGATGATCTTTATTTACTCTTTTGCATAACATGAAGAAAGTGTTCCACATTAATGTATTTTTTTCCTCTCTAATCTTAGTAGATGGGTATATAGTAGAACATGTAAAGGGATTGGGGCTGGTAGTATATAATCATTGTCTCATCTCAAAATATTGATACTTGGTGTTTCAGACTATCAATGCTTATGACAAAAAGAATGTGTCACAAATGACTTAGTACTCACAAATTACCTCATACACTGATTTTTAGCTGATGCTATATATAAGTTGTCAAACTTTAATGGTTTGGGAATAAAGCGCTGTTTTGGCCATTTCCCTTCAGTGGTGCAAATGAAAGTGCCATCGCCGTTTACGTTACCGTTTCTACTTGAAATTGTTTACTTTTGTGTGCATTTTTATTCTGATTTTGCTATTTACAATTCCACTGCTAGTATATCTTCTAAGATTAACAAAGTATTTTCTCACCAATATAGAAAGGATGCATATCAATGACACTTGAGAATCAATTATATGTCATGTAACGCTGACTTAGTCATTTAAAAGCCTGCTGTTTAGATAAGGTGTTAATTGGAGTGTTACTATATTTGCAATTTTCTATGATATCTACTGTTGTTTTCATATTGTCATTAAAGAATGCTGATGCCAGACATTGTGATTGTAAACCCCCCCCCCCCCCCCCCAAAAAAAAAAAAATGTTTGACCCATCAATGGTCTCTTCTTGTACTTTTATTGTCAGGTGTTAGATGGGTTAGATTCCTTCAAAATACATGAGACTATGTGCTCAGGGTAACATTTGAAGTTCATTAAGGCATTTTTAATACAGTTAATTGATTTTTTTTTTTTTTTTATATATATATATATATATATATGTTTTATTTATTTTCAATTTTAAATATGTACTTGCCTTGTTTGAGAGCATCAGCCATTGGATTTGCGGTGTTGTATTCGATCGGGTAAATGGTTTGTATAACCTCCAGAAAATGTGCATTTACTAATGATGAATGTATAAGTGTTACTGCCATAAAACTACAGCTATCTTAAACTCAGGCAATTTAATGGCTAGTTCGGCAGCAATGAGCAGCATGTAGGAGTTTCAAAGTATTACTGTGATTATGTTTCTATATGTAAAGATCTGTTTCATTTCATAATAAATATGTCAATCTTGTTCTTGTCGAGCTTAATATACCCATGTCTTTTTAGTTTAAATACTTTTTTTTTTTTTTTTTTTTAATCATACAGTTTGATCTGTTATGCTGTTGACTACTCTTTGACAAGATGTCAACGGTGGCTTACATTTTGTAAAAATGGTAAAAATTCAGGCACGTCTTTAAAACTGTATTTGTAGCCACTAGTCGCAGGAGGAAGAAAGAGCCAGTGTCCTCTAGGGGGCGGACGTGTTTTATGTTTACGTTTGTGGGCGATAACAGTTTTTCTTCTACGGTGTCTGGTATCCACGGGCTCCGATTGGTGGATGTCAGTGACGTCACTTCACGGCTTAAATGAAGTATGGCGGCGTAGCTACTGTTATTTCAAGTGTTGTTTAAAAAAAACAAAACGTTCTTTGTTCTTGATTTTGACGTTGGGTCCTGGTTCGGAATGTGGTTACCTCTGCATGCAGCGCGTCAAAGAGGCCAAATAGTGTGCCGAAGCGGTTACGTGGCTGCTTTCGCGGGGGCGCGGAGCCGCGGGCACGCGGACGGGGCGCGCCGCGGGGGCGCTCGCAGGTGTCGGGTTTTGTCCCTCAGAGACCACGGAGACCCGGTCCGGGTCCTGCGGTGAGTCCAGCTCAGCAGCCCTCGTATTTTCCTCCACAGTCCCTCCTGCTGCTACTTTACCTGTGTTTCACCTGCCTGCCGCGCTAATAAGTAATTAAAGGATCAATTTCTTTATAGTATTGGTCAGTTATCACAGCTGCAGGTGTATGTTCCTGATAAATTACCTATTTAAATATTCTTCATTAGTTAATTAAAAAGGAAAAAATAATTTTTTGTTTATACATTGACATTTGTACCTTGAGCAATACAAATCCTTTATATATTTCTTTTATCAAAACTTTTAAAACTTTAAACTCTGAGGACATTTAAAATATATCCTTATTTTTAATGTTTTGTCAGGTACGTTTCATATTTGTTAACCAAACACAAACCCCTTAATCCCTGTAGACCATTAAATGTGCCCCCTCCTCCTTGTTTTATTTATTATCTGACTGACATACTAGTTTACTAACTTAGCCTACTTACTTTCTTATTGGTTAACTTACTGACTTGTTAACTTGTTTGCTTGTGCCAGGTTGGAGGATGTAGATCTGCCCCCTGTTGGTGAAAAGGATGTCCTGGTTAAATTCCTGGCCGCCCCCATCAACCCCTCTGACATAAACATGATTCAGGGTATTTGGCTCGTCCACTCAAGCAGGACGCTCACACAGCAGCCTGACTTGAATGACACACACCCGACTACTAAACCCTGGTTGGTGATTAATGACTTGATGTTCTTTTTTTTTTTTTTTTTTTTTTTTTTTTTTTTTTTTTTTTTTTTAAGGGACTTATGCTATCCTGCCTGATCTGCCAGCTGTTGGTGGCAATGAGGGTGTTGCCCAGGTCTTAGAGGTGGGCAGCCAAGTGAAGTCTCTCCAAACGGGAGACTGGGTCATTCCCAGAGATGCTGGTCTTGGTAAATAACAATATGAAAAATACAAATGAGTCAGCAGACGTCAGCAGTAATAAAATAAGAGTTTGGTGGTTTTTCTGTGAGCAGGAACGTGGAGGACAGAGGCAGTGTTGGCCGAGGCCGACGTCATCTCATTGCCGAGTGATATTCCCCTGCTGTCTGCTGCCACACTGGGAGTGAATCCATGCACCGCCTTCAGGATGCTCTCTGACTTTGAAGATCTTAAGCCAGGTAACTGTTTCAGCCACCCCCCACCCCCCACACACACAAACACACACACACATTCACTGATGATTAGTAACCAAGCAGATTGAACCACCTCAGTAACGCTGGAACCAGCCAGTCTTTTTAAGAATACCTTGTTTTCTACTGCTGTTAGTAAAAGAATCAAACTAAAAAAAGCTTTGGCCTTTATGTTATTGTGCTTTTAGGAGATACTGTGATCCAGAATGCAGCCAACAGTGGAGTTGGACAGGCCGTCATACAGATAGCTGCTGCAAGAGGAATTAACACAATAAATGTTGTCCGAGACAGGTGACCTCCGGTTATTGTATTATTCTTAAATTACATTTTTTTTTTATGTGTATACATACTTTAGGTAAATGACAAGGGTTAAACAGCTCTTTTTGTGTTTACGTTTAAAGTTTTGGGACAATAAGGTGATTTCTAATCACTGTTTTTGAAGACTTGAAATGCAAGACCCATTTTCTTTGTTTGTGTGTATTATAATAATGATTTTCTTTTTCAAAGGCCAGAGTTTGACCAGCTCAGTGAAAGGCTGAAGGCCATGGGAGCCAGTTATGTAGTTAAAGAGGAAGCTTTGAGGCGGCCTGAGATTAAGGAGCTGTTCAAGGTCTGTAGCTGTGTAGATGGCCTGAAAGATATAAGCATCTACCACTGCGTTCTGTTTCGGTAATAAACGTATTTTTTTAAAGGCATGTTCAAAACCTAAACTGGCCTTAAATGGAGTTGGAGGCAAAAGTGCAACAGAACTGCTGCGTCATTTACAGTAAGCTGTGTAATGGTACCAAGGAAGAATGGCAACATGCCTAAAATTCAGTAACATTTGATTCTCACATTTAAAAACTGACATAACCTTTCTCTCTGTGTGTGTATAGGGCTGGAGGATCTATGGTGACTTATGGAGGCATGTCCAGACAGCCAGTTACTATTCCTGTGGTAAGAGCAACTTTATCTTGGCACTTAGTTCTACTTGCTTTATTACTAGTTTGAGAAGACTGAGGTGATCTCAGTCTCTTGAAGGAAGCAAATAGACATCTATCTGGAAATTATGAACTTTTACTACAAAGTCACATTTCAAAAGTATGTTGGTTTTTTTCAATGAGCATTTAATGAACTTTCTCCAGAGTGCTCTTATTTTCAAGGATGTGAAGATCCGGGGGTTTTGGGTCACACGGTGGAAGAAAAAACACTCTCACGGTTAGTTGGCATGGGACTAACTGATTTATTACCCTAATCTGAAATTCAAAAATAAAAAAAAAATGCCATAAAGGGTTGTGAATAACTGTTTACAAAGTGTTTCTTTTTCCTAGATGCGAGGATATTTAGAACTATGCTGGATGAACTTTGCTCCCTTATCCGGCAGGGAAAGTTGACTGCTCCCGCCTGTACTGAGGTGGGTCTCCAAGACTACCGCAAAGCTCTGGATGCAGCCATGCAGCCTTTCATTTCAAGTAAACAAGTTCTAATTATGGGAACCTGCTGATTTTAGCAGCTGACTGTCCTGCAGTTCAACCAGCGATATAGAAACTGATTAAGACCACAGGGCTGCCACATTACTGGTAATGTTCCAGCTGCTTCCACTGCATACCCAATAAATGTTTAATTTTTGGTTTACAGTTCAGTCATTATCATGTGTGCAACGGAACCATAAGGCTTACTCCCAGTAATAAAAACACTGATTATATCTTCATATAACCATGTGAGATAGCAAGAGTTATAACGAAACTCAGGTAATACAATTTTATTTGTAACGTTCAGCAATGAATCACCTTTGGCATTTGATACACTGACAAAAGTCCAAATAATATTAACAAACACATTAATTGTTGTAAAAAAAAAAAAAAAAGTAATTTAACATAACATTCCTGCATTTAATTGTTGGAATGATAAATTAATTATAAGAATATATTGTATGAGTTCAAAGTCTGTGTATGTTTTTCAGATGATTGAAAATAAAGCGTTCAATTAGTGCTAATAAATCTTTTCAGGTTTTAAATTTATCATCTGAAGACATAAGATATAAAGTTAAAACCATTGATATGAAATATGATGTGAAAACGTGTTTTTTATTTGTAGATGTGAACAAACTGGTGTACTTTCACCATCCATGAACTGTATGAACCCTCAGCCTCCCTACATTCATAACTGCTCTGGCTGTTTGCAACATTATGCATGTGGATAATGAACTGGTCCAGAATCCAGTCCCGTTCCTGTAGGAAGGGTTGATCACTGATGTTGGACTTGCATTTTTTTATTCAGCAGCTGGCCAACACCAGACTTGCTGCCACAGGAAGGACCAGCAGCAGCCTCCCATATATGGAAACCGCTCCTTCTGTTACCAGACATTTTTCGTACCTTCCAAAGTCTAATTCTCTCGCTGCACACACATGGTTAACTCGACAGGCATTGTCACAGTCTTTCAAGTCATAGCTGACGGAGTTGAAATCGTAGTACTTCTGCAGGTAGCAGTGATCGGTGGCTATACGATTCAGAATCTGGTGCATGGAGGCTGGAGAGGCATCTGGTACCCTGAAACTTTCTGTGAGACGGTACTCTTTCTCCCAGCGTCCTGTGACGGCATTTGCATGAGTCAGATTGAGGTAATACGTCACCACGTCCTGTTCACACATGAGGTTCAAAAACACAAACCAGAATAAAAAATGCAATTACACTCACTGCAAAGCACCCTTGTACAGCACAAATACTGTATGTTGCAGCATGGACAAATTACATTAAAAAAAACAATGTTTGCAGGAAACTATAGTGTATAAAGTGATCATTGCTTACTTTGACCAGGAGTGTTTTGGTGTCATATTCAAACACACGAATCCCGGGGTTATTGGCTCCATCCACAACCCCGGGGAGTGTTGTTTCCCATGGTGTGATTGCTGGGCTGAGGAACATTGCACTAATGGGCATGCCTGCAGAAATGGAAAGTTGTTATACCCCCTCTGAATGCATTTAAATTACTTTTAATATAAGGACACTTAATGTTAGTGAACAACTAATTAGAAAGACGCACGTTTTAGTACCACTGGTCAACAACGGTGGTACTACACATTGTGACCTACCCTCTTTGTTGTAAAACATCCGAAAGCTGTCAGTATGATGATGGCCAAAGAACTGTCCAGTTATGACAGAATGATGCTTCTCAATCAAATCCAAGAACTGCTTGTTGAAGTTTTGTCTAAACCACGGCTTACTTCTTTTCTTTTCAAAGAAACCTGGAGGAACATGGCCAATGATGTACACCTGTTAGATGAAACCGGCAGGAAGTTAGCAGAGCTCTGATCCACAGCAGGCTTAGTTCAATCACTGCTTTTGATTTTCAGCTCCTCAACTCCAAGTAATGTCTAGGTTTGAAAGATGATTTCTCCTTGACTTAACTTGGAAGAATTCTCACTTTTCCACTCTAGGAATCAGCACCGGAGAGACACTTGTATACATTGATTTTGTGTTGTTCCTTAAGAGGTGGTGCAGACATGAAAGAACAGTTTTTAAAAGGTAAAGATGGAGGTTAGTGAAAGGAATCTCTTGCTTTTGAATGTGATTAAACCCCTGTCAGAGATGCTGCAGATGGACAAGTTATTTTGCCTTCTCTTTGTTGGTGGCTGCTTCTGCAAGAATCCGATCAATCCAAATAAACTGGTCCGCTGGATCAGCCATGTCCTGGGTCACCTTGTTCTGGTCATAGTAGAGATTAGTGTTCAAGACCAGCATCCTGAAACCTGTTCGGTTCAGTAGCTTTTCTGTGTAATATCCACCTGTGTGAGAAAAACAGTGTTTTTAAGTGTCTAATTTATGTTTTAGGTAGATATTGTGCAATATATCTCAAGCTGATTTCGTTATTGTGAAAGCATTTGTGAATTAATGTGGCAAATCCGGATCTGCGCACCTTTTTTAAATGTTTCTTTGGATTGTGGGTCCAACCAGTTATGCCACATTTCTGCTATTTGGTCGTAGATTGAGTTTGGGGCTCCAGGAAGCTGGCTTTTGGGGTGGTAGTCATGGTTACCCAGAGCTGAGTAAACTTTAGTGTCTGAAGAAGGACATAATGCAAAAATTTTCAACAAGCTGACAGGTTCTCAAACATAGTTTTCTAACATCTCATGGTTCCTACATTTAGATACTCTGCGGTGTGATCTGACTTCACACTTACATGGAAACACCTCAGTTATGATCTGCGTCAAGTTGCTGATAATGTTGATCACTGCCTCTTCTCCTAAATTCTCATTGGGCACATGCGGCGTATCATCTCTGTGAAGTAGATGAAATATTGAAAACGGGAAATGATTATTTTTGAGTGTCCCTCATTTGGAGAGAATTAACTACAGTAGGAAAGTAAAGTTGTTTTTTTTTTTTTATCTCTGATGTCCTGATTAAAAATACGTAAAGAATTCCCACTATACCCTGTCCATACGATGAAGTCTGGGTCTGGCAGAATGTTCTTCATGGCATACACGGAGGAGTTGATGAGATGCCACGGCGAGTCACAAACGTAGTGTCCAAACTTTCCAGCTGTCAACGCGGGTCGCTGACCGCTGGATGCGCACACTAGCTCTGGATTATCTGTCACTTTGTAAGAAGGATCCCAGTGCAAATCCGTGATATGCCAAAAACTCCCTGGACAAAAAAAAACGGCACGCAATTACGCACAGTGAGTTGTTTAACTGCTTCATTAGGATGTATTTAAATCCAGCATGGTTGTAATCGTTTTGACACTCACCTGACAGACCTAGAGCTTCTTTGAAAAGCAGACAAGAAAAGATCCACCTCACCGGGGACATGTTGAAGTCTGAGAACAGCAATCACCCACCAGAGGCCTGTGCCAGAGTTAAAAGGCACGTCTATAAAACGAGATAAGACCTTTACAGCTACCAATGAGGCGCCCAAGCCTGTAACTGTAAACCATTATATGACAGACTTTACTAATGGGTCATATGTGTAACAGGATGAAAATGGACGTGCTTGTGGGCTTTATGTTTGAGTGCCAGAAAAAAAAAAACCCCAGCTACATTAGTAATGATTCCTCCATGTGAACTGTTTCGTTTTGACAAAGGTTAAAGCTGTGTTTGTTTTACCTGCGAGGCAGGTTGTATGTGTGTATTCAGAAAATCAAGATGAACTAAACACGAGTTTCACAAAAACTGGCCTAACAACATGCGTAAGATACCTTCATGTACAACTCGTATTTCATAGTGCTGACGTTGAAATAAAACCATTAACGATTGAATCTAACTGGTCTTGAAAAGATCCACGCTTCGTACTAAGACATAAATCACTTTTTATTTCCTTGTTTAGATTATAGATCACCGTGAAAACTAGAAACAAATAAAAAACGCCCAACAAAGTTAAACAGAACATTTACCCGTAAACTAGCAGTAGAAAAAGTTTAGAATGATAAAAATCCATCGTTTTAATCCTGATCTCGTCTTTCCCTCTTTTTGTTTATTCGCACTTACAACCTCCGGTTTCTGTCGCTCATGGAAGAGGCGATTGTTCATAAACATTTTAAAGTGAAACATTTTAAAGCACTTTTGGCAAGAGAACAAAATTTCAGTGCAGAATGTTTATTATAAATGCATAATAAAAAATAAAACAAACCCAATCGGAATTAAAACGTGGCGACTGCACATTCCGACTTCCGGTGTTGTCATGACAACCTATAAAACAGCATTAAGCGCGCGAGCTGCAACTATAAACCGTGTGTTTGTTAATTTTAAACAGTTAAAAGACAAGTATTATCAAATTTTCTTCTACAGATAGCTTTATAATTTATTTGAAGAATTATAAAATAAGAATTTAAATTTTAGGATTCAATTACTATTTCTTCTATCCATAATTTTATGTGTCTGTTCCTGTTGAAATTTGCCATATTTTTCAATTTACCATCAATAATTTACGGACCGCATGAAATGATGCACATTTTATTTTCAATATCCTACATACCATCTGTCCAATTCATTTCATTTTTCAAATTTAAACCGAATTGCTGTACTAAAGGAGTTGAATAAACACATTTCTTTATATAATATTTAATTACTCTTTTTTATTTGTTAAAACTTTTAAGAGAAAAAAATATTTAATTTCGATCTGAGTTTTTTCCCCCAATAGCTTTCAAACCACGTGACCTAAAGACTCCAAATCTATCCCAAAATGTTGCACTTAAACACCAACATGAGACACACCTCTTTATTTTGCATTTATACAGTTATGTATTTTATATTACATTTTATATCCAAAATAACATAATAAAATAATATCCAAAAGTAAGCATTACTTGCATACATACATTGATATTCTCAAATGGTTGAATAAAAACAGTATTTTAGTGTCAGACCATTTCCTGTGTATCTATATATCAGATTTAGGAATATTTTAAACTCAGAGAAGTTTTGTGTTATTACCAATTAATTAAGAATTATGAAAATCACAGTATTGAATTAGTATTTGTGTTTGGTTTAACTGCATTTTTGATTATTTGTTGAAGTTCCCATGGTGACCACGGGGTGCTGCTGTTTCCCACATCAAACTCAAATGAAGTGAAATTACTCACTCACACGGTGATGCTCTGATGTATACATACTGATGGTTACATACAGAGTACAGCATGGTGTTAACATGGTGTTGTTTTCAGTTTCCTCGGTTTTGGTTTGGTTTCAGCTGTGTTTCCTGTCCCTCTTCGTGCTCCAGGTGTGTTTGACTTTGTCCTCTCATGACGGTCAGCACCTGAGGTACCGTGTCTCAGCTCTCCTGTATCTTGTCCTGTTCTTCCTTCCTTCCCTGCTGGTCTGCCTGTTTGTCCTTCATTCAATTTTTTTTAGCAAGTTTTTATTTGGTTTACTGTTGTTGTTTTTGTTTTTTAATGGAGCGCTATAATAAAGAATGTTGTTGTTTGTTTCTCCTGGCTTTAGGATTTTAGTCTTCAACTCTACAACAGTTGCAGTTAACAGTGGGTTAGAACAACGAACAAAACGTGCAGAGATTTGAGTAGATCTGCATTAAGTTCACTGAGTGATCCTTGTTAAGTTCTGTTAGGACATCCCAGACAGAGCGGCTTATTTCTGCACCGTTTTCCTTGAAGCCAGAGAACACTGAGCATGTGTCCATGCCTCTTATCTTTAATTGGCAGCTAGATTACATTTTAAAAGTTGACCTAATTTTTTGGCTGTGGAGCCCCGCCTCCTGTGACATCACCATAAACAGACCAGGACAGAGGCGCAGGCAGATTTGTGGAGCGCACACATCAAGTGGACATCGGCAGCATGGCAGCGTTCATCTCGGTGAGTGAGTTCACTTTTTAATCATGAGTTTTATTCATTTGTCATGGTGATGGAGAGGTAAACTTAAAAAAAAAAACATGCCAGAAATCATCTGATCACAGTACTACATAAATGCAACCTCTTTTCACTGTGTTGTTATTGATTTAACAAAAAAAAGCTAAAGACAAAACAATAATAATAAAAACAACAACAATAATAATAATAATAATAATAATGTGGGCAATCTAAAGTTACCTCCCTTATGGTCCTTATGCATGTGTGTAGACCTATATAAAAATAGATGTTTATACAGTTTGCTGGTCTGGAGCATTCAGGTGTGTGTTAACACAATACCAAGAGAGAAAAACATCAGCAATGGTGTTAGAGAAACAAGAAAGGGTTTTGAACCCATTTACCAATTCAGAAAGGAACATTCTGCAGTGAGAAAGATTATTCACAAGTGGCAAACATTCAACACAGCTGTCCATTTTCCCAGGTGTGAATATCCCAGCAGACTAGAAAAAACCCAGAGCAAAAGATGATCGTTCACAGACCGCCGAACTGCTGGCTTCATATAGATGATACCCTGGTTTTAGTAAATACTTTTGTGTTTAGCCCTGAGCCTGTCCTCGTGTGAGGCCGTGACAAGGCCTAAAAAGAACATGGAAGCACCACTGAGGTTCACAAAACCTGCATCTGACCAAACCAGCAGACATCTGGAACAATGTTCTCTGGACACAGGAGACCAAAGTGGAGATGTTTGTTTCTAAATTTCCAGAACCTAGTTTAGAGGAAACCAGCAGAAACACCTCAGACCCACTGTCAAGCATGGTGGTGGAGGGATGATGGTCTGGACCTGGACACCTGTCAGTCAATGACTGGACCATGAACTCTTCTGTAGCCCAGTCTTCTAGGGACAAATGTGAGGACATCTGTCTGATAGATGAAGTTTGGCTAAAACTGGATCATGTGACAGGAAATGATCCCAAACACAGCAGCGAAGCTACAGCAGAATGATGGAAAATAAAACAATCCAGGTTCTGGAACGACCTGGTCAAAGTCCAAACCTGAACCTGGTTGAGACGCTGTGGTGGGACCATCAGAGAGCTGTGTAGAAGTGAATGTCTACAAACCTCAATGACCTGAACCATGATGGAAAGAAGAATGGAGCAGTACGTCGTACTTTATGCTAGTGCTGATAAAGGTGGATCTCAAAGCAGTTGAATCACGGGGGCGCCGAGGACTGTCCACGTGATTGTTTTTGACTTCTTGACAGAACAACCCAGAAAAATACTGCAGCTCCAGCAGAGATATGAATCCTCCTACACGAGGACAGACGCAAGCAGCTGATCTCTGAGGACGTCGCCTCTAAATCAAGCTCTTGGTCTGCAGGACGGCTCCCAGGGGCCTCGGCGCCAACACGACCTACTTCTGTTTTAATTAGACCTCCATTAACACGGGCAAAACCAGTCTGATGTTTTCAGCTTCTGTAGATCATAGTTGTGTTTGAAAGAACTTTACACCAAACACTTGATGTCATTACTCACCAAATGAACGATTTATTCTTTTATTTTACTGCAGCTACACATGCTGTATCTGATTGTTCTGTGTTTCAGCTGGCGACGTGTCACTACTGTCCCGTCACGTCCACCCGCCGCGGGCTCATCTACAGAGACTCTCTGTCAGCTCTGTCCAGGAACCTGAGGACCCCGCGAGGCCCGCGAGGCCCCCGAGGTCCCCCGAGTCCCCGGCTGCAGGGCTTCAATGGCAGACTCACGAGGTAACACGCTGATGAAAACACACTACAGATCCTGTTGATGAAACATTAAGATGCTTCCTTTGTAGCTGTGGTAGTACTTCAGCACTATCAGAGTATTTTTGTTGCGGCTGTCTGTTGTTTCTTATAGGCTTTACCTCCCAGAATCCTCTGCTCCATCTCGCTCGAAACCGCCAAGCGTCATGAAGCACCTGGTATTGGCTCACCTGAGGAGGCTCTTGACACTGAGCCCCGCCCACCAGCGAGAAGGCCTACAGCGGCTGGATTGACCGTAGACCAGCAGGCAGTTGAGCTGGACTGAACAGAGAGCTCCTGGACACCAGAGGGCACCAGGAACTGCACAAGCCTTGTGGGATTTCTGATGACTAGTTGTAATCCATTTGTATTTGAGATTATTATGTAGACTATTTGTATTTGACTATTTGTAGCCTTTGTAGGGGCCATCTTTGAGGGTCTGACTCCTCCCATATCTGACTAACAAAAAAGGATAAACAGACCTGACAATCAGTTGCTCACATTCCAACTTCACAGGGACAGAAGAAAAGTTACAGTTCCTCTACTGGCCACTAGGGTCTGGATCCAGAAATCTGGTTTCTCCACCAACCACTAGGTTCTCGTTACAGACCTGTGGTTCCTCCACTAACCACTAGGGTCTGATCTGGACCTGCGGTTCCTGGATCTGGACCTACGGTTCCTCCACCGATCACTAGGGTCTAGATCCAGACCTACTGTTTCTTTAACAACCACTAGAGTCCTGATCTGGACCTGCAGTTTCTCTGCTCTAATGGTCAGTTGAGAAACTGCAGGTCTGTACACATCAGCTCCATGAGATAAAAAGTGTTCTGCAAAATAGATCCAGGCGGGTTTGTGTGCATGATCCAGGTGGGTTTGTGTGCAAGATCCAGGTGGGTTTGTGTGCAGGATCCAGGTGGGTTTGTGTGCAAGATCCAGGTGGGTTTGTGTGCAGGATCCAGGTGGGTTTGGGTGCAGGATCCAGTTGGGTTTGTGTGGAAGATCCAGGTGGGTTTGTGTGCAGGATCCAGGCGGGTTTGTGTGCATGATCCAGGTGGGTTTGTGTGCAGGATCCAGGTGGGTTTGGGTGCAGGATCCAGGTGGGTTTGGGTGCAGGATCCAGGTGGGTTTGGGTGCAGGATCGAGGTGGGTTTGGGTGCAGGATCCAGATGGGTTTGGGTGCAGGATCCAAGTGGGTTTGGGTGCAGGATCCAGATGGGTGTGTCTGCAAGTTACCGGTGGGTTTGGGCCTTTAAGACTTCCCATTTGGGGTCCATAATACTGAAACCAGTTAGGAGCCATGACATTTGACCTTATCAATCCCACTCTGGAGCCGAGTAGCCCACTCTCAACCCCGACGGGCCCACGTGGACCTGCTGTCTTATGAACATCATGCTACCTTACTACTTTTGATCTGCTAAAGTTCAGGCAGCCAAACAACTTGTTGGCCAAGTAAATAAACCAGTGAGTTTCCTGCAGGGTAACTTCATGTATGAAGTTCTTTCTCTTTCACACATTTTTAATCCTTAAATTAATTTATCCTGTGACAGATTACAGATTAACTGGTCTTTTTGATGTTTAAATAACTGAGCTACTGGACTGGAGGGGGGAGAAGGGGTTCTTTTAATCTCAATCCCTACCTCCACGGTGTATGTTAATAAAGAGAACAAAAACACAAGATGCATCCTATGTTTAAGTGTTTTTCTTCTTTTTCTTCTTTGCTTCATTCTTCTTTTTTGTCTCCTTTTACGCTGCTGTCATTCCCGCCACCTGGTGGTCAACTTTGTTATTTGTTCAGTTAATGGATCTTGTATGGTCCATCTGTTAGAGGTTCCTGTCTATAGGGTTTACCCATACACTTTATAAAACAGTAGACAAAGCATTAGATCATGTGACTCATTGGTTTCTTCGTACTGAGTGCAGCAATGTTTTGGAAGCCAACAAGAACACGCCCACCACATGTCAATCAAAATCAAAGTTATCTGCATCTACCACTTCCTTCAGCTTGTTCAGGACATCTGTGGGCTTGCAGCAGATGTTTACAGCAGAATAAACAGTTTAACATGTTGATTCGATGGGGAAATCAGAATTACTGCTGTCTTTAGCCGAGGCTGGGTTAAGGCTGGTTCATGCTTCTGCATTGCAGCAGTGCACCTAGGCTGCGAACGGCATCTACGCCGTCTCTGACGTTCATACTTCTGTGTTGCACTACTGACTCCCGGTATCCAGAGAGGATGGAGGTTTGGAGTTTATTTCATTCCATTTTATTAAATCCAAATTAGACAGTGTCCAAATTGTGTTTTGAATTAAACTGCCAACTTAACGTCCAGAAGATAAACAAGGAGGTCTACATTTTCTCTGAGATAAAAGATTTTAACTCTGCCGAGGTTATCTAAACTAATTCAGTCACAATCGTTATGTAGGAACACCACGGGCACAGTGAGTTTATCTCAGTTTATGGAGATACTGAGGAGCAGTTGTAAAGTTATAACTATAAATCAAGTGTTCGTTAGGGAATAGTAGTTCTGGAGTTAATTATTCCCAAATTAAATTAATTAAAAGTAAATGAATGAGACTTAACCCTGCGGTGCATGAACAGTGTTGATCCTGGATGTCATCTGTATCCATGACGACGGTAAGATGAAGCTTCTGTAAACCCTTACCTCCAGTTTAACCTTATTACCAGCCAGATCTAATTTTACATTGTCTACATCTCCCTCCAGGACACATTGAAGTCTATTTGAATGTTCCTCCTTGAAAGGAGGTCCTTTTGTAAACCTGCGAACGAAGCGGATAGATTGTCTGAGCTAGCAACTGTAACTAAGGGGGCGGGGCATACTGATGGATCAGTTATGTCATCCATCCTTATTACCATGACTACAGTCAGATTTATGTTAAACAGAAAAATGCAGGTGAATATTCGGTATCAGTAATGTTTTTTATCATAAATATGAGTAGAAAATAACCCAAAAGAGGAAGTGCATTTACAACACTGCCGGGAAACCTGCAAAGAAAAGACTCTGAGGCCTGCCAGCAGCCTTTTATTGCAACAACAATGACTTTTGTGTAATGAAATAATGACTCAGGATTTCAGGACTCACACCGACCTGCTGATGGCAGATAAGGAGCTGAGAACAACCATCACTCTGTCTTCCATCGACAGCTCCATTTCCCTTCATCAAAGCCTTGCTCACAAGAAACTACTTCCTGCTCTCCTGGCTCGTTTTGATTTTTTTTTTTAACAATGCGCTCTTTGTGTTTTCTTCCAGGTTTTTGGGTTTCCATGAAAAACTAAAACTTTCTGCAAGTGTCCTTACAGATCTGAAGGTCTGTAGATCTTTATTCTCAGATTTAACTCAACATTTTATCACTTTGCTTCATTTGGTGCTTCATTCAGCTGATGGAGACCAGAACTTTTTTCTTCTTTCTGTTGTTTACATTTTAAATCATACTTTTTATTTATGTGATGTTTTAATGTCTCTGTAAAGCACTTTGAATCACCTTGTTGTTGAATTGTGCTCTACAAATAAACTTACCTTGCCTTGTCAAGAAAAAATAGGGAAAAAAAATAGTGTACTGTAAATATGAATATGTAAATAGGATGTGCAAAAGGATACAAATAGTGTAAGAATAAGATATATAATATATTACGATTAGTAATAACACATATCACTTAATAAAAAACATTAAGTATTGATTACCCCAGGACACTGCAGCAAAGAAGATGGTGCTCGCCACATCCATCCATCCATTATCTATACCCGCTTTATCCGTTTCCGGGTCACGGGGGTCTGTCGGAGCCTATCCCGACGCATAGTAGGCGAAAGGCAGGGGTCCACCCTGGACAGGTCGCCAGTCTATCAGACAAACATGCGCACTCACATTCACACCTAGGGACAATTTAGGATGATCAATGAACCTACCCTGCATGTTTTTGGACTGTGGGAGGAAGCCGGAGTACCCGGAGGGAACCCACGCAAGCACAGGGAGAACATGCAAACTCCACACAGAAAGACCCACCGTGCCGGAAATCGAAACAGGAACCTTCTTGCTGTGAGGCAACAGTGCTAACCACTAAGCCACCGTGCTGCCCTTGTGCTCGCCACAACAGACTAGTAAAACATCTGTGGCATCTTGCTGCAGACGTGAAAGGACCAGAGCCTCCTTAAGAAGTAAAGCCACCTCAGGCCCTTTTTGTAGATGGTCTGTGTGTTGGTGGACCAGTCCAGTTTATTGTCCAGTGTACTTGTGTACCCAGGCACTTGTATAAGTCCACTAAATCAACATCTTTCCCACTGATGCTGACAGGAGAGGGCGGTGGTTTGTTCTGCCTGACGTCCACTACCATCTCCCTTGTCTTCGCCAGGTTCAGGTACAGGTGGCTCTCTCCCCACAGCACCTCACAAAGCGGTCCCTGTGCTCAGCCTCCCTTCCTCCCTCCACACACCCCACAATGGCCGTGTCATCAGAGAATGATGACCAGCCGATGCAGATGACACCATTCAGAGCAGTACTTGAAAGTCTGACATCTACGTGGTGAAGAGGAAGGGAGACAGCACAAGTCCCTTTTGTGGATCTGAAACCTTTAGCTGAGATCAGCCATCACTAACACAGCCAGCCAGTCGTTGGAGAACATTTGAATCATATCAGGATCTACTGAACAACTCGTATCAGTGGATTTCCCCTCTAAAGTGTAATACAGAAAAAGTATGAGGAAATGTAAATTGTTGTAGTTGTGTCTGATTAATTGCCTTCTTTCATAACCGCTTTAATGAAACATTTAGTTGCGTTACAGGTAACTGAATAACTGATTAAGCACCCATGCTTTGTTACTGGTGAAGCGCCGCCTACTACACGTTCCGACTCTATTATTGGTTAAATGAAAACAATTCCCGATGCATCATCGGAGAGCTCAGCTGACAATCGAAAAGAGGCGGGGCTTACATATTGTATTTGTGTGTAATATATATATATATATATATATATATATATATATATATATATATATATATATATATATATATATATATATATATATATATATATATATATATATATATATACTCCGCTTGTGGAAAAAAACAGGCGGAGAAACTGCGTGTTGTCGGTTAGAAACTTGGATGATCCCGCGGTGCGCTGAAGGGAGGAAGAGGAGTTGTGTTCGGCGGCGATGGAGGAAGACGGCAGCGAGCAGATGAGACCGCTCCTCACGTCGGTGAGTCCCCCTCTTCAGCAGCTCCGGAGAGAACCGGAGGAGCCGCCAATACAGCTCCGTTTCCGAGCCGGAACGGTTCCGTGTTGCTGGTTCGTGGTTCGTGTCAGTTGGCAGTTTTCCTCCGGCGGGAAACAAAGCTCGGCGGCAGATCGCTTTTGTTTTAGGGACCACGCTGATGCCAGGAAGTGCAGAGGAAAAACATCCAAACCGAATCAGCCTGGGAAAAAAAGATGCGCCGCTCTATCTGTTAACTAGATACGCAAAATGTCTAAAATAGTTTTGACTCGCAGTCATAAAGGCGTCACGTCGGGATACTTTACATCAGGTTAAATATGTAGGTTTTGCAAACACCAACACCACTACGTGCTTCAAGAAACTAAATCCCAGTGTCAGCCCGGGATTTTTTTTAATGATTTTCATATTTTATTCTTTACTTTTGGAGTGTCTCAGCAGATCACAAGTATAAAACTGCCTTCGAGCACGTGGTGATGATATGATTCAGAGTTTGGAGGGCATCCCGGTCTGGTCTTCGGGGAGGAGGGGTGCTGACGGGCCGTGAAAATCTGGGTCTGGGGCTCATCTCTGGACCGAGTCAGGTGGTGTCGGTGAACAGCATCTGGAGAACGAAGTCCCTTAAGATGCTTTAGTCCCGTCGAGGTTGCTAGGGTGCTGCTCTGTGGTAACTATGGTGACAGGACACAAGGAGGTGACATGAAACTGAAATGAAAAACACCCATCTGTCCCCGTCCAGAGGTAGGAGGCTGTCAGTGGTTGTTTAAAAGTTCTTTAAAGAAGCACAGGTGGTTCCAGCAGGACCCCAAGTGATGCTCCAGGTCTCAGTCTGGGGGTCTGTCCTCTCTGTGGACGAGTTGAGGCCAACAGACCACGTCAACGCCGCAGAGCTCATAGAGTACTGGTCAGAATGAGTCGGACTGCACCTGGAGTCTGAGTTACCTGTTTAACTGCAAAGATGCGGAAAAGTAACACAAATGAGACGCGTAGTTGTTTGAAATACTTTGAGGAGCTTGTTACAGGGTGAATGAATGAGCTTTCAGATGTTTGTTTTCAGTCTGACCGGAGGGATTTACATCCTGGAGACTAGCTGTAAAGTGTCGTTCCAAAAGGGTGAAGTGGTCTCGGAGCTGTCGCGAACGCGTGAGTTGATCTCCGCTGACATCCAGGTTAGAATGCCGGGGCGTCCAGAAGCAGGACGGCAGAGTCACTTCCTGGACCAAACATACCATCTTTCCTTTGTTCTGCGTGGATAGGACCTAACGTGACATGGATTTGTGTTGACTATGTCATGTTGACGCAGGAATCTCATAAATGTTCCTGATAGGAACGAGTTTCGTCCCATATATTTGACCGTAACTAAATGTCTTCCTGGACTGATGGTTGGAGTCAAACACTTTAGGAGGTCTCTGGGTTTTTGGAATATTAAATCTGTAAAGTATTTAGTTTTATTGAATAAAAACCAACTAACAAAATCAAGTAATCATTAGCTTCTAGATTAATTGCAGACGTGTGTCTGAAGAAACCTGCAGCAGCCTCTTCATGAATCCGAATCCTTCAAACGTGTCAGAATGCAGCTCCGGTCCGACCAGCCGAGCGACTCTGGGAACTGTCCCAATAAAAGAAAACCACGATTGCTTTTACTGTGATCGATCTGGTTTTTGAAGAATGTGACAGGAAGGAGTCGGGGAGGAAGCAGCAGTGAAGGCTGCTGGTATGTCAGTAATTGATCAGCTGGAGACCAGTATCAGAACTGGAATCGTTTCAGTTTGACCAGCTCTGATCAGCTCTGACCAGCTCTGATCAGCTCTGACCAGCTCTGACCAGCTCTGACCAGCTCTGATCAGCTCTGATCAGCTCTGACCAGCTCTGATCAGCTCTAACAAGCTCTGATCAGCTCTGACCAGTCCTGACCAGCTTTGATCAGCTCTGACCAGCTCTGATCACCTCTGATCAGCTCTGACCAGCTCTGACCAGCTGTCAGACACTGAGAAATGTGAAATCTGATTTATCTGATTTCTAGGGTCCAGATGCAGGTGAATTGTGTTGTGTTTCAGCTGGTTAAATCATAAAAACTGGTAAATGTGTGTATAATTAAGGGTGTGGACTTGTGATGTCATCATTTTCTTTCTCTTAACTCAGAAGTTAAAACGATGCAAAGACCAAACGACAAAGTCATTCATATTTTAAATAGAGTATGTTTTGTTTCAGACTCGTCCTCCAAATCTACATTTGGATCATGTAGGAACTATGAGTAAACCTGCACTCTGAGAACGGAGAACTCTATTAGGAACATGAGGAACTATCAGGTCTTGGAGATAACCAGGAGTTTGGAGGTTTAGCTGCCAATAATACATTACAGTAATCTAGTCTAGAAGATACAAACGAGAAGAAGATACATTTGGTCTCATGACTCATTGGTTACTGAAGAACGGTTCTGAAGCCTCTTCTTCTTCATACTGAGCGCAGCAATGTTTTGGACGCCACCAGGAACACACACGTCAGTCAAAGTTCTGTGTCCACCAGCTCCTTCAGCTGAAACATCTCTGTGCTGGCGGCCAATGTTTACAGCAGAATAAACCGTTTAACACGTTGATTCGATGAAGAAATAAAAAACGACTGAGACCAGAATGTTTTTGAACCAGACTGTAAATATGTTTATTTCTGCTCTAAAGTTGGACATTTTAACAAGGAGGTGGATTTTGCAGCCGGTCGAGGAACTGCAACGGATGTCAACCCAGAAGTTAGATGCTTGGTGGTTGGTCCCGGTTAGGAGCTGAAGGCTTCTGGAACCGAGGCCTGACTGGTGAACAGGGACAGTCCAGTCTCAGACTGGGACTCGCTGCTGGACTGGGATCCAGTTTCACAGATCACTGGGACCTGGACCAGTCCTGTCAGGTTACAAACACTCAAACCAGTCTTAGACTTGTCTGTTTCAACAAACCTTTTCTGAATCTGCAGGACTGTAGCAGCTTTCAAATGAAAGAGGAAACCTTCAGCTTTCTATATTTAATGAAAGACAGCAGAAAAAGCCAGATGTTGACCCTAGTGGTCAGTGGAGGAGCTGCCGGTCTGGATCCAGACCCAGTGTTTTCTTTTAAAACGCAGACTACCTGAAATGAAACTTTTAAAGTTCAATGGAAGTTTGATGTTTTTGTATAAAACATCCATTCATGGCACTTGCAAACAGCCAGCTGATTTTCAGTCAGGCACATCTGCAGACAGCCCTGAGCTCTTAAACATAAATATTGTCTGGAAAGTTTAATTTTGTAAATTGAATACATGTTCAAGTTAAGCTAAAGTGTGGATCATTTTTTTATATCTAAATTAAGATTTCACATTTGTCTCTAGAAGACTCTGGTCTACAGAGGAGTTCATGGTCCAGTCAGTGACTGAAGGTGTCCAGGTCCAGACCATCATCCCTCCACCACTGTGCTTGACAGTGGGTCTGAGGTGTTTCTGCTGGATTTATCCAGAACATGGTTCTTGGAACCTCAGTCATGCTTCCATGTTCTTTTTAGACAGAAGAGGTTTTCTGCTGGAGACTCTTCTAAACAAACCCAACTGCTTCAGTCTTCTTCTTATCATCATGGACTTTATCATCTAACATGTTCAGTGAAGGCATGTCTGAGATGGGAATCTTGGTCGTTTCTGCTTTTTTCTTTTTGATCTTGAGGTAAATCTGCAGGGACATCCACTTCTGGGAAGATCTTGAATGTTTTCCACTAATATTCCTTTTCACTGTAGAGCATTGATCTCCAGAGTGTTTAATTGTTTTATAACCTTTCCAGACTGATATTCGTCTTCTCTGAGACCATTGCTGATGTCTTTTCCTCTCGGCATTATGTTAACACACACCTGAATGCTCCAGACCAGCAAGCTGTAAAACACCTGCTGGTGATCAGCTCATCAGTAATGATGCTCAGCTGCTCCTGGCTGCAGCTCAGTCTCTTAAATCGAGGCAGTACGGGAGAACTTCTGATAGCCCACAAGGTTTTATTTTCCCCTTCTGAACAGCTTTGTGAACTTTTGTCACCAGCTTTAAGTTGTTGTTCTTCTGAGGTTGTGTTGATGCTGGGGACTCCTCCGCAGGGGTGGGCTCCTGGTCCTTTGGGGAGCTGTTAGACCAAACCCCACCAGGATGAAGACCAGTTCTGGAGGGTATTACGAAGATGCTGAACAGAAGGCATGTTTGTGCTCAGACTCGGCTCGATGACATCATTTCCTGCTTTGTGTTTAGTGAAGCAGCTTGTCAGTCTGAATGTGTTTGTTCTTCTGCAGAAGGAGAAGCTGGTTTTTGACAGAAACAGAAGGATGTTTGCAGATGTGTCTGGGTGTTTGAGTTTCCTGTGAAAACCTGTGCTGTCAGACACGAGCTGCGGCGTCAAGTTGAAGTCGGAGGCAGGAAACACGTGAAAGTGTTTTGGTCTGAAGGCAGGACGTTTGAGGATGTCAGTTCTTCATTTGTCCATCTGTGATGCATTTAAAGAAATTCAGACGTCTCTACTAGTGGATGGCGAGCTGATCAAAACACCTCCGAGACGTGGAGGTGAAACAGCAGAGCTGGGTGAATGTGAACGTGCTGCTTCGGGCGTCCGCGGTTGGAGTTCCACACAAACAGAAAATGTGGGTCTTTTGTGCCTTCTTCATGCACCTTCAATGGTTTTTGGTGAAAATGCAGCATGGAGTTGACGGTGAGGATCATCCGTCCGCTCCATAGTCTTAGGCGGTCTTAGTACAATTAACAGTGCAGTGAGCCCCCCCACCCCACCCCCAGTGCTCAGTGCAGGAACCTCAACTATTGCCTCCACATTGCCCTGAAGACCAGATGTTCCCCTGCTGATATTAGTTTCAGTAGCGTGGGACTGATGTCGTGACATCACTGGGGAAATCCCAGTCGAGCTATGAAACAACCGTAGACCCGAATCTTGGAAGACATGACCTGAAAAAGCTCTGTGTTGGTCTCCATGGTATTCCTTCAATCCACTGAAGCTTTGTTCCAAACTCGTGTGTGTGAATTTTCCAACACTTCCTGCTGAGTTGAGTGAACGCGGCTGCTGTCCAGATGTCCGTTTTACGTGAATTTTCCTCGCAAGTGTTTCTCCTTATTTGGAGGTGTCTGTTGAAGATGTCTCCAGGGAATCCTGGCAGAATCCCAAAGAATAGTTCTTATTTTTTAACTGAGTTTATTCAATAAATGACTGGGAACAGAAATTCCATCTTCAATGAGAGTTCACTAAAAATGTCAGCTGGTTTTTGGGATCTTGGCGAGAAGAAACAAGATGTCTGAACTAAAAACAGTCATTCAAATTCTCTTTGTCAGTGCTGAACTTCTCAGTCTGTCATTCTGACATTGATTTTTTTTTTTTTTTTCCCCCTCATCTGTCTGAACACGCTGTTTTAAAAAAGAAAAGTGACGCCACAGAAAAGCATCACTTGTATCCAGCCGCTGCGTGTTACCAGCACTACCCTGTTAACAGTTTAAAGCCAAGACGCCGCAGATTGTAACTGTGTAAAGATGACTACTCTGACAAAAACTCTGAAATCCATTGTGGTTCCTGAGATGTCTGAACACCCACAGCTCAGCAGCTGCTCCACATGGGGGCGCTGGAGCCTCCTGAAGATGTCACTAATGCAAACAAACCCAGAACTTTTCAGCTTGAAAATAATAAATTTGATTGTAAAAATGCATGGTTGCATCCCTAAATGTATTATCTTTCAGTTATTGAAATAATTGACTAATCAGATTATGAATTGTGCAATAACGTAAGCCATTTTATTTAGTTATTAGTTTTTAAAATTACTTGATCGTTTAGGAAAACAAAGAAGAAAACATTGAAAGTTCAACTAACTTCAGTTTTAATTATATGATGTATATTACAATACCAGTTGTCTCCAGGTGGTTTCCAGAGACCAGAACATGACCCTCAATCAATTCTTACATCAACAGCAGGTAAAAACTCCCCTTTAAGAGGGAAGAAACCTGGATCAGGATCTAAATCATAAGGGGGGACCCTCCTGCTGAAGACCAGCCGGGTAGAGCAGGAAAAGACAAATAGGAATGAGAGGATTAAGAACAGAGAGAAGAGAGACACAGACACACCGTCAAAGGTACAAAAACCAAGATATATTAGTGTTAATTATCTGTTAACTGGAGAACTAAGAGTTTTCTGTCCATATGACTGATACATGGTTAGTTGGTGGAGACATCTACACAGACGGGTGGAGGTAAACACTGGGGTGGTCAGAGGGTGGGACTGCAGGTCAGGATGCAGCTCCTGAGGATCTGGTCTGCAGAACATGTACAGAAGAGAAGAAGAGGGGGCAGACCAGCACAACAACCTACAAGAACAATTATACTTATGAGATACTTCTAATTAATGACTGAGGATTGAGCTGAAGAAGGGAAAGAGAAAGATTTCATCTTTTTTTTTTTTTTTGTAAACTTGTGCGACGAACAAACGTTGCTGCTTATTAAACTTAGGTCAGTTAAACCTTTTATGATCATCGTGCCGTCACTAACAGGATTTATCTGAGTACTTCTTATAACTAGAACCATAACATAGTATATTTAGAAAATTCGTAAAGCAGCTGAAGTGACAGAGAACACGAAGTTGGCTGGTGTGAGAGAAGAGGATGGACGTGGATGAATTACTGCAGAGAGCCCTGAAGGGAACAGCTGAAAGGAAGAGACATGGCCATAAGCAGAGACATGGGTTTGTTTATGTACGAGTGTTTACGGCGCAGCAGGACTTCTGAAGTACAGACCAGATCCACCGGCGTGTCACACGCGTATTTACAGTCTACGGTCGCACATTTGTAACGTTAACTTCTCACTACCGTTACTCTTAGTGATTGATGCCAATGAAACATTTAAACAGTTTCTGAAAGTAGAACACGAGAGCTTTCTGATGGTGTAGTGTGTGATACACAAGACATTACGGTAAATGTGTGTGAGCAACCAGCTCTGGGTAGCAGGTCATGGAGTTCGATCCAGTTTGGGATCTGTGTGTATCAAATACACAGATCTGCTTTGAAATGCGTCGTGCAGGTTTGTGTACCAGCTGCCTTCAGGCTGCCTCCTGTGTCAAGTGACTCCTGTTTCTGTCGGCGTGAACTTCGACTCTGGTTGTTTCTGCTCACATGGGAAGATTAGATATTTTCCTGCAGTTTATTTGCATCAAACAGAATCCGAAGAGTTTCAGGGACCTGATGAAGTCACCGCTGTGTCATGTTGCATCAGTTCTTGTTTTTGCTGAGGCGTTTCTGATGCAGCAAAACAACCATGTTGCCGTTTCCTGCAGCGACTTCTAAAAGTGAAATGTGGAGAGCCACCCCGGCAGCCCCGAGCTGCAGAAGTTCCTAGAGTTGCCGTTGTTGTGGCAGTGGTGGAGCCGGTTTATCTTCAGCGGGTAATGATCCTCCAGCTTGTTTTTACTGCTGAGCAGGTACAGAGGCTGTTTCACAGCCGTTTATCTGGAAACAACGGCCTGAAGCAACCAAAACCGACTTCAAAAGAGCGCAGCAGATCGACTTTCTCAGCTGTTTCATGGCGTTTACTGCGGTGCTGTGAAAATATTGACCATATCCGGCTGAATAAAAGTTGAAAATGTGCAGAAAGGGGAAGAGGTGAAATGTTTCGATAAGAGATTCGGGAGGTGACGTTTCTGCCAGATGAAATGTTTGTTTTCCCCATTTTCTGTGGTTTTTCAGAAGCCAGACGACCGTGTTTCAGTCTGTTCATGTGATAAAACAGAGGAGGAAATCTAAAACCGCGTCACGTGTTGCTGCAGAGATATGCCGAGGCTCATGTAGCGGCCTGTTGTTGCTTCTTGTGGGGATTTCTGAGTCAAGTGGAAAAGAACTGGCTTAAAGTGTGAGGCTTGTACAGGGAGGGAAGAGGACTGAGTATCGCTGTGGGGAAATAAAGAGTTTCTCGTTCACAGGCAGATGGTGAAACTAGAAGCTGCGCATGCACAGAAACCTGAGAGGGCACACACTGAACTTCTTCTGTCTCAAATCACATTTACTCATTCTTTTTCTTTCACACAGTCAGTACAATCAGCTTCCTACGTCACAGAGATTAAGAAGCATCTGGAGAAAGGTCCGAAGACAATAGAGACAGTAGAGTCCTGTTGGACTCAAATTACTTTAGGACGGATGAGTTTTCCTGGATATAAGGAAGAAAGAGCCTTCCTTCCGGAGTCAGGTCGTTGGAGTCTGCAGGTCAGATTTAAACCTTTGTTTTTATGGTGATGCTACTTTAACTCCTGGAAACACATCAAACCTGAGATATGGTCGTCTTGCAACTGGGCCTGCAGTTGATATGATTATTTGATTTGGAGTTTCTACACATAGTTTTGTGGACCTTTGGTTGCTTACTTTTTCATTTGTAATGGTACAAATGCTCCTCCACATGTAGTAGAGTTAAGGTGGTTTTGGCATTTGGGTGGTTAGGATGTCTCCTGGTTGCCTCCCCGAGGAGATGTTTTGAACATTTCCAACCAGAAGAAGGCCTTGAGGTGAACATGCTGGAGAGATTATGCTACTCAGCTGGCCTGGGAACGCCTTGGCCTCCTCCTGTAAGAGCTGGAGGAGGTGGTTGTGGGAGGGAGGTCTGGGCAGCTCTGCTTCGGCTGTTTTCCCCCCATAACCAAAATCAAGATGAGCAGAGGTTAATGGATGGACAGTACGTTGCTATAGTTTCTGTGACCATGTTGGGGCACCAAGGCCCATGTCTCTACACGGGGTTGCTGCTCCTGTAATCCGTATAGGGCCAGTATCTGCCGGTATCAGATAGAAATTAATAGTTTGACTCGTTTTTTCCCAGTAAAGCTGCCAGTTAGTCTTTCTCCGTGGTTAATGGTCAGGCCCATCGTTTCTTTTTTTATGAGTGACGAGGTGAGCTGGTAAAGGTCGACAGCAGCTGGAACAGACCACCGACATTACCAGGGTGTAACTGGAGACACACCAGTCATTCAGCTGGTGGTCAGAACTGGACTTGGGCACCTGTTGGTCTTGACTTGATTATTTTGTAAGTTTGGGACTGGTCTTTGTCTACTGGGGGATCTGGTTCCAACTTGGGCACCTGTTGGTCTTGACTTGATTATTTTGTATGTTTGGGACTGGTCTTTGTCTACTGGGGGATCTGGTTCCAACTTGGGCACCTGTTGGTCTTGACTTGATTATTTTGTAAGTTTGGGACTGGTCTTTGTCTACTAGGTGATCTGGTTCCAACTTGGGCACCTGTTGGTCTTGACTTGATTATTTTGTAAGTTTGGGACTGGTCTTTGTCTACTGGGGAATCTGGTTCCAACTTGGGAACCTGTTGGTCTTGACTTGATTATTTTGTAAGTTTGGGACTGGTCTTTGTCTACTGGGGAATCTGGTTCCAACTTGGAAACCTGTTGGTCTTGACTTGATTATTTTGTATGTTTGGGACTGGTCTTTGTCTACTGGGGGATCTGGTTCCAACTTGGGAACCTGTTGGTCTTGACTTGATTATTTTGTACGTTTGGGACTGGTCTTTGTCTACTGGGGAATCTGGTTCCAACTTGGAAACCTGTTGGTCTTGACTTGATTATTTTGTACGTTTGGGACTGGTCTTTGTCTACTGGGGGATCTGGTTCCAACTTGGGAACCTGTTGGTCTTGACTTGATTATTTTGTACGTTTGGGACTGGTCTTTGTCTACTAGGTGATCTGGTTCCAACTTGTTGCTCCTGACTTGGTGACTTGTGACTCGTGAAGCCTGGAGTTTGTTTAAATGGAAGATCAGAGCCTCAGGAGTTCATCAGGATCTGCTTCGTTTGTCTTGTGCTGCTCAGAAACGTGGATGTGGATGCCCCCCAGATATGTCCCCCAGATGTCACCCTGGATGCCCCCCAGATGTCCCTCGGATGTCTCCCGGATGTCCCCCGGATGTCCCTCAGATGACCTGCCTCCTCCCTTCTTTTTTTTTTTCTTTTTTTTGATGCTGTCTGCAGACTTCGTGTCCTGCTGCTCAGTGAAGCAACAACTCTGCTATAAATGTGTGGATGGGAGTTGACGCTCTGCTGACTCTCTGCTAACTCTCTGCTGGTAGTTCAGTTTCTAGACTCTCTGATCCTGGACCCCTCTCTCAGACCTGCTTGCTTTTACAGCTTTTCTTTGGGTTTTTCGTGGGATTTTTCTGAGCGTCTTGTTAGATCTGAGGGGAGGTAACTCGACACAGCGTGCTTTTTCTGGACCGAGCAGTCATGGGGGACTTCTGGGGGGATATCGCCAGTCAGAGGGCGGCCAGAGCGACGTCGCTGGTATGTATCTGCTGCTTCTGGCTTTCAGAAGCACTTCCTCCGACTGAAAACTGTCCTGTTTGACTTTAGATACAGTCTCTGAACATTTGAGTAAGTTTCTTTTTAAAAGTCCTGTCACAGTTTCAGCTCAGAGTTTACTTTGGTTTTGCAGTTTGAGGAAATGATCCATTTTAAAAGGAAAAGATTTGAGTAGTGAGAACAGAGTAACAAAAACATCCTGCTTCAATATGCAAAATATGTCGAGCTGATGAAAGGTTTTATGACGTAAACCAAGCGCTACAGTTACCTGTCAGTCATTTATCCACCAAACATTTTCAGTCATTGATCATTCCTCCTTTCTGTAAACGGTCTGAACCAAAACATCTACAGCTTGGTGTCAGAAAACAAACTAAAGCGTATTGCCTGGAAGAAGATCTGCAGATCAAACGAAACTCAGATCTGCAGTAGTAGATCCAGCTGTGATACAGAGATTTAACACATGAAGTAATCATTACATTCATTTATGGTCTAAATGGACACTGACGTATCCAGGACCAAAGGCCTGAGTTCAGGGTTGTAAAGGATGACGCCCTGGACGCTCTGTTCTGCGCACATTACATCTGAAACCAGACGAACCAGATCTGAACCATGTCAGATTTGTACTGAATAAATATTACTTTTAGAAGCCTTTAACTGAATGTTTCTGTCAGATTATCTGTTCCTGAGGGGTCCAGAAATACTGCATGTGTGCCGTGAGCTCTGAGGTTTCTCTTCTGTTTGGTTATTTGATTAAAACAGATCTTGGTTCTGGATGCTCTGTCAACTTTGATCTGGTTTCCATTGTAGTACTGCACATCTGTAAAACTCAAGGAGATCCACTTTAGTTTTACTAAAAACAAAAAGAAATCCCAGTCTAAGAAAGTCTTAGACTTTTAAAGGTTTTTGGCTGAGTGAGTTTTTGTCCGAGTGGTCGTCTTTTCACCGTTACAATCTGTGGTGTCTACAACCACGAACGGGCTGATCTCAGGCTAATCAGCTGCTGGATACTAATGACAGTTTCTACGATGTGTTCACCTCGATGCCTGCTGTTTTGTTTAGATAGAAGCTGTTTAAAGGATTCAATCTGGGTGTTTTTGTTTGGGCTGTTGCATGTTTACATCAAACTCACACACTTAAAGTGTCAGTGTACATCCTGCTAGGAGGTTAAATGTCAAGCAGTAACCATCTACCCTCCTTAACACCAACCTGTGGTCCCTCTACCGGCCGCCAGGGTCCGCACGCGGACCTGCGGTCCCTCTACCGGCCGCCAGGGTCCGCACGCGGACCTGCGGTCCCTCTACCGGCCGCCAGGGTCCGCACGCGGACCTGCGGTCCCTCTACCGGCCGCCAGGGTCCGCACGCGGACCTGCGGTCCCTCTACCGGCCGCCAGGGTCCGCACGCGGACCTGCGGTCCCTCTACCGGCCGCCAGGGTCCGCACGCGGACCTGCGGTCCCTCTACCGGACGCCAGGGTCCGCACGCGGACCTGCGGTCCCTGGTTCTGATGTGGTGGACCTGTTGAGACGTGCCACCTCTACTGCTTCAGCAGCTTCCAGCGTCTGATGGCAGAAACACGAGCGGTCCTCTGCAGCTGAACTTAATGCAGAGCTGCTGACTGAAGCAGCAGAGGTCACGTGTCTGCACTTCCTGTCACTTGGCGAGGTTTCAGCTTGTGTGATAACAGACGCTGTGATGACAGGATGGTCGGAGGAACCCCTCAGCTGTGTGTGTGTGGGGGGGGGGGGGGGGGGACTCTTCTTTAACCCTGGTGAACCGAACCAGTTCGCCACTTGCAGCCATTTTTACACCTCCGAAATTTACGATTTTTAAACCACATCATCAGGAAGCTCCACCTACTGCTTCCTGTCAGGATCGGGATCATGTGTCCCGCTCCTTCTGTAGTTCAGTTTTCAGTAGGAACTCTGAGGAACAGAAATGTTCCTGTATTTTTTTAAGTGATGATCTCAGTGGTGGTTTCTGCACAGAATTGAGCTGCTGTTTTATTTTTGTTTTCCAGCAGTTTTCATCCTGAATGTGGAGTGCTGCTGGCATCTCCTTTTTTATCTGTTCTGTCCTGCAGGATCTGATGTCTGAGCTACTGAAAGAGGCGTTAAATTAAGATTAAGCACACTAGACAGTCATTCTTTAGTTTTATTTTTTCACATAATTCTATTTATTCTGCAAACGGGTACAAACACAGTTGAGTCTGAATTATTTACAAAAGTGAAACTTGGATTGTTTTCATACATAGTGTGTTGACCACAGGCAGCTGCAGTTTCCCAGGGATACTGTTGGTACTGTTCTGCAGTTAAATCCTGGCCGCTCGGTGGTCGGAGGAGGGGATCCAGGTGAAACACCTGTGTGGAAAGCTGTTTGTTTGAGCTGAGGGAGTGG
The DNA here is from genome assembly GCA_014839995.1 of Xenentodon cancila. Lineage (NCBI taxonomy): Eukaryota > Metazoa > Chordata > Actinopteri > Beloniformes > Belonidae > Xenentodon > Xenentodon cancila. The sequence goes on along the minus strand of CM026211.1, from coordinate 6,882,485 downwards.
CTCGGTTCTGGAAACACTCTCAAACAAGTGAGGGTTTCATGGACCAAAAGAGTCTGAAAATGCTGCGAGCGCTGAAGGGAACGTTTATCTGACGCCGTCAGTCTGGGATCAGTCCCACCGGAAGTATTTAAGACGTAAACTGCTCTGACGTCTGTAAAACCAACTCCTGACTTACCACAGCTACGTCAGCCACAGCTGCCACCAGTCTGACCTGCAGACTGAGGCAGGACGGTTCTCAGCTGAGGAACATGCAGCTGCAGCGATCATCCTGGATCAGAGCGCTTCAAGGATCCCATCTGACTGCTGGTCAGAAAGATCCAGGTGGTTTTTAGGGGTTTGGAGCAGAAATGTTCCGTTTTTACCAGAACTTTACCGACAAACGCTGCTGTGGACTGACAGTCAGAACAGTTTGGACTTTCTGAAATATTTTGTATTACACATTTTTAACATATTTTATATATATGTTTGATTCCACAAGCCATTAAATATTTTTAGTGTTTTATGAATAAAAAGTTTATAATTTTTCTATTTTTATTCACATATATTGAATTCAATTTTTTATTAAAGTGCATTAATCTGAAGTCTCAAGAATAATTTCATTGTCCATTTTCAATAATTTTAATTTAAAATAGCAGTTAAAAAAAAGCAAAAAATATCAATTTTTATTATTATTTTTACATATTTGTTTATTTATTATATAATTTGTATAATTTTGAAAAGAAAAAGTTTTTGTCTTTTTGTATGACGGTGTGAAGATTGTAACATACCATAATAACTGACAGTTTCTGTCACAACTTCCTACAGCCTTTTACTCTTAGCTGTGTGTGTGTGTGTGTGCGTGCGCGTGTGTGTGTGTTGTAGGGGAACGATGAAGAGGCGGTGTTGGACCAGGGGAAGACCAGCTCAACCCTGCACACCAACTTTGAGAAGGAGGAACTGGAGAGTGAGTTTGCACATACGCGCGCACACACACACACTCACACATATACACACACTCACACATATACACACACTCACACATACACACACACTCACACATACACACACATACTCATACACACATACACAGACGTTTAAGTTTACACACAAACACACTGTAACAGAAATGATTCAGTTTCTGTTTAGACACTGTTTCCTTGTTTGACTGGTCAACATGAAGAAACTTTTCTTCGGGACAAACCTGGATCTGTTTTAAACCTGGATTTTTCAGTCAGTTCAGAGAAGTTTAACCATCATGGTGAAAACTTTTTCCATCAATGGTAACAAGAAGATGAATGAGAGAACTTTTTTATGGAAAATTCTCTCATTCATCTGTGGAGGCAGTGAAGGAGATAGTTGGGGAATTCAGCGTGGTTCAGTGGATCCATATGAAGAAAGCAAGAGCTTGATGCCCCTCATCCAGAAAAGGGTTTCTGGTGTCCAACACCAGCTGATTTGTCTGTTTTTGTTTCCAGAAGTGTTTAAATGTCCGATAGTTTAAACTCTAATTAGGTGGTTCCCGAGGAAAGTCAGCTGTTGATCACAACATTTCAACTGTGTTTGACTGACAGACCAAAGATGTTAGTTGTCCTTTCATTGTTTTCAAGTGTTCAGTGGTTTCTTCTTTTCCCCGTTCGTCCTCTGATTCGGTCTGCCAGGTCACAGAGCCGTGTACGTGGGCGTCCATGTTCCTCTGGGCCGTCAGAGCCGCCGGCGTCACCGTCATCGGGGACACCGACACCACCGGAAACGGCGGGAGCGCTCGGACCGGGAAGACGGGCGTGAGTCGCCCACATACGGTCAGTATTCACCCAGAGAGCAGCTGGAGCTGACGAAGGAAGACGGTGTGACGAAGACTCTGTCGTTCCTCCACAGACACGCCGTCTCAGAGAGTCCAGTTCATCCTCGGGACGGAGGACGATGACGAGGAACACATGCCCCATGACCTGTTCACAGAGCTAGATGAGCTGGCCTTCAGAGATGGAGACGTGCAGGAGTGGAAGGAGATGGCCAGGTGAGGACCTGTCAAAACTTTATTTAAAAGGGAATCAGGTGTTCCAATCACTTCCATGGCCACAGGTGTATAAAATCAAGCATCTAGACATGCAGCCTGTTTTTACAACTATTTGTGAAAGAACGGGTCGCTCTCAGGAGCTCAGTGAATTCCAGTGTGGAACTGTGATAAGATGTCACCTGTGCATCAAATCCAGTTGTGACATTTCCTCTCTCCTAAATATTCCACAGTCAACTGTCAGCTGTATTATAAAAACATGGAAGTTTTTGGGAACAACAGCAACTCAGCCATGAAGTGGTAGGCCATGTAAACTGATGGAGCGGGGTCAGTGGATGCTGAGGCGCATGGTGTGAAGAGGTTGTCAACTTTCTACAGAGTCAGTCGCTACAGACCTCCAAACTTCATGTGGCCTTCAAATTAACTCCAGAACAGTGAAGAGAGCTTCATGAATGGGTTTCCATGGCCGAGCAGCTGCATCAAGACAAACATCACTAAGTGTAATGCAAAGTGTCGGATGCAGTGGTGTATAGCACGCCACTACTGGACTCTAGAGCAGTGGAGACGTGTTTTCTGGAGTTATGGCGCTTCTCCATCTGGCAATCTGATGGACGAGTCTGGGTTTGGTGGTTGCCAGGACAACGGTACTTGTCTGACTGCATTGTGCCAAGTGTAAAGTTTGGTGGAGGGGAGATTATGGTGTGGGGTTGTTTTTCAGGAGCTGGGCTTGGACCCTTAGTTCCAGTCAAAGGAACTCTGAATGCTTCAGCACACCAAGACATTTCGGACAATTCCAGCTCCCAATTTTGTGGGAACAGTTTGGAGCTGGCCCCTTCCTCTTCCAACATGACTGGGCACCAGTGTACAAAGGAAGGTCGATAAAGACCTGGATGACAGAGTCTGGTGTGGATGAACTGGACTGGCCTGTATAGAGTCCTGACCTCAACCTGATAGAACACCTTTGGGATGAATTAGAGACTGACAGACTGACAGGAAATGATCCCAAACACAGCAGCAGATCTAAATCAGAGTGATGGAAAAAAAAAAATCAAGGTTTTGGAAAGACCTGGTAAAAGTCCAGACCTGAACCTGGTTGAGATGTTGTGGTGGTACTTCAGGAGATCTGTGCAGAAGTGAACATCCAAAAACCTCAATGAACTGAAGCAACTTTGGACAGAAGAACAGAGCAGGTATCCTCCAGAACCATGAGACGCTGATGAGGTCAGACAGGAAACATCTACTGAGGGTTCCTGCTGCTGAGTCTTCCTGGTATTTGGGATTGTCCACATTCTTTTTCCTCTCTTTGGTTTCATTTTAGTTAAATAAATAGTAGCATGAAAAAATGTTGTTGTCCAATACTAAGACCCACTGCAAGCGAATGATTATTAATATTGTTGTTATTGTTACAATTATTACTAATCGTCTCCTCCAAATCATTGTAGGATAAGAGTGGTTAAAGACGTTTCATACAGGTTTGTGATCTTGAGTCATGTGGTGTTGGATAACCTTAACCAAACCAAACAGGACAAACATGTCACTTCTGTTTACTCTGCACAGTAAACTGATCGGTGTGTTTGATGCCAAGTCTCTGCTCTCTGGTTCTATTTATAGAAGTGCAGCTGGAGACTGTGTAGTGAGGCTCTGTGTGTGTTTCAGGTGGCTGAAGTTTGAGGAGGATGTGGAGGACGGAGGTGAGCGTTGGAGTAAACCCTACGTGGCCACGCTGTCGCTGCACAGCCTGTTCGAGCTGCGTTCCTGCATCCTGAATGGCACCGTGCTGCTGGACATGAGGGCCAACACCATCGAGGAGATCGCAGGTCAGCGCGCTCGCCGCCGTGTATGGGGAACCCCGTCGCAGTGGGAGGAGCTCTACGGCTCTGCGCTTTGTGATGGGTAGATGAACGTTGAGCTGGTGTTTCTCTTGCCGTGTCGGAATACCCGAGTCCTGCTTCCAGCCACGATGGCCGCACTCCGTTAACCCTCGCTAAGACTTCATGCAGTCAGTCGCTTTTCTCCAGAACCTCAGAACCGGAACTGGTCCGTCAGACCTGCTTCTAGCTGTCCCCACACAAAACTCTCAAAGTAAACAATTTGTCAACTAAAGTGATCCGGCTGCGATAAACTTGTTTTATTCAGGTTAAATTGATCTAAAGTTAGCTGGCTGCTTAAACAAATACATTTCGTGAAGTTGAAGTTACTTTTTGCAGATTAGAACTTTTTTAAACCAAGTTTTTTTTCACCATTACTCTCCAGTAATGGGAGTGTTTTTAGTGTCGGTGCATGTAATGAATCCAAATGCAATTGGACTGAAATTCCAGGTTGTAATGAAAGAAACGTGACGGAGAGCGAAGAGTTTTCATGGCGCGGTATGAAAGGTTGCGAGCAGCTGGTTTACGTTGAACCCTGACAATGCAGTGCAGGAGTTTCCCGCTGGTCAGCTGACCTGCTGTGCTCCTTCCTCAGACATGGTGATTGACAGCATGGTGGCCTCGGGTCAACTGGACGACGGCCTTCGGGACGACGTAAGGGCGGCCATGTTGAAACGCCACCACCACCAGAACGAGAAGAAGCTGAGCAACCGCATCCCGCTGGTGCGCTCCTTCGCTGACATAGGCAAGAAACACTCCGACTCCCACCTACTGGATCGCAACGGTGAGACTGCAGCGCTCTCGTCACTCCCACACTCACTGCTCCAACTCTGATCGATTTCTGAACTTCTGAACAAACTGTAAACATGCAAAATCGAAAAATAAACTGTTCAGAGGTTAGTTGTTTGGCTTTAGTGCCTGATGTAGCTTAGTCTTTAGAAAAACGCTTGAGTGGTGGTTAAACCTCACCCAAGACCCGAGACGGATCTTCATCCACATGCTAAATGACAAGCAGCAGGTTTTTATTATTTTATTTTGTTTTATGTTTAAATTGTTTTTTAAAAAGAAGTGTATATGTATATATGATAAAATTTTGAATTAAATGTTGTTGTTTTTTAATTTTTGCCAAATTTTAAATTAAAAGAAATCGTCAATGTTTTTTTCTTTTTGGTAAGTTAAAATTTTTAAATAATATTTTAAAATAATTCTCATGTAAATAAATTATTGTATTTTAAATGTAAAATAAATTAGGAAATTTACATTTTTAAAAATTGCAAATATTAATTGACCGTAACATTTCTGTTTTGATGTCTCAAATTTAAGTTTTCATAATATTATAATTTAAATTTTTCTAAACATTAGTACTTTTTGAGACTTTTAAGTAACAAATATGAAATAAGTTAAGATCTAGTTGAAATATATTTCAATAAAATGTTCTGAAGTGATTCACGACTTTCTCCCTGATCAAACTTGTGATATTTAAGACGTTTTATTCTGACTTTGCTTCAATTTGGTTCATATACCTGTGGATCATTTTTTTTTAATTTTTTTTTTATGAATCTCAGAGCCTGTAAATTCCTCTGTTTCCTTCAGTAAGTTCACTTTCTCCGCTCCTCTGAATGTTTTCTGTGATTTGGACCTAAAATCTTTTTCACTCTTTCTCATTTTCTTGACTAGAACTTTAAGAATTTTTGTTTTGAGTCATCTGTTGCCGTGCAGAGTTCAGAGTCTGTCTGTGCTGGTTGGTTGAGGTAACGGAGTGACAAAACAACCAGTCTCTGATTGGTGCATTGTGTTGGCATGTGATCTTTTTTTTTTTTTTTTTGGGTGCGTTTTTGTCCATTAACCAAACGTTTGTGTTCAGGCGATGATGGATGGAGGGCTGATGTCTAACTCTGATTTTGTCTGTTCAGTGGCGGTCTGCTCTGTTTCCTGTCAGTCAGCATTAACCAACCCGCTGAATCAGAGAGTTAATAACCACCCAATACAAGTCAGCGCTTTAATATCCGGGCAGTAATTTCTGTTTGATGAATGCTGCTGATGGTTTGGAAACCTGCAGATGTTGTGGAGTTTGACCTTCCGAACACGTGAACGTCCACAGCACCTGTCAAAAGTTTGGACACAACTTATTTTTTTTTTAAGTTGAATTTCAGTATTTTGAATTTTGTGTTTGAGCTATGTACCTAATAAACAGTTAGCTGAAAGTATTTGAAGACTATTAATTTTTTTCAGGAGGAAGAACAGAGACGATGCTTTACAGAAACCTTTAAATGTTGTCCAAAACTGCTGATGGATGCTGTTTATGGCTGCATGTCCACGGAAACAAATATCAGCAAAATCTTTTGACCTGAGAGACGAAACACCTGCAAGAAACAAATCAAACCAATTAAACTATCAACATGAACAAGTTGTAGTTAAAGAAACTAGTGACGTAAAGGAGTGGAGGTTAGTTAAGGTTAGTCGACTCTGGTAAACTAGTGACGTAAAGTAGTGGAGGTTAGTTAAGGGTAGCCGGCTCCGGTAAACTAGTGACGTAAACGAGTCGATGATAGTTAAGGTTAGCCGGCTCCGGTAAACTAGTGACGTAAACGAGCTGAGGTTAGTTAAGGTTAGCCGCTCCGGTAAACTAGTGACGTAAACGAGTGGAGGTTAGTTAAGGGTAGCCGGCTCCGGTAAACTAGTGATGTAAACGAGTGGAGGTTAGTTAAGGGTAGCCGGCTCCGGTAAACTAGTGACGTAAACGAGCTGAGGTTAGTTAAGGTTAGCCGGCTCCGGTAAACTAGTGATGTAAACGAGTGGAGGTTAGTTAAGGGTAGCCGGCTCCGGTAAACTAGTGACGTAAACGAGTCGATGATAGTTAAGGTTAGCCGGCTCCGGTAAACTAGTGACGTAAACGAGTCGATGATAGTTAAGGTTCGCCGGCTCCGGTAAACTAGTGACGTAAACGAGTGGAGGTTAGTTAAGGGTAGCCGGCTCCGGTAAACTAGTGACGTAAACGAGTGGAGGTTAGTTAAGGTTAGCCGCTCTGGTAAACTAGTGACGTAAACGAGTCGATGATAGTTAAGGTTAGCCGGCTCCGGTAAACTAGTGACGTAAACGAGTGGAGGTTAGTTAAGGGTAGCCGGCTCCGGTAAACTAGTGACGTAAACGAGTCGATGATAGTTAAGGTTAGCCGGCTCCGGTAAACTAGTGACGTAAACGAGTGGAGGTTAGTTAAGGTTAGCCGCTCTGGTAAACTAGTGACGTAAACGAGTCGATGATAGTTAAGGTTAGCCGGCTCCGGTAAACTAGTGACGTAAACGAGTCGATGATAGTTAAGGTTAGCCGGCTCCGGTAAACTAGTGACGTAAACGAGTCGATGATAGTTAAGGGTAGCCGGCTCCAGTAAAAGCTTTTAAAGGTGTTTTTTCTCTCCGTCTCAGGGATGTTTATCTCTGGTTGGACAGATTCATGTTAGAGCTGCTGATTGATCACTGAATCAGTTTGATTGGAAACGCTGGTGTTTCCTCTCTTAAGGCATTGGGAGCGTCTTTACTCCTCTTCACCTGCTTTCTTCGTTCTTTCTCTCCTCAGGGGAGTGGCTCTCCTCCTCTCGTCTCTCCCTCCTCCATCGCTCCTCCTGTGACTCCCCCACCCTTCCCCCGTCTCCTCGTACCTCTGTGCTGTTTGGACGCTTCCTCTCTGCCCCCACCTCACTGCCTCAGACCACTCCCACCCTCCACCATCAACCCTTCCAGTCTGAGCCATGCCGGCCCACTCCCACCCCACCTCTCCCTGCCTACCTTAATGACACAACCCCCTCAGGCCATGCCTCAGCTGGTGGAGTTCCACGCCGCAGTTCTGCTCCGGAGGGATTGTCAGAGATTCCCAGGGTGGTAGTGTTCCCCCCTGAGGATGAAGAGGTGCTTGAGGAAGCTCCTCGTCCTGGGCATCCTCCATCTCAGAGTTACTCAGGCAAATGCCGATTTTCTGCACGCCCACTGAATTAACTTCCTGCTCCGACCCGAGTTTGTTTGCGTTCGTGTTCTGGAAGAATGAGCTTTAAACTGGATCACGCAGATTTAACAGCATAGGCTGCTGCAGCTGCAGATCCCTGGTTTGAAACTGACACTTCCTCTCGTCACTGTAATCAGACTGTGGTCACGCTCTTGAGTATAATTATGGTTTCTTTTGTGGTTCAGTTTTCCAAATAAGTGTTCACGAATGCTCCAGTCCATCAAACGTGGTCTTTCGTCAATTCCTGATCTTTTTCAGAAGCATTATAAGTGAATAAAATCATGGACAGAAACTTTGAGCTGAACATCTGGGGTGCAGAGATGTTCCTCCGCACTAACTGGTCCAGGTACACTTTCTGTTGTTAACCAGTGCAGTAGCGCCCCCTCCTTTTCCCTGGCCACCCTGTCTGAGGTCTTGATCTTTTTGGATAAAAGCTGCTTAGAAGTGTTGGAGTCACAGCATGTGACTCCAAACACATTGGTGTGTTTGAGCAAAGACGGAGTTCTCATTTCTTGAAAGTACCTGCGTAGTTGATGGTTTGGAGTGAAGTTGTTCGATACTGATACTGACCTGCCGTCTCTGCAGGTCTGCTGGCGTCGCCTCAGTCGGCTCCTGGAAACCTGGACAACAACAAAAACGGCGAGAGCCGCATCAGCGGCGGCAGCCGCGAGAACAGCACCGTGGACTTCAGCAAGGTAACAACCCCTCACCTTCACTGCAGGGCCAGAAGGACCATGCTCGTGTTTTTGGTGAAATCCAGAATCATGATGATTCTCTCAGTTCTGATTTTCGTTTTGAAGCCTCACATCGTCTCCCACTGTCGACTGACCTGACGCTCGGCTGCACATGTCTGAAAACGCACCTGAGTGTTGAAGAGCTTCATTTACTGGTGTGGTAGTCCCGTCGTAGATCTCCAAAGGTAAATGGCAGCGGCAGAGGACAGGAACTTTGGATGGAGATGATTAGTCTATTACATCTGCGATCCGATCAGACTGACAGCTGCCTGGACCACGCCCACCCAGACTCAGTTACCACATGTTCGCCGTTTCCACTTAACTGATGCAAACTGTTTATTTTGTTTCCTGATCAAATCTGTCTAATCGCTTGGTTTCAGATGTCGTTTATATAGGAAGTTTAAAATGAGCGTCATAGGTTCGCGTGATCTTAGCTATGTTTCGGGCCCAGGCGGTGTTTTTACTCTTGACGCCACCCTCTGGTGGTCATTGGAGGAACTGCGTGTTTTAGCATTCCTCACTGGAATCCGTCTTGCCTGGACTTTAGCCTACGGTCTCACCTCTCTCCTTTTATCCTTCCTTGACTCCTCTCACCTTGCCTCCCTGCAAGGAGAAAATTCAGGATGTTTTATTGTGGAAACAAGGAGGCAGGACATGGAGTCATGTGGCAGGAGCAGCCAATCAGGCGCTGTGTTTTGTCTCAGCAGGACTGTGACTGTGTGTGTTTGCCGCCACCGGCTGACAGGACGCCACCTGTAAGTCTCCTCCCACTAGTTGGCTGTTCACCAGTCAGAGGCCTGCGTTGAGTGGTGGTGCTGCTCTGTGATTGGCTGTCTGTGGAAGTTCGGTGACGTCAGCCGTGTGGTCTCTGTGTTCCGTGTTCACGTGTTTCGTGATTGAAGCTGCGGTTCGTGTTCGCTGTTGTGATGTCATTAGAAATGTGATCAATCAAACTTGATGATCTGTTCAGTAGCAAACTGGAAGTCAACATGATGACGCAAACACGTTTGAAGAGCATCAGGAGATTTTGGAAATCAATTTCAAGATACAATTAGTGACATAAAGACGTAAAATCTTCAGAGGGAACATGAACATCCATCCACAAAACAGCAAATATCTCAGAAAACACCTGTGTGTGTGTGTGTGTGTGTGTGTGTGTGTGTGTGTGTGTGTGTGTGTGTGTGTGTGTGTGTGTGTGTGTGTGTGTGTGTGCGCGTGTGCGTGTACGTGTACGCTTTAGGTTGATATGAACTTCATGAAGAAGATTCCTCCAGGGGCCGAAGCCTCCAACGTCCTGGTGGGTGAAGTGGACTTCCTGGAGCATCCCATCATTGCCTTTGTCCGTCTCGCTCCCGCCGTGCTGCTGACCGGACTCACGGAGGTCCCTGTTCCCACCAGGTACACACACAGACATCTGAGGGGTCTCTAGGAGGTTGATGTCTAGGATCTTATGAAGGATGAGTGGAATGAAGCCTTCAGGATGACTCTGGAACCTGTGAGTTCTTAGGCAGTAGATCGTCGGGTTGATCTGCTCCATCGGGACCAAAGTATCAGCTCCTAAAGACGTGACCTGGAGATCTGGAAAATCTGACCTTTTTCGCATAAGAACTTTGTGATATACGAGAGATTTAGTGAACTTGATGAGGAATATTTTCTGTTTATGATTCCAGTTCATTTTAAAGATTATGAAAATTTGGCAAGTAATTTCCCAGCAGCCCTCAGGGTTGCTCCTCACAGCCAGTCAGATTCCCCTCTGGAACCAGCTGGGACCAGGTTGGGGTTCTGGGATTCTGCTGATGTTTGGAGAGCTGGTGTCTTGTCTAGATCCACAGTGATTCCGTAGCGGAGGCTGTTGTTCTGGTTTTCTTCATATGACCTGCTTACTTTCTGATCAGTGTGATTGATATCTAGAATTTCTCTGCTAGTGAAAGTGCAAACGCAAGTTCCTGATTAGAGTTTAGTGGTAACTCATGCAACGCAAGTCAGATCTGTCCGTGATGCTACGGTCTTCTCTTCTAGGTTCCTCTTCCTGCTACTCGGTCCGTTTGGAAAAGGCCCGCAGTACCACGAGATCGGACGCTCCATCGCCACGCTGATGACAGACGAGGTGAGAGGGAGCAAAGCAACTCCGCCCTGAGGATGATGAGGATGAAGGTGTTCTCACTTAGATTCTGCTCACATCCGGACTTTAGATCAGGGCCTGGTAACTCCAGTCCTGGAGATCCGCTGTCCTACATGTTTTAGATGTTTCCTGCTTCAACAGGTGTTCATATGACGATCATCATCAGGATGCAGGAAACATCTAAAGAGTGCAGGAATGCAGATCTCCAGGACTGGAGCTGTCCAGACCTGGTTTAGAAGGTCAAACTTTGAGTCGCTCCTCCGATGGAGCTCCACCGCTCCGGCGATGGAGCGCTGTCGAACTTTGTCCTGACGGCTGCTCTTTGACGTGTGAGCTGAGTCATGTTCAGGTTCTGTTGCGTCACGGGTTGTTCAGCTGGAACTGGAGACCCTCCAGAAAACGGTTTTCACACTTTTGTTCTGTCCTAGATTTTCCACGACGTAGCGTACAAGGCGAAGGACAGGACCGACCTGTTGTCGGGGATCGACGAGTTTCTGGACCAGGTCACAGTTCTGCCGCCCGGTGAATGGGACCCCAGCATCCGCATTGAACCGCCAAAAAGCGTCCCGTCTCAGGTGAGAACGCCCCACTGACATCATCACAACTGACTCAGTGTCCTGCCAGAGGTTAACAGGGATGTCCCCGACTGTCGTTGTGCTGCAGGAGAAGAGGAAGTTGCCACCGCTCCCTAATGGCTCCGCCCACAGCGGAGATGCAGGGAAGGAGGCAGAGCATCACACGGGGCCGGAGCTCCAGAGGACCGGCAGGTGAGTCCAGCTCAGGTGTGATTCAAGTCTGGCTTATGTAAAAGTAAAGTGATGAAGAATTGCTCCAACAGGATATTCGGGGGTTTGGTGAACGACATTCGGAGGAAAGTGCCCTTCTACTTTAGTGACATCAGAGACGCCATGAGTCTGCAGTGCCTGGCTTCCATCCTCTTCCTGTACTGCGCCTGCATGTCACCTGTCATCACATTCGGAGGTCTGCTGGGAGAAGCCACCAAAGGAAACATAGTAAGAACCCGAGCAACTCGGATCTGACGTTAAAATTAAAGTACCGTCTCTGCATCCCTTCAGAATGATCAAAGCGCCAGCGAGGACAGCTGCAGAAGAAAAAAGTGTCAGATATTTTATGTGACATGGGACAGTGGTCCTCGAGGATCAGGCTTGAAGATCACTGACCTAGACTGTTATCCAGTCCAGAATCCAGACTCTGATGCAAGAACAACCATGATTGATTCAATGAGATGGTGTAAAAACCATATCACATCTGTATTTGGACGTCTTTTACAGTGTCATGACAATAATAGTGAAAGTTTTCACTAGTGTCTCACTCTCTCTCTCTCTCCCTCTCCCTCTCTCTCTCTGGTAGAGTGCCATAGAGTCTTTGTTTGGGGCGTCTCTGACAGGTGTGGCCTTCTCTGTTTTTGCTGGTCAGCCTCTCACCATCCTGGGCAGCACCGGTCCAGTTCTGGTGTTTGAGAAGATCCTGTTCAGATTCTGCAGGTGAGTCAGAAGGAGAAACAGGAGGATGGGCTGAGGTGTTCTGGGCCCGTTCTGTTGGAGGTCCTCACAGAACGGGCCCAGAACAAAAAAGAAAACATACAAACCTCTGCTTTCTGGTAGTTTTTGAATTTTCTAGAGGTCTTAGATGGTCTAGGACAGTCACTCATAACCGTAAGGCCCATCGTTTGGCCTGGAGCACCACCTAGTGGGCTGCAAAGAAATGTCAGTTCTGCACCTGTGGACAACAACACAACTTCCTACCACTTGGTTGCAAAAGAACAATTGTTTCACTGACTGGCGACGCTCAATGTGAAGGCCAGCTCCCTCGTAGCCAGACGTGTGGCACAGAGTAAGAAAGTGTTCACCACAGCGGAGAAGGTGAGATGATCGGGGAGGCTGCTGCTGAGAAGCTGAAGACCATCCCGCTCTCAAATGACACTGAGTCACCGTATTGCCGACGTGGCCTCAGACGTACAGGAGCTTCTGGAGACAATAAAAAAAGAGTCCATAATGCACTGCAACCTTTATTTCTTGCTGATTTGTCTGAGTTATCTGATGTGTTTTATTCTTTTTAACTTATGTGTGCCTTAAATTTGTGCTTTTAAATTCTTGCTTTTTAAAGTAAGAATCTGGTCTGGATCCAGACCCTAGTGGTCAGTAGAGGAACTGTAGGTCTGGATCCAGACCCTGGTGGTCAGTAGAGGAACTGTAGGTCTGGATCCAGACCCTGGTGGTCAGTAGAGGAACTGAAGGTGTGGATCCAGACCCTAGTTGTCAGTAGAGGACCCGCAGTTCTGGATCCAGACCCTAGTGGTCAGTAGAGGAACCGCAGTGCTGGATCCAGACCCTAGTGGTTAGTAAAGGAACCGCAGGTCTGGATCCAGACCCTAGTGGTCAGTAGAGGAACCGCAGGTCTGGATCCAGACCCTGGTGGTCAGTAGAGGAACCGCAGGTCTGGATCCAGACCCTGGTGGTCAGTAGAGGAACCACAGGACTGGATCAGGACCCTGGTGGTCAGTAGAGGAACTGCAGGGTTGTTTCTTCTGTGTTGGCCTCTGTTTTGAAGACCAGTTTTAAACCAAAAGTTTGGTGTGTTATGATTCGGATGAAACATTTCCCAGCTACGGTGCTTCTGTACAGTTTTATTTGGCCGAACGTTGAGGGTGGTGCTGACGTCCTCTTTGACTTTGACTTTGTCTGTCCTCAGTGACAACCAACTGTCCTACCTGTCCCTGCGGACCAGCATCGGCCTGTGGACGGCCTTCCTCTGCGTGCTTCTGGTTGCTACAGATGCCAGCTCGCTAGTCTGCTACATCACCCGCTTCACCGAGGAGGCCTTCGCCGCCCTCATCTGCATCATCTTCATCTACGAGGCCCTGGAGAAGCTGGTCCACCTGGGGGAGCTCTACCCCATCAACATGGACAACTACCTGGACAACCTGACCTTCTACACGTAAGTAAGCAGATGCAAACAGCTGTTTATATCCAGCAGAACCAGAGGTCAACTTTTACCTGAAACAGAAAGTCGCCAGAGCGAAAAACCAGCTGTGAACAACTGCTTAGAAAGGTGTAGCTTTTCAGCACATAAACTCAGCGCAAGAAGTAAGGAAATGAGTGTTTGGTAGATTATTTCATTGTTGTAACAATGATTCTTGGTGATCTTTTAAGGTTGGGAAGTCAGTTTATTTCCCTTTTAAATTGAGCCACATTTGTCAGGAACATGCATTTGTGGGAGGAGCAGCAGAGTATGTGGGTTGGACCCATGAAACATTTACCAAATCTTCTCTGCTGATGTCAAACTGACTCTTGTTTGGTGAAACATTGATCCATTGAGCAAACAGGAGCCTCGGTTGCGTGTGGAGGAGCAAAACGCAGCCTGGCTCCTCCTCCTCAAGCTGGTCACCAGCCTGGTCCCACTGCTGAGGGACGGCATCCCGTTCTTCAACCAGCGTTTTGTCCCAAGTCGGCCAACGTGGTTGCGTTGGTCAGTGTTCAGTGGGGTTGAGGTCAGGACTGCTGGCAGGTCGTTCCTCCTCTACTCCCAGATTCTGTTGGTGGTCCCTGAAAAACCTGGTCTGTGGGGGCGAGGGTTGTTAAAGTCAAACATCAAACTCAAAAGTGAAGTTTATTGTCAATTCTACTACATGTGAGATACATACAGAGAATCGAAATTGCATTACTCTCAAACCCTCGGTGGTACACAATAAATAAATTCTAAACACAAAGTGCAAATTAAAAAGAAACAGGTTATACAGCAGTTTTTAAAGGTGTGTGATGGTCCTGCAGGTGTTCAGCTTATCGGTCTGGTTAAAGTGACCTGGTGCAAAGAAGGCGGTCCAGTTCTGACAAAAGTGCCTGGTACAGATACTGAGGTCAGAGTGAGTGAGGGGGGGCAGGGAGGGCAAGGGAGGAAGAACCTTCCTGATGGCAGCAGACTGAAGAGGCTGTGTGACGGGTGTGTGGGGTAGGCAGAATCTGGACTCATCGCTGAACATGACGTTCCTCAACGTGTTCAGGCACCTGATTGGCAGCAACTGGGTACCTAGAAGGTCTAAAACTGGGGTCTACGCCCGTCACCACCTCTGCTGCTACGCCCGTCACCACCTCTGCTGCTACGCCCGTCACCACCTCTGTAATGTTCCTCTCATCGCTTCCAGCCAGACAAACTTTATTTTTTCTTTTGGCTTCCTGTTCCTGGTCACCTGTCCCAGAAGCCGCCCCCTCCAGCAGTTGTGCAGGAACTGTAAGCCTCTGCCTGGTGACTGCAATATTTAGCTATTATGTGATTTTGAAAGCAGTTAAAACAGTTAACAGTTGAAAAAAACAAAGCTGTGACGGAAAACACTTTTACCGTGCAAAAGATTAAAAAGAACTGGTTTATTTATGAGGGATTCTTTCAACACTTGATGTGGCCCGAGAGAACCAGCATTGGTTCTGATTCACCTGTGTTCCAGTGCCTCCTGTTTAGCATCGTATGCGGATGCCAGATGTGGGGCGCTTCTTAAAACATGTAATCAACTCCGGAAAAAACTGACTTTTCCAGGTGCCGGTGTTCTCTACCCGCCAATGCCTCGGCTGAAGTCCTCCAGACGTGGAGCAGGAAGAACATCACAGCAGAATCCTTCGAGTGGGAGGAGCTGGATGTGAAGGTCAGAGCACAACATGTCACGTTTTCTTTTATTTTAGGGCTGATTTCTGAGAGCATCATTATGGACAGATGTGGTACCTTCCATTAAGAAAACCCCAAAATGATCACTGAAACTAACAAAAGTAATAATTTACTGAATATTGAAATTACTTTTTAATTATTTTGTGCTATCACTTTTGTCAGTTTCAAGTTATTTCAGCATCATTTGTGGAGGTTTTTTTTAAAAGGGTGCCTTCACATTTGTCGACTGCTGTGGAAAGTGGTGAAGTTGCAGCCTCTAGTGGACGTCAGAGGAACTGCAGCAGCTCTGACCGTCTGTCTGTCCATCTGCAGGAGTGTCTGGACTTTGGAGGGGAGTTTGTCGGCTCGGCCTGCAGCAGCTTCAGTGGCCCTTATGTCCCTGATGTCCTCTTCTGGTCCGTCATCCTCTTCTTCACCACCTTCTTCCTCTCCTCCTTTCTCAAACAGTTCAAGACCAAGAGATACTTCCCCACCAAGGTCTGTCTGTCTGTCCGTCCGTTTGTCCTCCTCTCACCCAGATAAGCAAACCACAGATGCTGACATGCTTGCTTTGTAGTTTGTGAAGTTAAAATCTAAAGTTCTGCTGGTTTTGAGCCAACAAAGCTCTGGTGAACATTTGGCCTCGTTGAATTTCTGTGCATGAAACTGGACCTGATGCCAGGAAAGTTCACATCCAGTTGGTCTACGAGAGTGACGGTGCTGTGTGTCTGCAGGTTCGATCGACCATCAGCGACTTCGCTGTCTTCCTGACCATCATGATCATGGTGCTGGTGGATTATCTGGTGGGAGTTCCTTCACCAAAGCTGAATGTTCCCGATCGCTTTGAGGTAAATGTTCTGCTCCATCAGGGTTGGGTTTTTTTTTCGTTTTTCCGATGAAATCCACTTCCTGGTGACTGATGAGAGTAGGTGTGCTGGTGCGTCACTTGACCGAGCACAGAGATGTTTTCTAAAACTACTGAAAAGCATGATGTGGAGATGAAGATGAGGCTCAAACATCAGTCAGATGTTGCAGAGCCGATGGATCCTGGCATCTTCATCTTGGAATTTGTCTGTGTCATCATGGGAGAAAAACGCTGATGGACTGGATGCAGACAGGAGCTCGATGCGATGAGAACACAGAGACTGACAGTGATGGACCAACCCCTGTTGCCCTGTGGACACGCCCTTCCACTCAGGGACTTACCGGTCACCGTGGGATTTCTGCCAATAGGAGAGAGAACTCCACAACTGTCCATTTCCAAGTCACGGTGTTGGTCATGCTCTTTATGTCTCGTGAGTGCAAGAAGATGGGAGCTTTTATTATTTATAATTTTTATCATTTATCTATGTCATTTATCATTTTTTAAATATTTTTTTTACCATTTTATCATCATACAAGCCTGTGGGGCGGGGCTATGATCTGGGGTTGCTGCAGTTGGTCAGGTCGATGTCCAGCAACATTATAAGGGTCAATTGACCACTTGAAGATCCTGAAGGACCAGGTTCTTCCATCAGTAGATGTTTCTTTCCTGATGACGTGGGTAAATTCCAAGATGACAATGTCAGAGTGGTTCAGGAAACATGAGACATGATGTTCACACATGGACTGACCTGCACTGAGTCCAACCCTGAACCCCACTGAGAACCTTTGGGTCGTGCTGGAGAAGACTTTACACAGCTCTCCAACTCTCCCAGCATCACCACAGCGAATGTCGTGACCAAAGCTTAAGGCGGTCCAACGGTAATCACACACGCGTGATTGTCTTTTTGGGCCGGCAGCGTGTTTTTGGCGACGCTTCAGAGCTGCCCGAGTAAAAGCCTGAAGTTGTTCCTGGTTTCAGTAAAATCGTTGCTGTCCTCCTTCCGCTCAGCCCACGTCCAACACCCGTGGCTGGCTCATCTCGCCGCTGGGACCCAACCCCTGGTGGACGCTGCTGGTCGCCGCCATCCCCGCTCTGCTCTGCACCATCCTCATCTTCATGGACCAGCAGATCACCGCCGTCATTGTCAACAGGAAGGAGAACAAGCTAAAGGTGAGTCTGAGCGCCAGAGCCAGGTCGTCATCAGCCCCCAGAGGTCCTCACCCCCCCCTCCTGTCTGTGTGTCTGTGCTCGCTGCAGAAGGGCTGCGGCTACCACCTGGACCTGCTGGTGGTGGCGCTGATGCTGGGCGTGTGCTCCATCATGGGCCTGCCGTGGTTTGTGGCAGCCACCGTGCTCTCCATCTCCCACGTCAACAGCCTGAAGTTGGAGTCGGAGTGCGCGGCACCCGGCGAGCAGCCCAAGTTCCTGGGCATCAGAGAGCAGAGGGTGACGGGCTTCATGATCTTCATCCTGATGGGCTGCTCTGTCTTCATGACATCGGTGCTCAAGGTGCTCGAGTAAACTGCCGTGAAGTCGGTCTGAGGTTGGATGCTAACATGTTTACTCAGATATTTATCTGTCTTTATTCAGTAGCTTCCAGGTCATTTTTATATTTTTTTCTCCACAAGCTTCAGCTTGTGAGCCAGCGACGCCAACATGCAACTGAGAAACAAACTTAATTTTCCCGCCCTTCAGGGCCTCATGTGTGTCTTTATTTGTTTGTCACATACACCTCTTGCTTCTCATCCCGAAGGTTTTATGGATGGATTTAAAACCTCCAGTTTTTACTTGTAACCGGTTTTCATGCATCTGTTTCTTCTGCACCATGTGACCCAGTGACTCTAGACTAAAAGACCCACCTCAAAACATTTCATTTGCAAAATTTCCCCAGTTAAAGTCGTATTTTGAGAGATTTTTGAGATTATACATTTCATTTTATTTTTTTCTTCTGCATCATGTGACCAAAACAAAAGCTGACTGATGAAAACACAAATGATAAACTTCATTTTACTGCATTTTAGGACGTTTTTTTTATGTCCTTTTTGAAAAATACGTAGAGGAACAAAAATAACAGTATTTGTAGTTTCTCTTATTTCAATTATTTACTTTGGTTTGGAAGTGATGGAAGGATGCATGAAAATGATTAACATTTGTAATGTTTTTTTAAAATAGCAGACGTCACCAATTGCAGTGGCGCCGGGTGGGTTCCACCCACGTCCTGCATTGGCCTTTAGTCTTTGGGCCGGGGGGTTGCGGTTAGGTTTACTTGGATGAGAAACCAAACGTCTCTTTTTGTGCCTGCAGTTCATCCCGATGCCCGTCCTGTACGGAGTCTTCCTCTACATGGGCGTGTCGTCCCTTAAAGGCATCCAGGTTCGTCTCAGCGTCTGTCTGTTCTGATGCTCTCCGTCCTACAGCATGTCTAATGTCCTCTCCGTCTTTCAGCTCTTTGACCGGATCAAACTGTTTGGCATGCCGGCCAAACACCAGCCGGACCTGATCTACCTCCGCTACGTCCCGCTGTGGAAGGTCCACGTGTTCACGGCCGTGCAGCTGACCTGTCTCATCATCCTCTGGGCCATCAAAGCCTCGGCCGCCGCCGTCGTCTTCCCCATGATGGTGAGACTGGCCGGCAGGTAGATGATTCGCCCCGCTGGCTCTGCAACTCATCTCTGTCCCGTGTTTCCCTGCAGGTTCTGGCTCTGGTCTTCATCCGGAAGCTTCTAGACTTCTGCTTCACCAAGAGAGAGCTGAGCTGGCTGGACGACCTGATTCCAGAGAGCAAGAAGAAGAAGGACGATGACAAAAAGAAGGTGAGACGCAGGAGTGGATGGTTTGAAAGGAGCGCCAGCGCTTAAAATGAATGAAGACAACTTCCCTTCAAGGATTAATAAAAT
This sequence comes from Xenentodon cancila, assembly GCA_014839995.1. Classification (NCBI taxonomy): domain Eukaryota; kingdom Metazoa; phylum Chordata; class Actinopteri; order Beloniformes; family Belonidae; genus Xenentodon; species Xenentodon cancila. The sequence continues at coordinate 6,863,360 of CM026211.1, read as the reverse complement.
ATTTTTGAATTGAATAGGTTTACTGGACAAACTGATTCCCACACGTTTCTGAAGAGCATTTAGACACCCGCACCATGGTGCAGATGGACTGAACAAAGCCGGCCAGAACCAAGATCAGCACTAAAATATCCAGAAGTACTGTAGAGCACAAATAAAATGAGCTGTCCTCATTTGTAGATGCTAAAATAAGAGTATTCAGATACTTTAAGAAGTTAAACTAGGTCCCGGAAAGGGACCGTGTTGTGTTCTGGAGGGGTTTGTGAGTTGTGATGCATCACCACGGATCATCTTAAAGGGTTTTAACGAGGAAACAGCCCAAAAACTAGAAAAGGCTCTGATACTATGTGACTCCGGTTCTGTCTGCTCATTGTCTCTGCGGTGCCTTCAGGACGCTCAGCGGATGTTTGAGGAGGCGGAGGAGGACGCGCCGTACGGGCAAGGAGACGTCCTCAAGTTCCCAATCAAAACCCTGAAAGGACGGTGAGTCAGAGAACACACTGATCCCCGAGACACACCCCACTGGAGAAAACCAACGTGTGTGTGTGTGTGTGTGTGTGTGTGTGTGTGTGTGTGTGTGTGTGTGTGTGTGTGTGTGTGTGTGTGTGTGTGTGTGTGTGTGTGTGTGTGTGACTGCAGCTCAGACCCGTCAGAAGTCAACATCTCGGATGAAATGGCCAAAAGTGGCATCTGGAAGTCAGTCTCCAAGAGCTCTGAAGGCAACAAAGCTCTGAAACGCTGCAGCAGGTAAACAGCCTACACCTTCGATGACATCACCGGTTGAGGCTGGCTGTGATTGATTCAAGCTGCAGGCTGGATGGATTTGAAACTTTGGCTAAAATATTTCAGGATGAAACTAAGAAATGTGAACAGCACAGTCAAAACCAGCAAATATAAACGTTTTAGTCAGAGTCAGAGTCAAGTTTTTTTTAATTACCAAGAAGGATGTTGCTGCTGCGGCTCTGTTGCCATGGTGACGCTGTTCTCTCTCTCTCTCTCTCCCTCTCCCAGTCAGGAGAAGCTGGCGAGTGTCCAGATAAATGTGGAGAACGAGGACGGTCGGAGAGTCGTTGACACCGAGACGGCATTATGAGCCCCTGTTGGTTGGAGGGAGGGAGGAGCCTCCTTCTGTGATGTCACAGCGAGGGGATACATCTCAAGAGGACCAATCAGCTCCCACCTCTCGCTGCACTTCTCCTGCATCTACTCTAGAGAGGAGATGTTTTATTTTCTCATCGTTTTATGGTGAATCACGTGGACTCCACCTCTGGGAGCAAACATGGCTGGAGACGACCTCCTCAGGCTGCTCGGTCTGGTTTTTACCAGAACGGTCTGCTGCAGCGCTGTGATTGGCTGACAGACTCCAGCGCTTAGTTTGAACTGTTGAAGTTCAGTTCTGGACTCTTCACCTCCAACGGATCCGTAGAAGGACCCACCTTTTATTTAATGTGCGTGCGTGTGTGCGCGGGCAGCCACTGCTGTGCCTCACCTTGTTGCCTGAATCCGTCACAGCAGCTGATGTCTGACTTTCTTTGTTAGTTCTCTATCAATTACTTCTGGGATCGATGATCCGATCGGAGCGAGTTTGTCTCATCTGAAACATCAGATTCCAGATGGCGACACACCAGAAACTCAAAAACAGTCCTCACTTGTTCACGAATCATTTAAATTCAGTTTTTGGTTTGAAAGAAGCATCATTTAACATATTTAAGAAAACACGGTTGACCAAAGTGTTGTTCAATAAAATAAATCATTTAAAGACAAACGGGCTGTTAGAGAATATTTATTCTGCTTTTTCTGACTTCAAAGGTTCAAATTCGTCTTCAGCTGTCACAAACATCTAAGCTCCAATCACAGATCAATCCAGCACAGGCTTCCCTCTCAAACACCAGCGTCCAGCTTGAAGAAAGCGATCGATTGATCAGTGTTTGTGACACATCAGAATCTATCAATAACCATCACATTCTACTTTCAGTTCAGTCAGCTTTATTTATACAGCAGAACATGTCCTTTCAATTCAGTTCATCCTGTTCCAAATTAGTACAAACCAATAAAATAATAATTATTGATCACTGAGGAAAACAACAGATTGTGGGGGTGTTTCAGGTCACCTGATCCATCTGTAACTATAAACTTTATCAAAAAGGAAGGTTTGAAGGTAGAGAAGGTGTCTGCTTCCTGAACACAAAGAACAGAGAGAAGAGAGACACAGACACACCATCAAAGGTACAAAAGACAAGATACATTAGTACAACTATCCATCAGCAGGGAATTAACACTTCTATGTATATATGCCTGGCACCTGGTTAGTTGGTGGACTACAGAGATGACTGTATAAACGGGTGTAGACAGCAGACACTGAGGGGGTCAGAGGGTGGGACTGCAGGCCGGCATGCAGCTCCTGAGGCACTGGTCTGCAGAACATGTACAGAAGTGAAAAAGAGAGGGCAGACCAGCACCACAAACCACGAGAACAATATACTTATGAGATACTCCACCCGTTTTCCAGCTAAGGACCATGGTCTTGGATTTAGAGGCACTGATGCTGATCCCAGATGCTCCACACTCGGCTGCGAACCACTCCAAAGACAGCTGAAGGTCTTGCCTGATGAAGGTAACACACTGCGACTCTGCATTTGGGGCCATGGAGAAATATGCTGCTTGACGTAAGTGTAACAGAATCTGTAATATCGCAGATGTTATTATATGAAAACTTATTATCTTAGAAAGACAATTCTGTTTAATATATTTGTGTGTATATATATATATATATATATATATATATATATATTGTTAATTGTATTTGTTAGGTGGTTGACAGATTTAGTAAGTTTATTCATCACAAAGCACCTTCAAACGTGACCAGACCACTGACACTGGTCCATAAAAGTCATGAACAGAGTCGGTCAGAAGGGGCAGCCTCGGCGAAGTCCGGCCCCCTTGGAAATGGGTCCGATTTACAGCCAACAAACGGACCAAACTGTGACACCGGACGTAGAGGGACCGGACAGCCCGTATAAAGGCTCGGAGACATTTTTACTCAGAAAAAACTATTCATAGAATAAAGGCAAACAATAATTTCTAACATGAAGATGAATGTAAAGTCATGTAAATCAATGTCCTTTTTAGATGATAGTTTAAAATATTTTTATTTCTAGTAATATAGCTTGTTTTGCCATTCGTTGTAACAACGGGATCTGGGTTTGTCTCCGAAGGTCCAGGATCAAAGGCTGCTGAATGGATCATGGTCTCGGGTCAACAATCCATCTTCTGCAAAGTGTGACGACCAACGATCCTCTGATCCCTGGTGGGAGCAGAGCCGGCAGCCACTTCAGCTGGCTGGGGAACCTTCGTCCTGGGACCATTGAAGGCCAGCCTGGGAGGGTCCAGTCCAAGCGCTGCTGCTCCAGGCTGCTCTGCCTGAACCACCTCGCTGGGCCGAGGCTAAATAAGCGATGCATGGCCGTGGTAGCTCTGGTGGAGCTCGGCCAGAGCCTCGAGTCCTTGTTTCAGATGTCTTTTCACTAGCATCCGAAATGAAGACAGATGTCTTCTGAGAGACATCTACCGTCACTCTGGTAGACGTAGTCAGCTTTTGTTACGTTGGAAAAGATGCAAAAGTCTTTGAAATCCATTTGGACGACCAGAATTCTAAAACTCTCTGGTATTTATTTGTTTTTAATTTACTGAACCTTCAGAGAGAACGTCCGTCAAACCAAATTTTGCATTTGTTTGTACAAACCTTCAGACTGAGATGGACGAGACTTTGACAGAGACCTCATTTGAAAGCACCTCCATATGCGGTTTGAATCCGACAAGCGTTTATACCCGCTTATCCATACAAACAACCACACACACACTCACACACACTCACAGGTTTTTGGACAGTGGGAAAAACCAGAGCAACTGGAGAAAACCCATCAACACACAGAGAGAACGGAGCCCAGATTTAAAGCATTCTTTCCCGGTTTTATCTTGGGATCAGTCTTTGTTTCTCGGTTTCTTGCTGAAGGGCTTGCGCATGACTCTGGCTACAGATGAGCAGAATCTTTTGAAGCCTGAGGGCTGCTTCAAGTGTTTCACAAAGCAGGAGACAACCATTTCATCTAGTGATGGGATCTCCAACTGTATCAAAGACAACAGATTTGATTCCTTACAGCTTAACTTTTTGCAGAGACTCTTGAAGATTTCCTTACTGAGTTGTCCCCAATTCACTGAGGACACTTTAATGTCTTGTTCTAAAATTTGAGCAAAGATTTTCAGAGCCAGGGGTCCCATGATGGGTTGTAGACAGGACTTGTTCACAGAGAAACTGAGGGAGGCCTTTGCAATGGCCCGCATGAAAAAGAGCTCAACTGTCATCAATACAGCTTGATAATTTCGAAACATTTTCTTGACAGTTTTATCCGGGGGGACTTCTGGGAAGTCCTCTTCAAGGGAAAAATCATCTAATGATTCTTTGTCCATGAGCGCCAACTCAGCCATGAAGTCTGCATCCTTGGTGATGTCAGGGGACTGTTGTCCAAGTAAAATTCGTTTGAATTGTTCTGGATCCATGGGGTCCATGTAGGTAGTGAATTCTTCATCCTGGGAGCTTTCTGGGAACTCTTCCTCAAGAATAGATTCCTCTGATTGAATGCGCATGGCCTCCAGCTCAGCCATGAAGTCTGCATCCTTGGTGACATCAAGGGACTGATGTGAAAGTAAAATTCGTTTGAATTGTTCTGGGTCCATGTCTGTAGTGATATCTTCATCCTGGGAGATTTCTGGGAACTTCCTCTTAAGGATAGATTCCTCTAATGATTGAATGTCCATGGCCTCCAGCTCAGCCATGAAGTCTGCATCCTTGGTGATATCAAGGGACTGATGTGCAAGTAAAATTTGTTTGAATTGTTCTGGGTCCATGTATGTAGTGAAATCTTTGTCCTGGGTGACATCAGGGTACTGCTCTTTAGGTACAACGTTCTTCCCAGACAAGACTTTAGAAGATTGCTTCTCAGGTTCAAGAAGTTCTGTTATCACTGGTAACGGTGTCTGTGTTGCAAATTTCTTATGGGAACAACAATCACCAGATTTTTCTTTCTTTATCTTCCTGTGCTTGTTCCTTTCTATTTTAACGCTGTCTTTTGGTTTGAAAGTTGGCTCCTCCAGATTCTTGATGTTATCACCACTAACATACTGAGGTCCACTGGTCTCCTCAGAGATGTTTTTCTGCTGGTGACTAATCATTGCTTCAGTTACAGTTATGCGTGCTGAGACTTGCATGTTTCACTGACCACAATACAAATGGAATAAACTCGTTCCTCCCCTCCTGGCTGCCTTTATAGCTTTCTCTTAAATGCGTCAAAGGAACACGATGACGTCAATAGGCCCCGCACAAGACTAGCGCAGCTGCCAAAACCAAAACAAACATCAACGGTAGCGGATTCTGGTTGCTATGACGACAGCGGCAGGCGAGTGATTTCACGTTGGGAACGCTCGTGGGTCCGCACATGCGCGTCTAAACGTCAATAGTTTGATTGATGTGAGTGACGTGAAAGTCTTCTAAGCTGAGCCACGAGCTGCTGGCTGAGGCGGAAGTAACTAATCGCAGTTACTGTAACGGACTACTTTTAAAGTCGTCAAGGTGACTTTTACGTCATGAGGTGAGAGTTTACTTGGAGGAAGAGCCTTTCTAGTCGGTCACTGAAGTCTGGAGTCCATTAACATCAGTTAATTGTGTTTCCTACCTTGAGAAGCTTTTCCAGATCCTCTCCGCAGGTTCCTTCAGCTGCTGCGGGTTTCTGGGTGTTTCTGTGAAATGAAACGTTTTGGTCCCAGTCTGCCAGAGCCGCTATGCAGACGATGTAGACGTATGGAGCCACTAGGGGGCGCCCAAGATCCGCTTCAATAGACAACAGTGATTGGTGCTCGGTAGAATCCGTGTGTGATGCGTTTTACTGGTTTGGATTGATCTGTACCGTCTGACACTTATGACACACGTCTTATCGGTCTACTGCTGATAGATATTTTTACTATTGTATCCTGTCTTGTACCTTTGACGGTGTGTCTATGTCTCTATTCTCTCTTTACTTCCTGCTCTACCCAGCTGGGTCCCCCCTTATGAGCCAGGTCCTGTCTGTCCAGCACAGGTGGAGGGCTGGTCCTGGTGGTCCTAAAAATTACAATCAGATCATGCTTACTAATTAATATTACTTTACAACTATTCACATCCAATCCTACTAAATATCCTCTTTTCAAGTACCAATACTGAAACATCTAACAGCAGAACTAGTAGAGCTGAAACCAGGACTAGTAGAGCTGAAACCAGGACTAGTCGAGCTGAGACCAGGACTAGTACAGCTGGGACCAGAACTAGTAGAGCTGAGACCAGGTCTAGTAGAGCTGAGACCAGGTCTAGTAGAACTGAGACCAGGACTAGTAGAACTGAGACCTGGGACACACCCACCTCATGTCCCACTGATTACTTTTACTTTACATTCTTTCTCATCAGGAAGCTAAAAGCGAGTTCATGTCCAGCTCCGGTCTGAATTAGGAATTCAAATGATAATAAAATATGTTGGATCAGACTGTCGATAAGGACCAGTGAAGGACACACTCCCTGGTGAGGTCGTCCGGGCATTTTCTACTGGGAGGAGAACCCGGGGGAGACCCAGGACTCACTGGGGGGACTATGTCTCTCGAATGGCATGGTAACGCCTTGGGATTTCCCCAGATGAGCCGGATGAAGTGGCCAGAGAGATGGACGTCTGGATTACCCTGCTTAGGGTCCTGCCCACATGACCCGACCCCCGGTTAGTGGGATGGACGGTAAAAATGTTAACCTTTCCTCTGATCGCTGTAATATCACAAAGATCAGGAGCATCCTCTCCCAGGGTGATGCTGAAAAACTATCTCAAGTGTTTGTATCTTCTAGACCAGATTACTGTAATGTGTTATTAGCAGGGTGTCCAAGTAATTCTCTGAATGTTTTCCAGCTGATCCAAAGAAATGCAGCAGCATGAGAGATCACGTCTCTCTTGTGTTCGCCTCCCTCCACTGGCTTCCCGGAAAACTCAGGATCCAATTCAAAATTTTATTACTTGTGTATAAAGTCCTAAACCTCCAAACTCCTGGTTATCTCCAAGACCTGATAGTTCCTTATGTTCCTAACAGAGTTCTCCGTTCTCAGAGTGCAGGTTTACTCGTAGTTCCTACATGATCCAAATGTAGATCTGGAGGACTGGTCTTCTGGTATCAGGAACCATCACTATGGAACCAACTTCCAGTTTGGGTTGAGGAGGCTGACACCACCTCCACCTTTTAAACCAAACTTCAAACATTTCTGTTTAGTAAAACATATAGTTAGTGTAAAGTTTATTGTGTTAGTACCAGTAGTCACTCCTGCAGCTGCAGGACCAGACTGGAGCAGCTGGTCTTCAACAGCTTCATCCTGGATCTGCTGCTGTAGACCTGCTGCAGGAGGACCCCAACATGATCCACTGACCTGGAGTCCCACCCTCTGACCACCTCAGTGTCTGCTGTCTACACCTGTTTATATAGTGGCCTCTGTAGTCCACCAACCAACCATGTATCAGTCATATGGACAGAAAACTCTTAGTTCTCCAGTTAACGGATAATTCATACTAATATATCTTGTTTTTTGTACCTTTGATGGTGTGTCTGTGTCTCTCTTCTCTCTGTTCTTAATCCTCTCATTCTTTTGTCTTTTCCTGCTCTACCCGGCTGGTCTTCAGCAGGAGGGTCCCCCCTTATGATCCAGGTCCTGATCCAGGTTTCTTCCCTCTTACAGGTGAGTTTTAACCTGCTGTTGATGTAATAATTGATCGGGAGTCATGGTTCTGGTCTCTGGAAACCACCTGGAGACAACTTGCATTGTAATAGATCCTGTATAAATAAAATTTAATATATATTTCATTTTGGCAACTACATCTGTGAGAGTTTGATACTGAACATTAATGACATGACACTAAACTGTAAAAAGACCCATTTTACACTCAGCTCCGTTGTAAAATGTCTCAAAGTAAACAATAAAAACAACTTTATGAACGCGTCTGAAAGTATGACAGAAAACACGATTCCAGAATAGATGTTTAATTTGGACAAGAATCCACAAGAAAACCAAACGGAGCTCTAAACTAGTGCAACATGATACTCAACAATGGAAAATGAGGACATTTTCAGGTTGTAAAAGTACACGGATACTTTGGAGAAACGTTTTGGAGTGTGTGTAGAGCGAGGTGTAAGTCTCCTGTGAGCTTTCTCTGATGTCACCGTCCTGCTCAGGGGCGTAAAGGCGTTTATTTATTTATTTTTTTTTGCAAAACTGATGCTAAAAGTAAAGTGTGAAAGCTTTTATCCTGTTGCCAAGCAACAGCTGGACAAACCAGGTCAACAAAACTGAGTACTGAAAGTCAGAAAGATGGATAAGATGCACTTTATTGATCCCAGAATTTGGAAATTATTGGGCAGCAGCAGCATAACATACAAGGAACAGACAGTGACAGACTCAAAATAGAATCTAAAAATATAAAAAAGGTAGAAATGTACTATCTGAAAAAGTCCACACACATTTACAACATATACATTTGAGTTAGTAAGTGTGCAGCAGAGGTCAAGAGCAGTGTGCAAAAGATGAATAAATTAAAATGAATTATTGTAGAAGGTTATGGGATGAGGTAGGAAAGGTTTCCTCCGTCTGTCCTTTTGACATCGGAGCTGAAGCTGTCTGCAGGAGAAGGTGCTCTGCTGTCTGTCCAGTACAGGTGGAGGGCTGGTCCTGGTGGTCCTTGTGAAGGACAGTTTCTTCAGTGTCCACCCCTCCACCACGGTCTCAAAGTTCTCCAGCTGGAGACCGATCACACAGCCAGCTTTCCTGATGATCCCGTTTTGTCTGTGGGTGTCTCTGGCTCTGATGCTGCTCCCCTAACAGACAGATGAAAAAAGATGATGCTGGAGACAACAGACTGATGAAAGATCTCCAACATTTTGTTGCATACATTAAAGGATTTGAGCCTCCTCAGAAAGTAGAGTCTACTCATTCCTTCCCTGTACACAGACTTGGTGTTAGATCTCCAGTCCGGCCTGCTGTCAATCACGACACCCACCAGGATCATCTGTAGTCAGAAATCCTCCTCCTCCACCACCAGGGTCACTGCAGGATCAAAACCATGTTTTATACATTAGTGAATATATACTGTCAAAGGTTTTTGTTGACACATTTAGTGAGCTTATTCATCACAAAGCACCTGAAAACGCGATCAACCCACTGATGCTTGTTAAAGTAATGAACTAGTGAAATTGCAGTGGGCGTGTCCAACACGGTCTCGGTACACCGCCGTGGGGCACAATTACGACGGACCCATGCTGAGACCATCCAGTTAAAATATTGTGAAGACTTACATCAGTACATAATACACGTTTTGGGGGATGGTAAGACTGTTGTATACAGTCTTGGATGCGCTGCGGCTTTTATTTTGACGGTGCACCAAAATTATTTATATGTAGTGGAAACTCTGCATTTAATTTTACACAGACAAATGAGAGGCTACGCACAACTGTAGAGTCTGGTGTGGGCCCGCTGGACTTTTCATGCCAGACATGCTACTGGAACCACATCATCTGCAAAAAACAGAGACCCGGTTCTGAGGCCACCAAACCAGACCCTCTCCTCTCCTCGACTGCACCTAGAAATTCTGGTATTTGTTAGATGGTTGACAGATTTAGTAAGTTTATTCATCACAAAGCACCTTCAAACGTGACCAGACCACTGACACTGGTCCATAAAAGTCATGAACAGAGTCGGTCAGAAAGGGCAGCCTCGGCGAAGTCCAGCCCCCTTGGAAATGGGTCCGATTTACAGCCAACAAATGGACCAAACTGTGACACCGGACGTAGAGGGACCGGACAGCCCGTATAAAGGCTCGGAGACATTTTTACTCAGAAAAAACTATTCATAGAATAAAGGCAAACAATAATTTCTAACATGAAGATGAATGTAAAGTCATGTAAGTCAATGTCCTTTTAGATGATAGTTTAAAATATTTTTATTTCTAGTAATATAGCTTGTTGTGCCATTAGTTGTAACAACGGTATCTGGGTTTGTCTCCGAAGGTCCAGGATCAAAGGCTGCTGAATGGATCGTGGTCTCGGGTCAACAATCCATCTTCTGCCAAGTGTGACGACCAACGATCCTCTGATCCCTGGTGGGAGCAGAGCCGGCAGCCACTTCAGCTGGCTGGGGAACCTTCGTCCTGGGACCGTTGAAGGCCAGCCTGGGAGGGTCCAGTCCAAGCGCTGCTGCTCCAGGCTGCTCTGCCTGAACCACCTCGCTGGGCCGAGGCTAAACCAGCGATGCATGGCCGTGGTAGCTCTGGTGGAGCTCGGCCAGAGCCTTGAGTCCGACAAGCGTTTATACCCGCTTATCCGTACAAACAACCACACACACACTCACACACACTCACAGGTTTTTGGACAGTGGGAAAAACCAGAGCAACTGGAGAAAACCCATCAACACACAGAGAGAACGGAGCCCAGATTTAAAGCATTCTTTGCCGGTTTTATCTTGGGATCAGTCTTTGTTTCTTGGTTTCTTGCTGAAGGGCTTGCGCATGACTCTGGCTACAGATGAGCAGAATCTTTTGAAGCCTGAGGGCTGCTTCAAGTGTTTCACAAAGCAGGAGACAACCATTTCATCTAGTGATGGGATCTCCAACTGTATCAAAGACAACAGATTTGATTCCTTACAGCTTAACTTTTTGCAGAGACTCTTGAAGATTTCCTTACTGAGTTGTCCCCAATTCACTGAGGACACTTTAATGTCTTGTTCTAAAATTTGAGCAAAGATTTTCAGAGCCAGGGGTCCCATGATGGGTTGTAGACAGGACTTGTTCACAGAGAAACTGAGGGAGGCCTTTGCAATGGCCCGCATGAAAAAGAGCTCAACTGTCATCAATACAGCTTGATAATTTCGAAACATTTTCTTGACAGTTTTATCCGGGGGGACTTCTGGGAAGTCCTCTTCAAGGGAAAAATCATCTAATGATTCTTTGTCCATGAGCGCCAACTCAGCCATGAAGTCTGCATCCTTGGTGATGTCAGGGGACTGTTGTCCAAGTAAAATTCGTTTGAATTGTTCTGGATCCATGGGGTCCATGTAGGTAGTGAATTCTTCATCCTGGGAGCTTTCTGGGAACTCTTCCTCAAGAATAGATTCCTCTGATTGAATGTGCATGGCCTCCAGCTCAGCCATCAAGTCTGCATCGTTGGTGACATCAAGGGACTGATGTGAAAGTAAAATTCGTTTGAATTGTTCTGGGTCCATGGGGTCCATGTCTGTAGTGATATCTTCATCCTGGGAGATTTCTGGGAACTCCTCCTTAAGGATAGATTCCTCTAATGATTGAATGTCCATGGCCTCCAGCTCAGCCATGAAGTCTCCATCCTTGGTGACATCAAGGGTCTGATGTGCAAGTAAAATTTGTTTGAATTGTTCTGGGTCCATGTATGTAGTGAAATCTTTGTCCTGGGTGACATCAGGGTACTGCTCTTTAGGTACAATGTTCTTCCCAGACAAGACTTTAGAAGATTGCTTCTCAGGTTCAAGAAGTTCTGTTATCACTGGTAACTGTGTCTGTGTTGCAAATTTCTTATGGGAACGACAATCACCAGATTTTTCTTTCTTTATCCTCCTCTGCTTGTTCCTTTCTATTTTAACGCTGTCTTTTGGTTTGAAAGTTGGCTCCTCCAGATTCTTGATGTTATCACCACTAACATACTGAGGTCCACTGGTCTCCTCAGAGATGTTTTTCTGCTGGTGACTAATCATTGCTTCAGTTACAGTTATGCGTGCTGAGACTTGCATGTTTCACTGACCACAATACAAATGGAATAAACTCGTTCCTCCCCTCCTGGCTGCCTTTATAGCTTTCTCTTAAATGCGTCAAAGGAACACGATGACGTCAATAGGCCCCGCACAAGACTAGCGCAGCTGACAAAACCAAAACAAACACCAACGGTAGCGGATTCTGGTTGCTATGACGACAGCGGCAGGCGAGTGCTTTCACGTTGGGAACGCTCGTGGGTCCGCACATGCGCGTCTAAACGTCAATAGTTTGATTGATGTGAGTGACGTGAAAGTCTTCTAAGCTGAGCCACGAGCTGCTGGCTGAGGCGGAAGTGACTAATCGCAGTTACTGTAACGGACTACTTTTAAAGTCGTCAAGTTGACTTTTACGTCATGAGGTGAGAGTTTACTTGGAGGAAGAGCCTTTCTAGTCAGTGACTGAGGTCTGGAGTCCATTAACATCAGTTAACTGTGTTTCCTACCTTGAGAAGCTTTTCCAGATCCTCTCCGCAGGTTCCTTCAGCTGCTGCGGGTTTCTGGGTGTTTCTGTGTTCAGTAAAATGAAACGTTTTAGTCCCAGTCTGCCAGAGCAGCTATGCAGACGATGTAGACGTATGGAGCCACTAGGGGGCGCCCAAGATCCGCTTCAATAGACAACAGTTATTGGTGCTCGGTAGAATCCGTGTGTGATGCGTTTTACTGGTTTGGATTGATCTGTACCGTCTGACACTTATGACACACGTCTTATCGGTCTACTGCTGATAGATAATTTTACTATTGTATACTGTCTTGTACCTTTGACGGTGTGTCTATGCCTCTATTCTCTCTTTACTTTCTGCTCTACCCGGCCACCCCCCCCCCCTTATGAGCCAGGTCCTGATCCAGGTTTCTTCCCTCTTAAAGGGGAGTTTTCCCTCGCCACTGTTTGGCTTAAGGTTTTTCTCCCACTAGGAAGTTTTTACCTGCCGTTTTTTATGTAATAATTGCTCATGTTTAATGGGAATTTTTTTATGGTGACATTTATTAAAACAAATTAAAGCAAACGGGACATAAAACCATGTGATCAATACTTGGCGCCGCTGACTCAGCGGCCTCTGACTCCATCTGTAGTTGGTTGTCCACCACTTTAAGTGAAACCATTATGTCCTCCAGACTCCTCAGGGCTACCAGGACTCGTACCTCAGGCAGCCGACCCAGGAACGCTCAGAGGTCGGCCCCCAACACGCCTTCGCCTACGACGCTGTCTGGGTCGCTGCCACAGCTCTGAGTCAGGTGATGGAGGCGGTGAAACACCGACAGAAGTACAGCACTCAGAGGAACGTGAGGGTCAGTGAGGAGGAGGAGCTGAAGATGCTGCTGGAGGCCATGAAGAAGACTCAGTTTGAAGGCGTCACCGTGAGCACATCTGACACAAACACGGAACCGTTTGACGACCCGTTAAGGACTCTGGACTCCATCTCTCAGGAATTCTCCTGAGAGATGGAGTCCAATCCTGCCACTGATCTGGTGAGCTCGCCACGTGGTATATCAGGGTGAGCAGAGATGGAATTAAAATTCAGTCAAAAAAAGAAAAAACAAAAAAAAAAACAGAAATGTTGACTTTTATTAAATTATATATTTGCAAAAGAAAAAAATTGGAATTTGGGACCTTTTAAACATGTTAATTTTCTGAGAGAAGTCAAATTTTTTAGCTTTTATCAATTCCCAAATGTGAAAAAGAACCCTTTCAGATCTCCACCCAGATGCTCCACATCTGAAAACTGGTTCAAGTTCGTCATGAAGATGGACTTGAATGGTCCTGTTTGGGTGTCTACCAGAGTCTGACGTCACACACTGGTCCTGAAGACCGACTCTGAACCCAGTCTTTCAGAGTTTGTCTGAAAGGGTTTGTATACGTGAGGGTTTTGATGAAGCACATGACTTCACCTCCAAATACATCTGTTTTTATTGAAACAAATCTATGGGAGAAGGCAGGTGAAGGTAAGAGACCAGGAGACTCAGACTGGTCAGACTGAGCTCATCTGACCACAACCTTCCAACTTCAGAGTTCAAACCAACAAAGCAAGAAAACGCACGTATCCTCCACCAACCAATAGGGTTTGGATCTGACGACGTACATAAAATCCCCTTAAATCCTCCGTACAGTTCTCGTGGCAACTATGAAGACTAAAACTGTTCTTTTAACCAGACTGGAAATGTGTTTTTCTGCTGTAAAGTTGGACATTAAACATGGAAATCAATGGCTCCTGGTCCTGGTGGTCGTTGGAGGAACCGTGGGCCTGAATCCGGACCCCGGTGGGCGGTGGACCCCGGAGGGGTGTGGTCTTTTGATTGAGAGCTGTCCTTTTAGCTACGTAGCACTTCTGAGCTGTGGATAAAGACCTGACGCAACACAATCATCCATATTTTAAAGAGCACATGTCCTGTTGGGTTTATTTTATCAACAGACCGCTGTGACTAGTTTGAGGTGGGTCTGGAAGGATGAAACAGCTTCTAGGTTAGATTTCTACTGTCACCCCTGAAACAACAGCAGGAGGTCTTGTTGCTTTCTTTCCCCGGCAGCTCAGCAGCTCCTCAAACTCGGACGGCTGAAAGAGCCAGGAGTCCTGGTCAACCATGTCAGGGTCCTTCACATTCATCCTGTGCTCTTCTAAAAAATGGAACAGATTAATGCATCACTACAGATCATCAAAGGGTTTGAACCTTGCATAAGAACCCCTAAAATATAGAACCTGTCAATCCTGCAGATCCAGGACCAGCTAGAGACCAGACGTTGATCCGTCTGCAGCACCATCATGTCAGTCTCCTTCTGTACGTCGTTGTGGCTTCAGCTGCTGGTGCAACCATCTTCATCACTCTGACCGTCCTCTGCTTCGTCGTCTTCAACCACAAACGCTGGTATGTTTCCATAGATCACCTGCATGTACAACCTCAGCCGTCCCACTGAGGTGTTCGTCTGTCAACCTCCAGGACACTGACTTCCGGCTCCACCTCCCCGGACCTGCTGCTCCTGCTCGGTGTCCTGCTCTCCTCCTGCTCGGTGCTGCTCTCCGGCCTTGATGGAGCCTCGCTTTCAGACTGGACCTTTGAGATCTTCTGTTCTGTGAGTTCAAAGTGAATCTGAAGTCCAGGAAGCTTCACTTGACAGGAATAAAACCAGGAGAACAGCAGCTGTGAAGAGGCTGTTGAGCTTCTCCTCAAAATCAGCTCAACAGCCATAAATGACACTGAAATTATTAAGACCCCCCCAGTTACACCTGAAAAAACAAACAAACAAAAAAAAAAACAACAAGACAACAAGAACAACAGGGGACATAGATTCATTTCATGTCCCAAAAACCAGGTCCTGTGACCGGGGATCGAAATGCCGAGGTTCACGCCTCCCCCAGTGGCATGTGTGGTCCATCCCTCAGGTGGTGAGCTCACCTGAGGGTGAAGCCAGGTCATTCTATCAGGCTTAGCCCAACTAAGTCCCATTGGTGCCGGTTTCAAACAAGCCCCTCCCTCAGGTGTGGCTCTAGGGTGGGACCCCCAATAACCCACAGAAAATGAGACGTTTACATCTTCCTGTTAACCTACGAAGATCTGCTCAGTTTCAAACACTTGATCACATCTGCACATCTGGAGCAGATAGATAATGATGTGCTAGTAAGAATTTAATGTTAATTTATGAAATTTCTTCAATGCAGGTATTTTATTAGGTTTTCCAGTCATTTAGGTTTTATTCTTAACAACAATTAATGATTTAGCGCCTCAGACCTAGAGCTCCTGGAGCTCCGGCCAGGCGTGCTGGAGCTCCGGCCAGGCGTGCTGGAGCTCCGGCCAGGCGTGCTGAGGGGGACATTCATTTCTTTAAGTTAGTTTCTTGCAGCTCAGATTCAGTAATTCTTGACAGCACAGTCGTGGATTTCAGACTGAGATCCTCTGATGGTTGAGAGCACTGACGTTCTGATTCTGGACCTGTTGTGGATGCGGTGCTGTGTTCTGGTCCTGCACGTCCGTCTGTGGACTCTCTCCGTGGGACACTCTGTGGGCTTCGCTGTGCTCTTCACTAAAACATGGAGAATCTACTCACTCTGCACCATCAAACAGAAGGTAAAACATGGAACTGAAGTCTGGTTTTATACTCAAACTCAAGTGTGTTGTTGTAAGGAGACAAAGACCCAAGTGACTGATGGGAAATGTGATGTTCATGAGGATTCTTGAACATTTTTGTTTTGCATCCATATACACAAGATAAAGAAATATCTTTCAACCAAAAAGTGCAGTGCAGGACACCACTGTAGATAAAATAAAATAATAAAAATCAATACAAAACAGTCCAGACTGGTTATCTGTCTGTGTCTGGAGACAAATGTTAATAAAAGCTGCACACAGTCAAATTCAAAAGTACATCCTCTTTTAATCCTATCTTCTTTAAAGTAAAAACATTAATAAAATAAAACTGAAGCCAAGAAGAAAATAAAAGAAAACTCATGTGAAAAGTACCAAAAGTACTCCCTTCCTGCTTCCACAGGATTTGAGAGTTGCAGACAGGTGCTGGATCGTCATCATTAATGACCTGGTCATTAGCTGGTGTGAAGACCTCTAGAACAGCAGATGTTCTAGTCTGGACCATTCAGGTGTACATTAACACAAGGCCAAGAGGGAAAAACATTACCAGTAGTTTCAGAAAAGCAATTATATGATTATAAAACCATTTTCAAACTATGTGGAGTTTAATGTCCCACATGGAAACCAAAGTGTTTGATTGGTCAAAGTTAAACATAGCTTCCAACTGCTCCTTTATCGTGACTTAAAACAAATAGGAGGGGTCACGCGTCATTTGCCCTGCAGACACAGACTGTCCCACAGTCTGAGAATCACTGGTACTGCTGAGACAGATGGTATAAAAAGAACTGAAGAAACCCTCTGACATCACCTACAGGTTTTATGGAGAGAGAGTGCGAAGCCCAGTTTTTCCAGACTCGGGAGAAGGCGACTGTCAAAATCTGGTTTGTCCAAAACTAGAGAAATGGGTCCATGGAACAAGCCCGGCAGTCCGTTGGAACGCACCCGTTTTTCTCAGCTCAGTTGGAGCGTGTCCTGGTGGAGGTCTGAACAAAAACAGTCAAGTCAGCTGGAGAAGCAGACTATTCAGACCGCTGCCAGAGCTAGTGGCCGCCAAGCTGCAGGCCGTCCTGCAGGGATTCCTCCGGTTAGACCTGCGTCACAGCTTAGGGACAGATGCCGAGCTTTATTCAAGCTCAGGAGTAAAAGTTTGCATCACGATCAACTTTGTAAACCGCAAAATCAAGAGACAGATTTTAGTCTCTAATGGAGACTGAAATTAGGTTAGTTTAAATCTTAGTTTGTTTTCCACGTACTGACTTATGATAAAAGTAAGATGAAAGAATCCTGAATCCTATCAATAGTGCCACACAGTACAAACATCTTTTATTCTTTAGTTTTAGAAAAAGTAATTAAAAAAGTAAAGCCATTAAAAAAAAAAAAGGCACGAAATGAAAGGGCTCTTTACATCATCTTGTTTCATGTCAATTATACATTTAAATACTCACCGTCAAGAACTGAAATTATGACTCAGACATTCAACATCGGTGTTGTGATATTAAACGATTTTCTCACTATTTCACAAGTTCAAATTCACGAGTTTCAAATGTCAGAAGAATATCAAGGAACAAGTGGTGCTGACATTTCCCTCGTATGACCTGAACACTGTTGTTCTTCGGCTTCAGTCAAGTTTATGTGAACTAACTAAGTCGATTTAGTGATCTCAACTTGAACCAGACTCAGATTCACAAATCTAACTTGATTTGTCCTTAAAGACAAAGTAAACTGTAACAAAGATTCAGATTTTTGTTGATTTTATTATTCATTTATTTGGTGATTCCCAAATCCAGCCTGTATTTCCCTCTTCCTCATTGATCAACTTAAACTCCATCATCCTGGAGTTTTACTGAACAGGAGCCTCAAGAATCCAGAAATGAACCCCGTCTAGCTGCCAAGTCTGTGGAGAGGCTTTCGTGTTTTGTTTTTATTTTGTGTGTGGGATGACCTTCAATGTGCCTGAGATGTTCAGGTGCGTCCTCACCTGTAGGGCTGGCTGAAGTTAGCCTGACAGTGGCTGACGTTTCCTTGTACGAACACAGGCGTCATGAGCAGCACAGGTAGCAGGCTGCGAACACGGACAGGAGAAAAGACACCGTCATCACTGTCACCTGTCAGCACAGGTGTGACTGAACCACATCCAGGTAGACGAGAACTCACCATGATAACAGCGCTGTGATTTTAGCTGCTGTGCTAACTCTGTTGGAAAACTGGAAACAGAGACAACAAGGAATATTCAAGGTCAAAAAAAGGGATACACCTGAACTTGTTCAAGAAACAACTGAAGATGTCGGTCTGGGTGGTCTAGATGTCGGTCTGGGTGGTCTAGACGTCGGTCTGGATGGTCTAGACGGTGGTCTGGATGGTCTAGGTGGTGTTATAGATGGTCTAGATGTGCGTCTGGATGGTCTAGATGTGGGTCTGGATGGTCTAGATGGTCTAGATGTGGGTCTGGATGGTCTAGATGTGGGTCTGGATGGTCTAGATGTCAGTCTGGATGGTCTAGATGGTGTTATAGATGGTCTAGATGTCGGTTTGGATGGTCTAGATGGTGTTATGGAAGCTCTAGATGGTGTTATGGATGGTCTGGACGTCTGTTTGGATGGTCTAGACGTCGGTCTGGATGGTCTTGACGTCGGTCTGGATAGTCTAGATGGTGGTCTGGATGGTCTAGATGGTGTTATAGATGGTCTAGATGGTGTTATAGATGGTCTAGATGTGGGTCTGGATGGTCTAGACGTCGGTCTGGATGGTCTAGATGGTGGTCTGGATGGTCTAGATGGTCTAGATGGTCTAGATGTGGGTCTGGATGGTCTAGACGTTGGTCTGGATGGTCTAGATGGTGGTCTGGATGGTCTAGATGGTATAGATGGTCTAGATGTGGGTCTGGATGGTCTAGATGTGGGTCTGGATGGTCTAGATGTGGGTCTGGATGGTCTAGATGGTGTTATAGATGGTCTAGATGTCGGTTTGGATGGTCTAGATGGTGTTGTGGATGGTCTGGATGTCGCTTTGGATGGTCTAGATGTTGGTTTGGATGGTCTAGATGTCGGTTTGGATGGTCTACATGGTGGTCTGGATGGTCTAGATGGTGGTCTAGGCGTACTTGTACAGAGTATCCACTCAGACAGCTGTAGAACTTCTCCCTGATGCCTTTGTAGAGGTTCCACACATAGTTGAGAGTGTAGAAGAAGGAGGCCATGTATAGAACCTGAAACACAGATTGTAATGAAGCAACATCTCACGTTCAGCTGAGCTGTAAGTCCACCCCCCCCCCATCTGAATGTTCCCACTCTCCAGCCAACGGAGAGTTAAACCAGCGGCTGACACGGACTAGATGCTTTTGAACAATACATTTAGGTCAGGAATGTTTTCTGGGGTTTCTCCACTCCCCTCTGCCCTGGTTCTGCTGCTCCACATCATCCCTATAATGATCCAGTTTAGGATCAGTTCTGACCTCAGACCGCGGGAAAGAACGGACCTATAGCCATCTGTTCATCCAAAAGGTCTCAACATGTCAACTGTGGGCGACTGTTTCAAATCCGACCTGAACCAAACGGAGCGAGTGAAGCTGAAATGTAGAAAATTCATTCAGATGGTAAAACAGCAGTCTCCTGACTGATCATTGTGACTGGAAGTCCACCTTCAACCTTCAGCTCCTTTAGATCTCCTAATCACTCCTCCTTACTACAGTTTCATGAATTAATGTGAAACTGTGCCCCCATATGCACTGGAATATAAGACAAACAGTTACGTTTTCAACCTTCACACTGAAATATTGTCTTGGCTGTTAATTGACACCCACATCAAGGTTTTTGCCGCAGTTTTATTTTTAAGGAGGAAGTGGAGATTTTCCAGACATCAAATTATCAGGAGGAAGCAGCACCAGCTCCCTGGTGAAGCAGTTATTTTAAGATACTGGAAATCCCTCAACATCCTCAAACATTGTTAAAAAGTTTTTTCAACTTTCCACCAAAACACCTTGCAGCAGCCTCTATGTGAACCTGAACTCCTGGACTTCTGGCTCAGAGTGTGTGAAGGTCCCCGTGCTGCTGCGACTGCTCTGAATGGGGTTACCTGTTCGATGATATGCAGGTTGTAGCACTGTGTGTTCAGGCTGCTGCAGCGCTGAGAGAAGAGGACGGCTCCGATCAGCCAGCTGACGGCCAGCAGCAGGTCGGTCACGCTGAGCAGGAACAGAGGCTGCAACTGCAGCACAGCAGAGAAACACGGCGTTGTGGCAGCATGAAGCAGGTACGGCGGAGTGGGAAACGCCTCATTCAGACCACACATTTACATCCACCCATTTACGTGCTCCAGCAGGAAACAAATTCACAGCTGGAAGATTTATCTCATCCAGTGTTTTCTTTCAGAACAAGAGTTAAATCAACTTTAAGCTGTGTATTACATAACTGTCCAATATTTGTTTGTTTTTTTTTTACCTTCTTTAAATGTGAAATATCATATTACTACTGAAGGTGACAGTAAACTGTCCAGGAGACAACCAGACGTCCAGATGTGCCCCTGGACGCCGACATGGGGAGGTGTTTTGGGCATGTCCAGTAAGGCGGAGGCCCTAAGGAAGACCCAGGACCTATTGGACATGTCTGAAACCCCTCCCCAGGAAGGCTTCCAGGAGACATCCTAACCTGAGGAACCACCTCAAGTGTCTCCTCTGGATGTGGAGGAGCAGTGACTGAGTCTCTCCTAGACAACTGAACTTCTCCTCCTCTCTTGGGAGAGTCCAGCCATCCTGCGGCTGAAAAGCTGAATATTTTGAGGAGTTAAGATGAGGTTATGCTGGGCTCAGGTATTATTTCCAACAGGTCGTCCATGCCAACAAAGTACAAAGAAAGTGAAGTGCTGAACTGACCTCCGGCTTCTTGCTGAGTCTCTGCAGCATCAGACACACGATGATGGAGCCTGAACCCAGAATACTGCAAACACAAGCACACACACACAAATCAAAGTTTGTCTGGACAAACGATCTGGTCACAGGACTTCAGGCTCTCTGGAGGTTGCTCTCCTCCTGCTGAGTGAACTCTCATCCTTAACCAGTGTAAATGAGGCAGAAATGAAAGCTTGGTGTGATGCAGAGCCTCTTAATGAGAGTGAAACATTCACACAACTGAATGTTCAGCCGAACAGCTGAAACAAAAAGTTTACAGAGCGGTGGCCCTCTGTTACAGGAACTTCTGTGTGCAAAACAATGACAGAGGATCTCCATGTTGTCAACAGAGATTCATGTCTTCTTCTGCAGAGCAGAATATCATGAACATCAAAAGAATCTGGAGGATTTTAAGTCTTAACTGAGCAAACGTGATCTCTGATCCCTCGGACGACACTGCATCATAAACCGTCATTCATCAAAAGCTGATAGAACCACATGGTGAAGGGTCACCATGGAAACCTTCGGCAACGCTACAATACAGAGCTGCATTCACAAACAATAGTTAAAACTTAACTATGGCAAAAAAAGAGACCGTGTGATGTGCTTGTGTGGCACTGTGGAATAGAGGAATAGTAGCCCCCCCATTTTTTTTGATGCTTAAGGTCATGTTTAATCATTGAAATTACTGTTAAGGCCTATTGCACTATTGACAGGTGTAGTATAAGTTTCGCCAGCAGAGGGCGCTCAGTGCAGTAAGTACCAGTGGCTGACGCTCTGGCCAGCAGAACAAGTTGGTCAGTCGTTACAGGCGCAGTTTGGGAGACGACGCACAAAGTAGCTCCTGTAACCTGCTGTTGTTTATATTTTGCAGTGTTCAGCAAAATAAATATGTTGCACGGAAGATGAGTTGGCCCATCAATCAAGCAGTGTAACACTTGTCCAGAGGAGACATCCCTGGACTCTGAGGGATCTGGTTGGGATGATCAGAGGAACTGTGTCCTGACTGACTGCCAGCGTTTATACAATTCGCTTGTGTCACAGCGATAATGCTCCCTTTCCATGGAAATCAAGGAGGCGTGCTCATCAAAGATGAGGTCAGCACAACTTCATGGAAGTGAAAGCATCCACCGTGCGGTGAGGGTGTCAAACAATCAAAGTCGACATTGAGGGTTTTTTGTGCCTTGTTGCAGTTGACAGTCAAGGAAGTTTCTCAGGTTTTTAGTTCTGGTGCTAGTTTAGGAATAGAGTCTGAGAAAACTTCTTCTGTAATAAAAACCCCGGAGGACAAATTGGTGGCTGTGACAAGTTTCCCACTTCTATATGATCCCTCGCTGCTGCCCATCGGGACAATGGGCAGAGAAATGAAGCTTGGGGGAAGGAGGTGGGTTGAAAGCACAACTATTTCAATAACTATTTGTTGTTATTGCAACAACAAAACAGCAAAGTTAAAATAAGCTGGTAATGTGGCGGAAAGAAAGATATTACAAAGAGCTAGAAGTGTTACTGTACCAACTCAACTGTGGTGTTTTCAGCAACTGAGGATGATGAGGAGGAAGCTGTACTGACCTGAGCACGGCCATCATCAGCTGGATCCACCCGATGGCCTCATAGACCTGCAGACAAACATGCGTCAGAGACCATCAACCACTAACGTGATGGACAAACACGGCAGTGCAGAAGATCAAATAAGACAAGATTAACTCTCACAGGCCGGTCAATGAGATACTAGAAGGTGTCAAATAGTTTCAGTAACATCTGCCCTTGAGAGGAAAAGCTGGACCTCCTAAAACCCAGGTAGATTCCACTCAGAGTCCATTTGGACAAACAGGGGTTCCACCACCTGGATCCTGGACACGAACCCACCCAGGACCCATTTTGCAGAACACTTTGAATTCATATGGACCCACATAGAAAAACTATCTGCATTTTCCAGGATAAAACCTTTGGTGGCTTCGATGTGGGTCTGTTAAAACTGAACATTAGCAGACTTCCTCAGTTTAAACTAACATGATCTGCAGATGTATGAAGGTGAAAGTGTTAAAAATAAGATCAAAAACTGTGGGTGGTACGCAAAAACCCCTAAGGAAGTGATTCGGCCTGAAGAAACACCGCGAAGTGCAGCTGACGCTCAGCTCACACAGAAACTGATTTTCAGTTGCTTTCACTACATTTTAGACTGGGTCTAAGACATCAGCCGACCAATAAGAAAGTGCATCACTTTATCGGTGACTAAAGAGCAACAAGTGAATGCTGAGAGTTTGTAAAGAAAAAATATTTACTTGGTCACTGACTATGAGGATACAATGACCTGATGGTGATGTCAGAGATCCGGTCTGATGTTGTCCTAGTATCTGGATTTGCTTTGGGATGACAGGCCAGATCCATGAGGCTGATCTAACCATGACAGTTCTACATGTCAGACACTTCCTGCAGCTGCAAGAGGCAAGAAAATATTTGTGAAGCCTTGAAACTAACCGCTTTCCTACATTAATTTAGCATACATGTTATGAGAGCTTCATCTGAGCCGCAATAATAAGATAATGTGTTGGGTGAAATCACGTATAAATAAATCTAAGCTGATCACCATGAGACGTGGAGTCCCTCTGGGCTCTATTCTTGGTCTGCTGATGTTCAGCCTGTACATGCTTCTTCCAGCGATCATCTATGAGCGCCGAGTGAGTGAAGAGCTGGAGGGAATCAAACTTACTTCCACTACATAAAGCCAAGACAGTATCTGGCAAAAAATGGACACGGTGAAGTGATTTTATCATTTACTATTTGACTAATTTCCTTTTGTCTTGATGGATCTTCGCCCTTGTTTTTTCTCTCTCATATGTTCGGATGCATTCTGGTGTAAAATAATGAACATCAAAGTGGGTGTGTCCAATTCATCTACCCAGTCTGTCACATACAATTATGATTTACTGTGTTTTATTGAAAATGTTTTCTTCCAAGTGTAGAAATGCAGAACTAATTAAAAATATTTAATTAGTTAAGGGTTCCCATGCACTCTCTTGTCCTTTTTCTTTTTTACTAGCCCTAACACGTCCCTGTGCACTCTCAGCTGGCCTCATCCAGATTTCTCCTTAAATGCTTAACTCAAGGTAACCGACTTGCTTTTCTTGAAGACGGCTCACCGTCCATCCAGCAAGAACCTAAAAAAAGGAAATCCAACTGCCTCAGTTCAAGTGTTTGAGGATGACCATTTACTCTGTGATGGAGCCACATTTGTTTGCAAACTATATTAATTTACAACCTCACCTTGAATCTGACCTTTAGATTTACACATGTAGCCTGTTTTCTTCTGAAATTGTAAACGATTAATTCACCACGGATCATTTTAAAGGGTTTGACCTCCCCAAATGTGCTGGAGCTTGCTGACAAGGGGCCCCCAATGAGTTAGACACGGCCCTGTATTCACGAGTAATTGAGTTTTTAATTATGTAAAAATGGAGCTGAAACGATTCATAAACTGGTAGAAAAGTAGTCAGAAACTATTTTCAAGCAAACTGGAAATCCAGTCATTCCCTGTTCATCTTTGTCTATTTGCATCACAATAAATTACTTTTTGACTTTCACAAATGTTTTATCTACAATATGATCAGTTAAATAAAAACATAATCAGCAGAATAAGAAACAGTAAAGATTCACATTTTTCATTTGCTCATCGCATTTTAATTTTTGTATTCAAATATTTTATTGTGCCCTTTCAGACTTAATCTCAGAGTATTTGAGTACATTTTCTTTTGTTTTTCTTAAGAAACTCTACCTCTACCTTTTCTCTTGGATTAAGATGAACAAAAGGATCCTGATCATTGTTGATCCTCTCAGAAGAAAATCCACCTTTACCTGCTCAAATGTTCACTAGAATCAGTTTTACCATCAGCATGAATGATTCACAATAATTTATTCATAGTTCTATTTTACCTCCATTACTTATTACATCAACCTCATTTGACTGAGATACTTCTATCTCAGTTAAATGACTGAGTGAGTCGCGACCGTCTGAGGAGGGCCTGAGAGCTGCAGAGGAACTCACCTGGTTCTCACCTTTCTTCTAAGTTGCTGTAGTGAACATGGCAGACAATGTCCTTCAGCGTCATTCTGAAATGATAACACGATTCTTATTGCAACACGATCAATGAAAACAACGAAGAAAGATTTTCTAGTCATAATTTATCAGCACGCAAACGTCTGACACATGATGCACCGTCCGTCCTCGCATCCTCCTGACTGGCTGCTGAAACATGTTCAGAGCCTGAATTTCTGTCATGGATCTTGCGTTGAACAGCCTTTTTCTTTAAGCGTCAGTGTCAAAGTCATTGTCATATAGCACATATAAAAGCCAACCAAAGTGCTTTACAGTCTGAAACAAAGTCATCATCAAAAAACAATGAACAGTAAAACAAGACAGGCAGAAGATCCCATAGGAGTGGCTGCTCAGCTAAAACCTAAGGTGAACAAATGGGCCTTAAGACGTTTTAAAAATGGAAAAAGCTGTTGGCAGACCGCACAGAGCGGAGCGGTGCTCCACAGCGTTGGAGTCACCACTGCAAAAGATCCATCTCCTCTGGTCTTCATGAGGGATTCAGGGGCGTCCAGCACCATGTGGCCAGCTGACCGAAGGGCTCTGGAGGGTTGATGCACCTTAACAAGGTCAGATAAATAATCTGGGTCCAGTCCATTCAAAGATATCAAAACAAGTAGAAGAATCCTAAAATCAACCCTGTTCCTAACCGGAAGTGAAGAAGCACCAGCGTTATGTGCTCGTGTTTCAGTCAGTGAGTTTGACCCGCCCCCTCTCAGTTAATCTTTAAGCGCATGCGAGTTTGCCCCGCCCTCTCTCAGTTCATCTTTGAGCGTCAGCGAGTTTGCCCCACTCTTTCTTGGTTCCCCTCGCAGTGTTGCAGCCAGCTGAGCTTTGGCGGTCTCATGCTTCCTCATGTGGTTGCGGAAGATTCTGGCGCTGCTCAGGTTCTTGTTGCAGATGCTGCAGAAGTATGGCTGAGCGTCTGAGTGTGCACTGACGTGATAGGTGAGCTCAAGGGCGCGGCTGAAGCTCTTGCTGCAGAGTGGACACTGGTGGATCATGAGGTGGTTTTTAAGGAAACACTGCTGCTTGAACGTCTTGTGGCAGACCGAGCACTGGCACGGGCTCTCTCCTGTGTGAGACCTGACGTGATCCTCGCGCTGCGTGGCGCTGGGGAATCCCCGACCAGATCTCACAGGCAAAGTGGAAACATCGCGTGCTGCAGCCATTTGTGCTCCTCCAGCTCCTCTGTGGAGGAGAAATCTCTCTGGCACAGGAAGCAGTGAAGAGACACTTCCTCCTGACAATGTAGACAATGTTCAAAACACATCTGCAGTCAAACTGAGCTCAGAGCCCGGCACTGGGCGGTGTGTTTCTGCAGGTGTTTCTTCAGCAGACCCGGGCGGTTGAAGCTCTTGCCGCACAGTGAGCAGGGGTGGAGTTTCTCTCCTGTGTGGAGTCTCACATGGTCCCTGAAGGAGGATGGGGAGGAGAAGGCCTTCTGGCAGAAGGAGCAGGAGAACAGCTTGTGCTTGGCGTGGGTATTCTCGTGGTCAAGGAGCCCGTTCCTGGAGGCGAAGCGTTTGGGGCACAGGGAGCAGGAGAACGGCTTCTCTCCGGTGTGCGTGCGGTCGTGCTGGACGAGGTGCCGCCGCTGCACGAAGCCTCGGCCGCACGAGGAGCAGCGGAAGGGTTTCTCTGCGGCGTGTTTGAGCTGGTGGCGGCGCAGGCAGCCCGACTGGGCGTACCTGGCGCCGCAGTCAGAACAGGAGTACGGCTTCTCACCGGTGTGGACGCGCTGATGGATGAACACATTTATCTTCTTTGCAAAGCGCTTTCCACAAATGGAGCAGCTGTGTGGCTTTTTGTCTGCATGTAAGGTCATGTGATCTGCCAGGTGGGACGGACAGGTAAACTCCTGGTGGCATACTGAACAGCGCTGACCTGGGTTCAGCTCATTAGAGCTTTGATCTGATGCAGCTGCTTCTTGTTCTGTTGAGACACTTCTAGTTTCTGGAACGGCGCCCTCTCCTGCACGAGAAAAAAAACAGATAAAAACCATGTTTGTTAATTCATTGAAAATAATCTGATTGTAGTATCACAGATACAACCTCAGAGGAACCGCAGAACCTTTTGCTTTCATCTTTTTAAACAAAAATGAAGCAAAAGAAAAACAAATGTGGGCAATTCAAAATACCCCCTATACTGCTTCAATTCAATTAAATTCAATTTTATTTATACAGCATCTATTACAATACAAGTTGTCTCCAGGTGGTTTCCAGAGACCAGAACCATGACTCCCGATCAATTATTACATAAACACGACAGGTAAAAACTTCCTTTTCTGAGGGAAGAAACCTGGATCTGGACCTGGGACCCTCCTGCTGAAGACCAGCCGGGTAGAACAGGAAAAGACAAATAGGAATGAGAGGATTAAAAACAGAGAGAAGAGAGGCACAGACACACCATCAAAGGTACAAAAAACAAGATATATTAGTGTTAATTATCCGTTAACTGGAGAACTAAGAGTTTTCTGTCCATATGACTGATACATGGTTGGTTGGTGGACTACAGAGACCACTATATAAACAGGTGTAGACAGCAGACACTGAGGTGGTCAGAGGGTGGGACTGCAGGTCAGTGGATCATGTTGGGGTCCTCCTGCAGCAGGTCTACAGCAGCAGATCCAGGATGAAGCTGTTTAAGACCAGCTGCTCCAGTCTGGTCCTGCAGCTGCAGCTGTGACTACTGGTACTAACACAATAAACTTTACACTAACTATATGTTTTACTAAACAGAAATGTTTTAAGTTTGGTTTTAAAGGTGGAGGTGGTGTCCGCCTCCTCAACCCAAACTGGAAGTTGGTTCCACATTGATGGTTCCTGATAATAGAAGACCAGTCCTCCACATCTACATTTAGATCATGTAGGAACTACGAGTAAACCTGCACTCTGGGAACGGAGAACTCTGTTAGGAACATAAGGAACTATCAGGTCTTTGAGATAACCAGGAGTTTGGAGGTTTAGCTGCTAATAATGCAATAATCTAGTCTATAAGATACAAACACTTGAATTAGTTTATCAGCATCATTTTGGGTGAGGATGCTCCTGATCTTTGCGATATTGCAATGTTGGAAAAATACAGTCTTATAAGCCTGAATATGCTGTTTAAAAGACAAATCATGATAAAAATAACACCAAAGTTTCGTACAGTTTTACTGGAGGCAACAACATCGCAACACCATCCAATCCCTTCCTAAGGTGTTTGGAACCACAAACAATAACCTCTGTTTTTATCACAATTTAGGAGGGAAAAATTATTGGAGATCCAGTCCTTGATGTCTTTAAGACACGTCTCAAGTTTGGCAAATGGCTGTTTCATCTGGCTTTATAGACAAATACAACTGTGTATCATCAGCATAGCAAAGAACATTGATGCAGTGGTTCTAGATAATACTTCCCAAGGGATGCATGTATATATTGAACAAGATTGGCCCCAGCACTAAACCCTGCTAGACACAACAGCAACCCTCTTACTGAAGAATCTCATGAACAAACTGGAATCTGTCAGATAAATATGATTTAACCCCCTCTGATGGCTTCTTGAGGCTTTTATTGAAAATAAGGAGGTCACAGATGATGACATGTAGATAAGCAACTTGCACAAGATATATTCTCTGACGTGTACACTTATATTATAAGACAAGCAGTATACAGACCGTAAAATAACAATGAGATAAAACAAAGAGTGTGTTAAAGTTTAACCCTATCATTCCCTCCTGTTTTAACACATCTTTGTTTATTTCACGTCGTCCAAGACCACTTCAGGTGATCTTCAGTCATGGAGTCATTTTTCATGAGAACAAAGACATTAACGCTCAGAGGGGTTCCTATAAGGCAAAAAAAAGGAGAGATATTAACATTATCATCAACAGAATCTTTTGCATCATCATATTCAGAGTCAAGACCCAAAATCAGATACATTTGTGCCACACGGTTTTCCACGGGTGAGATGGCTGTCGTCATCAATCGGTTCAGCAGTGCACGCAGACATCGGAATGCAACAACAACCACACAATGTCAGAAATGCTGAAAATACACCCATGAATACTAGTACAGAAGATACTAAGGTTCGGTACTCGCCACACGCATCCAGCCAGGAGTCCCACATGGAGGTGTCAACACCGGAGTGCTCCTCAGCACTTTTACCATTCAGGGTCTGAAGCCCTTGTATGGCCTTGGTAAGACCACCATCTGCAGCGGCGTTATCAAAAAGTACAACACTGTTTTCCAAACATGGCACACACACACACACACCTCCCTTCTCCAGGACAATCCTGTTCTGGAAAGTCATAAGAGACGTGGCAGACAGCTGTCCAAATACAGCCTCGAACCCGTTCTGTGTCCAGCTTCCTAATTTCTAAACATTGTAGTAGATGTAGTTTTATTCTGTCTTCATTTTTTTTTTAATGTTCACCAAACAGAGGACACAAATCCTGCTGCTATCTGGTCTACAAATTTATACTCATCTGACACCTCGTGGAAATCTGATGACATCAATGTATGTGGGATCGTTGTCAGAGGCCCAAGTGGAGCTGCTGGATCTCTTGGTTCTCCGAAGGCTTCTTGATGTTACGGCAGACAGTCGTCAGTTCTTCAGCTGAGATATAAGGATTCACTGAAACAGGAAGCAACAGGGTGACTAAAACAACAAAAACTCAGGATGAGGAATAAAGTCACCATCCAGCATCCTGCAGCATTTCTTACCCGTTTGGTGTCATTTCAATTGAATTATTATCTCCTCTACTTGGTCAGGTGTCTTAAAATGCTTCACTGACTTTCGGGTCTATTCAGACTCTAAATGTCTGAATCCACCCTATTATCAGACTTTGGCTCACCTTTATTATCTGAGTTTTCAATTGAATTGACCTCTGACCCCTTCCCTCCTGTTGAGACATGATCATCATTATGGCTCACACAGCAGCCCATTGGTACAGATTTTTTTTTTTTCTTTTTCTTTTTTTTTCTTCTTTCTTCTTCCATCCAGAAATCTGAAACCAAACCAAGATCTTCTGTCTTTATGAACGGGGACAGAGAAAACGGTGTTCCTGATGTCCACCACTGTGAAGACAGATGAAGTGTTGAAACGTTGTTTTGTTCTGTCACCGAGTTCCTTCACTCTGCGTCGCAGCTGCATTTTATCTGGATCCAAAACATTACCATCATACTGGGGGTCCCAGTCACCTCCTACATGACGCCAGTCACTGCCCAGAGCAGTCATCCAAACCCGCTGGACCTCTCCGTCATCAAGGTGGCAGGACCGTCCGAGGTCCTCCACGTCACAGACGGATCCCTCCACATCCTCCCCATGGGAGGTCAGGCCTTCTTCAGCCTTTTTAACATCGTCAGTGTTAGGATCGTCAGGATTTTCAACTTCAATGAGAGGAACAGTGTCAGCAGCTGGTGGAGAAGTAGGTGTGTTTGTCAATTCAAGGTTAGGAGGTAACAGTGGATAGATTGGGATACTGTCAGAAAGAATTCTGTTATCGTCGTCCGTTTTTTCCTCTTTCTGTCTTCTCTGTACAGGCAATGTCTCGTCTGTCTCGGGTTTTTTCTGTCTACAGTCCCCCCTCCCTTCTCCTTGTTCACGCCTCTTCGCCTCGCTCAACCATATCTGGCTTTCTGCGAAACCGCGTTTTCGCATCTTCTTGGTGTTCTGTTTCGTGTCAGTTGTTATCTTATCCTGCAGTTCAAGTATTTTCTGTGAGTTTAGAGTTCCCTTAAAACCATATTTACTGATCCACAGGTTCAGGTATTTTATTGAATTCAGATCTTTTTTCTGCATGTATTTCCAGTCCTCACAAACCAATCCTTTTTTATGGTCAATTTTACTGATCAATTTCCCCATTTTTTTATTTTTTTTAAATTTTTTTTTTTTTTTTAATTTTAGATGTTTAGTCCAGGTCGGTCTCAATACCTAGGGTATTCTAACGCCTGGATTTTTTGTCAGTAGGACAGCAATTAAATTACCAGAAGTGGTAATCCTTACTTCAACTTGATTCACAAGTGGTTTGCTGTTTACATTCCTGGTTTACATGAGACAAAATACCTGGTGGTTTTGTGTCTCCAGTCACACTCACAGTCACTCAACACAGAAAAGACGTCACTTTACCCACGGAATCTATCCGTTCCGCCGTCTATTTTTCTCTTTTTACTGTCGGTATCTAGAATTTTCACGTATTTTTTCACGGACTTTATCGGACTCCGTCGTCCCTCAACACCCTATTCTTTCAGGGTAACACAACAATATTTCACTTACCGACTCTGTCTTCCTTCGGTTCTCCCGTCAACTTTGGACTCCAGCCGGTGAGGCGGAAAACCAGTCTTGAATTTTCTAAACGTCCACAGTTTCCTTGAAGTCCACCACACCTGCTGGATTCCTTGGTTTGTTGGGATCCGGCTCGAAGGACCAATTAAATGTCCGGTTTAAACGACCTAACATTTATTAAACTCACAATAAGGACGAAAGACAAGTCAGTAAGTTTTTCATACATCATCACGGAGGACGGACAGAGAACTCAGCCACATCTCCACTGCTCTCGTCTCTGTCCGCACCCCCCCTCTGATGGCCTCTTGAGGCTTTTATTGAAAATAAGGAGGTCACAGATGACATGAAGATAAGCAACTTGTACAAGATATATATTCTGACGTGTACAATTATCTTATAAGACGAGCAGCATACGGTGCGTAAAATAACAATGAGATTAAACAAAGAGTGTGTTAAAGTTTAACCCTATCAATGAACGAGTCTGGGTTTGGCGATTGTCAAGACGGGACTGCATCATGCCAAGTGTAAAGTTTGGTGGAGGGGGATTATGGTGTGGGGTTGTTTTTCAGGTTTTTCAAGACATTTTGGAGCTCTGACTTCAACCCAACACCGTTGGCATGAAGTAGAGCGAAGGCTGAGAACCAGACCTACTTGTTCAACATCAGCGTGAGCTCACAAATGCACTTGAAGCATTTGTGAGAGTTGAAGCTGTTACAGCTGCAAAGGGTGGACCGACGCCATGTTGAACCGTATGGATCAGGAATGGGAGGTCACTTAAGTTCATATGTGAGAGTCTATGCAGGTGAGCCAATCCTTTTGGCCATATTGTGTACATAAAAAGCTGGTGAATCCAGTATGAATATATGAATATACTCCGAGATTACAGAGGAGACGATTTCCTAGAAGATGCTGCTTCAGCTCTCCATCATGCACTGCCTCTTCCCGTGTCCTGAGGTGGTGGTTGATGCCTCAGCTGCAGTTGTGATGAGGACGTCTTTATTGTTGCTGGGTGTCGTCTCCGCATCCAGCGGCGTGCTGGTTGTCTGGACGAAGGTGAGAAGGAGAGAGACACTGAGTTACAGAAACGAAGTCTGACATCTCTGATCCCTTACTGCTTCCATAATATTTAACAAGTACTTATGAAGTATTTGTCTGATACTAAAACATTACAATCACTTGAACGTTATATTTTAACACACACACGCCTGTAGTTTCTTGACAGAGTTTAGTTAAAGTGTACTTTGAAACACCAGCTCAGCTCTGGATGAGTTTGAGCATTTTAACGTGTTTAAATGGTAAAAATATCGGTTTACAGAGCTCCGGCAGACATGAACTTCCCTTAAAGTTGACATCCAGATGAATGTTCTTTTCTTCTCTGAAAGGTTCCTGACTGAGGGGAATTTTCCAGATGTTGTCTGAGCTGCAGGAATCCTCCACATGTCCAGGAAAAGAGCTTCTATACGTCTTTTATCATTTCATAGGAAACACTAAAGCCTCATCTATGAAAGAACATCGTTCTGTCCCATAATTCATTTTAGCAGCAATATTTAAAGTGACATTTTATTGCTTTCATCCGTCTTCATAAACTGTATTTATGTACATGTAAGTCATATCAATGAATATAAAGACAGAAAACTGACATTTGGCAGCGTTGTGAGTTTTTTTTGTTTTGCTTTTTAAAAAGCAAACCTCATATCTGACGCAGTTTGAAACAGACGATACAGATGCATGAAGCTCCTTTCCTCCAACTGCACAACTGAAACATAAAAGAGAACACACCTGGAGCTCACCTGGAACACGCCCACCTCATGTTAAGTCACAATTAACTGTTTTAACTGTTTTCAGCAGTAGAACTGAAACCGGGACTGGTGGAACTGAAACCGGGACTAGTAGAACTGAAACCGGGACTAGTAGAACTGAAACCGGTACTGGTAGAACTAAAACATGGCTGTGCCCCGTACGAAGGAAAACGGGCATCAAAACCGGTTTTCAGAAACCAATGGGTCATGTGACTGAATGCTTTGTCCATTGTTCTATACAGTCTATGCTCATGACACCCGGTGAAAAGTTATTCTTTTTATCCTCCAGATATAGGGCCTGTCATTTCACTTTTATGCTGACAACAGCCAGATTTACACACCACTAAAAAAAATATAAATAAATAAATAAAAAAGTCTTTTTTGTGAACCAGCTTCTTGAGTGCATTGCAGATATTAAAGAATGGGTGTCACAAATCTCAATAATGACCGAGGTCATGTTTTTTGGGTCCAGTGAGGCCTTTAAAGTCCAGGTTGATCTGGGCCCTCTGAACCCTCACCTGACCCAGACTGACACAAACCTGGGTGTCGGTCTGGACAGTGACCTTAAACTTGAGCCTCAGATTGAATCAGAAGTCCAGCTTTTTTCGTTTCAGACAACTGACCAAAGTCGAGCCATTTCTCTCTCTGCATCATTTTGAGATTCCGGTTTGCTTTCGGGTTGATTTTAAAATTCTTCTGCTTTTAAATATCTTCTTGACCCCACAGTATCAGTCCGACCTGCTGCAGTCGAATACTCCGTCATGGGTCTTGACCTCAGCAGATCAGTTGCTGCTTGTCATCCCGAAGACAAAGAGGTAAAGGAGAGGTGATCCAATGTTTCCAGTCGTTGACGCAAAACTCTGGAATGAGCTGCCTCTGAACATCAGACAGGCTGACTCACTTCCTGCTTTTAAATCCTCTTCAAACGTATTTATTCTCCTTGGCTTTTAAATTCACTTAGAGAACACAGTTTTATTTAAGTTATGGCAGATGCTGGTTTCGCATTGACCTTTGGACCATACGTTGGTTTCGTATTCACCTTTGGGACAGACGTTGGTTTCGTATTCAACGTTGGGACAGACGTTGGTTTCGTATTCAACGTTGGGACAGACGTTGGTTTCGTATTCAACGTTGGGACAGACGTTGGTTTCGTATTCAACGTTGGGACAGACGTTGGTTTCGTATTCACTTTTGGGACAGACGTTGGTTTCGTATTCAACGTTGGGACAGACGTTGGTTTCGTATTCACCTTTGGGACAGACGTTGGTTTCATATTCACCTTTGGGACAGACGTTGGTTTCGTATTTACCTTTGGGACAGACGTTGGTTTCGTATTCAACGTTGGGACAGACGTTGGTTTCGTATTCACCTTTGGGACAGACGTTGGTTTCGTATTCACCTTTGGGACAGACGTTGGTTTCGTATTTACCTCTCACACACACACACACTCAGATTCGTTTCTTTGGGTTAGATGGGAACACTGGTCCTGGAATTCTTTACCCTCTGTAGTTCTCATTAATTATGTCTGAAAATGACTCAAAGAGCCTCCAGCTGTTCTAATGAGGATCAATAGGAGGTGATGGATGACACAGAGGAGATTTAACGGTGTTGTGAAGGAGGACATGAAGTTAGTCGGTGGGATAGTAGATGATGTAGAGGATCGGGTCAGATGGAGGTGGATGACTCGCCCTGGGATCTCCTGAAGAGAACACCTGATAGGAAAAGAAGTTTCCTGGCTCCACGCCGTCTTATATTAAAGAATTCAGTTTTATTTCAAAATTGCACATGATTTTTATGATGACTGTTATGGAAAACGTTTTTTGTTATTCTTTGTTGGCTTTTTTTTCCAGCTCTTATCTACAGCAAACATTCCAACATCATGTTCATCATTTCCTGACAGACTGATTTCCAGGATGGAGGTCCTGGACTGAAGCTGTGAACAGTGAAAGAGCCTGTTGTTCGTTCCCCATCAGCCCCGTCACACACAACTGTGATCAGGATTGTAGGTCTCTGATGAGGATGATGACGACAGTGGTTTAACTTACCTGACGAAGAGCGTGGCGTCGTCTGGCTCCGTCAGCCGGATGCAGTCTGGCTTTAATGATGGTGGAGGATATGTGTTCAGCCCCTCTGGAACAAACAGAAGCAGAACCTTCATGCTTGTCGCCGGTCACAAGAATTACACAAATCTTCTGAGGTTCTTACTTTGGAGGACGGAGAGGAAGACCCTGAAGAAGCGCTGGGCGTAGCCCTGCTCCTCGGTCTTCAGGCTACTGACGTGGATCAGGTGCTGCTGGACAGGTGGACTGGCCAACTCCTCCACCTGCGTCCGGTTGTAGCGATCTCCCACTGTCACTACAAACAGCGCCACGCCATCACACTTGGCCTTCTGGGAGATGTAACGCAGCCTGGCCTGGTCCCTGAAGGCCGTCCTGGCAGCCACCACAGTCAGCAGAACCTTCCTCCTGCGCGGCTTGCTGGCCTTTAGCAGCACCTCCTTCAGGGCGTAGTCCAGCATCTGTCCCAGCGCTAAGGAGCCGCCCTGCTGCTGCATGCTCTGGAGCAGGTGCTCCTTCATCTGCTCCTGCCTCTGGTACCTCTGCAGGTTGAACTCCAGCTTGGCGGTCTGGCCGGCGCCCTGCTGGACCACAGCAACTCTGGGCCTGTCTCTAAGTCGGCCAGGCTGAGGACTGATGGCCAACTGCTCCACCACTGAGCCCAGCAGCTGCTGTGCGCCGGTGTACTCGTTGGCCTGCATCTCCTTGGAGCTGTCCAGAACCATGACCAGGTCCATGTCCACCTGCTGAGGCTGCTCTGGTTCCTGGATGAAGGAGCACTCGTCTGGGCGTCTGCAGGGGTCTGAAGATCAGAACACAGTCTGGTTTAAAGGGAACTCTAAAAGCAGGACTGATTTATTTCAGACCACAATGGGACAATAATTCTTCTCCTGAAACTCCATCAAATTAAGAACCGTTGCTTTCTTTTCCTTAAGGTTCCAAATTCTGCAGTGTTGAATCCCTCTTCATATTGATAAAGTGTGACAGACTTGAAAACTCTGGCTGTCAGAAACACACCTTAACTCTTAGATTTCAGGGGTCCTTGAGGTCTGGTGTCCTGCACATTGTAGATGTTTCTCCCTTCTAGCACATCTAGAAGATTCAAATGAATGTGTCATGACCACCGTGGTGCCGATCCTGGTCACAAGCCGATGGATATGCATTTGAATCAGGAAAACATGCACTGGAATTGACCTCTGCTCCCCACTCACTCCGCTGTCATTACCTTACTAAACCAGTCCACGTTCCTGCCAGTCACGTTGCCATGTCAACGGAGACACCTGGAGGATTTATTTAGCTTGTTTTTAACTGACTGGTCCAAGGTTGGGCAGCGCTGATCCAATGTGGACATAGATGCATGAACTGGGTTTATTTAAACCTTTTTAATGAACTTTGCAGCTTTATCAGTCATGCGCCTCTTTAAATGACAGCTACACGCCCTGAAAACTGTAAATGTCAGTTAAAGACAAGTTTGAACCCTTAAATGTCAGGAAAGCAGAAGAGGGGACCCGTGGTTCACTTCCTCAGCTTAAACACTGGGATGTTTTCTGTAAATAAAATATGGCTTTTTGAGATTTGGAAATCCTTTGTGTATTTCCAGCTACTTTGGAACTGGGATTGTAAAGGGATCCTGCCCGGGTTGGCTGCGTACCATAACACACTGCACAGTTCTTGACCTTCCTCAGTTCGGCCACTTGGCTCCGCTCTCGCCCCAGAACCGTGAAGATGGCGTTACCCGAGTCATCGGCCTGAAGGGAAACAGATGTAATACGTTGCTCGCAGAGAGCAGTTATTTTAAAACAGGAGGTCATTTCATTAATTCATCTGCTGGCTTAAATCACAGCAGCTTTTTATAATTGATAAGTTTGACAAAAGAGGAAGACAGATGTCTGGTAACAAGTAGAAGATGTGAGCATGTGTGAGAGACGGCGCTCTGATTCCGAGGCCAGACCCACTCCATGAGAGTCCTCGACAACGTTCATGTCAACTATTACATGAAAACCATTAGGTGTATTATTTATTTGATGGTTCGTGTAAATTGACCTGAAGAACAACAGCTACAGGTTGTGAATCTAAATGATCTCATCAAAATCCACGAGGCTGGTGGACGGAACCAACAGAACGACATCCTCTCATCCTCGTCAATGACGTTCTGTTGGTTCAGTCCAGGAAAATGCAGAACACACACGCACAAATAAATCCAGTTGTTCCTGAATGTTTGTGATCTGGGTGATACCGATTTGTTATTTTGGTTCCAACTGATCTGCATCTGGGTCTAGGGGGACAACAGAAACCCCCTGGAAAAACCTCCCGGCCTTCTCGTAATTGCTGTCCCTGTGGATTCTTGAGAACTGTTCACAATGTTAACATTAACCAGATTGAAAAAGAGTGGCTTTCACATCTGTTTTCCAGAATTAGACCACATCAAATCAAGCAGATAGAAGTGGTGCGACACGAAATAAAAAAGCAACATCAACGAGGTTGTTGTGGTTGTGGTGTTGGATGACAGCTCTGCTGGTGTCAGGGTTTCATTATTTAGACAAGACAGTTCTTACGATTCTTCCTTCAATCCCTCCTTCCTGGTCCCCTCCCCAATCTGACCGGTGATGACATGTTTAGCCGCATGTTGTCGCTCCGTCGCTGGTTGTCTCGGTGGTGTTCAGAAAACGACGTGGCCTTTATTGACAATTGGAAGACGTTTTGGGGAAAGCCTGGTCTGCTTAGAAGAGACTGCATTCATCCCACCCGGGATGGTGCAGCTCTTATCTCTAGAAATCTGGCTGACATTAGTAGCTCCTCCCCCTGACAATCCAGGGTCCAGGCCGGGATGCAGAACTGCAGTCTTACACGCTTCTCTGCTGCTTCTCGAGGACTATCGCCTGCCAATAAAAAGGTAGAAGTAAATGATGTAATCGGAGATTCTAACGAGGTGCCAAGTAAAATAGATTTAGTATCGATTCCCCGTCCTCCAAATATTCACCAAGCGCGACGTAATAGAGGCGTTAACCAAAATAACCTCGTAAAAATAAAAACAAATACGCATTTAGTGCGAACTAAAGACCAAACAATTAGATGCGGATTACTAAATATACGATCTCTAACCTCCAAGTCTCTATTAGTAAACGATCTAATTACTGAGACCCGCAGTGACATTTTCTGCCTAACAGAAACGTGGCTCCAAGAGGAAGAGTTTGTTAGTTTAAATGAATCGACGCCGTCCGGTTACTTTAATGATCATATTCCTCGAATCACAGGTCGAGGTGGAGGAGTAGCGGCGATCTACGACTCCAGTCTTACAATAAAATCCAAACCTAAATGCGATTATAATACGTTTGAAAGCCTCACGCTCAGTTTAAAACTGCCGAGCTGGAAATCAGAGAAGCCAGTCTTGTTGGTGGTAGTTTACCGGCCTCCTGCTGGAGCTTATCTGGAGTTTCTGTCTGAGTTCTCAGATTTCTTATCTAGTTTATTGATCAGATAAAGTCATCATAGTGGGCAACTTTAACATTCATATGGATGTTGACAACGACAGTCTTAAGTTGGCTTTTGATTCTCTTCTAGACTCGATGGGGATTTTACAAAAAGTTAACGAACCGACGCATTATCTTAATCATACTCTTGATCTGGTCCTCATCTACGGTGTAGAACTTGATAATCTGTTAGTGTCGCATGTAAACTCCCTCCTATCCGACCACAATTTAATAACGTTTGAATTCAACATTGTCAGCGTTACGCATAATAGGAGGAATTATTTTAGCAGATGTCTATCCGATAAAGTTATTACTAAATTTAGGGAGGCCATTGCTCCTCATCTTCTTACAGTGGAACATAGTGAAGCAGTTGAGGGCTGTGACCTCGGTTCTACCTCTGCAGACATTGATTTCCTTGTCGGTAGCACTGCAGATGTGTTGCACTCAGCTTTAGATGTAGTTGCTCCTTTGAGAAAGAGGGTCTCTAACCATAGGATCTTAACTCCCTGGTTTAACTCACATATTTGTATGTTAAAACAGAAAGTGCGTAAAATGGAAAGAACGTGGTACTCTAGTAGGTCTGTAGATATTTATTATGCATGGAAAGATAGTCTAATAGTGTATAAAAAAGCACTTCGCAAAGCCAGAACAGCCTATTATTCAGTGTTAATAGAGGATAATAAAAATAACCTGTGTTTTCTGTTCAGCACTGTAGCCAACTTCGGTGACTCCCTTATGCTCTGACCTGACTCTAGACTGTTTTGTTCCTGTTGATCTCTCTGAGCTGACCTCAGTCGTCAATGGATCTAAATCATCCACGTGTCTGTTAGACCCAATCCCAACTCGACTACTTAAAAATGTTTTCTCTCTTATTGGACCGACAATACTGGAACAGATCAACTTGTCCCTAGTCTTAGGATATGTACCACAGGCTTTTAAAGTCGCAGTAATCAAACCATTACTTAAAAAACCCTCTCTTGACCCAGACATTTTAGCTAACTATAGACCAATTTCCAACCTTCCATTTATCTCTAAAATTCTGGAAAGTGTAGTTGCAAGCCAGTTGTGTGAGCATTTGTATAGAAATGATCTATTTGAAATTTTTCAGTCAGGGTTCAGAATGCATCATAGCACAGAAACAGCACTGGTTCGAGTCTCGAATGACCTTCTTATGGCCTCAGATAATGGGTTAGTGTTCATACTGGTTCTGCTGGACCTCAGCGCTGCTTTTGATACTATAGATCACAGCATTTTACTGCAGAGGCTAGAGTATGTTGTTGGGATTAAAGGGACAGCTCTAGGTTGGTGTAAATCATATCTGTCTGATAGATTCCAGTTTGTTCATGTTCATGAGGTTTCTTCCGTACAGACGAGGGTCTGCTATGGTGTCCCGCAGGGTTCAGTGCTAGGGCCAATCTTGTTCAGTTTATACATGCAGCCCTTGGGAAGTATTATCCGGAACCACAGCATTAATTTTCATTTCTATGCTGATGATACGCAGCTGTATCTGTCTATGAAGCCAGATGAAACAGAACCATTAGACAAACTTCAGATGTGTCTTAAGGACATCCTGGACTGGATGTCCAGAAATTTTTTGCTACTAAATTCTGATAAAACAGAAGTTGTTGTTTGTGGTCCCAAACAGTGTAGGAAGGGATTAGATGGTCTTGCGATGGCCTCCAGTAAAACTGTGCGAAACCTTGGCGTTATATTCGATCAGGATATGTCATTTAAACAGCATATTAATCAGGTTTGTAAAACTGCGTTTTTCCACCTCCGTAATATCGCAAAGATCAGGACCATCCTCTCGCAGAGTGATGCCGAAAAACTAATTCATGCGTTCGTATCTTCTAGACTAGATTACTGTAATGTGTTGTTGGCTGGATGTCCAAGTAATTCTCTGAACATCCTCCGACTGATCCAAAATGCAGCAGCGCGAGTGCTGACAGGAATCAGCAAGAGAGACCACGTCTCTCCAGTTTTAGCTTCCCTCCATTGGCTCCCTGTAAAATTTAGAATCCAATTCAAAATTTTATTACTGGCATATAAAGTCCAAAATGACCTAGCGCCGCGATATTTGCAAGACCTTATAGAACCGTACGTTCCTAATAGAGCTCTCCGTTCTCAGGGTGCAGGTTTACTCTTAGTTCCTAGAGTATCGAAATGTAGATTTGGAGGACGGGCTTTCTGTTATCAGGCACCATCACTCTGGAACCAACTTCCAGTTTGGGTGAAGGAGGCTGACACCACCTCCACCTTTAAAACTAAACTGAAAACACTTCTGTTTAATAAAGCATATAGTTAGTGTATATTTAGTACCTTAATGTGTCAGGGCCAGTAGTCAAAGCTGCAGCTGCAGGACCAGATTAGAGCAGCTCATTTTAAACAGCTTCGGTGTAGATATGCTGCTATAGGCCTATGCTGCAGGGGGGCACCAACATGATCCACTGAGTGGTGCCTTTCACCTCCTCTGTTTCTCTTTGCCTTCTCTGTCTCTTCTTCACCTCAACCCTCATTTATTAACAATATTCCATAAACTTAATTGTGGTCCATTGTTCTGGTAGTTTTTTGTGCTTGTCTGGCCCTTCTTTTCCTCTTCTTTGCATGTCCTGCGGACCAGAGCCTCAGGAGCTGCTTGCTGACCTGCAGTTCCGCCTCTGACCATCCCAGTGTCTGCCTTCACCTGTCTGTGTGGATGTCTGTTGGATACTTGCTGACATCCCGACCTGCAGTCCTCATCCCCTTGTATCACCGTCTATCCATATATCACCCATATACACAGAAGTCTAATTGGACTACTGATGATAGTTACGATTGTATCCTGTCTTGTATCTTTGACGGTGTCTCTATGTCTCTATTCTTTCTTATTTCTTGCTCTATCCGGCTGGCCCCTCATGACCCAGGTCCTGCTCAAGGTTTCTTCCCTCTTAAAGGGGAGTTTTCCCTTGCCACTGTTTATGTAATAATTGCTCGGGGTCATGTTCTGGGTCTCTGGAAAGCGCCTAGAGACAACTTGTGTTGTAATAGACGCTATATAAATAAAATTGAATTGAATTGAAATTGAATCCCAGAACTCAGTGGATGTAAAAAAAAAAAAAAAAAAAAAAAATACAATAACGATGTGATTAAAGTGTAAAAAGTCTTTACACCTACTTCAGGGTATCTGGGCAGCTGAGAGTCAATGGTTCAGGTCTGTTCTCTCGTTACTTTAGTACCGTTGACTGTGTTGCCTGAGTCTTCATCAACTCAGATGTTTCTGAAGAGTGTTTATAAAGCCTCTTTTTCCTCGCATGCAGCACCATGTTATAAAAGGTTGGATCAAACGACCCAGGAAGCTGACTGGAACACCAGGAACTGAAACCTGATGTTACAGCGGTGGGCTGCAGCTTTGGGTTTGCATGCTGCTGAAATGCTGATGACCCACATCTGGGATGAAGGGTTGGATGTCTGGGTTTGGGGAGTCTATTTTTCAGTAGCCAGGACAAAATATAGTGATATTCTTGAGCAAAACCTTGACCGCTCTGTGGGTGATTAGAGGCTTGGACGGAGGTTTGCCTTCCAGCAAGACAATGGCCCCAAGCGTCTTGGAATGGCCTAGTCAAAGCCCAGAACTCAGTTCAACAGAAATCTGTGGTCAGACTCAAGGATTGCTGCTCACAAGTGAAAACCAGCCAACCTGAAGGAGCTGGAGCAGTTTTGTGAGGAGGAATGGGAAAAAATCCCAGTGGTAAGATGTTGCAAGCTCATTGAGACTTATCCAAAGCAACTTGTAACTTTAGGGGGTTGAGTAGTTGCATATTGACTTT
The DNA here is from genome assembly GCA_014839995.1 of Xenentodon cancila. Classification (NCBI taxonomy): domain Eukaryota; kingdom Metazoa; phylum Chordata; class Actinopteri; order Beloniformes; family Belonidae; genus Xenentodon; species Xenentodon cancila. The sequence continues at coordinate 6,821,031 of CM026211.1, read as the reverse complement.
TTCTGTTATTTCGTCTAATTGCTTATCTGTTTTACAAAAAAACAAAAAAAAACCCCAAAAAAAACATCTTCAAATCGGATCTAAATCAAATTGGATACACTTCCTGACGCAACCCTCCACAGTTATGAGGACTCTGGACGCTGGGGAGTGACGGTGGAGACAGTGTGGGCTTCCTGAAACCTACCTCCATGGCTTGGTGGACCTTGGGAGCATTTTTCATAGAGATGACCACTGGGACAATGTTCAGAGCCCGGTACTCCATCGTGGCGGCAACAACATCATCGATGTCCTCAGACGGCCCATTGGAGAAAAAGATGGCCACCTTCCTGACCTTCATTCCTGCTCTGACCCGTTTGAAGATGTTCTGAATCACAAAACGCATGGCACCTCCGAGATGGCGCTGCTTCCTTGTCTGCTCCAAGGTCACGCCCATTATGGCCATTATCAGCTGGGTCTTCCGGCGGTGCTCCTGGAAGCGGATCAGGTACTTGGTATAAGCGTTGAACGCCACCACAGCGATACGGGCGCCCATCGGACAGTTGCTCTCGGCGACGGTGATGTTGTTCAGCAGGAAGAGGAGGGCGCAGCGCTGCCTCTCAAAGGCGGCCTCTGTCACATCACTAGACATGTCCAGGCCAAAGACCAGCTCAGTGGGGTAGGCCGGGCACTCCGACTGACCTGGACAAGCAGAGACTCGATTTAAACTGGTGCAGGTGGCTGAAACCAGTTTAGAGTTCCATTCAGCTGACTGAAAGGAACTCTGCAGAAAGTTCTGACAAGACTAAAATAAACATTTTGATGCCTAAAAAAAACTGAAAAAAAACAACAACACATAACTGTGTGATCACACATCCAAAGCCAACAAACGCAGCACATTTTAAACAGATCTGATGATTCATCACAGAAGTTAGACTGGAATGTTCAAAGGCTGTGTTGTTTTCCAAATTATGTATTTTTGGAGGTCTCAGCGGTGAAATAAGTTTTGCAATCTACTCACCACATTTGATCTGGCTGATAAAGCGACATACATACCCTGGGAACAAGCTGTGGAGGAGAAAACGTATGTTTAGAGTTCAGGAAGCGTTAAAAGAGAGTGGTAATGGTGTCACTTCACATCCTGAAGGCTGCTATCACCCACAACTTTTACACTGAGATTCATGTTCCTGTGATTTGTCTATATTGCGCCGAATCACAACAAATGTCATCTCAAGACAATTCAAAGATTTGTATCCTGAAAATGAGATTAAGTTACTAAAACACCAGCTGAGTGGTTCTTCTGTTTACTTTAACGGCCGTTGCAGACGATGTGAAACCAAGATATTTCATGTGTTTCAGCAGCATGGCCTCATTCTCCAACAGTTCAACAACATTCTCTGCTGTTGATCAGTCAGGACTGCAGACTAGTCCAGCACGCGTCTCCAGCCAGGTCTCTGATGTGGTTTTACATTCCTTTTTGAAAAATGCACGGACATCCCTGGCAAAGATGTGGTCTTGAAAGCATCAGATGTTGCTCCTCGTTGTCGTCAGAGATCGCGGTCTTGAAGCTACACTTGTGCTGGACTGTGGGTAAACCGCGTAGACTTGCAGCAGATCAAGCTGAAGAAAAGTCAGACCAAAACTCCACGAGCAGCTCTGACTCGTACATGGACCCGTGGAGGCAGCAGGCTGCAGGAGACGTTCAGTTTAAAAGTAAAAAACCTTGATGTTTTAACTGTTTAATTGTAGAAAGAGGAAGACACAAATCTTTAAACGAGCGTACCACCATGCGATTGTCCCACGATCTCAAAACCTTTAGGTGAACTTGTAATGTCCCTGAATCCAACTGAGGAGGCAGTGCTTGGAAGCACTCTGTTTTTGAAATTCTCCCGGTGAGACTTGAGGTCGGAGCACAATCCCTGGAAAACCGCTGCAGAACCGGATCACAGCAGTTCTGTGGGACCCAAACTTGGCAGTATGATAAAGAAGGAAAAGCAAGGACCATAGTCACTGTCCTGGGTTGCTGTGGTCCCAGTCTGGAGCTAGCCCTTGGGGAGGGCGGGTCGGTCCAGAGCCTGGACGGACAGCGTGAGTCCGCCTCCTGTGGGGCCACCTCTTACAATTCCTAATGTGCAACGGCATGCAGGAGTGCCGAACCCTCCTTGAGTAGAGTCACCCAGTTGAGTTGATCCAGCCATCTGGTTAGGATGACTCCTGAAGGCCTCCCGAGGGAGGGTTTTCTGGGATTCCCAACTGGGAAAAGTTCCTGGGGCAGACCCAGGACACGCTGAAGGGAATAGATCTCTTGGCTGGGTTGAGGACCCCTCGGTAATCTATCAGAAGAGCTGGAAAACGTGGCTGGGGAGGGAAGTCTGGGCCTCTCAGCGTGGGCTGCTGATATGGTAGTTTGGGCTGTTTCCATGGTAACTCTGGATCATGTGGTTCTATCGGCTGGTGAATGATGGTTTTTGATTCAGAGCCTTCTGAGGGTTCAGAGATCACAGGTGTCCAGCTTAAACAGACTCTCTTGCCCTTTACACACTAAAGACCTCCAGATTACTGGAATATTTTGATGATATTCTGCTCTGTAGGAGGAGAAATCTAAGAAATTTCTGTGTTTTCAGTGATTTTCTCACAATTGTCAAGAAAGTGGAAATCCTTTTAACCATCTTTGCTCCTCAGTCTGTCATGGATACTTCAAATCATCATTACAATCACCTTCCTAACTACACTAAACTGGCGATATCAACTTTTTTGGGACGTGGGCCTAAAATGCAAAAACTGATTTCTATTCACTATTGAAATGAAGCTGAGAAGATCCTTGAAATATCTTCTTAAAACAAGACAAAGTAAATGTAAGAATTACTACTTAGATGTTTTACTGTTTTTGACATTTTCCATATAAGTCCCAATCCTTCCGATTTGGACTTTGCTTTGCTGCTATTTCTGACTGGGAAATATTCAAAAACCTTGAAAAACCTGGACACTCACCACAGTTGTCTCTGATGAAGGCTGTCAATTCACACTCCTGAAACAACACAGATGATGTTTATTTTCATCTGAGGCAAAGTTTACATAATGTCTTGCTGTTAATAGGCGAAACCAAATTTATTTAGACTGGACTTACAGTAATATTTCTGCTTCCAGGAGGACCTTTTAATCCCTGGAAAAAAAGAAAAAAACAATTGAAGAAACAAAATGATTGCCATCAATAACTCCTGCAGTTCTCCAAAGTAGGATTTCAGTTCAAACACCTTCTGACATCTGTTCTGGAGTTTTGAGGATTTTTTTTTCTGCACGATTTGATCAAGGGAAAGAAAAATTACCCCTGAACTCCACCTGAGAGAGAGAAGAAGATTCGGATTTGGAAAGATGCCGTTTAAACTCACTGTGTGTCCTGGAAGCCCTGGTTCTCCAGGCACTCCCGATTCTCCTGACTCGCCTGAGTTCCCCTGCAGGAACATGACCACAAATATCACTTTCAAAGCAGTGACACCGCAAGTAAAAGGAAATAAAACAAAAATCGACAGGGAGGAATCTGAGTCAGTCAAACCGAACAGACAATATAACTTCAGAAAACGAATTCAAGGCACAAGTGGAGAAACATGATTGTCCCACCACTGACTGCTAGGGCCCGGATCTGGACCTGCGCCTCCTTTACCGACCACTAAGGTCTGGATCCAGACTTGTGGTCCTTCCATTAACCTCTAGGGTCCGGATCCGGGGACCTGTGGTCCCTCCACCGACCGCTAGGGTCCGGATCAAACAGTGAGTCAATCTCAACTGACCTGCATGTTAAAACTTTTAACCTTTTAGCAGAATCAAACATGTATAAATGCTGGTTCTTGTGGTCTTCTGATCAACCGAATGGAGTCGTGCAGCTTCTTCTTCTGAACTGTGAATAAAGACCTATTAGAGCATAATCACTCTTATATTAAACATGTCTCGTTAACTGCACTCAGAACGGAATCTCTTAACGGGTCGGAGACTGTAGCTTCCCAACGCAGCTATGGTTGCCCTCGCTTGAAGACTGCAAGCCAGGACTCGCCAGAGGACACGAGCTGGACTTCCTCTAGCTCATCAACTTCTACCTCTTGATGCAGCTGGGTGCTCGGGTTGAGTGATCATCACCTCGGATCGTGTCAGGACCTTTCCAAGTTGACTAACTGAACAAGTAGAGGATCCAGCTCCACCATCAGGCACTTGTCTAGGTCGCTAAAGTCCTTTGGGTCCCAGCTGAGCTCTGCCAGGCCTTGTTACAGCCGTGGCAGTCAGAGTTTCAGATGTCATTTCAGTTGAGACTTCTAAAATGAGGATGTTTGGACTGATTTGATCACAATCCATGTCATATATCAGTGAGCATCATAGGGCACCATGCGCAAGGCCAGCTTGTAGTAAGAAAGTAAATAAGTTGTAAAACTAAGGTGGGCGTGTTGTAGGTGGCTGTTGGATTAACCAGGGTTGGGCAGCAACATGGCGCCATGCAGAGGACGATGTCACAGCGAATTTTTCCAGTTGTCTTGGAGCAGTCGACCGTCCACACTCACCCCTCGACCTTGGTTCCCTCTGCGTCCAGGGTATCCTTTGATTCCTTTCTGACCTTCTTCACCCTGAACAGAAAACGTTCCACAAAAACCAGCGTGACTACAGACAAGACTACATCCCAGTACTTAACATCAAATTTCAGTTTTTATAAACTTGAATGACTGACCGGTGGACCGGGGTATCCAGAGAAACCCGGATCTCCCTGAAGAGAGCGCGAGAAGCGACAGTTTCACAATGGATGCCACATGTTTAAAGCTTCATGAAGTGCATGAGAAATACAGGAAATGTAAGTTTACAATTGTTAAGATAGTTAAAGTTAAGGTCAGTCTTACCTTGGCACCTTTTGGCCCTCCAGGTCCAAAACCGTCAGAGCCTTCGTCACCCTGGGAACACAGACAGCAATATGAATTCATTTACTGCAAGTCATTTTCACATTTGAACCCTGATGCTCAGATATCCTTCCAGCAGAGGACACAATCTCCGTTGGCTTATCAAAGAAGTCCTGGTCTGGTTGAACTGATCTACAATGTTATGATGATGGATAAGCTGCCTACGCAAGACCAGAGGCTTTGTTGTAGTATTCTATATGCACAAAATACTTGGTTTCCAGTGAGAAACGTTCCCTGTGGAGAGGTTTTTCTGTCATCAGCTCTCCATGACATTTAGAGAGGATGTCTCCTTGTATAGTCATGTTCTCCAGAAAGAGACAGCACCTCAAGAGTCTTGTTACAATGACCAAGTACATGTGTCATCCTGATGGATCTTTTGATATATTTTAGTTTGGTTTCTGAGGCGTCTCCAAAGAAATATGTCTTTGGTAGTGAGTCCGTTGGTGTCAGGGGTGGTGTTTTTTTGGTTGTATGTTAGTGTGAGAGAGAAAGCAGCCCTGCTCCGTCTGGTGGAGCACATCCACATTTGAAGCTCCATCAGCTTCAAATGTGGAGGAGCTTCACTGGGATGGTATGTGTTGTTTGGAGCAGGGTAAGTGGTAGACAAGGCTCCCTCACAGCTGTTTGACAAGCTTGTGTTGACAATGATCACAAGTTTGAATAAACCCAACAAACAATGAGCAGCAGACCAGCAGGAGGGTCGTAGCCTCGCGCTCTTTTATCAGCAAACATGCCCACTCATAGCAAACTTTTCAGGAGACTAACTTCAGCAATCACACATCGTCTCAGTCTGGGATCTTCCAGAGATTTCAACAGAGAACTGGCAGGAAGACCTCTACAAGAAGCTGCCTCACATGTAGCAGCCCCCCCCCCCCCGAACATCTCTGTTAAATTTAATGGCTGCAGTCCATGTGTGAAGATGGCTGCAGAATACAAACTTGGTATGAGTTCAGCTCCATACCGGCAGTCCCCGTGGTCCTAGTGGTCCGCGGGAACCCTTCACACCCGGCTCTCCTAGTTGGCCCTTCAACAGCAACAAGAAACAGGTCAAACGTTTTCAGGACATCCAGCTGTAACCAGGACTGAACACATTTACTGCATAAATGTTAGACATGAATACACCGTCGTCTCCAAGTCTGGAGTGAGATGATTCCATAAGTGGAGGAGTTTAAGTATCTCAGCTCTTGTTCATAGGTCAAGGATGAGGGGAACAGGAGATCTACAGGTAGATCAGGGTCTGCAGTAATGTGTCTCCTGGTCACCTCTCTTGGAAGATGTTTCAGACATGTCCAACCAGGACAAGTCCTTAATGCTCTTCACTAAAAGATCTCAAGAATTACTTCAAAATGTCAGTTTTGCATAGACATTCAAGATGACGTGATGAATCCTACACATCTCCTCACTTTGCCTTCAGTGGTAACATTAGATTTTTTAAATCCATTTTAAATATTACCATGGAATTTGGTTCATATTCCTAGGCGATGTTTAAAGGAGACAGTCGGAAACTGAGCTTAATCGAGGCTGTTAATGAATGACAGGAAATTTTGTTGCACACCTTTAGTCCGTTGGCACCACAACTTCCAGATCTTCCCAGTTCTCCAACTTGTCCTGGTTGACCCTGCAGGAACACAGACAGAACTAGAGCTGAGACCTTTGAAACTGAAAACCCTGAACCTGAGGCATGCCAGCAATGTGTGTGCGTGTGTGTGTGTGTGTGTGTGTGTGTGTGTGTGTGTGTGTGTGTGTGTGTGTGTGTGTGTGTGTGTGAAATAAAGTTAAAGGATTAAGCCGAGATTTTCACTAACCCTGGCTGAAGTGGGCCTCAAGACAGGTATGTGAAACCTGTTGGCCATTGTTTTAGCATTTGTTGTGTTTTTTACTGCCTGAATGCTACAATGCCCGTTTCTGAAGGATGTTTTGGAGATGTTTCTAAGAGTTTTAAGATATGAAATTGTTGCAGATCTGTTCAAATCACGAATATCAAATGAAGCTGATGTTTAAGTTTAAGGTCGCAGGTTTCAACTGCAGGAACCATTATGATGGCTTTCCAAGTTGAAGTTTCAGGCTTTCTGTTTAAATGTTGAAGATTTGTAGATATGGTATTTCATATAAATTATGAATCAAAAATAAACATTTCCACATTTTCACATTTCTCCACCAAAACACACAAACTGCATTTTTTCGGTTTCACACCAGAGAAGGTAAATGTTCTTCAGTTCTTTACCAAAACAAGTTTAATGTTTAGATTCTAAATTCCTTTTTTCCTTCTTCATTAAAAATGTTTTCACTACATAACAATTATGAATGATTAGAAATGGATCTCCTGTACTGTACTGGCCACCACAAACTACTTCCAGTTGATATTCTCAAAGATGTTTAACCAAAAAGAAATGCTGGTCAGTGAAGACACAGTTTCTATCAGCAGTGGTCCTAGTGTTCTTCTCTGATGTTCTTCTCTGAAGTACTTGTCTGATGTTCTTGTCCATTGTCCCTGTCCGGCATTCTTGTCTTGTGTCCTTGTTTGATGTTCTTGTCTGATAATCTTGTCTGGTGTTCTTCACTGATGATCTTGTCTGGTGTTCTTGTCTGATGTTCTTCTCTGAAGTACTTGTCTGATGTTCTTGTCTGATGTTCTTGTCTGGTGTTCTTGTCTGGTGTTCTTGTCTGGTGTTCTTGTCTGGTGTTCTTGTCTGATGATCTTGTCTGATGTTCTTGTCTGATGTTCTTGTCTGATGTTCTTCTCTGATGTTCTTCTCTGATGATCTTGTCTGGTGTTCTTGTCTGGTGTTCTTGTCTGGTGTTCTTGTCTGATGATCTTGTCTGATGTTCTTGTCTGATGATCTTGTCTGGTGTTCTTCACTGATGATCTTGTCTGGTGTCCTTGTCTGGTGTTCTTGTCTGGTGTTCTTGTCTGATGATCTTGTCTGGTGTTCTTGTCTGGTGTTCTTGTCTGGTGTTCTTCACTGATGATCTTGTCTGGTGTTCTTGTCTGATGATCTTGTCTGGTGTTCTTGTCTGGTGTTCTTGTCTGGTGTTCTTCACTGGTGTTCTTCACTGATGATCTTGTCTGGTGTTCTTGTCTGGTGTTCTTGTCTGGTGTTATCAACCTCAGGTACTCTTATTTTGAAAATTATCTGCAACTGTATTCTTCATATTGGACTATTACACATTAAATCTGTCCACAAGTATCTGCCCTTAACGCTGGTAAGAACCCCATGAGTGTTTACGATGTCCTGAAAAATAAAACCTGAGAACCTGAAGTGACTGTTTGATCATGAATGACTGTAAATGTTTTTGCTGTCTCCAACATCGCTCCGTTCAGGACAAAAAGAGGCTTTTCTGAATATCATTTGAGACTTAAACAGTTTACATCAGATAACGCTGAGCTGACGTTCTAACCTGAATTCCAGGTAAACCGGGAGGTCCGTTTGGTCCGGGTTCACCATTCTCTCCTCTCGGTCCCTGCAGAGACGCTGTGGTTAAAATTGTAACCAAACATCTGACTCACAGCTAGCTGTGGTCACCTCTCCATGTGTTTGTCAACCATTATAAATCATTATGATCCAAAAGCTGCAAGAGGTTCTTCAGAGCTCAGGAACAAGGTCCCCTGGGCTCTGTGGAACAGCTGCTGCTGCGTGCATTGATTGACATAAACCCGCACATGCTGGTGAGATCATCTCCATTTATCAGGAACTTTTATTTTCATTTGATTTTTGTCCCATATTTTACTTTCACCCTCATTCAAACCAAAAGTCAAAACAAACAAAAAAAGTCTCAGCAATACCCAGGAAAAGAAAGCTTTGTTCATCAAATTTGGACAGGATTTTGATGAGTACAGGTTAAATAAAAGAGGAGATGCCGGATGCAGCGTGTTGGATATTTTAGTCACCTGTGGACCAGGAGCACCTGGGACACCTGCTGGTCCTCGGGTTCCTTTCTTACCAGGAATCCCCTACAATCAAGATCAAAAACAAAACAACGGTTCATTGATTGAGACAGAAACCCGCAGCAGCAGCATGAGCAGAACAGTCTCATACCTGTTCTCCAGTGGATCCTCGTCTTCCATCTAGACCCTGCATAGCAGAAAGCAGTTTGAACAATTTCAGGGAAAAACCTTATGTTCTCACAGAAGAAAACAAGCACTTCCAGAAATGTTGACAAAACAGCCTCTTCTGTAGAAACCAGACCAGAATCTGCCCTTATTCATGCACATTTGTCCATAATGAACGTGAAATACCGTGTCAAGCAACAAAAATAAAACTGTAATCATATCAACTCAGAGCAAGAGCTTGTGGTTTGATCTTAGGGTCTTTGTAGTGGTGTTTTCAGCTCGGCTGTAGAGGCAGACAGGGACAGCGATCCACAAACCAGCTGCAAACGATCTCACAGCTCTGGCAGCTCCTGGTCATCCTCCAAGTCCCAGCATGTTGCAGCAAAACTGAACAGACACTAGTGTAGCCCCTTAAAGATAAAATGTTACAGATTCATACCTGATGTGTGTGCAGGTAGCCAGCTGTGTGATGTTTGTGCTAAGAAGAACCCTGATTAGCTATTGCTAAATTTAGAGAGGCCATTGTTTTTCATCTTCCTACAGTGGAACATAGTGAAGCAGTTGAGGACTGTGACCTCGGTTCTACCTCTGCAGTGTTACTGACAAGAAATCAACATCTGCCGAGTTGCTGCACTCAGCTTTAGATGCAGTTGCTCCTTTGAGAAAGAAGGTCTTTAACCATAGGAGCTTAACTCCCTGGTATTATTCACATATTCGTATGCTGAAACAAAAATTGTGTAAAATGGAAAGGAAGTGGTACTCTTGTAGGTCTGTAGATATTTATCTGGCATGGAAGGATAGTCTAATAGTATATAAAAAAGACATTCACAAAGCTAGAACAGCTTAATATTTATCATTGATAGAGGATAATAAAATTAACCCACGTTTTCTGTTCAGCACTGTAGCCAGGCTGACAAAGAGTCACAATTGTTGAGCTGTAAATCCCTGCAGCTCTCAGTCGTGAAGACTATGAGCTTCTTTAACAGTAAAATCATAAGAATTAGAGAGGAAATCATCTGGGATCCACCCAACTGCGGCCGTGGGCATTTCTTTAGCTTCAGCTGCTATTGGGGCTCTGACCTGACTCCAGACTGTTTGGTTCTTGTAGACCTGCCTGAGCAATAGAGTCAATAGAGCTAAATCATGCATGTGTCTTTCAGACCCCATTTGTAAGACAATACTGGACCGGATCAACTTATCCCTAAACTTAGGATATGTGCCAAATGTTTTTAAAGTTGCAGTAATTAAACCTTTACTTTAAAACCCTGTCTTGACCCTGACATTTTAGCTAATTATAGACCAATTTCCAACCTTCCATTTATATCCGAAGTTCTGGAAAAGGTAGTTGCAGCAGCTGTGTGACCATTTGTATAGAAATGATCTATTTGAAGTTTTTCAGTCAAAGTTCAGAATGCATCAAAGCACAGACATAGCGCTGGTTGGAGTCACTATGACCTTCTTATGGCCTTAAATAATAGATTAGTGTCCACACTGGTTATGCTGGACCTCAGTGCTGCTTTTGATACTATAGATTACAGCATTTTACTGCAGAGGCTAGATTATGTTGTTGGTTTAGATCATATCTATCTGACAGATTCCACTGACCTGCAGTCCCACCCTCTGACCACCTCAGTGTCTGCTGTCTACACCTGTTTATATAGTGGTCTCTGTAGTCCACCAACTAACCATGTATCAGTCATATGGACAGAAAACTCTTAGTTCTCCAGTTAACGGATAATTAATACTAATATATCTTGAATTTTGTACCTTTGACGGTGTGCCTGTGTCTCTCTTCTCTCTGTTCTTAATCCTCTCATTCCTATTTGTCTTTTCCTGCTCTACCCGGCTGGTCTTCAGCAGGAGGGTCCCCCCTTATGATCCAGGTCCTGATCCAGGTTTCTTCCCTCTTACAGGTGAATTTTTACCTGCCGTGTTTATGTAATAATTGCTTGGGAGTCATGGTTCTGGGACTCTGGAAACCACCTGGAGACAATTTGTATTGTAATAGACGCTGTATAAATAAAATAAAATTAGACGTAAACTGCTGCATTATTCCATTAAAGGAAGAAAACCACACAAAGGTTGCTGTAATAACTTGAAACTGACAGAAGTAATAATAAATGATAAATTACTGAAAGCTGACTAAAGAAAATCAGACATTACTATTGAGTGAGTTCTGAGTGGTTCTTGGCTGGTTTTAGTTGTGCGTTTTTGGTCATTATCCTGCGACTGAGACCGAGCTTTCTGACAATGGGCAGGACATTGGTCTCAGAAGATCTTGATGGTCTTGAGATTCAAGACCCCCTGAACCAGATGCAGCAAAGCAGCTCCAGAACAGAACCAAGCCTCCATGTTTCACAGCAGATACAGTCTTCTTTTCTTTGAAGGCTTCATTTTTGCATTTATTGAGTCCTCCTCAGTGTTCTGCTTTGGATCCAACAGTGATGGATGGAGTAAACTGACACTGATGGACCTTAGATCACCTTAAATCTGTTTGGAAGTTGTTCTGGACTTATTGGTTTCCAGTCGTATTATCTGCCTCTTCAGTTTCGTCATCAGTTTTCCTCTTGTGTCCATGTCCAGGGAGGATGTCTTCAGTCCTGTAGAGCTTAAACGTAAATGGCCAACTGTAGTCACAGGAACATCCAGCTTCTTAGAGATGATCTTCCAGTCTTCATTATGGTGGTCTAGAAGGTTCTTCCTGATCCCCTCAGACAACTGTCTCATTTGCTTTTTTCAACGATAGTGTTGAACCACAATTCAAAAGTAATGTCACTTTTTTTTAAATTCAGATTTCCGTAAATTGTTATAACTTCTGTCAAATTTAAAATATTCTAGCAACCGTTGTGGATTTTACTTTCTTTAATGGAAGGGTGCCAACTAATTTGTCCACGTGTATCATAAAGTTGTAAGTAGTATGGTAAATCCATACTTCATCCATACTTTGTTTCCTAAATGTTCTTCTACTGCAATTAACTGGTTTTTAAACATTCTTTTGCTATAAAACAAGCTTATTACAGTTCTGTCATAAGCGATATGATTTATGACGTCCACGACTCTGGAGATGAGGAACATCCTTGAAGTGTCATCAACAAACCCCTCCCACGACCGCCACCCTGCGTCACTTCTGTTTACATTAGTCCTGACTCATGACTAAGTGTACCCTCAGAGTTGATATGTGGGCGGAGCCAGCTCAACACACCACCCTGCATCAGTCAATGTAAAAAGTGACAGGTGATTCAGATGCTAAACATGAGGCATAAGCCAATGTGGAAGGGGTTTTTGTGTGTGCTGTTGTCTCTCTCCTGTCCTCTCAGCCCCCCGGCTGACCGAGGCTGATCTCCCCGTCTCCGGGTCTGGTTTAAAAGATACCTTCAAGAGCGGGGGTCGGCAACCCGCGGCTCTAGAGCCGCATGTGGCTCTTTAGCGCTGCCCTAGTGGCTCCCTGGAGCTTTTTAAAAAAATGTTTGAAAATGGAAAAAGATGGGAAAAGTAAATATATTTTTTATTTTAATTTGGTTTCTATGGGAGGACAAACATTCTTAACAATTTCCAATGCTGTAAAAGTGTGTAGAATAAATATTTAATTTCAACATTTCTGTCAACAAAGATGTGCGTCATAGCCTGCGACACACATTTGTATGAGCGGGGTGGGATGCCAGGGAGGTGGCTGTTGCAAACAAACCGGCGGCTGTGTGATGGGCCATGGATCCCAAAGGGAAAAAGAGAAAAATAACTGAGGAGAACAGAGGATTCAAAGTTTCTTAAACCGAATCATTTGTATTCATTGCCAATGCGGAAGGATTGGCTGAATGTTTGCTCTGTAGTGAGAAGTTGTCAAATTACAAGAAGAGTAATGTGGAAAGACATTTCCAGGGAATGCGTACTACATTTGCAGCCGAGTACCCAGTTGGGAGTGAGAGAAAAAGTGCGATTGCATTACGTCTGGAGAAATTAGAGGAGCGCAAACATAGATTTAAAAAGTGGATTGCATCTCCAAACACCACTACGGCTGCAAGTTTTGTTGCAACCCGGGAGATAATAAAGCGTGAAAAACCGTTCACAGATGGTGACTACATGAAGGAGTCATTCATCAACATATCAGAACACCTATTTGCAGACTTCAAAAACAAAACCGAGATAATACAAAAAATTAAAGACATGCCTCTCTCCACTAAGACAGTGAAGGAAAGGGCAGGTAACATCACCGATCAGCAAATCAAGGACATTAATTCAGCACCAGCATACTCAATTGCCTGTGATGAGTCCTGTGACGTGACCGATATTGAACAGACTGCGCTTTTATGCAGGTATGTGACCTCCAATGGGCCGCAAGAAGAAATGATCGAATACATACCAGATAAAGATACATACAGCATGTGTTGCCTTCATTATAAAGCTTATATAAGGCTTTTAATTTTTGCGGCTCCAGACATATTTGTTTTTTATTTTTTTGGTCCAATATGGCTCTTTCAACATTTTGGGTTGCCGACCCCTGGTCTAGAGCCTCGTGCTGCCAGGCCTCAGGTAGAAGACTGGAGGAGCAGTGAGCAACCACTCAGAGGGATGGTGACAGTGATGGGGAAACAAAGGTCTTAATGTGAAATCTCACCTGGATTCCAACGACTCCGTCTCCACCTCCCAGCCCCTCCTCTCCTGGCTCTCCCTGTGAATGCAAACACAAGCATGATGATGACACTTCGACCAACACAGGAGCATATGAAGAAACTATTATGGCTGATTAAAGTTATGTGCAAAAGTTACTTTCCATCTTTTTAAGCCTATATTTTTTCTGTAAAAAATGTTATTAAAATCTGATAATAGTGGATGTAAGATAAATACAACCTCATACGAACAAAAACGCTTTTTTTTTTTTTTTTTAATTTTACTCTGCCATTGTTTAGCAATGTCGGAAAAAAGAAGGGAGCCGAAGTCCTCCAGAACCATTAGAGATGCTGATCAAGTCAGACAGGAAACCTCTACTGAGGTGTTCCTGCTGCTGAAGGAAACATCTACTGAGGGTTCCTGCTGCCGAAGGAACTAAAGCTGCTCCCTCAGCAGGTCTATGACAGACACTGACTTGATGCAAACTGACAGATGGATCTCTGTGATTTTCTGCAAAAAACTCAGAGCATCACTTTTGCTTTGTGAGTAAAGTAAATACAGTACATAGTCTTATACTAGTTTAGGCTTTTTATTAAGTCATTTTTAACTTTTACAGTCCAGTTGTTGATTCTAACTAACCCTGTTGGTGACTTCAATCTGACAAGTTTCCTTCTCAGCTGATCGTTGCTGCAGCTTCAGTATGTTGATTTAAATAAATGTAAGCTCTGTGGGGTATCTTACCGGGAACCCCGGGTTACCGGGTTCTCCTTTGGGTCCAGGCCTGGTGTTGTCGGTACCAGGTTCTCCCTGTCAGACAAAGAACAGACTCATTAGCCCGTCAGTTTGAGAAGTTCAATTGATGTAATCCGCTGATGGCGGAAGAATCAGACTACACTCTTCTCATCATCCAGACAGACCAGCCAGGACTCATAAGACTCATAAGAGATGAAGCCAACAGCCAAAACAGATCTCACCGGATCTCCTCTCAGTCCTCGCTCTCCTTCCTGGCCATCCTCCCCTCTGATACCTGGGACACCCTGGGGACCACAGAGCCACTGTTCACAGAACTGACTACAGTTAAATTTATCTTTTTTTTTTCTAATTTCTTTTACCGGTTTTCCTGGTTGTCCTTGCTCTCCCAGAATGCCATCACGCCCCGTCTCTCCCTGTCAACACAGAAACAAGGACAAACGACTGCTGATCTGTTTGCTCCAGCAGCTTCACACCGTAAAACCTGCGGTTCTACGTCTTCTCAGAGCATTAACACGGAGGTCAAAGTAAATATTATCCCACAGTTTTGTTTAATGTTTGTAGGTTTAAGTTGGCATCTTAGTTAGACTCCTGGAGTCCGACTAAGATGCTCCTTCAAGCCTGAGGTGATCGCAGCTACATGGAGGAGATTTAGGGTAACAAAAACATTTTGTGTAAACTCTGTGACCTACATCTCATACATCTCATAACTTCAGCAGCAGGAACTCTAAGTAGATGTTTCTTGTCGGTTCATCAGCGTCTCATGGTTGTGGAGGAATTCTGATCAGTTCTTCTTTTTTTTTTTCATTACCATTCTTGTCAGTATGGACATCGTGCACATCGTGCACATCGTGCACACCGAAATTGGACCTCTGCTTTTAACACATCAACTAGTTTCACTAGTGAGCAGTGGGCTTCTAGAACCAGCGCCCGGGGAGCAATTGGGAGCCAATTGCCCCTTGCTCAGGGGCCCCCAGTGATTTACTATTGTGGCCAGCCCTGGGCTTGAACATGGCTCTTAAGGTCCTAACACAGCATCTCAACCATGTTTTCATCTATTTCAACATAGATTTGCTGGTGCACTTCCAGTCTATTTCCTGTCACATGACCCAGTTTAAACTGGTCTACAGAGGAGTACATGTCCAGGTGTCCAGGTCCAGACCATCATCCCTCCACCACCGTGCCCGACAGTGGGTATGAGGTGTTTCTGTTGGTTTTCTCCAAACACGGTTCTGGATATGAAGACCAAACATCTCCACTTTGGAAGTCTGCTGGTTCGTTCAGATGCAGTTTTATGAACCTCAGTTGTGCTTCCATGTTGTTTTTAAACGAAAGAGATTTTCTCTCGGACACAAACCATGCTGGTTCAGTCTTCCTCTGTGATGGTGCTGTCATGGACTTTAACATCTAAACTGTTCAGTGAGGTCTGTAGACTCTGACATGGAGCTCTTGCTTGTTTAAAGTATTTCTGTGAGCATTACATGGTTTGATCTTGGGATAAATCTTAGCCACAAAGTGGTAGGCCATGTAAACCTAGGGGAGCGGGGTCAGCGGATGGTGAAGCACAAAGCATGACGAGGTTGCCAACTTTCTGCAGAGTCAATCACTACAGAGCCCTTCATGTGGCCTTCAGATTAGCTCAAGAACAAGAGCTTCATGAATGGGTTTCCATGGCCGAGCAGCTGCATCCAAGCCGTACATCACCAAGTGCAATGCAAAGCGTTGGATGCAGTGGTGTAAAGCACGCCACCACTGGTCTCTAGAGCAGTGGAGACTATATATAAATATATATAAGTCAAATGAGTCAAAGAGTTCAAATGAATGAAAGATTGAATGAATAAATTGATGCTTTTCGTTGTGGTGGTGTGATGCCTGATTTTCCTTACAAACAAATCCATTATGTGAACACACCTGAATGTTGCAGACCAGCAACCTGCTAAAACATCTGCTTTTCTCGAGGTCTGCACATCTGCTGCACATCTGCTGCACATCTGCTGCACATCTGCTGCACATCTGCTGCTGATCAGCTCATCAATGATGATGATTGGAAGCACCTGACTAACGTAGCCTCTAGGATCCAATGGAAGCAGTAAAAGGGTACTTGGTACTATTTGCATTAATTCCTTTTTGTTTTGCGTTACATTACTGTATATGACAACAATTAAAACCTACTATGAGTTTTACAATATATTTCTGTAAGGTTCATACAAATATTGTAATATATGCATGTGTATCTACATTTATTTATAAAAAAATTACTTTTTAATGGATTGTCAGTGTATGCCTTCCAATATTTTTGTTTAGAATAATTTGATAATTTTTTCTGTTTATATTGTGGAAAACTCAGCTTAAAATAATAATAAAAAGAACATTTGTACCTGCTCTCCATAGCCTCCATCCAGTCCTTTTTCTCCTTCTTCACCCTGCAGCATCGAAGAGTTTCAGACAGCACATCTCAGTGTGTAAAATTAAGGGACGGTTTTATCGATGCAGTAAATGCAGCATGTGACGCTGGACCGCAGAGATGTACATAAACTCACCCTGTTGCCTGAAAGGCCTCCGGAGCCCTGCAATGACAAACAGCTGGATGAAAACATCGTCTCACAGCCGGTGCTTATGTATACAGTATCAAGGACTGTGCACAACGTTTCATTTGTAAGGGAATAAATGGCTTTCTGTTTATCTAGTTGCATCTGGTTTAATGCCTTTCCCTTTTTCCTGGTTGAACTGGGTTGTAACACTGTGCACTGACTCCCATTGACATGACTGTTTTTATTGTGGTGCTGCCTGAAGATCTGATGAAGACAAGCATCCAGTACCAGTTCCATTGCTTGTTCTGTCCACATAAAGACGCCCCCAGAACGTCTGAATCTTTTGATTATGTTTTGTATAATAGACGATGGTATAGTCAAAGTCTTTGCAGAACTCTGAATTTGTTTTATAATTTACAGACACCAATTTTGTCAGACTGGTGAACATATGTCTTTGTTTACTCCTGAGAGACTCTACCTTTATAAAATAATCTTTTTACAACAAATCACTGACTGTCACCGAGTTGTTGGCAATTAACCAAATGACTTGTAGATGTTCCAACTTTTAAAGACACGTTGTTGCCATGAAATCCAAAATGAGCTTTTATTTTTCACGAAATGTTCAATTTTTCTGCTGGTTTTTTGTGATTTGAGACCATCACATTGTTTTTTTATGTGTATTTTTAAGTGTCCCAACAGTAGAGTGGGTTTTGTATATATGAGCCTATTATCTTATTTGGCTTGAGATGTTCCGTACCTTCAGTCCTCTGGCACCAGGACAACCCTCAAGGCCTGGAAGTCCAGTTGGTCCTGAAGGGCCTCGGTCCCCCTGCGACAAACAAACAGGGCTGTGACAGGGAAGGTACTGACAGGTACAGATAATGCTTACTGAATCTTCCCCCTGCCCTTTTTCAAGGGATACTATTGGTTGGGATAGCACACAGGCCGTCACAGTGGTTTCCAACTGCATAAGGTCTCAGCTTTTTTTTTTATTTTTCCACCACCCCGCCATTCTTACCCCACCCCGCCTCTTTCTTAAGTAATAAAAGTGTGATAAACTAAACAAGGGGGCACTTACAGGGACTCCTTCTTCTCCAGGAAACCCAGGCAGACCCAATAGTCCAGGTTTACCCTGTTTATAAAAAGACACACAAGTCCAGATGTCCAGATGCAGAAACATGAAGGAAAATGTACAAAAAGAAGAGAAGCAGCCGCCTTTGTGTAAATCTGTTTTAGAGTCCAGAAGAGAAGCGAGCCGACCAGCTATCCTTTCTTTTTTCTTTTTACATGTTATCGCAAACATTTCTCACGCAGACTATAGAGTTAAGGAGTGTGTGTTTTCCAGGCACCTTTGTCCCATGAGAACCAGGAGAACCACGCATCCCTTCTGGTCCTGAACATTTGCACAAGATGCTGCAGCACACACGTTCTGTCACAGCACTCTGTAGGAAGTCAAAACACAGAGAAAAAAAACTATGAAGGAGTGATCACACCTGGAGCTGCCACAGAATATTTTAGAAGTAATTTTATGCTTCCACAAGCATTAAGAAGAAGAAGAAGAAGAAGAAGAAGCTCCACCATCATTGTACAGTGAGATACACTGAAACTGTTTTGCAGAAATCCCCTGCAGCAGCTACATATCATTTATTGTATCTGCAGATTGGACCTCTGAATTCCAATCACAGATCAATCCAAGATTTGCATACATCCCTACATGGGGTCAGCCCCCTTAGATGAGATTCAGTTAAAAAATAAACAACCTCCAAACTGTCTCTGTCTCCATGGCGACGTGACTGGCAGTAATGTGTTTGGACGAGTAGTAACCAACAGCGAGTAGGGAGCAGTAAGAAGAGCCAAATGGGGCGCTCACACTGATCAATAAGAATAGTGATCAGAGTTGCAGTTTATGGGATCTCTGAGATGTCTGAAAGAAATCGGGAACTCAGGAATGAGTAAAGGGGTACCACAAGGTTCACTTGCTGGTCCTGTACCATTGATTCATTACTGAAACTAAATCACCACTCAAGACTTTTATGTTTCTATAGTATATTTTATAACATGTTCGGTTGATTTTTAACTATTATTACTTGAAACTGAGGCAGCGGTAATGTGAAAACTCACAATCTGTTGGAGGATAGTGCTGCTGATGTCCGGCATGCTGATAGAGAGAGGATCTTTGTAGCCATATCGTCGGCCAAACTCCATCCTCTGTAGTTCAGATGGGTTAGCGCCCTCCAAAGCCACAGTCAGCAGAGCGTTGACCTCTGCAGACCAAAAAAAAAACAAACAAAAAAAAAATTTACTGCAGTCAATCCAGCACTGTACATCTACAGATAAAACTGCATTTCACATTATATAACATGCAGGATTAACAGAATAAAGACTCAAGGCAATCTAAGCATTAATGATAGATGCTTCATGGGTAACTGATTCTGATAAAACCCTAAAATAAATTTCATTCTCGGTGTCACGAAATATTAGAAGACGTGCTGGTGATTCAACATCTTCTTTAGAAACAATGGAAGAGGAAGAACAGGTTTTAAAATAACTGTCAGCATTACCAGCCTTTCGCAGCTTCTCAGATTCCTGCTCCAACATCATCACATCGCCATCAAGTCCATCTGAGAAAATCAGGACCACCTGATGGAAAAGATGAGTTAAATCAAGCTGTTTTAATTTGGTCTTAGTTTCCTCAGTCTTCAGGTTGAGGTTAGCAGAACTCTCCATTTATGAAGTAAAACCTGAAAAACTAATTACAACCTCAATGTAATGACTTCATTAACATAGAACATAGAAAACATATCAGTGTTTAAATGGAGGAAATGTGCACACTTAAGAAAAAAACATGTGACAGGCTGATGGTCACTACTGTGCCGCTTCCTGCCTTCATTCAGGATGATCCGGGACTGGAGCTGCCCAGCAGCCTTGGTGCCACTTTGTCCTCTTTTTCATCTCGTTGTAAATGTTTCCAGTGGGTGAAAGTTCTGGACTGCGGGCAGACCAGTCCAGCAGCTGGACTCTTCTACTGTGTGGCCATGCTGTTGTCATGGATGCGGTATGTGGTTTAAGATCGTCTTGCTGAAAGAGGCAGGACCTTCCCTGAAATAGTCGTCTGGATGGGAGCACGTTACTCTTGAACCTGGATACACCTTTCAGAACTGATGTTTCCCTACAGATGAGCTAGCTGTTTATTTCATCACAGGTGCAGGATTTGAACTGATGACAGGCCAGATGGGTCCTCTACTCTCAGTATGGAGGACTTGACGTCCGTGACTTCCAAAAGTAATATTAAATCATGTGACAAGAGAACTATTTTTCGTTGGCCTGTAGGAGCTGAGGCTGCTCCGGGATCTTGTCCTAGCTTGTCCTCAGCTTCTCTGGAACATTCGATTATATTCATACATGCTGTAGACCATGAGATACTAAAGGTCTTAATGATTTTACGATGGCAATCGTAAAATGGGTGAACCTCTGCGTGGCTGATGTCTGGCATGCACTTGCATCTTGTATCCAGTAGTGTATAAATAGTTCTGGGCAAGATGTTCAACAGTGTGGACTCATGTTGGACTCGCCGATGTTAGGACATCAACTGTCTGTTTATGCAGGAGGGATCAGGGGGAGGTCTGCAGGTTTTTCTAAGCTCTTAAGGATCTTATTAACAAACAACTCTGGACAGAGCTATTCTGTGATGCGCGTCGCTGAGAGCTGAGAACGGCTTCAGCAGCAAATGCCAAAGCATTTGTAGTTATTAGTAATAACTACAACATCCTAAACAGCTGCAGGTAAGCCAGAATCAACCAGGAGAGGTGTATTCAACGGTCTCATCAAAGCTGCTACGTCTGCCTCACAGCCTCCCGGCTTTGACTCGGTCGACTCGGTCTCATCAACTGAAGGTATGACACTCGTTATAAAAATGCCTTTACTCATATACTGACAACGCTGCATCCGCTTTCATTTCTAAGATTAAAAATGATAAATAAGCCACGAGGAAACTCCAGACAGCTGCAGCGTCACCTGTAAAGGCTGCAGATGGTTTTCGCTGGTGTCCGTCTGTCTCAAGAGATGATGGGATTAGAAAAACTCAAGTTTTCTGTTTTTTGGGTGGACTGTGTGAGAATCCCGTCCACATACGTTTATATCTTGTTCGTTTGTTTTTATTTAATGCATAAGCGTTTGAGAAGCAGACAGTCACAAAATGGCGAGTTTTTGAGCATTTGTGTCACACCTTTCACTGCTGTTTCAAATAATAGATACAGTTATTAATATACGTGTGGAAAAGTGGTATTGATATACGTCATCGACATCAAACAATCCTATCAACCATACCTACCATAAAATGCTTTTCATGAACAATCGTGTCACTGAATGGTTCATAGTTAAACTGATTAGCTGCCAGATGTTCCTCCAGGTGTTACTTTTGATTGTTTTTTCAGCCTTTTGTTGCACATCTCCCAACTATCTCCAGATGTGCTGCTGACGTTAGAAACAAACCGTCTTCTGTGTTCTATTGTGAATAAATGTGTTTATGACATTTGAAGATCGTTGCATCCTTTCTACATTTCTGTTTTACACGTCTGCCCAGCTTCACCACAGTTGGGTTTGTGAATCGTCAGCTGCAGTTTTAACACAACCATCCATTATCTATACCCGCTTTATCCGTTTCCGGGTCACGGGGGTCTGTCGGAGCCTATCCCGACGCATAGTAGGCGAAAGCCAGGGGTCCACCCTGGACAGGTCGCCAGCCTATCCAGGGAGTTTTAACACATTTAGGATTCATCCTCACCTTCACACTAGCTTTGGATTTTGTTCTGAACTCGTTACTGAAGAAGTTCAGCAGGGACGAGCTGAATAAAGAGGACCGGGACCATGGTGTCTGTAAGACTTTTATCACCAAGTTTTCATCGTAGGGTTCAAAGCTGGCGTCGAACACAGAGCGCCCTTCAACGTCCAAAGCGTAGAAGCCAATGTTGATCGGGCCGGGGGTGGTGCAGCAGAGGTCGTTCAACGTAGAAATGTAACGAACGATCTCTTCCAAGCGCGGGACATGACGGCGGAGCGCCTCACCAGGAACTCCTGTTCCAGAAATATCAAATCCTATGGCGACATCAATGCTGCAGTCTGCAGTAGAAGAAAGCAGAAGAAGGCGTTTACTCTTGGTGGTCATGGAGACAGAAATAGGTGGTGGAAAAGAGAGAAACCAGAAAGGGAGACTCTTTCACTTACTGTGGCTGAAGTTGGAGGGTGGTGGACCACCAAACTCTTTGCAGATTTCATCAACAAGCTTGCTCTTGATACTTCCCAACTGTTTAAAGTTCTGGACATTAAAAAGTTTCTCTGGAGTGCCAGTGATCTGCAGGAGCTGCAGGTCATAGATATCCCCGACACCGATGGCGAATTTATCAATCCCCATAGTCCTGAGGTCATCTGCTGCATCCTCCACGTCATCGTGAGAGTTGCCATCAGAGATCAACACCAGCGTCTTGGGAATGCCGCTGCGGCTGCCAGTGGATGTCTGAAAGTAGTTTTTGATCTTCACCAAAGCGTCTCCGATGTAAGTATTTCCTCCTGCGTAGTCCACGTTGCGGATGTGTTTGACCATGTCCTCCGCTTGGAAGTACTTGTTGAGGTGAAACTCATGTTGAAACCTATCACTAAACTGTGCAAGTGCGACGCGCACAAACTTCTCACCCACTTCAAGGCTGTTCACTATGTCTGCAGTGAAGTTTATCATTAATTTGTAGTCGTTCACGCTGATGTTGCTGGAAAAATCCAGCATAAACACAACGTCTGACTTCTTGCAAGCTGCAGAAGGAAATAAACACATTACAAATAAAAAAACGAGCTAAGAAACTGTCACTATAACTGCAAGATGCTTACTTTACTGTCTTTACTGAAATAGTCGTCTGCTACTGACACAAAGTTACACATAAGCAGAAAAGTTGGTCTATAAATGGCAGCAGCTGATTGAGCTCTTCAAAGCTCAATGCCCAGAATAAAAACCTTAAAATCTAGACTTTATCTGAACTGTCATGAACGATGTGAAATCACTGGTAAATTATATGGAAGACCAAAACAAATCTGGACAGCTGGAATTTAATATGATGTGTTTCAGCAGGACCAGGCAGAAGCATATTATGAAATCAACGCCCCTCCTAGATGGTGTAATCCTGTAAAGGAGATATATTGTAGGGACAAACCCAGATACTGAACTACTAGTTTCATTCTCTTCCTGTTAAATCCAAGATAGACTATTTCCCCAAGAGGACACCTTAATCTCTGACTGGTGGTTTACTTTTGCTTCCTCGAGTTTCCAGTGGAATGGGAGACAGAGCTTTAGGTTGTCACCCACCTGGTCCTGGTGGACCCAACTCCCCGTTCAGGAGGCAGACACCCTCTCTACCTTTAAGATTAGACTTGGAATGTTTCTCTTTAAAGCATTAGTTACTGCTGGCTCAGGTTCCCTGAACCATCCTTTTGTGTGATGGTTGTGGAGGCTCTGTGGTGTTTTTCCCCTCCCCTTCTTTGTGTTATAGACCAGGTTGATGGCAGGGGGGTGGCCAGCCGTTTCGGACACCTGCACTCAATCCCCTCATCAGCCTTCTCACCACTCCTGGTTGCCAGAAGATTCCGTCCGATTCCAAGAGTCAAGTCAAGTCAAGTCAAGTCAAGTCAAGTCAAGTCAAGTCAAGTCAAGTCAAGTCAAGTCCAGCTATGGGGATTCTACGTCTGCCAAGCTTTGTTCCTGCCTAGTTGGACTGCAATAGTTTTCGTTCCTTGTTATAAATAAATCAGTTCCACTTTCCTTGGCTCTCTGCTCTGGGGTTCAAATCCTTGATCCGCAACAGAATCTTCTGGCCACAATGAACCCCGCAGAGACGCAACACCTGACCCAGACTCGGTCCGAGACCGAGGGGATCGAGCAGGCCATTGCCGCTCAGGAGGCTCTCCTGGGACAGCAGGGCCAAGCTCTTCATTCCACGATGAACGCCATCCAAGATCTCTCCAAAGGAGTAAACCAGCTTGGAGAACGCCTGGTGGGAGTAACGACTCATCTCACTTCTCTGTTTCCGGCTCTTTTGGCACCTGTTCCTGCTCTCTCTCAGTCAGCACAGCCCTGTGAGCCATTTATCCCCACTCCCTACCGTTATTCTGGTGAGATAGGTTCATGTCACCAATTTCTCCACCATTGTACTTTAGTTTTTGACCAACAGTCACTCACCTACCCCTCAGATAAGTCCAGGGTAGCATTTATCATGAGCCTCCTCTCCGGAAAGGCGTCAGCCTGGGCCGTGGCCTTAGCCAACAGCAAATCACCAGTCTGCAACACACTAAATTCCTTCTCAGCAGAGATGTTGAGAGTATTTGATCACCCACTCCGAGGAAAGGAAGCCGGGAACAGATTGCTATCCTTACGTCAGGGTTCTGGTCCAGTCGCTGTCTACTCGATTGATTTTCGCATCCTGGCGGCCGAGTGCCGTTGGGATGATAAGGCCCTTCAGACAGCGTTTTTCCTGGGGCTCAATGAAATCATTAAGGACCAACTGGCCACCAGGGACGACGTGGGGTCCTTAGAGGAATTGATTTCCCTCTCCATTAAGTTAGATAATCGCCTGCGCGAAAGGGTCAGGGAGAGAGCTGAGCGGGGCCCCTTCCCGGTTCCTTGCGCCCAGTCCAAGCCCTCCGCGTCTCCGCTGCGTCAGTTGGCCACAACCGATCCACCAACCGCTCTAGCTCTGGAGGAGCCCATGCAGCTAGGTGGTATCCGGCTCACTCGGGAGGAACGTCAGCGCCGCCGTCACCAAGGTCTCTGTTTTTATTGTGGCCAGGCAGGTCACATGCTGCCCAACTGCCCCATTCGGCCGAAAAGGCCAGGCTTGGCCGCTCCAGGAGGGGCGCTGGTGAGCCGAACTCCCATCAATCCCTCCTCCAAGCGCCTCCAACTGGAGGGGACCATTTTTTAAAAATCCACCCAGATTCCTGTCCTTGCTCTGGTGGACTCTGGTGCAGATGACAACTTTATTGACTCTGGGCTGGTATCCAGTGCTAACATCCCGTCAGAGCCTCTTCCTGAGCCACGAGAGGTTTTCGCTCTTGATGGCAGAGTGCTGTCTCGGATCACCCACCGTACCGTGCCGCTGTCTTTACTGGTTTCTGGTAATCACAAGGAGCTGCTGTCTCTGTATATCATTCCTTCTTTCTCCAACCCCCTCGTTCTGGGACTTCCCTGGCTCATCCTCCATAACCCCCACATAGACTGGTCTAGCCACTCTCTTGTAAATTGGAGTCTGTTTTGCCATAGCCATTGTCTACGTACCGCTGTTCCCACTCCCACAATGGACACACCATTCCCTTCCAAAGCAGTGGATTTAGCTTCAGTTCCACCAGCCAAGTCAAGTCCAGTTCAGCTATGGGGATTCTACGTCTGCCAAGCTTTGTTCCTGCCTAGTTGGACTGCAATAGTTTTCGTTCCTTGTTATAAATAAATCAGTTCCACTTTCCTTGACTCTCTGCTCTGGGGTTCAAATCCTTGATCCGCAACACTTTTGGTTCTGCTTTAGGTCTAAACTGTTGGGGTTGAGTTCTGTGTCTTTATTGAACTTAAGTGTAAAAGACTTGCTGTGCTTGAGGAAAAAGGAGGTTTCCCTTCAAGTTAACAACTGCTTTGGCAACAAAGATTTGAAGGAAGTGCTTTCAATGTGTCTGAATCAGAGCTGTACAAGGTTCAGGAGGATTTGTAGGTTATCTGGTGTTGATGGCTCTCTTGTTCTCATTCCTCAGCACCTCTATGGGGTTCAGGTCTGTGCTCTTCTGTGTTTTCCTTCCATGTTCAGGCTCATTGTCCTGCTGCATCTTCCAACTTCTACGGAGTTGGTGGACAGACACCCCAACCTTATACCCCGATACAGGCAGTGAGGCAAGCCCAGTCATGGTGCTCCCACCACCATACTTCACCACTGGGAGGGTGTTTTAAACCACATTAGTTATTTAGTCTCTTGGTTCTCTTACTTTTCTTCTCCAGCATCTATTATTTTAACTAAAGCAGGATTAAAGTCTTTACATCAATCAATTCATTTATTATTCATTTCCCTCAGAGATTATTAAAGTATTTTGAATAAAACATGAATTATTAAAAATGTATAAACACTTAATAAAAAAGTTTATTTTCAACCTTACCTGGTTTGGTGGTTTTGCAGATGACGGTGGACATATTCTTATACAGAGTCTCCAGTTCCTTAAAACTATCCACATAGAAAACTTTGGACGTGTCTCCTCCAGCCATGGTCTCCAGCTGCTCCCTGCTTGCATTCGTCACTCCAACACTGAGGACAGTGATCCCGTTTTTCCGGAGCGCATCAGAAGAGTCTTTTAGACCGGAATGATCTGTGGCATCGCCGTCTGTGATCACCATGAGGATCTGAGGCACCTTGAGTTTTCCCCGGCCACCGTGCTCCTCGTTGAAGAACTTTAATGAGTAGGTCAGAGCTTTAGCTGTGTACGTGTCTCCGGTTGGTGCCACCAACTTCTGTACCGCTTGAAGAACTTCACCTCTGGATTCAAATGAGTTTAGTTGAAACTTGAATTTCGCTTCGGTGGAGTAAAGAATGACTCCAAAACGGGTCTCATTCAGGCCAACTGTGGTGCGGTTCACGACTGAGCTCATAAATGTCTGCATGCTTTTGAAATCCTTAGGAATTATGGAGGTGGATCCATCCACCAGGAAAATAATATCAGCTTTATCCGTCTTCTTACAATCTGATTAGCACAGAAAGGGAAAAACTCGTGAGGCAACGTGTCAAATGTGAATAAAAAGTTGTGTCAAAGCTTTCAGATCGTACAAGCAGTAACTGATGTTGATTGAAAACCTTCAACGTGAGTTGTGCTGTGACTTTTAACGGAGGACTTGGGTAGACAAGGCTAAAACCATGCAACTAAATGAAAAAAAAAACACTGTGGTCACTGCAGCATGGCCAAAAGTTTTGGCAGTGATACAAAACCTCTTTGAGGGGTTTTTGCTGCATCACTATTCTTAGAGCACAGTTTTCATGTGTTTCCGTGGTTACAGAAGGACATTACAAGTATATCCACCGTTTATGCCTCCTCAAAACACGTGCATTTTGCTCCAACATACTGAAATCAATTTCTGGACCATATTCTGTCTAATGGATCCATTCTTGCTGTAATAGAGTATTACTCAGAGACTGTAGCAGCAAAAACTGTTCAGCCCCAAATCTGTATGCCTGCTAAAACCTTTGGCCACCGATGTATATCCAGGATTGTCGGACACCAAATACTATTCAAGTATACTGCATCTAACATATGTACATGCTTTCAAACAAAACAGAAATTGTTTAACAATCCTACAAACTGAAAATACTTCATTCCACCGCCCTGTGCTGCTCTTACCTCTTTGTGGATTACAGAACTTCAAGGCCAGCTCGCCTTCTAGATCGCTCAGCATATCAGCGTTTTCTGCACTGAAGACGTGGTTTAGTGACCCACTGATCTCCAGCAGCTGGCTGTGTTTGGCGTCCATCACTCCAATTGTGTATATCTCCACTCCTTTGGCCCTCAGAGCTTCAGCTGGGCCTTTGACCTCATCTTCAGCTCTACCGTAAGTTATTACGACCAAGATTTGATTCAGCTCACGACGCCCTCCACTGGAGGCATCAAAATACTGTGAAACCCCTGCGATACCTCTTCCAGTGAAAGTGCCTTTATTCATCTGCTCCATGTTATCAATCGCTTCGAATATCCGTTCCTTATTGAGGTACTTGGTGAGGGGAAACTCCAGATGATTTTCGGTACTGAACTGCATAACCCCAATGTGGACGTCATTCACTCCAACAACGGACTTGCTGATGACGGATTTCAGGAAAGCTTTCATTTTTATGAAATCTTTTTCAGAGATCCTCTCGGAGCTGTCAGTTAAGAACATTATATCACTGGGTACGTCTTTACAAACTGTGGGCACAGAACAGAAAAACATGAGTGTGTTGCTCCTCCTGTCCACTACACATGTGAAGCCACGTGCAGAAGTTAGTGCCACTCGTACCTCAGATCTGCTTCAATAAGATTTAAGAAGGTTAGAACAAATTATACAACACAAATAACTGGATGACTGGCCTCATCCTCTCTTCAGAAGAGAAGATCTCAGCCCAGACTGTTCTCAGCCACGGTTCCTCAGTGGGGGAACAAGACACCAGTGGCTACATGAGCAGGGCTGTCCCCATCTATGTTCAAGAAGCTCTTGAAAACTCTCCTCTTCCAAAAGTACCTCCCGTTGTAAACTGTTCCCTCTCCAACTTCTGAACCGCACCTGAATGCTCCCTTAACTGCACTTACTCTGCCTTTTACCAGGTTTACGCTGGCTTGATTATAAAGCATCTTCTAAATATTGCGTCAAGATTAAAATGAACCTTAGGGAAGGAAGAGGTATTCGCGTTTGCATTTGATTTTCAACAAAATATTATCACTCATTGCAAACCTGAATGTGGCACTTCTCCAGAAAAATGTTGCATTAAGTAACTGAATCCCAAATATGATTAAAACTTGTATAAAAGTCATTATAATTTATGTACAAGGAAGAACTTCATAACTTTAAATTTCACTTTGCCTATTTACAGGATGAATGTAAGACTTTGAAAGAAGTCCCAACTATGTTTCTTACCCTCTGGACTACAGATTTCTATGAAAATGTTGTCCAGTTTATGCTTCAGGGCATCAAAGTTATTGACATAGAAGACTTTGTTGTTGTCGCCAGCAATCTCGACCAGCTGAGTGTGGTTTGCAGCCTTCACTCCGATGGCAAGGATGTTGATGCCCTTCGCCCTCAACTTTTCTGCTGGAGCTTTGACCACATCGTGGGACGCTCCATCAGTGAGGACAATCAGGTACTCTGAGGCGCTTCGAGTGGTTACTGCTTGCTCAAACTGCGATTCCATGAATTTTATTGCTTTGCCTGTGTTTGTCCCTCCTCCTGTTTGATGTATTGCATTCACAGCTTTCTCTGTGTCATTAGCATTTGAATATGTTGTCAGGTCAAATTCCAAAGTAGGTGCATCAGAGTATTTGACAACTCCAATACGAACATGATGCGGCCCAATGAGGAACATGCGAAGAAAGTCAGTGATGAAATCCTTCATGTCCTTGAAGTCATTGTGCGTAATGCTGCCCGAGTCATCCATCAAGAAGAAGATGTCGGATTCGTCTTTTTGCTTACATGCTGAAAGAGAAAAAAGGACACAAATTAGCTCCTTTCCCATCGTTTTCCTTTCCAACACGTGGATCAGCAGGGAGGAAAGGAAAGACTAGACGGTATATACAGACACACTCGCAGGTGCAAACCAGCAGGCAAGTCAAAGCAAACTAAAACACACTTTTAAAATAAAGCAGGGACATACCAAACCCAGAACCACGACAGTTATTTTAAACTCAGTGAGGTCCAAACTTTGCTGCTGGTCTTAGTCCATCTTTGGCTTTGATTTGATTAACTAATTCTTAATGAAAATTTTGCTATTTTAAATGTTTAAAAAGGTTCCTTACAGTTTTCCGGTTGGGAATTTTCAGCTGTAATATTTTTGTAAAAATCATGCTGAACAGCCAGCTCTACCAACAAACTCAACTAGAGCCTCATGTACAAAGAACTGGGCGGCGTTCATATTTAAAGATGGTGTACGCACAGAAATGTTCAGATGTATGGACCATCTGTATAACCCATTTATGAACACTTGCTCATAAATAACATGGTAGGAGACTAATCAGTAGAAGCTTTAAACTTTGTCTGCAGATGATCATGCAGCCAGAACTACTATCAAAAAGTTTAAAAAAACCAGTTCAAACCTTCCTTGATGTCCTTGTTGGGGGTGGCGGTGTTCATGATAACTGTACACATACTTTTCTGCAGGTTTTCCTTCAGGGGTTTGAGCAGGGAGAAATCGTCCACGTTAAAAACATGCCGGGAGGGGGGGTCAGATGCAATTTCCTCCAGCTCAGTTCTGTTGGCGTCTTTGATTCCTACGGCGTAGACTGTGACATCAGCCCGACGGAGAGCGATTGCTGCTTCACTTACATGGTCATCAGATTTACCGTCTGTGATCACTATGGCGACCTTCAAGACACCCTTCCTGCTACCCTTTTTAATGAGTTCCTCCAGAGTGAAATTGAGGGCAGCTCCAGTTTTAGTGCCTCCATTCCCGTAAGGAAGGGTTTTGATGAAGTTCAGAATATCGGCCTTATACTTGACTGAGTTGAAGTAGAGCTGTGCTGTTGGTGTGGTGCTGTAGGTCACGATGGCCACTCTGACACGATTTAGACCAACATCCAGGCTACTGACAAGTGACTCCAGGAAGTTGCGTTTCAGCTGGAAGTTGGTGCTTTCAGCCTTTCCAGACTCCTCTACGATGAACACGATGTCTGCAACATTGGCTCCTTTACAGTCTGCAAAGAGAGTGTAATTAGATGATCTATCTAAATCGTAACAATTTGAGAACAGAAATATTGATTTGGTGACAGACAGCCAAATATTCTTCACATTCTTATGCTTTCGTGAGTTCTGAGAGGAAGTTTTGAAGGCAAATTGTAAAACACAAAACACGGGACAAGAATACAGAGAGCACAGAACTGGAAAAACTGTCAGGAATATCAGGATAAACTAGGCTTCAAAAGCACAAACATTTTATCAGTAAACTCTGCCCTTCTTCGCTACGGTTGCAAACAACATTGTTTATAGTTCTACAATGGTGACTGTCTGCGTGAAAACCATCTCCAAAGTTGTTTAAAAAAACAACAACAATTATCTCTATAGGTGCATTCTCATAGACCCAGAACAGGATCCCTTTGCAAATATTAACGAATGAAGATGGATGGATATTCTACTCTGGGTCTGTATCCGACCTCAACTGGAAACCTCTTACATCAGGTGTACTACCTATGTAAAACTTAAGCAAGTCGGTCGAGTAACTGATCATGGCTGTGAACAGACATGAATGCTTGGTCATTTTTCTCTCTAACTCCTCCTTTAAGCGTTCTCCTCCACCATGACTTGATGTGAAAGGAATTTTGCGATCCTTTGCCATGTCAAGTCAACAAAAGGTGTTTACTGGATGGAAATAGATTGAGCAAGAATACATCCATGACGTTGGAAGTACTTGACCAGGTACTACAAGGATAATGTTTGAGAAGTGTACCAGAACACAAGTCCAGATGAGAACACTTATATCATCTACATTTTCAATCCAGACTGGCTGAACTGTTTAGTTTTGTTCATCTCAAGTAATAGATAAATTCCAAATAATAAAGTTCAATGTTGCACTTCTAAAAATTTAAACATAAAAGGGATTTTGCACAGGACAGCAGTATTGATGATGTAATTAAGAAAACATTCTCACCTTCAGCGACTGTAATGGCTTCACCGATCATGCCTAGTGAAAAGCCAGTGATGATTTTCTCCAGATTGGTTACTCTGAAATCGTTAAACACAAGGTTTTTCTCGAGATACTGGTCTAATTCTGAAGAAAACCCAGGTGCTGCAATCCGTCCAAGGTTCACTCCAACTGATTCAAGAGTTTTAGCATGCCGATACAAAGAATCATCTGAAGCTCTTCCCTGAACAACAAACAGAAACTGCCGGGCTCCTTCCTGAGCTCGACCTCCTGCCTCCAGACTGAAGAAGTTACGAGCAGCGTACTGCAGAGCCCTGCCCAGGTTTGATGGTTGGTTGGCTCGTGATTGAAGTTTGAAGCCTTTCACAGCTTTCAGGATCTGCATTTTGGTTTCATGAGTGTTCAGACGGAATTCAAGCTTGACCTCCTCACCATACTGGGCCAAACCAAAACGGTAGCCGGATCGACCAGCTGGATCCTTTAGACTAATCAGTTTCGCGAGCTCGTTCCTGAACAGGGCAAACTGTCGTGCCGGTAAACTGTTGTCCACCAAGAAGAACGTATCTGCAAACCTGTCAACCAAAGCTGAAAGAAGGCAGGAAAAATGTTAGTTTTCATACAGTGAAGTACGGTCGTACCCACTCAGATTAATATGGTTCTCTTGAACCATAACTTAAAAGCAAAGTATGATTTTTATTAGTCTATTTTCAATCAATTATTATCTATTATTACTTTTAGCAGTTTTATGATATTTCAGCAACCACTGTGGGTTTTTATTTCTTTAATGGAAGAGTACCAACAAAATTGAGTATTTGTGGTTTTTACATTTCACAGTAGTTTCACATCTTCATCAAACATGTTCATGTGGCCACTATGAGCCCCAATTTGTGCATTGTATACTTCATTCTGTGCCTTACTAGTTAAACATTTAAAAGTCAAAGCCACATCAGCTCCAGCCATTCAAGAAGCATTCACATGTTTAAGTTCAAGGCTGGGTAAATGGTAGGTTACTGATTAATTACTACGTATCTTCTCATCAGCATCCACAGATGATTCCCAATTATGACCAACTTGAAACTAAGTAACAATTGTTTTTTTGGCTGCAGAGTTGGCAAAATGGTAAGAACCTGTTTTTTCCAGAGAGTTCTTTTACCTTCTCTCTGCTTCTCCATGGAGATGCACACAGTTTCCAGGAGACTGTTCGTCATACTCTGCAGGGCCTGGAAATTTTCCATGGTGAAGAGGAAGTGTTCGGGGGGCCAGTTCGCGATGGACTCAAGCTGCCTCCTGTTATAATCTCCCACCACAACGCCAAAGATAGTGACCCCATGCTGCCTGAGACCCAGGGCGGGGGCTTCCACTGCATCAGCAGATTTTCCATCTGTGATGACCACAGCAATCTGGGGCACCTGTTTGCTGGCTCTGCTCCCGGCAGCTTCAGTGAAATAATGTTTCTGCAAGAAATTGAGGGCATTTCCTGTTTGTGTGCCCCCTCCACGGTAGGATAGCTGTTCCACTGCAGCCAACAGGGATTTCTTGTCTGCGTAAGTGTTGAGCAGAAACTCTTGGACAGGCTCATTTCCATACTGCGCCAAGCCGATTTGTACTTTTTTGGAGCCGATGTCAAAACCGTTGATTACCTTGCGAAGAAACATGCGAACTTCCTGAAAGTTATCGGCCCCGATGCTAGAGGAGCCATCGACCAGGAAGACAATGTCACCCACTGTGGCATTTTCACACTCTGGTGAGGGGAGAGAATGATCAGCATTGCAAATTATTCTACAAAGATATTACACATTTCCAAAGCAAACTTAAGTTAAACTTAGTTTTTTTTTTTTCTTTTTAACTGTCCTTGAAATTGTAGTCAGGTGACAATGAAGTGATGTGGGAGAGACCTGCTGCTCCACATAGGAGGTACAGAGTCGGGCTACTGATGAGAGAGAGGAGAGTGAGGAACTGGAAGAGTACATGAGACCATTTCTGTACAAAGGCCGCTAGATCGTCCACCAGTTTGTAGAAGAAGTAGTCCACTTTCAATGCAGGGCTTCAAGAGGCCCTTTAGAGCCTCGAGCAGATCTACTCACCTGGATCCGTCCATGCGATTCTTCCTAATCAGCCAGATTGTGACTTTCACAATTCCATACAACAAATTAAGGATTGTGATCACAGCTTTTTCCTTTGCGCTATACTTTGGCCCGAAAATAAACACCTCAAAGAAAACACCACCCCAAACCCATGAAACCACCTCCGCAAAAGAGCAAAGAGAGTGAATAGGCGTGGGCACTGAACAAACACATGTGCCACCGTTTCCATTCTGGTACAGAAGACACATGCCTCCCCCACGCTAGGATCCAGGTGTGCTCTGTACCTGTTCGGGGCTATACTCCCATGTCCAATCCTCCACTGGAGATCTGCTGTCCGCTTTCCAATGGGCAGCTTGTACAGGGATCTCCAACTGCCCTTCGAGGAAGCACCTGGGCCAAAAAACTCAGTCCACCCCGA
This sequence comes from Xenentodon cancila, assembly GCA_014839995.1. NCBI lineage: Eukaryota > Metazoa > Chordata > Actinopteri > Beloniformes > Belonidae > Xenentodon > Xenentodon cancila. The sequence continues at coordinate 6,787,301 of CM026211.1, read as the reverse complement.
CTCTTTCAGGTCCCTCAGCGAACGCAAATTCAGTACCTTTATGCAAGTCTGGTACAAAACGGCCTTCTGCATGGACTGAAAGGTGTTCTGCCGCAGTCCTGCAACTGACAGCAGGTAGCCTCCCCTCTCCTGCCAATCCCCCATCACTGGGGTAACGGACAGACCGGGGAAACCATAAACGTTGTCCTCGCTCCACTGATCGACCAGAGTCCCATCACTTGCAAACATCCTCAGCGGCTGCGGCAGATTCTCCCAGACCTCTGACGCCATTTTGTCAAACAGTCTTGTGATGTAATGTGCAGCCTTCGCTTTCGCTCCTCCCTGGGCAGTTTCGATATTTGCAGCAGATGTCCCAGTGTAGTGCAACCAGCCTCCCTGAGCCGGTCCCGCAAGCTAGAGGACTCCAGCGTCGGGGCGGAAAGGAAGTCATTAAAAAAACAGCAGCTCCTCGAGCAGCCACATTCCCGGATCCTCGTTGGGTACGCGGAACCTCACAAAAACCCCCCATGCCTGCAGTACAGAGGCATAGAATGGTGTGAGCCCCATGGAATCTACCATTCCAGGTCGCAGGAGGAACAACTGTCATACCCTAGCCTGCCCACTTTCCGCTGCAGACGTCTCGCCGTATCCTGTCATTCTGGGCCACACCCATACAGCAGCCGCTGGATCGTCCAAAGCCTGAGATGTCAAAAGATGTGATCTTGGACCAGATGTCTATGAGACCCTGTCCCCCCTCATTTACAGGCAGACACAGTCCAGCCGCCCTTATCCAATGCTGTCCCGTCCAAAAAAAGTTCACCACCATTCTCTGACAGGACCGTCAGCCGGTGCCAGAGAGTCGAGGCGACCAAGTTATTGACAACCAGTACTCTACCCCTATACGACAGCTGAGGAAGCAACCAGTTCCATTTAGATAACCTCGCACACACCTTCTCCAGGCTACCTTCCCAATTTCTATCGACAAAGCTGTCGGACCCCAAAAACACACCCAACCCCTTCAAACCACCCCTCCCGGGAGATCAGGAATGTCCTGGTCTCTCCACCGACCCACCAGGAGAGCCTCACTCTTATCCCAATTTACTTTTGCGGAAGAGGCTGTTTCATACAGTGATAACGTCTCCGCTACCAGAGATACATCAGCCCGTGATGAGATGAAAATACTCACGTCGTCCGCGTAAGCTGACACAGCAAAAGGACGACACGACCCCTGCAGCGAAAGACCCCCGAGCTGAGCCCTCAACCTGCATAGCAGGGGCTCTAAGGCCAGGCTAAAAAGCTGTCCCGAGATCGGACAACCCTGCCTTATCCCCCGCCGTACAGGAACCGGATGACTCAAACCCACCCTCATTTTGACCATGCACTCAGCACCTTTATATAACAAGCCCACCCACGACAAAAAAACCTCCCCAACACCAAATGCCTTCATTGTTGCCAACAAATATTCGTGATCCACCCTGTCGAAAGCCTTCTCCTGGTCAAGTGACAAAATTCCACATTTTAAATCATACGATCCACACACATCAAAAATATCTCCAACTGCTTCACTGAGCCGAAAGAAGCCTTGCGATTCCTCCAAAGATGTTTCCAAAAACACTGAAAGTTCTCACAGAAGCGCTTGTCTTGGAGGAGGCTATTATTAAAATGCCAGAAAGATCTACTCCCTTCACCTGGGGAGATCACCATATTGGCGGTAACCAGATGATGATCTGTAAAGCCCACTGGGCATATCCCGCTCTGTGCTACACCGGATAATAGGGCCCTCGTGACATAGATGTGGTCCAGCCTAGCGGCTGACACCACACCATCTCTTACCCTCACCCATGTGTATTGTCTGGCCTTGGAAAACTTCACCCTCCATACATCTACTAAATCCCATCTTTTGATGGCAGCCCTCAGGCTCCTAGAGGATGCTGGGTGTTCTTCTTGTGTTCTATCCATTGTAAACTCTAAGGTGCAGTTGAAATCTCCAGCAACCACAAGCTTATCATGGTGCCAGTGTTGCAGTTCCCCGTTTCCCCAGTTTTCCAAAGAAAAGAACACTCTCAGCTCCAGCATTCGGAGCGTACACATTTACAAAGCAGTACACTTCCCTCTTTTATCTCAGCCCTGACGCACACCAGTCAACCCGGAACCAACTCGGTGACAGAAATGATTTTTTCTGCTATCGCTTTCTTAAATAATATGGCTATCCCCACACTGTAATTTGTGCCATGACTGAGGACAACATGTCCTTCCCACCATAAACCCCAGTCCATCTCGTCAGCCGGAGTGGAATGAGTCTCCTGCAAAAAAAGTACATCTATTTCTTTTTGTGCTGCAACTTCTCCAATTAAGTCTCTCTTATCCTTATCCCTTCCTCCATTCACATTTAACGTGCCAACCCTGAAACCTTCCATAAGAGAGAGAGCAAAGTGACAGGAGAGAACCCAGCAGTAAAGAAAGAACACCATGTGATGTGTTTGTCGGGTGGCCAATCAGCATGTTTTACTCACTATTTATGGTTTTATTGGTGTGTCGCATGGTTTTTACGGATTTGATGTGTGTATTTGCATGACGTTTTGATGTTTCCTTTGTCGGAGCTTTCCTGCATGAACTGATTGATGATGCACTACACCTGTCAACAAGCTGACACCGCTGATGAGCGCCACATGAGGTGAGAAAGAGGGAGAGAGAAAAGGAGAGGGGGAACTGCACAGGGGCAAACATGACACGGAGCTGACGGGGGCCAGCGAAGGAGGAACAACATGAGAGAGAGCTGACGGGGGCCAGCGGACCAGGAACGGGAACAGACAGGCTGACCATTGGAGAAAGGAGGTCGTGGCAGGACGGAGCACTGCAGAGGACCGACCAGGGAGGCCAGCTGCGATGAACCTGGCGCTGAGGAGATGAGTCGCCCGCACAGCTAAGTTCAAAAGGAATGTCACTGGTGTGGACGTGAACGTGGCTATGACTTGGTCAGAGCTGAACTGTAGCTGAGTTTCTCCTTCCCGTTCCAGTGGCGCGCAGTAAGGTGGCTACCGCTGGAACCACACAACAGTCATTGGGGACCCCCCCCGTCATGGACTGCTGCTCACTCACCGGTTTTAATTGATGGACTGCCAAGCTGGACTTTTTATCATGTTTTTATAGGAGGGTCATATGGACTGCTGTGCTGACCGTTTTATTACTACTTTTATTTCTATATATTGTGCTTTTTTTTTTATTTAGTTTTTTATGGTAGCTACCACTTTGTGTATATTAAATTTATTCAATTTTAAACCTGGTCTTAGTGCGTATCCTTTCTGGCAGTGGAACTTGTGCTGGTGTCATAGAGCGTTGCGCTGAAGGTGCAACATGTTATCATATGAGTCATTTTACCTGTCTTGTCCGCAGACTCATTCTACCAGGGTTTTCCTTCCTTAGAGCCGTAATATGCTTTTTAAGCCGGAAGCGTTTCCGCTCGTCTAGGAGGTCAAACCCCACTTGCCTCTTCAGCACACTAACGGAGGTAACAATTTTTTTTGGTATCGCTAAAGTAATCAGTGACCTTCACCGACCTTTTATAAGTCTCGTCCAAGAAACGATTGATATCTTCCAACGTATATAGGTCCTTGGTACCACTTCCGGCATCCACCACCGATGCTGCGTCCGCCTCTGAGTCACACTCCATACCGTCTATGCAGGAATTTCCCTCACCAGTCATCAGTCCACCTCCAACATCATCCACAATGACCTTGTCGCTAGGCTGGGTAGGAGGAGGAGCAGCCAAAAGCCGTCCACAGGGTGGCTCAGCTACACCAGGACAGCCACCCTGCACGACACCAATGGTCGTGGACTCTTCACCATTGGACAAACCACTAGACAGCGCCGTCTCGGCCTCCACGGCCGGACCGACAGCAGCCCCCCCAGTGGACCCAGAGGCACTCCCCGCCTCAGCACCAGCTGTAAAACGTGCACCAGCAAGGGAGCCCTCAGAGACACCGCCAGAGGTACCCGCCAAAGGACCGGCAGAGGAATCGGCAGTACAACTGGCAGAAAGCCCAGCCAAACCGCCGGCAGAGGCATAGGCCGAAGGACCGGCAGAAGTATCCTCCGATACCCCGGTAGGGACATCGGCCGCAGGCCCAGCAGAGAGACCATCCGACGCCTCAGCAGAGGAGCCGTCAGAGCGACCGACACCAGACCCCGCAACCAGCCTATCCCCAGCACCACCGCCGGAAATGGAGGTGACACCTGGACCCGCCCCACCCGCCTGCTCCCTATGCGGACAAGCAAAACGTTTGTGCCCCACATCCATACATTTGAAACATTTCATTTGTCCAGAGCTCGCATACACCATGTAAGACCCATCACAGTGCTTCACCGTGAAAGATATTTCTAGTGTCTGTCTGTGATTCCAAAAACATGAAAACCTGTCTGTGCAGTGATAGCATGTGCTTAAGTTTGGGGTCCTTGCACCCCAGACTTACCGTTTTGAATTTGCTGGCAAATTTACCAAATCTGCTCAGCTCCTTCTCCAGCTGTTCATTGGAGATGAACGGGGGCACGCCAGACACGGTGATACGTGTCGAGGGTACCGATAATGGTGACACCTGTACATATGCGCCGTTTATGAAAACCCCACGCCCTATCAAGTAGGGAACATGCCGTTCGTCGGACAAAAACACCACCACGGTTTTATTCATTTGTGATGCGAAGACGATGTTGCCATGTCCGACCTGATCCCCAACCGCCAGGAGGACATCCTCCACCGAGACGCCATTATCCGGTGGGACAATCCGCACGCCCTGTCGGATCGACAGAGGAGGCGTCGCGGCGGACACCATCCTCCGACAAGCCACCCAGCTAACTTGCCCAACAAATACAAAACGAAGCACACTTATCCGAACGTGGGGTCTTGACACACCTGTTACACACCTGTGATATGTGGCTGTTTTCGTCATTACCCCAAACTCATCTTGCTGGAGCCCTTTTGTTGTTAGCAGGTAACCTTCCCGGTCCTGCTAAGTCCACCATCAGTCGGGGAAACCCGTAAACCCCGTCCTCTCTCCACTGTTCGAGTGACATCCCGTCTTCAATAGCCGTCCTCAATGGCTGTGACAAGGACCCGCAGACCTCCGTCACCAGCCTGTCAATTATTCTGGCAGATGTGATTTTTAGACGTCTTTTCCGCTCCTCTTCAGACAAACCTGCCACTTTCAGTAGATGTCCCAGCTTCGTGCACCCGCCTTCCATGAGTCGGACCCTCAGACTGTATGAGTCCAGCAGCGGGGTATTAAGGAACCCGTTGAAGAGCAGGGGTTCCTCAAACAGCCACATCCCCGGAACTTCGTCGTGAATCCGGGAACTCTTCAGTATCTGCCATGTTTTCAACACCGATGTGTAGAACGGTTAGAGCCAAACTGGTTCCACTGTTCCGGGTCTCAAGAGGAACAGTTGCCTGTTGTACCCCAGCTGTCCAACTTTCCTTAATAACAGACTCGTGGTGTCCAACCAGCCTGGTCCACAGCCATAAAGAAATCGCTGGGCGGTCCGAAGTCTGAATGCCGCTATCCTGGCTCTGATATCAACCAGACCTTGTCCTCCTTCGTCGACAGGCAACCCGAGCCCTGCCGCCCTCATCCAGTGCCTTCCCTTCCAGAAAAAGTCCACCAGTACTTTCTATATTTCCTCCACCAATCCTCTTGGCGGCGGCAGAACTGTTAGTCTATGCCAGAGAGTCGAGGCGACCAGATTATTGACCACCAGAACCCTGCCTCTATATGACAGCTGGGGAAGCAACCAGTTCCATTTAGATAACTTAGCACACACCTTCTCCAGAGTACCCTCCCAATTTTTTGCAACATAACTCTCTGTGCCCAAAAACACACCCAGCACCTTAAGTCCCCCTCTCCCCCATCTTAGCCCCCCCGGAAGCTGGGGGATGTCCTGATCCTTCCAACCTCCCGCTAGGATTGCCTCACTCTTGCCCCAGTTTACCTTTGCTGAGGAGGCGGCCTCGTACACAGATAGTGTCTCCGCTACTCGGGCCACGTCGCTCCGCGATGACAGAAAAATATTCACGTCATCCGCGTAAGCGGACACCACCAGAGACCGACCCGACCCAGGCAGCGAAAGACCTTCTAACCGTGCCCTCAACCTGCATAGCAGGGGCTCAATGGCCAGGCTGAAGAGCTGTCTCGACATCGGACAACCCTGCCTTATCCCCCGCCCCACAGTAACCGGCCAACTCAGACCCGCATTTTTACCAAACATTCAGCCCCTTTATACAATAAACACACCCATGACAAAAACACCTCCCCGACACCAAACGCCCTCAGTGCCGCAAATAAATACGAGTGATCCACCCTGTCGGACGCCTTTTCTTGATCCAGTGACAAAACACCACACCATTGCATTACACCTTGCACACATCAAAAATATCCCTAACCAAAAAAATGTTGTCCATCATTGATCTCTCTGGTATATAATACATCTGATCTAGGTGCACTAAATTGTCCACGTACAGCTTTAACCGGTTTGAGAGAGCTTTGGAAATGATTTTATAATCAGTGCACAACAAAGCCACTGCCCGCCAGTTCTTCAGTTGAGTCCTGTCCCCTTTCTTTGGCAGTAAGGTATGGACAGCTCGCTGACACGAAATGGGGAGAGTTCCGCCCCTGTAGCTGTCCATCAGGAACTCGTGCATGTCCGGACCAATGACGTCCCAGAAATGCTGGTAAAAGTCTGTAGAAAGACTGTCAATGCCTGGGGTCCTTCCGGGAGCCATCTGCCTGACCGCTACCGTCAGCTCTTCCAGCGTGAGCTCGCCGTCCAGCCCTTCCCTCTCTGACGCGCTCAGTTTCTGGAGTCCCTCCAGCAGATCGGCCCTGGTCTCCGGACAGCACGGCTCTGCTCCAAATAGGTCCGAGTAAAAACCTGCTGTGTATTCCAGCATCTCGGCCCCATCAGAGGTACCTTCCGAAGGTCCAGCAGAGGGACCGCCAGGACAAACAATAGACGCCTCAGCCAATTCCTCAGCAGAGGGACCGGAAGAAGTCCCTGCAGCCTCCCCGGCAGAGGCCGCCACTGACACACCAGCCGCAGGACCGGTAGCGAGCTCCTCCGAAGCCCCCCCAGAGGGGCCCCCAGAGAGACCCCCACCAGACCCCACAACCGTCCTATCCCCAGCACCACCACCAGAAACAGTGGCGGCCCCCGCGTCAACAGGCCAGACATAGTGACGCGTGTCGATGGTACCGATAATGGCGCCACCTGCACGTATACACCACCAATGAACACCCCCCGTCCTAATAAGTCCGGCACCTGGTTCTCATCGGACACGAATACCACCACGGCCTTATTCATCCGCAAGGCGAATACGATGTTCCTGTGCCCGATTTGATGCCCAACTGCCAGTAGGACCTCTTCAACTGAACCGCCATTATCTGGCGGGACAATCCGCACCCCGTATCAGATTGACGAAGTCGGCGCCGCGGCGGACGCCATCCCCAACAATCCGCCACCCGGCTCGGCAAATATAGACAAAACAAGCACACTTACCCGACCATGCAGTGAAGGAAAGATGAAAAAGCCCCAACACCTTGAAAACAACAAGTGGAAAACCAAACTCTGCGCCACTCACACGCTACACCACCGCTCAAGCTCACTCTCACACCACGCCCACCGGGAGGAGAGGAGAGGAAAGTGGAGGACGAGCAGAGGAGAGGAAGAGGACAGGAGAGAAGATGAGAGGAAGAGCACAGGAGAGGAAGAGAAGAAGAAAGGAAGAGGAGAGGAAACAGGAGGAAGAGCATAGGAGAGGAAGAGGAGAGGAAACGGGAGGAAGAGCACAGGAGAGAAGAAAAGAGCACAGGAATAGGAAGTTGGGAGGAAAGGAAGAGCAGAGAGAAGATGATGTATGTACGATACACACCGAAAATGGACCTCTGCTTTTAACCCACTAGTGAGCAGTGAGCTGCTAGAACCAGCGCCTGGGGAGCTCACAGGGGCCCCCAGTGATTTACCATTGTGGCCAGCCCTGGGCTTGAACCTGGGTCCTCCATGCCAAAGCCCACCACTGTAACCACTAGGCCACCACTCCCAAGGCCAGCAATCCCTTTTGTTGAGAGGAAAAGGAAGAGGAGAGAAGATGAGAGGAAGAGCACAGGAGAAGAGAGGAAGTGCATGTGAAAGCATGTGGGTGTGAGGTACATGTGCATCAGTCACTTCAGCAGCAGCCGTGTACCAACTTCAGACTTTAATTACACCACTTCATATATTGTCTGGTTTCTTCATCCAGGCAAAGTATCTTAAAATGTCTAGCAATGTGTTTAAAACAGCTGGGTTACCTACATACCTGCCATAAGAGCAATCATATCAAATCTTAATTTAACCCCGAAACTGTGGAAACACTTTTTGTGTTATTTGTTTTTTAAATCGGCTTTCAGCTTTTGGGCAGACAGTTGGAAGATAAGTTTTCAAAGGAAAGATGCAGTGTTTTTTTTTTCAGGTTCATTGCCACCAGATCTCTGTATCCTCATTTTCATTGATCTCCGAGCAAAACGGATTTAAATGTGGGATTTGACTGCGGCAGCTGCAGAAGCCATCAGTTATGACAGCAGAGTGTCGTAACTGAAGTACTCACCTCTGCTCTGAGCAGCAACGCCACAGAAACAAGCAGCTGTGATGAGGCTGAGGAGAGCCAGTCTGCCCCTCATGGTTCTGGTATACGATGTTCCTGCAGGAAACACAAAGAAGTTTGGATCTTCATCTTCTGAGCTGTAAAAGCTAAAAGTCAGCTTTTAGTCCTGCTTTCAGCTCCACTAATCCTGGTTTCAGCTCCACTAATCCTGGTTTAAGATATTTTAGTCCTGCTTTCAGCTCCACTAGTCCTGCTTTCAGCTCCACTAGTCCTGGTTTCAGATAGTTTAGTCCTGGTGGCAGATAGTTTAGTCCTGCGTTCAGCTCCACTAGTCCTGGTTTTAGATATTTTAGTCCTACTTTCAGCTCCACTAATCCTGGTTTCAGCTCCACTAGTCCTGGTTTCAGCTCCACTAATCCTGGTTTCAGCTCCACTAGTCCTGGTTTCAGCTCCACTAATCCTGGTTTCAGCTCCACTAATCCTGGTTTTAGATATTTTAGTCCTGGTTTCAGCTCCACTAGTCCTGGTTTCAGCTCCACTAGTCCTGGTTTTAGATATTTTAGTCCTGGTTTCAGCTCCACTCATCCTGGTTTCAGATATTTTAGTCCTGGTTTCAGCTCCACTAGTCCTGGTTTCAGATATTTTAGTCCTGCTTTCAGCGCTTGTTTCAGATGTCATTTTGGTCGTGACATTTGAAATGATGATGCTCGGACAGATTTTACCAGATTGAATATAAAAGTAATATTAAAGCAGCATCAAGTCAGCAAAGTACAAGTAGATAACTATGATTGACATAAAACTGAGCGCCTAAAAAGTTGCAGTATCACGTTTTTTATTCTCACTAAGAGATTAAAAAAAGGAAAAACCCAACCCTAGTTTATGATTTTGTTCACATATTTAAAAGGAAAAAAATGTAATGTCCATCACCTCTCTCTCGCAGCTGTGCAGTATTGTGTTTTAAATGGAAAACTTTGGGTTTGCCGGTCTCCCTCACTGCCTTTTTGCTGGTACAGAGCGGACCGAACCAATCGCAGCAGGGGACGTGCCTGCATTACACCATGACAGGATCAAGAACCACCACCCAAAACCACCACAATTTCTAATAGCACCTTAAATGAACAAAAGGGAATTAAAGTAAAAGTCCTCAAACTTAATTCTCTGTTATTCATTCGTGGAATGAATGGCTTCTGTTCAGATTTTCTAAATGTAAACTTCATGAAAATAAGATGAAAACTGTTAAACACAAAAGACTGCAACAAAAACATGACAAGTTTATGTTTCATCACAATTTAACAAATGTCACGTGCAAATCCAGGTTCACCGAACAGGAACTCTCAGCTCTCAACTGGTTCATCCCCACAAAGTTATCATAAACGTTTGTCACCATAATAATCGCGATCGGACAGTAAACCGCCAACACCCACCAAGGCTAAATGTTTCCAGAAAGTCACCCCCATGATCCCAAAATCTTCTTCTCCTACACTGCAACACATGTTAAGGTGTTACCTGGATGCTGCAACAAACTGCTCTGCAGATCCAAAACTAGATCTGTCACATGTAAACCTGTCAATCCTCCAGCCTGAACCTGAAAACCTGAACGTTTTCTGTGGATGCAAAAGATTAAGGCGACGTTCTCACTCACAGTTCTGCTGCTGTATCAGCACCATCCGCACCCAACCACAAGAATCCCGACTGTACAGACCTCCTCGAGACATTCGGCTTTTAGATGATAAGGAGGAGGATGGAGACGAGGAGGGGAGGGCCCAGCCGTTGGACTACACCTGCTGGGTCAGTTAGTGTTCATTTTTTTTTTTCTTGAACAGAGCTGCCTCTGAAGCTCTCTGTGGAATGTCTTAGGAGCTTGGTGCAGATTCTGGTCTGGACTGGTCTGCAGAGGCAGTTCATAAAAAAGCCTGTTTCAATAAAAAGAGCAGCCTGTTTCAGTACATTAGCTCTGTAGCTAAAATACCAGCAAGAAATCTGGAGTTGAGTGCATATATTTACTCTGCACACTTTAAACAATTATTACACATGACTAAAAACCCGTTCCTTAAAAATGCAATTGATATAAACCTCAAACATTTTGAAGACATATCGACTCTCTCCTTTTTCTCACAGATCTACGGTAATATGCTTTTACAGCAGTTAGACCAGATGGATTTAAAACACAGGCCAATAAAGGATATGAGACCTTTACTTAGTAATGCTCCCTTGTGACGTTTGAAGACACTCTTAAATAAAAAATTAGGTGGGGAAAAAAACAAATCTGTGTTTTATAATGAGTTCATTACTTAAGAATCTAGCAACATTAAATTAGCAGCATGGAAAGTTAATATACAACAAGACGAGCAGGAAATGGTTATAATGGTTATAAATCACAGGAAATCACAAGATTAAAATTACTACAATATTGATAGGGTTAAACTTTAACACACTCTTTGTTTATCTCATTGTTATTTTTCGCTCTGTATGCTGCTCGTCTTATAAGATAATTGTACACGTCAGAATATATATCTTGTACAAGTTGCTTATCTTGACTCTGATAATGATGATATTAATATCTCTTTTTTTTTGCCTTATAGAAACCCCTCTGAGTGTAAATGTCTTTGTACTCATGAAAAATGACTCCATGACTGAAGATCACCTGAAGTGGTCTTGGACGACGTGAAATAAACAAAGATGTGTTAAAACAGGAGGGAATGATAGGGTTAAACTTTAACACACTCTTTGTTTTATCTCATTGTTATTTTACGGTCTGTTGACGGGAGAACCGAAGGAAGACAGAGTCAGTAAGTGAAATCTTGTTGTGTTACCCTGAAAGAATAGGGTGTTGAGGGACGACGGAGTCCGATAAAGTCCGTGTTAAAGGCCGTGGAATTCTAGACACTGACGGTAAAAGAGGGGCGCCGGAGTCCGATAAAGTCTGTGAGAAAATACGTAAAAATTCTAGATACTGACGGTAAAAAGAGAAAAATACATGGCAGAACCGATAAATTCCAGGGGTAAAGTTACGTCTTTTCTGTGTTGAGTGATTGTGAGCGTGACTGGAGATACAAAAAATGTTTAAAATGTATTTATTGTGTAGCACCGAGGGTTTGAGGGTAACGTAATTTCGATTCTCTGTATGTGTCTCACATGTGGTAGAATTGACAATAAACTTGACTCTGACTCTGAAAACCACCAGGTATTTTGTCTCATGTAAAACCAGTAGGAATGTAAACAGCAACCTGTTATGGAAGCAGAGGCGAGAATCCTCCACTTGCAAGTCAAGTTGAAGCGAGGATTACCACTTCTGGTAATTTAATTGTTGTCCTACTGACAAAATAAAGTCCAGGTGTTTAGAATACCCTAGGTATTGAGACCGACCTGGACTAAAAACATCTAAAAACTGAAAAAAAAAAAAAAAAAAGTCTGTACTATTGGGCTGCTGTGTGAGCCATAATGATGATCATGTCTCAACAGGAGGGAAGGGGTCAGAGGTCATTTCGATTGAAAACTCCGATAGGAAAGGTGAGCCAATGTCTGATAATAGGGTGGATTCAGACATTCAGAGTCTGAATAGACCCGAAGGTCAGTGAAGCATTTTAAGACACCTGACCAAGTAGAGGAGATAATAATTCAATCAAAATGACCAAAATAAGTAAGAAATGCTGCAGGATGCTGGATAGTGACTTTATTCCTCATCCTGAGGTTTTGTTGTTTTAGTCACCCTGTTGCTTCCTGTCTCAGTGAATCCTTATATCTCAGCTGAAGAACTGACGACTGTCTGGCGTAACATCAAGAAGCCTTCGGAGAAGCAAGAGATCCAGCAGCTCCACTTGGGCCTCTGACAACGATCCCACATACATTGATGTCATCAGATTTCCACGAGGTGTCAGATGAGTATAAATTTCTAAATGAGATAGCAGCAGGATTTGTGTCCTCTGTTTGGTGCACATTAAACAAAAATAAAGATAGAATAAAACTACATCTACTACAATGTTCAGAAATTAGGAAGCTGGACACAGAACGGGTTCGAGGCTGTATTTGGACAGCTGTCTGCCACGTCTCTTATGACTTTCCAGAACAGGATTGTCCTGGAGAAGGGAGGTGTGTGTGTGTGTGTGCCATGTTTGGAAAACAGTGTTGTACTTTTTGATAACGCCGCTGCAGATGGTGGTCTTACCAAGGCCATACGAGGGCTTCAGACCCTGAATGGTAAAAGTGCTGAGGAGCACTCTGGTGTTGACACCTCCATGTGGGACTCCTGGCTGGATGCGTGTGGCGAGTACCGAACCTTAGTATCTTCTGTACTAGTATTCATGGCTGTATTTTCAGCATTTCTGACATTGTGTGGTTGTTGTTGCATTCCGATGTCTGTGTGCACTGCTGAACCGATTGATGAAGACAGCCATCTCACCCGTGGAAAACCGTGTGGCACAAATGTATCTGATTTTGGGTCTTGACTCTGATAATGAAGATGAAAATGATTCTGTTGATGATGATGAAAATGACTCTGATAATGATGATGTTAATATCTCTTCTTTTTGCCTTATAGGAACCCCTCTGAGCGTTAATGTCTTTGTTCTCATGAAAAATGACTCCATGACTGAAGATCACCTGAAGTGGTCTTGGACGACGTGAAATAAACAAAGATGTGTTAAAACAGGAGGGAATGATAGGGTTAAACTTTAACACACTCTTTGTTTTATCTCATTGTTATTTTACGGTCTGTATACTGCTTGTCTTATAAGATAAGTGTACACGTCAGAGAATATATCTTGTACAAGTTGCTTATCTTCATGTCATCTGTGACCTCCTTATTTTCAATAAAAGCCTCAAGAGGCCATCAGAGGGGGGGGGGTGCGGACAGAGACAAGAGCAGCTGAGATGTGGCTGAGTTCTCTGTCCGTCCTCCGTGATGATGAATGAAAAACTTACTGACTTGTCTTCCTTCCTTATTGTGAGTTTAATAAATGTTAGGTCGTTTAAACCTGACAAATATAAGTGGTTGAAACGCTGGATTAAAGGTTTCCCAACATTCCAGATGTTTGTTTTAAATCTAGGGCAGCACGGCAAGAAGGTTCCCAGTTCGATTCCCGGCCCGGTGGGTTTTTCTGTGTGGTGTTTGCATGTTCTCCCCGTGCTTGCGAGGGTTCCCTCCGGGTACTCCGGCTTCCTCCCACAGTCCAAAAACATGCAGGGTAGGTTAATTGATCATACTAAATTCTCCCTAGGTGTGAGTGTGATTGGTTGTTTGTCTTGTATGTGGCCCTGGATAGACTGGCGACCTGTCCAGGGTGTACCCCTGCCTTTCGCCTACTATGCGTCGGGATAGGCTCCGACATACCCCCGTGACCCGGAAACGGATAAAGCGGGTATAGATAATGGATGGATGTTTTAAATCTTATGAAAATAAAGGTACTGTGTTTTATTATATTTGTGCTTGTCCCCACTGAGAGAAGGTAATGAGTGTCATTTCAGATGTTGGACAGGGAGTGTGATGCAAAACTTTGCAGATGGACTTTGGACTTAACTGGCTAGAAGAGCGGTTGCTTTCCCGTGGAGAAAAATGGACTATTACTATGTGGATGAAGGAAATGTCATGTGTCATACTGGAAAACCAGACCTACATCATTAAAGTGAAGGCAGAGGAATCTGAAAATGTTTGGAGACCTTTAATTAAACTTCATACATTCTCTTGATTTAAACACTTATTGTTTTAAACTGTACCAGAACCTTCTTTTTTGTTGTTTTTTTTCCTTCTGTCCTTTCTCTCTCTTTGTTCATCCCTAACATTTGTGTGTTCTTGTCCAGAACAAAAGTTCAACTTCATTAACTTAAAATGTTCATTAACATTTTCAAACTTGAGCAAAAACAGCAGTAACACAAGGGAAAGACATCAGCAAAGCATAAAGAATCTGCACATCAATCCGGAAATTTTTTTTTTAAAGCATCTCCAAATAATTCAACATTTTACAGTAAGAGATTATTTACAAGTAAAAAGCATTGAATCTTCTAAGGAGTGGACATCCCAGGAAATTTACCCCATGATCAAACCCTGTAATGATAATCAGAATTATAATACATTTTATTTATAAGCATCTTTCATCACACTTAAGGTCACCTTACACAAAAAAGAATAACACAATAAAAACAATAAGATGCAGACACTACATAGATAAAAGTAAAAGCAATAATAGATAGGTAAATAGATAATACAATGATAGATGGACAAGTGTGGACAGTAGTAGGAACATCAGCTGTTACCTGTTCAGACGTCTGTTGAGGTTCTTCCACTCAGAGAGAGCAGGAACGCCTGAACAGATAAGTTTTGAATCGATAATTAAAGCGATAACTTAAATCAATGTTATGACGATCCGGGGCCCATTCCAGAGTCGGGTTTCAGAGCGTCTGGATGCTCTGACCCTCATGGTAGCGAGGCCAGCTGAGGAGGATCTGAGGGTACTGGTAGGTATGGAGATGCAGACGAGATCTGCGAGATGCGAAGGACTGAGGTTTTGGATAGCCTTGTACTATTTTTAACAGTAATATTTTGTACTGGATACTGGGAGCCAGCGGCGCTGCTGCAGGACAGGTGTGATGTGACAGGTGGATGGGGTCCTGGTGATGAACGAGTTTGAGTCTGTGAAGAGTTTTCTGAGGGAGTACAAACAGAAGGGAGTTGCAGCAGGCGAGGATGGTGGCAGTGTGAGGTGTGCGGGAAGGGCGTGAGCGATCGATGCCAATGAGATGGAAGTGTGACAGCCGGGTTATGTTGTTTATGTGGCAGGCGAAGGAGAGACTGCTGTCGAGGACGACAGTCTGACTTTACCTGAAGGCAAGGACAGATGCTTGAATTAGCAATAGGTGTAGTTTAATGTGGACTTTGTACCAACCTTTGTACCAAGTAACGATTAAGTTTTATCATTTTTTTTATTTAAGGAAATGTGAACTAGGATTTTATTTCAACCAGGCAGTAATTAAGGGAAGAGGGAGGAAAGGTGGAGTCAGGTTTGATGGAGATGCAGAGCTGTGTGTCATCTGCATAGCAATGAAAATTAATGAGATGCTTCCAAAAACAGAAGTAAGTAGATGATGAAAAGCAGGAGTCCCAGGACAAATCCCTGGGGAACACTGGTGGTAACTGGGTGCTGTGAGGCAATTGAAAGAGTGTGACCAGATGGGTAAGATTTAAATTAATTGAGGGATGTATGTGAGATGCAGATGACACAAAGCCTGAGATGGATGGATGGAAGTTGAGATGGATGGATGCTTAAGATGAAGTCAAAGGCCGCACTCAGATCTAGCA
This sequence comes from Xenentodon cancila, assembly GCA_014839995.1. Taxonomy (NCBI): domain Eukaryota; kingdom Metazoa; phylum Chordata; class Actinopteri; order Beloniformes; family Belonidae; genus Xenentodon; species Xenentodon cancila. The sequence continues at coordinate 6,771,408 of CM026211.1, read as the reverse complement.
GGACGAAGATGGACAGAAGACCAGAATCAGCTGCCAGAAGAAGATCATTGGACATGTTAATTACTGTTTCAGTTGAACAGAGAGGACGGAAACCAGACTGGACTTGCCGATTCAGGTTATTGCAGGAGAGATAAGCGTGGAGCTGACAAGAAGCAGTTTTTTTTTTTTTAAGGATTTTGGAAAGGAGTGGAGGATTAGACATGGGTTGAAGACTACTGAGGTAATTTAAATCAAAGCAGCAAATCTAAATCAGAATTGATGAAAAATAAAAGAATTCAAGTTTTGGAATGACCGGGTCATAGTCCCGACCTGAACCTGGATGAGATGCTGTGGTGAGACCTTCAGAGAACTGTGTAGAAGTGAACATCCAAAACCCTCAATGACCTGAAGCAATGTTGGAAAGAAGAATGGACTTTGCTCCAGAACCATGAAGACACTGATGACATGAGACAGGAACCTACTTCAGGTTCATGTGTCACATGTTGGATTTTTCGTTCCTCTTTTCAGTCTAATTGTTTTTTCAATAAATAACAGTAAAAAATATATGTTGTTGTTCATCCGAGGTTGTGGTTCACACACACACACACACACACACACACACACACACACACACACACACACACACACACACACACACACAATACTAGGGATTATGCAGGATAGAGATTAACAGAACTTGAATCGGCAGCAGTAGTATCCTGGCAGAGTAACGACAAAATCAGTTCTGAAGAAATTCTGCTGAAAAGACGAACAAGCACACAACTGTGTTTCTGCCAGAGTCAACTGCTTGCAGAACTATTAAAGAACTTTAGTGAGAACTTCTCTGAATGTCCTCCATTCACTTCCCGGAAAACGTCTGAATCCAATTCAGCGATCGATGCCAATGAGATGGAAGTGTGACAGCCGGGTTATGTTGTTTATGTGGAAGGTGAAGGAGAGACTGCTGTCGAGGACGACAGTCTGACTTTACCTGAAGGCAAGGACAGATGCTTGAATTAGCAATGGGTGTAGTTTATTGTCCCTCCAAGTCCCTCCATTCACTTCCCGGAGAACTTAGAATCAAATTCAACATTTTATTACTTGTATATAAAGTCCATTATGGCCTAGCGCTGCAATGTTTACAGGACCCGATAGTTATCAGGTTATCTGTTATCAGGAACCATCACTGTGAAACCAACTTCCAGCTTGGGTTGAGAAGGCTGACACCACCTCCACCTTTTAAACCAAACTTCAAACATTTCTTTTTAGTAAAACATATAGTAACTAATACTAACATATAGTTAGTGTAAAGTTTATTGTGTTAGTACCAGTAGTCACTCCTGCAGCTGCAGGACCAGACTGGAGCAGCTGGTCTTAAACAGCTTCATCCTGGATCTGCTGCTGTAGACCTGCTGCAGGGGGACCCCAACATGATCCACTGAGTGTAGCCCCTTACTGCTTCTGTTTCTCTTTCCCTTCTTCAGCTCAATCCTCAGTTATTAATAAGAAGTATCTCATAAGTATAATTATGCTCCATCGTTCTTGTAGTTTGTTGTGTTGGTCTGTCCCCTCTTTTTCTCTTCCACATGTTTGCAGGCCAGAGCCTTGGGAGCTGCATGCTGCCCTGCAGTCCCACCTCTGACCATCCCAGTGTTTGTTGTTGCTGTTGCATTTCACAGCAGATGTTAGACCAGATGTGTGGGATGGACCCTTCATTACATCCTCACAGGAGAAAAACCTGATCCTCTGAGACAGAGTTTGGATAGATCATTTCTGCATGCAGACAAGACAAAGAAGAAAAAAAAGTCAGGCTGAACTTCTTGGCGAGAGAAAACTGCTTCCCATTCGTAGAATGATGAATGTAAATTCACAAGTGAATACTGTGCTTCAGCTAATGCTGTTAATTGTTGTCAAAGAGGTCATGACTTCATCTGAATCGGAGAAAAGGGTCAAAGCTGTGGAGGAGAAATTTCAGTCCTCAGAGAAAATCCACACAAACCCCTTTCAGCAGACTGCAAGGAGAACTTGGATTCATGTAATGAGATGCACAAAGCCAGACGATATTTGACTGAAATAGGAGGATCTCATTTTACAGCTGCCAGACACGTGTTATTTGAAAGGAAGTCTTGACAGCGAGGAAAAGCGAGGTATACAGCAATGCAAACTTTAGCCTCAACTAAAGTTTAAAGAAAAACTAAGCAAACGCCAAACAGTGAACAATGATCCAATGATTTTAATTAGGTTTTTACACATAAATAAAGAATCCCACGGGATTAAAAGGCAGCGTACTTTTTGAAACGACAGTGACGGTGAAGTGAAGACTACCAGCTCATTCCCAGGAACCCAGGAGTGAGTCCAGCAGCAGCAGGACTTCCGTGCTGCTGGAGCTGGCAGCGAATCCCCTCAGCTTTGGCAGTCCAGACCTGGATCGAGTGTTCTGGTCTGCAGTAAGGAGGCACCCTGCAGGATGTTTTATTGTGCATTGTGCATGTGTGCAACCTGCATTGTTAGTTGCACAGACAATACTTTTTTTTTTTTTTTTTACAGTGATTATTCTGCACCCACAGAGGACCCTTTTGTGAACCAAAGAGCAGTCAGATGATCTAATATTCCACTCTTTAGACACGTGGTCTAACCCATGTGTCAAATTTGCAAAATATGGGAAAAATGGCGAGGGAGACATGGTCTACCGTCCGAGGACGTCCAGGTCCCCTCTGGGGAGCGGCTGCACCCATTCTGTTTCCACAAGTGCAGACTGAACTGCAGGTAGAAATTAGATCAAGCTGAGGCAGAAAGGAGCACAAAAGGGAGGGGGAGATTATCCCCCGCAGCAGCAGCAGTGTTAGTAGTCTGCAGCTGCATTATAATTCGTTGGTGACTCTCTGTAGCCCTGACACAGACGACAGAATGTGTAAAGGTGACCTTTGAACTCAAAAACAAACCAGTACTGGTAGTCAGGGTGTACTGGAACAGAGAAAAAGCGTTAGACGAATCAACTCCTGAGAAGTGGGTGGCATCAGATGGTATCTGAGAGAGAATAGTGTGTGGATTAGGCACAGTGGGTGTCAGGTTTAAACGACCTAACATTTATTAAACACACAATAAGGAAGGAAGACAAAGTCAGTAAGGTTTTCATTCATCATCATGGAGGACGGACAGAGAACTCAGCCTCTCTCAGCTGCTCTTGTCTCTGTCCGCGCCCACCTTCTGATGGCCTCTTGAGGCTTTTATTGAAAGTAAGGAGGTCACAGATGACATGAAGATAAGCAACTTGTACAAGATATATTCTCTGACGTGTACAACTATCTTATAAGACAAGCAGTATACCGTGCGTAAAATAACAATGAGATTAAACAAAGAGTGTGTTAAAGTTTAAACCTATCAGTGGGAGAACAAGCTGTCACAGATTTATTTACAGCTTGGAGGTCCTGCTCCAATCTCCACTCAACAGGTTCACCTGGCCTGCGAATCTTCTTCACAGGGAAGAGAGGTGTGCGGACAGGTGAGGCTGTACAGGGAACAATCACACCTTCTTTTAGCAAAGATTCAAAAACAGGAGTGATCCCCTCAACAGCCTCAGGCTTGAGGGGGTACTGTTTCTGGCAGGGCCTGAAAGAAGATTTAGGAGTAATGATCACTGGTTCACAGTCTTTTATCAAACCCACATCATATTTAGACTGAGCCCACAGCTGAGGAGGGAGTGTGTCCAAAACAGCTGGGGGCGGGGAAGAAGCAACTTCAGAATGAACCAACAAGAAATCAGTTTCACACACCAGCTGAACTGTACGCTCACAGTGAGCAACAGAGGGTGGGGCCTGTTTAAACACGCGTTGGGAGGGGAGAACACAACATCAGGCTCAGCGCTCTGAGCTTGATTTTATACACCGGTGGCCATGGAAGTGATTGACACGTTGTCCTCAGATATTATTAAACCATGTTTTACCAACAGTTGCTGTCAGGAGTCAGCTAAACTTTCCAGTTGTAATCTATCGTAGTTTGTATTTAAATCAGGCTTTCAGAATCGAGGACGCACAAGTGTGTGAAACAAGTTACTTTGACCAGGATTTGTGGTTTAAACAGCAGATTGATCAGATTTTTAGGACTGTGTTTTTCCATCTTCGTAATATCACAAAAATCACGAGCATCCTCTCCCAGAGTGATGCTGAAAAACTAATTCAGGTGTTTGTATCTTCTAGACCAGATTACTGTAATGTGTTATTAGCAGGGTGTTTAAGTAATTCTCTGAATGTTTTCCAGCTGATCCAAAGAAATGCAGCAGCACGACAGATCACGTCTCTCTTGTGTTCGCCTCCCTCCACTGGCTTCCCAGAAAACTCAGAATCCAATTCAAAATTTTATTACTTGTGTATAAAGTCCTAAACATCCAAACTCCTGGTTATCTCCAAGACCTGATAGTTCCTTATGTTCCTAACAGAGTTTTCCGTTCTCAGAGTGCAGGTTTACTCGTAGTTCCTACATGATCCAAATGTAGATCTGGAGGACTGGTCTTCTGGTATCAGGAACCATCACTATGGAACCAACTTCCAGTTTGGGTTGAGGAGGCTGACACCACCTCCACCTTTTAAACCAAACTTCAAACATTTCTGTTTAGTAAAACATATAGTTAGTGTAAAGTTTATTGTGTTTGTTGAGGCCATTTATGCAAGACAAAAATATTTGATTATCATAGAATTGTAATATTATAGATAATTTCCATGTATATATTTGGCTGCTGTTTTGATTGTCTTGATTGGCTGTTGGAAATTTAAGTATTTAAGCGGTAAATGTGCAGGCATAGAGCAGTTGGAACCTGGTGGACTGAGGAGCAGCACAGTCTTTTGATGTGCACAGCATTTACGTTAAGTTCAAGATTGTTTTTTCTTTGTATGTCATATTTTTTGCTTTTAATTAAAAGAACAACAGAAGACAATTCTTGGAGCAACCTTTCTTAATATCAGTCGGGTGTTGAGTACTAAAGGAACTCCAGCCCTAAGGGTATTGAGTCAGCAAGGCTGCACTCACATCTTAGTCAAAAGACTAGCTCATGTAGAAGAACTGAAGAACTGGGCCAGTACCGGAATTCTTTCCCAAAGCTCCCGAAAGTTTAGAATTGAAAAGGACTGAGGGGAACTGCAGAAAGTTCACTGACTCCGCGGAGCCAAACAAGCAGCCGCAGAGCTAAGCTAACGGGCTAACAGGCTAACCGAGTGCAACTTTAACTAACAGAGGACCAACGCGGCTGATTGTTGGGACGGACAGTCAACTATATTCAAAGAGATTACCCGGGTTCCTGTGAGTAAAAGTGTCAACCTCCATTAGAGATGCCTGTTGATCCGTTTGAGCTCCTTTTCTGAGTTTGAGTAGCCTTCGTCGATGCTAACGCTAGCTTCGCCTGGAAAGAAACGTCATTACGTTTAATTCAAAACACTGCACATCTAAAACTCTTTTCACGAGTGCTTGTGAATACCGAAGAAGCGTGAGAAACTGTGGACGATTCAAGGAATTTGCGACAGTTTGTGTGGAGATTAATTGAATAAAACGCGATGTCGGACGGAGGCGCGTCGTATGCTGACCACAAGAGGGCGCCAAAGCCCACGGAAAAGGCTGCAGAAGAGAAAATCAGGAGGCTGAAGGGAGAGAGAAGAGGAAAACTGGCAAAGTTAACCAGAGGAATGAGTTGCAGACGTTAAAGGAAGATAAGGACAATGTTCCTTTCGTAAAGGATCAAGCATTGCTGATGTTTGAAAAATTTCTTGGAGAGTATGAACGTCCGAATGAAGAATTGTGTGAACTGTTGGAGTAGGATGAAAAGCAAGAAGATCAAGAAGCTTTTGAGTATAAATACTCCAGTTATAAGCACTTCCTGCAGGAAAAAAAATGAGTGGATTGCAGATGTTAAAGATCCTCAAGAAGATGATGGCTCATCACATATTAGTATATTAAAAGCCAAGTCAGTTGCAAGCTCCTCTTCCACCACTAGTTCTGCAAAATTGAGAATCAAAGCAGAACGTGAAGCATTGTTAGCAAGAGCTGCAGCAATGAAAAAGAAAGAGGAGATAGAACAGGAAGAACTCCGCTTAAAACTAAAGAAAGAGAAGCTGGAAATTGAAACTGAGCTTGCAGCTTCCAGTGCCAAATTAAAGGTGTATGAAGAATTTCAAGATGCATATGAAACAGATAGTTCTCTCGAGCTTCTGCCAAGAACCAGAACAGAACGATTGTATAGTAAACAAAGAAAACTTAAGGCTGCACAAGATGAAGAGCATTATGAGAGTAACAAGGCTTGCGTTGATATTTCAGAAAGAACAGCTGCAAGATTCGATTCTGCCAGCAGTATACATCAAGATCTTCATGAACATACTGGTTCTTTACCTGGTAGCCTACATGAGGTGCTACAACATCAAAACAAATTGATGGAGATGCTCATCAAACAGCAGAGTTTGTCTCAACTGCCTCATAGAGACATTCCAATATTTAAAGGAGATCCACTAACTTGTAGATCTTTCATTAGAGCATGGCATTGATAGAAATGCAAACAACCAACAAGATCGGCTGTATTATCTTGAACAGTTTACCAGTGGAGAACCGCTTGATCTCGTTCGCAGTTGTGAGCACATGAGACCAGACAAGGCTTACAAAGAGGCAAGAGGGTTGCTAAATCGTCACTATGGAGATGAGATCACCATTGCCACAGCTTATATTAAGAAGGCCATGGAGTGGCCTCCAATAAAGTCTGAAAACAGAAGGGGACTAAATGCCTTTGCATTCTTCTTGCTCTGATGTTGCAACACACTAAATGACGTGGATTATATGGAGGAAATGAACAATCCGACCAACATGAAGTGTATTCTATCCAAACTTTCCTTCAAACTGAAAGAGAAATGGAGAAGCCATGCTTATGACATTCAAGAGAGAACAAAAAAGAGAGCCAGATTTTCAGACTTAGTGGACTTTGTTTACCATCAAGCAAAAATTGCAAATGACCCACTATTTGGAGATATCCTGGATTCTCCTTCAGGGGATTACAAAAGTTTGAAGACTGTTAAAACAAAAGACAAACTGAGCAGTTTTGCAGTCGGCGTTTCTTCTTCGAGAGAGAGAGATGGCAGTAAAGATCATTCAGTGACGAAAACTGTCTCAGTCAAGTCTGCAAGCGCTTTCCAAAGTCCCTGTCTTTACTGTCAGGAGAACCATGCATTGAATATGTGCAACAAGATACGAGGCCAGACTTGGAATGAAAGAATTCAGTTTCTGAAATTCAGTGGTCTTTGTTTTGGATGTCTCACAGCAGGTCACATGTCCAAGGACTGCAGGAAGAAAGCTTCATGCCCTCAAACATCCAGCATGTGGTGAAAGAATCCTCTGCATCAGAAGAAAACGGCACAGAGGAAAACACCCAAAGCACAGGTGAAGTCACAAGTGCTCTGGTGTCTGCAGGGTGTGGAACGGGTGATAGAACTGGGGCCGGAAATAGTGACTGCATACTTCCTATTGTACCTGTGTTGGTGAAACACAAAAAAGGCTCAAAGACTGTTATGACTTATGCTTTCTTGGTCCAAGGAAGCACAGCAACTTTCTGCACTGAAGATTTGGCGAATAAGTTGAACGTCAGAGGCAGAAAGACAGAGTTCATTCTTCGCACCATCGCACAAGAACAGAAAGTGAGTAGCTATGAACTTACAGATCTGGAGGTGTGTGGCTTAGAGGATCAACGATGTGTACAGTTACCAAACGTGTACACTCAACCAGACATACCTGCAAGTAAAGTCAACATTCCACAGAAGAACGATTTGGTGAAGTGGTCTTACTTAACCGGAGTTCATCTCCCAAAACTAGAAGCAGACATTGGTCTTCTCATTGGGGTCAATGCATACAAAGCTATGGAACCGTGGGAGATAATCAGAAGCCAGAACAATGGCCCATATGCTGTAAAAACAGTGCTTGGCTGGGTAGTTAACGGTCCGATTAACAGAGAGAAAGAATACGATGCTAGTGAAAGACCAAGTTTCCTTGTCAATCGCATTTCTGTGACAGACATTGAAGAAATGTTGAGGAGGAATTACGATGCGGATTTCCCAGAAAGACGGTTTGATGACCGGCAAGAAAACTCTCAGCGGGACAAGCAGTTCATGCATACTGTGAGTAAATCAGCACAGCTTGGGGATGGTCATTTTTGCATCAAACTTCCTCTGAAGGATGACGCGCTTGACATGCCATGTAACCGTAGTATAGCTGAACAAAGGCTTAACTCTTTGAAGAAGAAGCTCAGTAGAAATGCAGATTTCTACCAAGAGTACAAGGCCTTTACGAGCAATATACTGGAAAAGGGATATGCAACAAGAGTTCCAGAAGAACAGTTGAGTCGTAGCAACGGACAAGTGTGGTTTATCCCTCACCACGGGGTCTATCACCCTAAAAAGAAGAAACTGCGAGTTGTCTTTGACTGCGCAGCCACATATCAAGGGGTGTCACTGAACGACCAGTTATTGCAAGGACCTGATCTTACAAACAGCCTCATTGGAGTTTTGCTGAGATTTAGGCAGGAGCCTTTCGCCATGATGGCAGATATTGAGTCCATGTTCTACCAGGTGCGGGTTCCTGACACAGATGCTGATCTGCTACGTTTTCTCTGGTGGCCAGAAGGCAATCTGACCACAGAAGCAGTTGAGTACAGAATGTGTGTTCACCCTTTTGGTGCTACATCATCCCCTAGTTGTGCTTCATATGCATTAAGGAGTGACATCACAGAGGTGGGAATCGTTCCCGAACGTGGCCAACTAGCTGCAGCCGCGAGCGCCCCGTCAAACTCAACCAACACGGCGCTGACAACTTCGAGCCGGAGGAGCCGATTTAAAAAGGAGGCAGCGCTGGACAAATGGGAAGGGGAGGACGAAGAGGAAGACGTTAAGGACAACTGGGATGATGATGAAGATTGAAGGAAGGACTTGGAAGGCAAAATGACTGCTAAATACTTTATTTTGATTAGCTGCAAAAAAAAAAGTGTAAAGTTTTTTTTTTTTTTTTTTTTTTTTTTTTTTTTTTTGTATAAGAAATGTTAGCATATTGATGTAAATGGCTGCAAATGTAGTGCAAGACCAGACTGGAGCAGCTGGTCTTAAACAGCTTCATCCTGGATCTGCTGCTGTAGACCTGCTGCAGGAGGACCCCAACATGATCCACTGACCTGCAGTCCCACCCTCTGACCACCTCAGTGTCTGCTGTCTACACCTGTTTATATAGTGGTCTCTGTAGTCCACCAACTAACCATGTATCAGTCATATGGACAGAAAACTCTTAGTTCTCCAGTTAACAGATAATTAATACTAATATATCTTGTTTTTTGTACCTTTGATGGTGTGTCTGTGTCTCTCTTCTCTCTGTTCTTAATCCTCTCATTCCTATTTGTCTTTTCCTGCTCTACCTGGCTAGTCTTCAGCAGGAGGGTCCCCCCTTATGATCCAGGTCCTGATCCAGGTTTCTTCCCTCTTACAGGTGAGTTTTAACCTGCCGTTGATGTAATAATTGATCGGGAGTCATGGTTCTGGTCTCTGGAAACCACCCGGAGACAACTTGTATTGTAATAGATCCTGTATAAATAAAATTTAATATATATTTCATTTTGGCAACTACATCTGTGAGTTTGATGCTGAACATTAATGACATGATACTAAACTGTAAAAACACCCATTTTATACTCAGCTCCGTTGTAAAATGTCTCAAAGTAAACAAAACAACTTTATGAACGCGTCTGAAAGTACGACAGAAAACACGATTCCAGAATAGATGTTTAATTTGGACAAGAATCCACAAGAAAACCAAACGGAGCTCTAAACTAGTGCAACATGATACTCAACAATGGAAAATGAGGACATTTTCAGTTTGTAAAAGTACACGGATACTTTGGAGAAACGTTTTGGAGTGTGTGTAGAGCGAGGTGTAAGTCTCCTGTGAGCTTTTTCTGATGTCACCGTCCTGCTCAGGGGCGTAAAGGCGTTTTTTTTGTTTTTTTTTTTGCAAAACTGATGCTAAAAGTAAAGTGTGAAAGCTTTCGTCCTGTTGCTAAGCAACAGCTGGACAAACCAGGTCAACAAAACTGAGTACTGAAAGTCAGAAAGATGGATAAGATGCACTTTATTGATCCCAGAATTGGGAAATTATTGGGCAGCAGCAGCATAACATACAAGGAACAGACAGTGACAGACTCAAAATAGAATCTAAAAATATAAAAAAGGTAGAAATGTACTATCTGAAAAAGTCCACACACATTTACAACATATACATTTGAGTTAGTAAGTGTGCAGCAGAGGTCAAGAGCAGTGTGCAAAAGATGAATAAATTAAAATGAATTATTGTAGAAGGTTATGGGATGAGGTAGGAAAGGTTTCCTCCGTCTGTCCTTTGACAGCGGAGCTGAAACTGTCTGCAGGAGAAGGTGCTCTGCTGTCTGTCCAGTACAGGTGGAGGGCTGGTCCTGGTGGTCCTTGTGAAGGACAGTTTCTTCAGTGTCCACCCCTCCACCACGGTCTCAAAGTTCTCCAGCTGGAGACCGATCACACAGCCAGCTTTCCTGATGATCCCGTTTTGTCCGTGGGTGTCTCTGGCTCTGATGCTGCTCCCCCAACAGACAGATGAAAAAAGATGATGCTGGAGACAACAGACTGATGAAAGATCTCCAACATTTTGTTGCATACATTAAAGGATTTGAGCCTCCTCAGAAAGTAGAGTCTACTCATTCCTTCCCTGTACACAGACTTGGTGTTAGATCTCCAGTCCGGTCTGCTGTCAATCACGACACTCACCAGGATCATCTGTAGTCAGAAATCCTCCTCCTCCACCACCAGGGTCACTGCAGGATCAAAACCATGTTTTATACATTAGTGAATATATACTGTCAAAGGTTTTTGTTGACACATTTAGTGAGCTTATTCATCACAAAGCACCTGAAAACGCGATCAACCCACTGATGCTTGTTAAAGTAATGAACTAGTGAAATAGCAGTGGGCGTGTCCAACACGGTCTCGGTACACCGCCGTGGGGCACAATTACGACGGACCCATGCTGAGACCATCCAGTTAAAATATTGTGAAGACTTACATCAGTACATAATACACGTTTTGGGGGATGGTAAGACTGTTGTATACAGTCTTGGATGCGCTGCGGCTTTTATTTTGACGGTGCACCAAAATTATTTATATGCAGTGGAAACTCTGCATTTAATTTTACACAAATGACAAATTTACACAAATACAAATGAGAGGCTACGCACAACTGTAGAGTCTGGTGTGGGCCCGCTGGACTTTTCATGCCAGAGATGCTACTGGAACCACATCATCTGCAAAAACCAGAGACCCGGTTCTGAGGCCACCAAACCAGACCCTCTCCTCTCCTCGACTGCACCTAGAAATTCTGTCCATAAAAGCCATGAACAGAATCGGTCAGAAAGGGCAGCCTCGGCGAAGTCCGGCCCCCTTGGAAATGGGTCCGATTTACAGCCAACAAACGGACCAAACTGTGACACCGAACATAGAGGGACCGGACAGCCCGTATAAAGGCTCGGAGACATTTTTACTCAGAAAAAACTATTCATAGAAGAAAGGCAAACAATAATTTCTAAGATGAAGATGAATGTAAAGTCATGTAAATCAATGTCTTTTTAGAAGATAGTTTAAAATATTTTTATTTCTAGTAATATAGCTTGTTGTGCCATTAGTTGTAACAACGGTATCTGGGTTTGTCTCCGAAGGTCCAGGATCAAAGGCTGCTGAATGGATCGTGGTCTCGGGTCAACAATCTTCTGCCAAGTGTGACGACCAACGATCCTCTGATCCCTGGTGGGAGCAGAGCCGGCAGCCACTTCAGCTGGCTGGGGAACCTTCGTCCTGGGACCGTTGAAGGCCAGCCTGGGAGGGTCCAGTCCAAGCGCTGCTGCTCCTGGCTGCTCTGCCTGAACCACCTCGCTGGGCCGAGGCTAAACCAGCGATGCATGGCCGTGGTAGCTCTGGTGGAGCTCGGCCAGAGCCTCGAGTCCTTGTTTCAGATGTCATTTCACTAGCATCCGAAATGAAGACAGATGTCTTCTGAGAGACATCTACTATCACTCTGGTAGACGTAGTCAGCTTTTGTTACGTTGGAAAAGATGCAAAAGTCTTTGAAATCCATTTGTACGACCAGAATTCTAAAACTCTCTGGTATTTATTTGTTTTTTATTTACTGTACCTTCAGAGAGAACGTCCGTCGAACCAAATTTTGCATTTGTTTGTACAAACCTTCAGACTGAGATGGACGAGACTTTGACAGAGACCTCATTTGAAAGCACCTCCATATGCGGTTTGAATCCGACAAGCGTTTATACCCGCTTATCCGTACAAACAACCACACACACACTCACACACACTCACAGGTTTTTGGACAGTGGGAAAAACCAGAGCAACTGGAGAAAACCCATCAACACACAGAGAGAACGGAGCCCAGATTTAAAGCATTCTTTGCCGGTTTTATCTTGGGATCAGTCTTTGTTTCTTGGTTTCTTGCTGAAGGGCTTGCGCATGACTCTGGCTACAGATGAGAAGAATCTTTTGAAGCCTGAGGGCTGCTTCAAGTGTTTCACAAAACAGGAGACAACCATTTCATCTAGTGATGGGATCTCCAACTGTATCAAAGACAACAGATATGATTCCTTACAGCTTAACTTTTTGCAGAGACTCTTGAAGATTTCCTTACTGAGTTGTCCCCAATTCACTGAGGACACTTTAATGTCTTGTTCTACAATTTGAGCAAAGATTTTCAGAGCCAGGGGTCCCATGATGGGTTGTAGACAGGACTTGTTCACAGAGAAACTGAGGGAGGCCTTTGCAATGGCCCGCATGAAAAAGAGCTCAACTGTCATCAATACAGCTTGATAATTTCTAAACATTTTCTTGACAGTTTTATCCGGGGGGACTTCTGGGAAGTCCTCTTCAAGGGAAAAATCATCTAATGATTCTTTGTCCATGAGCGCCAACTCAGCCATGAAGTCTGCATCCTTGGTGATGTCAGGGGACTGTTGTCCAAGTAAAATTCTTTTGAATTGTTCTGGATCCATGGGGTCCATGTAGGTAGTGAATTCTTCATCCTGGGAGCTTTCTGGGAACTCCTCCTCAAGAATAGATTCCTCTGATTGAATGCGCATGGCCTCCAGCTTAGCCATGAAGTCTGCATCCTTGGTGACATCAAGGGACTGATGTGAAAGTAAAATTCTTTTGAATTGTTCTGGGTCCATTGGGTCCATGTCTGTAGTGATATCTTCATCCTGGGAGATTTCTGGGAACTCCTCCTTAAGGATAGATTCCTCTAATGATTGAATGTCCATGGCCTCCAGCTCAGCCATGAAGTCTCCATCCTTGGTGACATCAAGGGACTGATGTGCAAGTAAAAGTTGTTTGAATTGTTCTGGGTCCATGTATGTAGTGAAATCTTTGTCCTGGGTGACATCAGGGTACTGCTCTTTAGGTACAATGTTCTTCCCAGACAAGACTTTAGAAGATTGCTTCTCAGGTTCAAGAAGTTCTGTTATCACTGGTAACTGTGTCTGTGTTGCAAATTTCTTATGGGAACGACAATCACCAGATTTTTCTTTCTTTATCCTCCTCTGCTTGTTCCTTTCTATTTTAACGCTGTCTTTTGTTTTGAAAGTTGGCTCCTCCAGATTCTTGATGTTATCACCACTAACATACTGAGGTCCACTGGTCTCCTCAGAGATGTTTTTCTGCTGGTGACTAATCATTGCTTCAGTTACAGTTATGCGTGCTGAGACTTGCATGTTTCACTGACCACAATACAAATGGAATAAACTCGTTCCTCCCCTCCTGGCTGCCTTTATAGCTTTCTCTTAAATGCGTCAAAGGAACACGATGACGTCAATAGGCCCCGCACAAGACTAGCGCAGCTGACAAAACCAAAACAAACATCAACCGTAGCGGATTCTGGTTGCTATGACGACAGCGGCAGGCGAGTGATTTCACGTTGGGAACGCTCGTGGGTCCGCACATGCGCGTCTAAACGTCAATAGTTTGATTGATGTGAGTGACGTGAAGGTCTTCTAAGCTGAGCCACGAGCTGCTGGCTGAGGCGGAAGTAACTAATCGCAGTTACTGTAACGGAATACTTTTAAAGTCGTCAAGGTGACTTTTACGTCATGAGGTGAGAGTTTACTTGGAGGAAGAGCCTTTCTAGTCAGTGACTGAAGTCTGGAGTCCATTAACATCAGTTAATTGTGTTTCCTACCTTGAGAAGCTTTTCCAGATCTTCTCTGCAGGTTCCTTCAGCTGCTGCGGGTTTCTGGGTGTTTCTGTGTTCAGTAAAATGAAACGTTTTGGTCCCAGTCTGCCAGAGCCGCTATGCAGACGATGTAGACGTATGGAGCCACTAGGGGGCGCCCAAGATCCGCTTCAATAGAGAACAGTTATTGGTGCTCGGTAGAATCCGTGTGTGATGCGTTTTACTGGTTTGGATTGATCCGTACCGGCTGACACTTATGACACACGTCTTATCGGTCTACTGCTGATAGATATTTTTACTATTGTATCCTGTCTTGTACCTTTGACGGTGTGTCTATGTCTCTATTCTCTCTTTACTTCCTGCTCTACCCAGCTGGGTCCCCCCTTATGAGCCAGGTCCTGATCCAGGTTTCTTCCCTCTTAAAGGGGAGTTTTTCCTCGCCACTGTTTGGCTTAATGTTTTTCTTCCACTAGGGAAGTTTTTACCTGCCGTTGTTTATGTAATAATTGCTCGAGGGTCATGTCCTGGGTCTCTGGAAAGCGCCTAGAGACAACTTGTGTTGAAATACACGCTTTAAAAGTAAAATTGAATTGAATGGACACCATCACATCGGAGTGCGCTGTCTTATTATGATGCTTTTTCTGAGAGAGATATCCAGCATTAAAGGGGAAGTAAAGCCAACTTTATTTGTAGCCACTTTATTGAGACCGTTAAACTTCTCTGTGAGGAGGTGAAATTAAGTCTCAGACGTGCACCATCTGTTCTGATCTAAAGGGGTTTTCTTAAAGGTTCATGAATTTATGAAGCTAGAAATTATTTACAACATATACATTTGAGTTAGTCAACAAAACTGACTACTGAAAGTCAGAAAGATGGATAAGATGCACTTTATTGATCCCAGAATTGGGAAATTATTGGGCGGCAGCAGCATAACATACAAGGAACAGACAGTGACAGACTCAAAATAGAATCTAAAAATATAAAAAAGGTAGAAATGTACTATCTGAAAAAGTCCACACACATTTATAACATACACATTTGAGTTAGTAAGTGTGCAGCAGAGGTCAAGAGCAGTGTGCAAAAGATGAATAAATTAAAATGAATTATTGTAGAAGGTTATGGGATGAGGTAGGAAAGGTCTCCTCCGTCTGTCCTTTGACAGCGGAGCTGAAGCTGTCTGCAGGAGAAGGTGCTCTGCTGTCTGTCCAGTACAGGTGGAGGGCTGGTCCTGGTGGTCCTAAAAAATACAATCAGATTATGTTTACTAATTAATATTACTTTACAACTATTCACATCCAATCCTATTAAATATCCTCTTTTCAAGTACCAATACTGAAACATCTAACAGCAGAACTAGTACAGCTGAAACCAGAACTAGTAGAACTGAAACCAGAACTAGTAGAGCTGAGACCAGGAGTAGTAGAGCTGAGACCAGGAGTAGTAGAGCTGAGACCAGGAGTAGAAGAGCTGAGACCAGGACTACCACAGCTGAAACCAGGACTACCACAGCTGGGACCAGAACTAGTAGAGCTGAGACCAGGTCTAGTAGAGTTGAGACCAGGTCTAGTAGAGCTGAGACCAGGACTAGTACAACTGAGACCAGGACTAGTAGAGCTGAGACCTGGGACACACCCACCTCATGTCCCACTGATTAATTTTACTTTACATTCTTTCTCATCAGGAAGCTAAATGCGACTTCATGTCCAGCTCCGGTCTGAATCAGGAATTCAAATGATAATAAAATATGTTGGATCAGACTGTCGATAAGGACCAGTGAAGGACACACTCCCTGGTGAGGTCGTCCGGGCATTTTCTACTGGGAGGAGAACCCGGGGGAGACCCAGGACTCACTGGGGGGACTATGTCTCTCGAATGGCATGGTAACGCCTTGGGATTTCCCCAGATGAGCCGGATGAAGTGGCCGGGGAGACGGACGTCTGGATTTCCCTGCTTAGGCTCCTGCCCACATGACCCGACCCCCGGTTAGTGGGATGGACGGTAAAAATGTTAACCTTTCCTCTGATCGCTGTAATATCACAAAGATCAGGAGCATCCTCTCCCAGAGTTATGCTGAAAAACTATCTCAAGTGTTTGTATCTTCTAGACCAGATTACTGTAATGTGTTATTAGCAGGGTGTCCAAGTAATTCTCTGAATGTTTTCCAGCTGATCCAAAGAAATGCAGCAGCACGAGAGATCACGTCTCTCTTGTGTTCGCCTCCCTCCACTGGCTTCCCGGAAAACTCAGGATCCAATTCAAAATTTTATTACTTGTGTATAAAGTCCTAAACCTCCAAACTCCTGGTTATCTCCAAGACCTGATAGTTCCTTATGTTCCTAACAGAGTTCTCCGTTCTCAGAGTGCAGGTTTACTCGTAGTTCCTACATGATCCAAATGTAGATTTGGAGGACTAGTCTTCTGGTATCAGGAACCATCACTATGGAACCAACTTCCAGTTTGGGTTGAGGAGGCTGACACCACCTCCACCTTTTAAACCAAACTTCAAACATTTCTGTTTAGTAAAACATAAAGTTAGTGTAAAGTTTATTGTGTTAGTACCAGTAGTCACTCCTGCAGCTGCAGGACCAGACTGGAGCAGCTGGTCTTAAACAGCTTCATCCTGGATCTGCTGCTGTAGACCTGCTGCAGGAGGACCCCAACATGATCCACTGACCTGCAGTCCCACCCTCTGACCACCTCAGTGTCTGCTGTCTACACCTGTTTATATAGTGGTCTCTGTAGTCCACCAACTAACCATGTATCAGTCATATGGACAGAAAACTCTTAGTTCTCCAGTTAACGGATAATTCATACTAATATATCTTGTTTTTTGTACCTTTGACGGTGTGTCTGTGTCTCTCTTCTCTCTGTTCTTAATTCTCTCATTCCTATTTGTCTTTTCCTGCTCTACCCGGCTGGTCTTCAGCAGGAGGGTCCCCCCTTATGATCCAGGTCCTGATCCAGGTTTCTTCCCTCTTACAGGTGAGTTTTAACCTGCTGTTGATGTAATAATTGATCGGGAGTCATGGTTCTGGTCTCTGGAAACCACCTGGAGACAACTTGTATTGTAATAGATCCTGTATAAATAAAATTTAATATATATTTCATTTTGGCAACTACATCTGTGAGAGTTTGATACTGAACATTAATGACATGACACTAAACTGTAAAAAGACCCATTTTACACTCAGCTCCGTTGTAAAATGTCTCAAAGTAAACAATAAAAACAACTTTATGAACGCGTCTGAAAGTATGACAGAAAACACGATTCCAGAATAGATGTTTAATTTGGACAAGAATCCACAAGAAAACCAAACGGAGCTCTAAACTAGTGCAACATGATACTCAACAATGGAAAATGAGGACATTTTCAGGTTGTAAAAGTACAAAGATACTTTGGAGAAACGTTTTGGAGTGTGTGTAGAGCGAGGTGTAAGTCTCCTGTGAGCTTTCTCTGATGTCACCATCCTGCTCAGGGGCGTAAAGGCGTTTATTTATTTATTTTTTTTTTGCAAGACTGATGCTAAAAGTAAAGTGTGAAAGCTTTTATCCTGTTGCCAAGCAACAGCTGGACAAACCAGGTCAACAAAACTGAGTACTGAAAGTCAGAAAGATGGATAAGATGCACTTTATTGATCCCAGAATTGGGAAATTATTGGGCAGCAGCAGCATAACATACAAGGAACAGACAGTGACAGACTCAAAATAGAATCTAAAAATATAAAAAAGGTAGAAATGTACTATCTGAAAAAGTCCACACACATTTACAACATACACATTTGAGTTAGTAAGTGTGCAGCAGAGGTCAAGAGAAGTGTGCAAAAGATGAATAAATTAAAATGAATTATTGTAGAAGGTTATGGGATGAGGTAGGAAAGGTCTCCTCCGTCTGTCCTTTGACAGCGGAGCTGAAACTGTCTGCAGGAGAAGGTGCTCTGCTGTCTGTCCAGTACAGGTGGAGGGCTGGTCCTGGTGGTCCTTGTGAAGGACAGTTTCTTCAGTGTCCACCCCTCCACCACGGTCTCAAAGTTCTCCAGCTGGAGACCGATCACACAGCCAGCTTTCCTGATGATCCCGTTTTGTCCATGGGTGTCTCTGGCTCTGATGCTGCTCCCCCAACAGACAGATGAAAAAAGATGATGCTGGAGACAACAGACTGATGAAAGATCTCCAACATCTTGTTGCATACATTAAAGGATTTGAGCCTCCTCAGAAAGTAGAGTCTACTCATTCCTTCCCTGTACACAGACTTGGTGTTAGATCTCCAGTCCGGTCTGCTGTCAATCACGACACTCACCAGGATCATCTGTAGTCAGAAATCCTCCTCCTCCACCACCGGGGTCACTGCAGGATCAAAACCATGTTTTATACATTAGTGAATATATACTGTCAAAGGTTTTTGTTGACACATTTAGTGAGCTTATTCATCACAAAGCACCTGAAAACGCGATCAACCCACTGATGCTTGTTAAAGTAATGAACTAGTGAAATTGCAGTGGGCGTGTCCAACACGGTCTCGGTACACCGCCGTGGGGCACAATTACGACGGACCCATGCTGAGACCATCCAGTTAAAATATTGTGAAGACTTACATCAGTACATAATACACGTTTTGGTGGAAGGTAAGACTGTTGTATACAGTCTTGGATGCGCTGCGGCTTTTATTTTGACGGTGCACCAAAATTATTTATATGTAGTGGAAACTCTGCATTTAATTTTACACAGACAAATGAGAGGCTACGCACAACTGTAGAGTCTGGTGTGGGCCCGCTGGACTTTTCATGCCAGAGATGCTACTGGAACCACATCATCTGCAAAAACCAGAGACCCGGTTCTGAGGCCACCAAACCAGACCCCCTCCTCTCCTCGACTGCACCTAGAAATTCTGTCCATAAAAGTCATGAACAGAATCGGTCAGAAAGGGCAGCCTCGGCGAAGTCCGGCCCCCTTGGAAATGGGTCCGATTTACAGCCAACAAACGGACCAAACTGTGACACCGGACGTAGAGGGACCGGACAGCCCGTATAAAGGCTCGGAGACATTTTTACTCACAAAAAACTATTCATAGAAGAAATGCAAACAATAATTTCTAAGATGAAGATGAATGTAAAGTCATGTAAATCAATGTCTTTTTAGACGATAGTTTAAAATATTTTTATTTCTAGTAATATAGCTTGTTGTGCCATTCGTTGTAACAACGGGATCTGGGTTTGTCTCCGAAGGTCCAGGATCAAAGGCTGCTGAATGGATCGTGGTCTCGGGTCAACAATCCATCTTCTGCCAAGTGTGACGACCAACGATCCTCTGATCCCTGGTGGGAGCAGAGCCGGCAGCCACTTCAGCTGGCTGGGGAACCTTCGTCCTGGGACCGTTGAAGGCCAGCCTGGGAGGGTCCAGTCCAAGCGCTGCTGCTCCTGGCTGCTCTGCCTGAACCACCTCGCTGGGCCGAGGCTAAACCAGCGATGCATGGCCGTGGTAGCTCTGGTGGAGCTCGGCCAGAGCCTCGAGTCCTTGTTTCAGATGTCATTTCACTAGCATCCGAAATGAAGACGGATGTCTTCTGAGAGACATCTACTGTCACTCTGGTAGACGTAGTCAGCTTTTGTTACGTTGGAAAAGATGCAAAAGTCTTTGAAATACATTTGGACGACCAGAATTCTAAAACTCTCTGGTATTTATCTGGTTTTTTATTTACTGTACCTTCAGAGAGAACGTCCGTCGAACCAAATTTTGCATTTGTTTGTACAAACCTTCAGACTGAGATGGACGAGACTTTGACAGAGACCTCATTTGAAAGCACCTCCATATGCGGTTTGAATCCGACAAGCGTTTATACCCGCTTATCCGTACAAACAACCACACACACACTCACACACACTCACACACACTCACAGGTTTTTGGACAGTGGGAAAAACCAGAGCAACTGGAGAAAACCCATCAACACACAGAGAGAACGGAGCCCAGATTTAAAGCATTCTTTGCCGGTTTTATCTTGGGATCAGTCTTTGTTTCTTGGTTTCTTGCTGAAGGGCTTGCGCATGACTCTGGCTACAGATGAGCAGAATCTTTTGAAGCCTGAGGGCTGCTTCAAGTGTTTCACAAAGCAGGAGACAACCATTTCATCTAGTGATGGGATCTCCAACTGTATCAAAGACAACAGATTTGATTCCTTACAGCTTAACTTTTTGCAGAGACTCTTGAAGATTTCCTTACTGAGTTGTCCCCAATTCACTGAGGACACTTTAATGTCTTGTTCTAAAATTTGAGCAAAGATTTTCAGAGCTAGGGGTCCCATGATGGGTTGTAGACAGGACTTGTTCACAGAGAAACTGAGGGAGGCCTTTGCAATGGCCCGCATGAAAAAGAGCTCAACTGTCATCAATACAGCTTGATAATTTCTAAACATTTTCTTGACAGTTTTATCCGGGGGGACTTCTGGGAAGTCCTCTTCAAGGGAAAAATCATCTAATGATTCTTTGTCCATGAGCTCCAACTCAGCCATGAAGTCTGCATCCTTGGTGATGTCAGGGGACTGTTGTCCAAGTAAAATTCTTTTGAATTGTTCTGGATCCATGGGGTCCATGTAGGTAGTGAATTCTTCATCCTGGGAGCTTTCTGGGAACTCCTCCTCAAGAATAGATTCCTCTGATTGAATGCGCATGGCCTCCAGCTCAGCCATGAAGTCTGCATCGTTGGTGACATCAAGGGACTGATGTGAAAGTAAAATTCTTTTGAATTGTTCTGGGTCCATAGGGTCCATGTCTGTAGTGATATCTTCATCCTGGGAGATTTCTGGGAACTCCTCCTTAAGGATAGATTCCTCTAATGATTGAATGTCCATGGCCTCCAGCTCAGCCATGAAGTCTGCATCCTTGGTGATATCAAGGGTCTGATGTGCAAGTAAAAGTTGTTTGAATTGTTCTGGGTCCATGTATGTAGTGAAATCTTTGTCCTGGGTGACATCAGGGTACTGCTCTTTAGGTACAACGTTCTTCCCAGACAAGACTTTAGAAGATTGCTTCTCAGGTTCAAGAAGTTCTGTTATCACTGGTAACTGTGTCTGTGTTGCAAATTTCTTATGGGAACGACAATCACCAGATTTTTCTTTCTTTATCTTCCTGTGCTTGTTCCTTTCTATTTTAACGCTGTCTTTTGGTTTGAAAGTTGGCTCCTCCAGATTCTTGATGTTATCACCACTAACATACTGAGGTCCACTGGTCTCCTCAGAGATGTTTTTCTGCTGGTGACTAATCATTGCTTCAGTTACAGTTATGCGTGCTGAGACTTGCATGTTTCACTGACCACAATACAAATGGAATAAACTCGTTCCTCCCCTCCTGGCTGCCTTTATAGCTTTCTCTTAAATGCGTCAAAGGAACACGATGACGTCAATAGGCCCCGCACAAGACTAGCGCAGCTGACAAAACCAAAACAAACATCAACCGTAGCGGATTCTGGTTGCTATGACGACAGCGGCAGGCGAGTGCTTTCACATTGGGAACGCTCGTGGGTCCGCACATGCGCGTCTAAACGTCAATAGTTTGATTGATGTGAGTGACGTGAAGGTCTTCTAAGCTGAGCCACGAGCTGCTGGCTGAGGCGGAAGTAACTAATCGCAGTTACTGTAACGGAATACTTTTAAAGTCGTCAAGGTGACTTTTACGTCATGAGGTGAGAGTTTACTTGGAGGAAGAGCCTTTCTAGTCAGTGACTGAAGTCTGGAGTCCATTAACATCAGTTAATTGTGTTTCCTACCTTGAGAAGCTTTTCCAGATCTTCTCTGCAGGTTCCTTCAGCTGCTGCGGGTTTCTGGGTGTTTCTGTGTTCAGTAAAATGAAACGTTTTGGTCCCAGTCTGCCAGAGCCGCTATGCAGACGATGTAGACGTATGGAGCCACTAGGGGGCGCCCAAGATCCGCTTCAATAGAGAACAGTTATTGGTGCTCGGTAGAATCCGTGTGTGATGCGTTTTACTGGTTTGGATTGATCCGTACCGGCTGACACTTATGACACACGTCTTATCGGTCTACTGCTGATAGATATTTTTACTATTGTATCCTGTCTTGTACCTTTGACGGTGTGTCTATGCCTCTATTCTCTCTTTACTTCCTGCTCTACCCAGCTGGGTCCCCCCTTATGAGCCAGGTCCTGATCCAGGTTTCTTCCCTCTTAAAGGGGAGTTTTTCCTGCCACTGTTTGGTTTAAGGTTTTTCTTCCACTAGGGAAGTTTTTACCTGCCGTTGTTTATGTAATAATTGCTCGAGGGTCATGTTCTGGGTCTCTGGAAAGCGCCTAGAGACAACTTGTGTTGAAATACACGCTTTAAAAGTAAAATTGAATTGAATGGACACCATCACATCGGAGTGCGCTGTCTTATTATGATGCTTTTTCTGAGACAGATATCCAGCATTAAAGGGGAAGTAAAGCCGACTTTATTTGTAGCCACTTTATTGAGACCGTTAAACTTCTCTGTGAGGAGGTGAAATTAAGTCTCAGACGTGCACCATCTGTTCTGATCTAAAGGGGTTTTCTTTTTTTTTTTTTCAAATATCTTTATTGAACAATTTTTTTCAACTTTTTAACACAAAACAAAAAAAATACACAACAGGTCACAAAAAAGAAAAATACTTGTAAGACATTCAAGATACATAAATCAATTAAAAATAAATAGATAAATAAAAAAATAAAATGATTAAAATAAAATGGGCAAAGCATAATGGTAGGACTATACAAATTCAAAATCCTATGCACTCACTCGAGGTACTTGGGGAGGAAAACCTTTCCACAGAGTGGTTGACAATTCAGCCTCTAAATTGCTGATATAAGGTTTCCAAACGTCAAAGAACTGACCCGGCCGGTCATTAACCCAGCATGTTAAATATTCCAGCGGAATTAGTTCCGTTAAAATCTTGTGCCATCCTGAAATAGTCGGAGCCTTATCGCTTATCCATCTCAATAATATATTTTTCCTGGCTGCAAACGTAAGAAGATTGTAAAGTCTCTTTTCACTGGATAAAATCAAAGATTGATCCGGTAGGCCAAGGATCAAGAACAAGGGATCCATAGCCAACTCCTTGTCAAAAAGAATGCACATTTCAGATACAATCTTGGCCCAGTATATTTGTAACTGATTACATGACCAGAGACAATGAGTGAGAGTGCCACTTTGTGTTTTACACTTAAGACATAGAGGTGAAAGGGCATTGTTAAATGTATGTCTCCGGTTTGGTGAGATATGCAACCTGTGCACAATTTTAAATTGTATTGCTTTGGCACGGTTACATACAGAGATAGATTTGGCATATATCCAAATATCATCCCATTCTTCCTCATTTATAGAGACTGAAAGATCCCTTTCCCAAGCAGATCTACAATTCAAAACCACTTGTTTTTCAAATGTACCACTAAGTACCTTATATAACAAACTTACAGATTTCTTCCGGGGTGTTTGAAAAATAAACTTTTCTGTAGGAGACAGACTTCTGTTAGTACTTAACAAGGTATCCTTCAAAATGTAGTTCCTAATTTGTAAAAAACGAAAGAAGTCCTGCTGTAATAATTTATACTTTTGTCTCAAATCCTCAAAAGACATTAGGCCTTCTTCATCAAACAGATCCTGAAGCCGAGAAATACCCAAAATTTATACCTTCCATCAGATCTGCCTGGAGGGAAGTTTGGATTATTCACAATTGGCGTGAGGGCAGAGGTTATTTTCATTCTTCCCTCAAAACGATTAATGGCCCTCCATGCATTAAGCGTATTTATAGTTATAGGGTTTTCACAATTCTCCAATAAAAGTTTTTTTTTTTTTTTTTTTTAAAAACAGCAGATCCTTCAGGGGAACTTTTGACAGTGATTGCTCAAGGTCCAACCAGGTAGGAGAATTATCGAGATCAACCCAGTCAGCAATATATCTTAAATGTGCAGACCATTGATATAGCTTAATATTGGGTACATCCAGCCCTCCAATTGAACCTGGTAGTTGCAGTGCAGAGAACTTTAATCTTGGTCTGCGCTTGCTCCAGATAAAAGAGGAAAGCCAACCATTAACATCTTTTAAAACTTTTTTAGAAAACAGAGTGGGTATCATTTGAATTGGGTACAAAAGCTTGGGAAGGACCGTCATCTTTATTAGAGCAACCCTACCTAACCAAGAAAGAGGTAGTGTGTGCCATCGGTTTAAATCCTCCCTAATTTTACTAAATAATGGAGAGAAATTATCTTTGAATAGATTTTTACACATAGGGCTAACAAAAATACCCAAATATATAAATCCTCCAGGAGACCACCTAAATGGAAATGGGGGGTTAGTATTTGGCATTATCTTCATGGAACCAACAGGCATAGCCTCTGACTTACTAAGATTGATTTTGTATCCTGAAAACGTGCTGAAGGTATTAATAATATTAAGAAGAGATGGTACTGAGGAGTCAGGATTTGAGAGGAAAATGATCACATCATCTGCATAAAGTGCTAACTTATGGTGCCTTTCTTTAGTCTGCAAACCTTCAACTAAGGGCTCGGTTCTGATTGCTTCAGCCAAGGGCTCAATAGCCAGCGCAAAAAGCAAGGGCGAAAGTGGGCACCCTTGTCTGGTTCCTCTATATAATGAAAAACCTGCTGATCTTGAACCATTTGTAAGAACAAAAGCTTTAGGCTCAGCATATAATATTCTAACCCATCTAATGAAAGCATCACCAAAATTAAATTTCTCCAAAACAAAAAATAAATATGACCACTCAATACGGTCAAATGCTTTCTCTGCATCAAGAGAGAGTATTAGCCCATCAATCTTACGCTGTTTATAGACTTGTATAACATTAAGGAGACGTCTCATGTTATTGCATGAGGAGCGGCCTTTTATAGGTCTTGATCTACTTGATCATCTTTAATAACATCTGTTATTACACTCTCCAAACGAGAAGTTAAGATTTTGGCTAACACCTTCCTATCTACATTTAATAGAGATATAGGTCTATATGAGGAGCAGGCTTCGGGAGGTTTACCTTTTTTAAGTATAAGGGAAATATTAGCTTCTCTTAGAGTTTCAGGAAGCTGCCCAGTTCTATATGAATGATTAAACATATTAAGCATAGGTTCAAGTAACAGAGTTTGCCATTTTTTATAGAATTCACAACCTATGCCATCTGGACCTGGTACTTTTCCATTCTGCATTTGTGAGATAGCCTCAATTAACTCCTCTTTAGAAATAGGGGCATTTAACCTTGCTTTCTGATCTACTGAGATAATTGGTAAACTAAATTTGGAAAAAAAAGCTTCTAATAGTATAGTATTGCTACTAGATACTTCAGTACTGTATAGATTCTTATAGAAATCTCGAAATGTGTTATTAATTGATTTGCTATCATAATGTAGTGTGTCATTTGTGTCTAGTATTGATATAATTGAGCGCGAATCACTTTTCTTCTTAGTGAGGTAAGCCAGAAATTTACCCGGTTTATCTCCATGCTCGTAAAATTTCTGTTTCACAAACCTCAGTTTGTGTTCTGCATCCTGGGTAATCAGCGAATCTATTGCACTTCTCAGTGCTGATATTTTTTTGAGTAACACCTTATCTGCAGTCTTAATATATTTTTCCTCTGTACTCCTTAAGTCCTCCTCCAATAATCTTTGGGTATTGTTTTTTTTACGTTTCTTAGAAGCTGAAAAGGACAGAATTAGCCCTCTTATGTAAGCTTGGCTAGTCTCCCATAAGAGAGAAGGGTCTTGCGTGGATTTAATATTAATAGCATAGAAAGATGTGAATTCCCTAAAAAAAAAAGGGATAAAATGTCTGATCTTTGATTATATTAGTGTTTAATCTCCATTGACGGAAGTTATCTCTATTTGATACCTTTACATCGAAAACAACCATTGCGTGATCTGAAATGACAATATTGTTAATACAACATGATAAAGCTAGATGCATTAAACTCTTGGGGATGAAAAAATAATCGATTCTCGTATAACACTGATGTGGTGGGGAGAAAAAACTGTATTCTTTACCAGATGGGTGAAGCGCTCTCCAAACATCTATAAGTTCTAAGTCTTCACAAATGCCATTAATTTGTTTAGCTACTTTAGATGGCGCCATAATTTTATGGGGAAATCGATCAATAAGAGGATTTAACATACAGTTAAAGTCACCAGCACCAATCATATAGTCTGATCTCAAATCAAAGAAGTCAGCAAAAGCCTTAATAAGAAAATTAAAGGGGTGCCCTGGAAGATAATATACATTAAACAAGGTAATAGTTTTGCCATATAAAGTCCCGTATATAATGACAAAACGGCCTCTGTCATCTTCTATCAATTTAACAACATTTAGCGGTATATCTTTTCTGATCAGCACAGCTACTCCTCTACTATTTGATGAAAAGGATGAGGAATATACTTGATTATACCCTCCCTGTTTTAACTTTAAATGTTCCTGTTTGTCTAAGTGTGTTTCCTGTAACAGGGCTATGCCAATTTTCTCTTTTCTTATGTAAGTCAATATTTTCTTTCTCTTTACAGGATTATGAATTCCCCTAACGTTCCAAGTACATATGCGAAGTGTGCTATCCATTGCCATAAACCTCAGTCATGAAACAGTTGTACCTGAACATCTTTAAGTAATATTGTGACCTTAAGCATACCAACTTAAACAACAACCTAAAACATTTACCCGAAATATAGTAAAAATAACAAACAAATAGTAGAACACAACGAACAGGGGAAACCACCCTTACATCCATCTTCCAAGGGTTCCCAGACCTTATTTTGAAGAGAAATACAAACTCCTCAAACCACCATCTTCGTTTTCACCAAAAGTCAACGCACCTAAATCAGTCATCTGCAGAACTGCGCAGCCAGTCTCTTCTTGAAGTAAAAAATAAGACAAAAAAATAAAGTTCAAAAGTATTATCCATTGAGGAAATAACACCACGATTTACTCCGGCACTTGTCGGGAATCAAGGAAAGAAATCACCTCCTCCGGGGAAACAAACTTCTTGCGCGCACGGCCGACTTTGACGCTTAGAGTGGCCGGGTAGAGCAGCGCATATTCCATCTGCAGCTCTCGAAGACGAGTTTTGACCTCGTTGAACGCTCTTCTCTTTTGCACCACCGCCACAGAGTAATCATTAAAAAAAGAGATTTTCGGGGCATCTGCATTCCGCGCTGCCGATGTTTGCGTAGTGTTGAGCGTGAAGAGCTTCGTGGCGGCTGTCATCACTCTTTGTTTATCCTGGAAGTTATGGAATCGAACGATGACCGGACGAGGGCGGCCGCCCTGGGTCGGCTTTGGAGCGAGGGAGCGGTGGGCTCTTTGGCAGCTTCAATTTACCCGCCTTCGTGTCCAACTGAAGGTAGTCAGGTATCCATTTTTCAAAGAACCTGACAGGATTGGACCCCTCTGTATCCTCCGGTAAACCGATAATGCGCACATTACATCTCCTTCCGCGATTTTCCAAGTCGTCCACATGCTCGGCCAGGTCTCGTACTCGTTTTTCCAAATGTTGAATCTTGGTTTCGTTAGCCGTGCATGTAGTTTCAGTCACATTGATTCTATTCTCTGCTTCTTGGACCCGTTGAACAATACTTTGAATTTTAGACGACTGGTTGTCTATCGCTTCAAGGACCGTAGAGATCTTAGCATCAATCGCTGCAACTATATCGTCCGTCATGAGGCATGTCCGTGCTCACTTTTTCGGCCTCTCCCTCATGTGTTAGCGAGGCTGCAGCTGGCATGCTATCCACGGCCGCGGCTGTTGGGCTAGGCGTGTTTCTCGAGGCCGTTTTCTTCGCACTCCTCAGTGCAACGCCGGATGATTTGTTAAAATAGTTGTTTAAACTCATTGTGTCAGGATAGAGCTTGTTATTGAGTTACTCCTCTGTTTAAATGATAGAGAAATTGGTGTGAATAACCGAGACAGCTGCGCAGCTCGTTAGAACGCGTGTTCACTCTAAGGCGCCATCTTCCCTCTCTAAAGGGGTTTTCTTAAAGGTTCATGAATTTATGAAGCTAGAAATTATTTACAACATATACATTTGAGTTAGTCAACAAAACTGACTACTGAAAGTCAGAAAGATGGATAAGATGCACTTTATTGATCCCAGAATTGGGAAATTATTGGGCAGCAGCAGCATAACATACAAGGAACAGACAGTGACAGACTCAAAATAGAATCTAAAAATATAAAAAAGGTAGAAATGTACTATCTGAAAAAGTCCACACACATTTACAACATATACATTTGAGTTAGTAAGTGTGCAGCAGAGGTCAAGAGCAGTGTGCAAAAGATGAATAAATTAAAATGAATTATTGTAGAAGGTTATGGGATGAGGTAGGAAAGGTTTCCTCCGTCTGTCCTTTGACAGCGGAGCTGAAGCTGTCTGCAGGAGAAGGTGCTCTGCTGTCTGTCCAGTACAGGTGGAGGGCTGGTCCTGGTGGTCCTTGTGAAGGACAGTTTCTTCAGTGTCCACCCCTCCACCACGGTCTCAAAGTTCTCCAGCTGGAGACCGATCACACAGCTAGCTTTCCTGATGATCCCGTTTTGTCTGTGGGTGTCTCTGGCTCTGATGCTGCTCCCCCAACAGACAGATGAAAAAAGATGATGCTGGAGACAACAGACTGATGAAAGATCTCCAACATCTTGTTGCATACATTAAAGGATCTGAGCCTTCTCAGAAAGTAGAGTCTACTCATTCCTTCCCTGTACACAGACTTGGTGTTAGATCTCCAGTCCGGTCTGCTGTCAACCACGACACCCACCAGGATCATCTGTAGTCAGAAATCCTCCTCCTCCACCACCGGGGTCACTGCAGGATCAAAACCATGTTTTATACATTAGTGAATATATACTGTCAAAGGTTTTTGTTGACACATTTAGTGAGCTTATTCATCACAAAGCACCTGAAAACGCGATCAACCCACTGATGCTTGTTAAAGTAATGAACTAGTGAAATTGCAGTGGGCGTGTCCAACACGGTCTCAGTACACCGCCGTGGGGCACAATTACGACGGACCCATGCTGAGACCATCCAGTTAAAATATTGTGAAGACTTACATCAGTACATAATACACGTTTTGGTGGAAGGTAAGACTGTTGTATACAGTCTTGGATGCGCTGCGGCTTTTATTTTGACGGTGCACCAAAATTACTTATATGTAGTGGAAACTCTGCATTTAATTTTACACAGACAAATGAGAGGCTACGCACAACTGTAGAGTCTGGTGTGGGCCCGCTGGACTTTTCATGCCAGAGATGCTACTGGAACCACATCATCTGCAAAAAACAGAGACCCGGTTCTGAGGCCACCAAACCAGACCCCCTCCTCTCCTCGACTGCACCTAGAAATTCTGTCCATAAAAGTCATGAACAGAATCGGTCAGAAAGGGCAGCCTCGGCGAAGTCCGGCCCCCTTGGAAATGGGTCCGATTTACAGCCAACAAATGGACCAAACTGTGACACCGGACGTAGAGGGACCGGACAGCCCGTATAAAGGCTCGGAGACATTTTTACTCAGAAAAAACTATTCATAGAATAAAGGCAAACAATAATTTCTAACATGAAGATGAATGTAAAGTCATGTAAATCAATGTCCTTTTAGATGATAGTTTAAAATATTTTTATTTCTAGTAATATAGCTTGTTGTGCCATTAGTTGTAACAACGGTATCTGGGTTTGTCTCCGAAGGTCCAGGATCAAAGGCTGCTGAATGGATCGTGGTCTCGGGTCAACAATCTTCTGCCAAGTGTGACGACCAACGATCCTCTGATCCCTGGTGGGAGCAGAGCCGGCAGCCACTTCAGCTGGCTGGGGAACCTTCGTCCTGGGACCGTTGAAGGCCAGCCTGAGAGGGTCCAGTCCAAGCGCTGCTGCTCCAGGCTGCTCTGCCTGAACCACCTCGCTGGGCTGAGGCTAAACCAGCGATGCATGGCCGTGGTAGCTCTGGTGGAGCTCGGCCAGAGCCTCGAGTCCTTGTTTCAGATGTCTTTTCACTAGCATCCGAAATGAAGACAGATGTCTTCTGAGAGACATCTACTGTCACTCTGGTAGACGTAGTCAGCTTTTGTTACGTTGGAAAAGATGCAAAAGTCTTTGAAATCCATTTGGACGACCAGAATTCTAAAACTCTCTGGTATTTATTTGTTTTTTATTTACTGTACCTTCAGAGAGAACGTCCGTCAAACCAAATTTTGCATTTGTTTGTACAAACCTTCAGACTGAGATGGACGAGACTTTGACAGAAACCTCATTTGAAAGCACCTCCATATGCGGTTTGAATCCGACAAGCGTTTATACCCGCTTATCCATACAAACAACCACACACACACTCACACACACTCACAGGTTTTTGGACAGTGGGAAAAACCAGAGCAACTGGAGAAAACCCATCAACACACAGAGAGAACGGAGCCCAGATTTAAAGCATTCTTTGCCGGTTTTATCTTGGGATCAGTCTTTGTTTCTTGGTTTCTTGCTGAAGGGCTTGCGCATGACTCTGGCTACAGATGAGAAGAATCTTTTGAAGCCTGAGGGCTGCTTCAAGTGTTTCACAAAGCAGGAGACAACCATTTCATCTAGTGATGGGATCTCCAACTGTATCAAAGACAACAGATTTGATTCCTTACAGCTTAACTTTTTGCAGAGACTCTTGAAGATTTCCTTACTGAGTTGTCCCCAATTCACTGAGGACACTTTAATGTCTTGTTCTAAAATTTGAGCAAAGATTTTCAGAGCCAGGGGTCCCATGATGGGTTGTAGACAGGACTTGTTCACAGAGAAACTGAGGGAGGCCTTTGCAATGGCCCGCATGAAAAAGAGCTCAACTGTCATCAATACAGCTTGATAATTTCGAAACATTTTCTTGACAGTTTTATCCGGGGGGACTTCTGGGAAGTCCTCTTCAAGGGAAAAATCATCTAATGATTCTTTGTCCATGAGCGCCAACTCAGCCATGAAGTCTGCATCCTTGGTGATGTCAGGGGACTGTTGTCCAAGTAAAATTCTTTTGAATTGTTCTGGGTCCATGGGGTCCATGTAGGTAGTGAATTCTTCATCCTGGGAGCTTTCTGGGAACTCCTTCTCAAGAATAGATTCCTCTGATTGAATGCGCATGGCCTCCAGCTCAGCCATGAAGTCTGGATCCTTGGTGACATCAAGGGACTGTTGTGAAAGTAAAATTCTTTTGAATTGTTCTGGGTCCATGGGGTCCATGTCTGTAGTGATATCTTCATCCTGGGAGATTTCTGGGAACTTCCTCTTAAGGATAGATTCCTCTAATGATTGAATGTCCATGGCCTCCAGCTCAGCCATGAAGTCTGCATCCTTGGTGATATCAAGGGACTGATGTGCAAGTAAAATTTGTTTGAATTGTTCTGGGTCCATGTATGTAGTGAAATCTTTGTCCTGGGTGACATCAGGGTACTGCTCTTTAGGTACAATGTTCTTCCCAGACAAGACTTTAGAAGATTGCTTCTCAGGTTCAAGAAGTTCTGTTATCACTGGTAACTGTGTCTGTGTTGCAAATTTCTTATGGGAACGACAATCACCAGATTTTTCTTTCTTTATCCTCCTCTGCTTGTTCCTTTCTATTTTAACGCTGTCTTTTGTTTTGAAAGTTGGCTCCTCCAGATTCTTGATGTTATCACCACTAAC
The DNA here is from genome assembly GCA_014839995.1 of Xenentodon cancila. Classification (NCBI taxonomy): domain Eukaryota; kingdom Metazoa; phylum Chordata; class Actinopteri; order Beloniformes; family Belonidae; genus Xenentodon; species Xenentodon cancila. The sequence continues at coordinate 6,739,528 of CM026211.1, read as the reverse complement.
ATACTGAGGTCCACTGGTCTCCTCAGAGATGTTTTTCTGCTGGTGACTAATCATTGCTTCAGTTACCGTTATGCGTGCTGAGACTTGCATGTTTCACTGACCACAATACAAATGGAATAAACTCGTTCCTCCCCTCCTGGCTGCCTTTATAGCTTTCTCTTAAATGCGTCAAAGGAACACGATGACGTCAATAGGCCCCGCACAAGACTAGCGCAGCTGACAAAACCAAAACAAACACCAACGGTAGCGGATTCTGGTTGCTATGACGACAGCGGCAGGCGAGTGATTTCACGTTGGGAACGCTCGTGGGTCCGCACATGCGCGTCTAAACGTCAATAGTTTGATTGATGTGAGTGACGTGAAGGTCTTCTAAGCTGAGCCACGAGCTGCTGGCTGAGGCGGAAGTAACTAATCGCAGTTACTGTAACGGAATACTTTTAAAGTCGTCAAGGTGACTTTTACGTCATGAGGTGAGAGTTTACTTGGAGGAAGAGCCTTTCTAGTCAGTCACTGAAGTCTGGAGTCCATTAACATCAGTTAATTGTGTTTCCTACCTTGAGAAGCTTTTCCAGATCTTCTCCGCAGGTTCCTTCAGCTGCTGCGGGTTTCTGGGTGTTTCTGTGTTCAGTAAAATGAAACGTTTTGGTCCCAGTCTGCCAGAGCCGCTATGCAGACCATGTAGACGTATGGAGCCTTTAGGGGGCGCCCAAGATCCGCTTCAATAGACAACAGTTATTGGTGCTCGGTAGAATCCGTGTGTGATGCGTTTTACTGGTTTGGGTTGATCCGTACCGTCTGACACCATCACATCGGAGTGCGATGTCTCTTTATGGTAGTTTTTCTGAGACAGATATCCAGTATTAAAGGGGAAATAGAGCCGACTGGAGGACGTGGCAGTTTTGTGTGTTTCATGCAGTTTATGACCCATTTCATTAAGATGAGATGGTGTTTCACATTTGTCTCTTTAGAGAGAGGCCTTGAGGCAGACCCAGGACTCTCTGGAGAGGTTTGGTCTCTCAGATGGTTTGGGCACGTCATGGTTTCTTCCTGGTGGAGCTGGAAAAGGTTGCTGATGGAGGTCTGGAGACTGCTCATACTTTTAAACAAACTGTATGCTAAATATATACTACTTCTTTAGTCTTGGCTGACCACTCAGCGCTTTTATGCTGAAAACAGCATTCACCCATCCACACCCCACTGCATGAGAGGAACTGGACACTTTTTCCTCGGACTGCAGGGTCCCATGTTGTAAATTGACGCAACAAGCAGTTCTGGAAGCTGGCCGGGACACCTCCATCTTATGTCAATCCAAGTCACCGCTTTAGCTGAGCTCTGATACTGGTTAATATTACTTTACATCCAATCTGCCTATAAATATTATTTTAAGTACCAATACTGAAACATCTAACAGCAGGACTAGTAGAGCTGAGACCAGGACTAATCAGCTTCCTGGACCTGTTTTTGCCCCCCATTCACAGCATGGCGGAGTGCTGTTCGAGAATGAAGAAACTTCAAAAGCACTATTCAGAAAGCCCAGCGTGTTTCTCCAGTTTCTTTTACAATCTGCATGGTCGAGCTTGTATCTGGACGGCTTCATACTGGCTGCAAAGACTGTTTGCTTCTGGTTAGTGTGTCGACAGAAACAGCTCTGTCCAGCTTCCTCAGACTGCTACAAAAACAGACTTTACACACAAAAAGAAACATGGTGCAGTAGTTTTTTATTTTAGAAGTCAGGACCCCAACACGACAAACTAAAAATACAGACCTGTAAACTGAAGAGCAGAAAGAATTAGAAAAACAAGATCATCCGTCTGTGATTCCCTCCTAGTGGTGACGTCGGAGGGCACTGATGTGATGCGTTATGTGATGAAGTTCCAGTTCTGGACCAGTTACAGGAGAGTGGACACAGCATGCAGACCTATCAGGAGCACAGCGACGGACACTTGAGGTCTCCACGATCCACCTGAAAATGTGGAGAAAGACAATCAGTCCAATAACCTGTGGTACTGCAGAGGGCTTGTTTCATCTGGTAGTCAATTTCTATTACTTGCTTATAAAGTTTTAATCATCCAAACTCCTGGTTATCTCCAAAACCTGATAGTTCCTTATGTTCCTAACAGAGCTCTCCGTACTCAGAGTGCAGGTTTAGTTCCTAGATGATCCAAATGTAGATTGGAGGACTGGTTTTCGTGGTGTGAATGGTCTCCTGTAGTGGTTGGAAGGAGCTCCTGTAGCAGACTGTGTTGCAGAGGATCTGAAGAAGTTTCTGACTGAAGAAAATGTGATGCAGAATCGCTGTGTTGTAAAAAGGATGTTCAGCTAGTCCATGATCTTCTTCAGTTTATGAAGTATCCTCCTTCACACAATCATCTCCAGAGGTTCCAGAGCAGCCTCCAAAACAGGACCAACCTTTATCAGTTTGTTTCTGGTGTTGAAATACAATGCATATATATGCAGCCTCGTTATTGCCTAGTAGAAACATTTAAGATTCTTGTGGATTTAAAAAAATGTTTTTACATGAGTTATGCACTTTAGAACTTCTCTCTCTATTTAGAGTGAGCTTTTCCTTACATTTTAACACCTGGGAGTTTAGAGTGAATGATTTCCATTAGAAAATATATCTGACCTTCATCCATCTGGTCAAATGAAACGGTGTGGGTCGAACTCACCGGAGTGCAGCAGGATGTTCTCGGTCATGGCCAGCGACCCGTTGTGTGGTGCTGGTTCAATCTGCAGCAGTTTGCACATCAGAGGGTAGATGTGGACGCTGTCAAACGGCTCGGACACAAAGTTCTTCTTGAAGCTCGGCCCGAAGGCCCGGAAGATGGTCTTCATGTCCATCTCCCAGTTGTGGTAACCGTGATCACCTTTGTTCACATAGACGATGAATCTCTGTAAAACAGAACACGTCGCTTCTAATGACAGTCTGAAAGCCACGTTCAGGTTTACGTGATGACTGAAACTCAAATGAACACCAGCTACAAACTCAGACGTGTTAGAAAGGATCTGCAGAGGGGGTAAACAGGTAAGGTAAAAATAACTTTTACTTAGTATAGGAACATTTATTTGGTGGTACAAAGTAAAAACTGAAAGACTCAGTGTAACGCAACGCTGTCATTTTTTATGGTGAATCAAAAAACAAGTTCAACAAACCCAGTCTTTGTCAAACTCAGACTTTTAAAACATAGAACACTTTTCTCTAAAAAGTATGACTTTTTCCACATAAAATGTTTTTCTGGTAAAACTACAATTTTCCTCCATCCTTGTCATGAGGGCAGCAGCCTTAAGTCTAGTTTATGCTCCACATTTTTGTACGTCTGTACATGTTTATGTTCCAGGTGATGTTTCTGTCACTGTCCTACGTGCCTCGGTGTTGTCATTACTAAACAACCTGCTGATATAAGCAACTGTTTTTGCCTTTTCTTTTTTTAAAGATTTTTGTGTCACTGGTGGCCTTTATTGGAAAAGTAGGTGGACAGGAAATGGGAAGAGACGAGGGAAAAGCAAAGAGCCGGGACTTGAACCTGCGCTGCCTGCATGGCGCCCGCTCAACCCACTGAGCTATCCAGGGCCCCAGTTAACTCAGCTGCAGACGAGACTTTTATTTGGACCGATTCTGAGTTGGAGGAAACAAAACCAGGGTTTCGAACAGAACAAACCATAGTCAGTCTATAAACGGGGAATCCTTTTCTTTAACTTTACCCTTTGGTGAACTTTACAATGGCTGTCTTTTCCTTAATTTTTGTCTTGTTTTGTTTAAAGATTGAATCCATTCTGTCCCCATAACATCTGGTGTTATTGCTCCATTTCATCTGTATTCATAAGTATACAGACGATATGCAAAAAGACTCACCGAGTTCAGGTTGAATCCCAGATTTGCAATGATCACGATGGGAGGCAGCCGCTCACTTTTGCCCAGGTGGAAGCTTTCTGGAATCTCGTGTTTTTTGTAGACTGTTATATTTGGCACATTGGACAACTTCTCAAAGACCTCCTGCTCCTTCCCGGGCTTTGGAGTTAAGATACCAAACCCCCCAAAGTCGAGGATCTCAAAGCTGGCAAGTTTCAGTAGATTCAGGTACTTGTTGAGGACAATTTCTTCCACCTGTGGTTTCTTCTTGACGGTGGTCATGCCGTGGTCAGATGTGATGATGACATCCAGGCTATCGCCCAGTTTGTGCCGATCAATGGCCTCTCTCAGATAGCCGATGGTGCGGTCGATCTGCCGGATAATCTCCTTCCTGTGGGGGTGGTCCGGCCCCTTGGCATGGCCCACATTGTCCGGTTCTCCATAGTACAGCGTCACCAGGTTAAAATCCTCCTTGGAGAACCAGCTCAACACTGTCTCAATGTTCTGCTTCCACTCAATCTCGTTGTCATCTGGGTGATCGGCCTCCTCTACCACGACTCGGTTGACAGCCTGCCCACTGTAGTTGGCTCCCCCTCCCGGGAAGAAAAAGGACCCAGTTTTCAGGCCCTAAAACAAAAAAAAATGAAAAGTATAATGAACTCTACAACACTTTTGATCAATATAGTCTCCTACAAATCCAAGCCGCCTTTTTTAAATGCCAATTTGTTTGTGTGAAAACATGACATCAATGATCTGATCACAGTCAGTCCAGAGGACATTGATCCAGAAGTCTGCTGGTTTGTTTAGATAAAGGTTTGGGAACCTCAGTCGTGCTTCTTCTTCTTCTTCTTTTTATACAGAAGATGTTTTCTCGTGGAAATTTTTCCAAACAAATTATACTGGTTTGTCTGCAGGTACCGTACTAGCCCTTCAAAATGCAAGAATACCTTATTATTCTTTAATGACAGAAGGTAATAAAAATAATCTACGTTTTCTGTTTGGCACTGTAGCCAGGCTGAAAAAGAGCCACAACTCTGTTGAGCCGTGCATCCCTGCAGCTCTCAGTAGTGAAGACTTCATGAAAAATCAATCATCAGAATTAGAGAAGAAATCAACCAGGCCCACCCGGCAGCGGTGGTGGGCATTTCTTCAGCTTTTGCGACTCCTCTCTCTCTTCTAATTGTGATGTCATGGACTTTAACATCTAACATGTTCAGTGAGGCCTGTGGACTCTGAGGTGGAGCTCTTGTTTTAATTATTTTCTTCCTCTGATCATTATACAGTCTGATTTTTGGGGTAAATCTGCAGGGATGTACACTCCTGGGAAGACTGACCACAGTCTTAAATGTTTTCCACTTGTGAATGATCTTTCTCACTGTAGATCATTGAACTCTGAATAGTTTGGAAGTGGTTTCATAAGCCTTTCCAGGTCAATGCACCGCTCTAGTTTCCTCTCATTGCTTCTTCTTCCATGGATCAAGTCTCTCCTGATTGGCATTGTGTCAATGCACACCTGAATGCTCCGGAACCCCAAACTGACCAAAACATCCTCTTTATACAGGTCTGCACAGCTGCTGATGGTCATCACGCAGGCTGATGACTAGCAGCACCTGACTGCAACGTACCCTATTAAATCCTGCGGAAGCAGTAAGGCGGCTCTTAAAATTGCTGACTCGAGTTCTTTTTGTTTTGGGTTAGTTAGTAAATAATGACATGATGAAAAAAAATGTTGTCGTCCATCTGAGATTGCATTAGCCAAACACTAAGACTCATTGATTTCTTATTGTTGTTGTTATTACTTTCACAATAAGTGTATTTTATTTTCCACAGATGAGTCCATGTCAGCAGCTCTGAGGGTGATCGGCAGCAGTTGGCATCTGGAACTGAAGTAAACCAAACTGCTGACGCTCCCCCTGAAACGTGCCATGTAAGTTGTCAATTTTTTTATCAATCACTTTGATCGATAACTCACCTGGTTCTGAGCTGTGATCCATAACGGCAGCGCTCCGTTGTCCCACCACTCTGATCTGGTAAGCGTCGTCTTGTGAGGGACTTTGACGTTGGTGGTGGTGTTGAACATTAAGTTGTGGACAACTTCGTGGTCCTCCACCCACCTGCCTAACACACACACAAACATTTAACACTCATATCCGTTTGGACTCATGTAGTGAAAACCAAAAAAACTCAAGAACACTCTAGAACATCTCACCATCTATTGGACCAAGACTGATGTTCCTGTTGTGGAACAAAGACTTTTTTAGAGGTTTTTGAAAACAAATGTTTAGACGGACTTTAGGTACATACCTGTGTTATCAAGGTTTTTCAGGATCCAAACTATAAGACCGTTTTTATTTGATAAATATGTAACTAATACATCCACATTACTTCAGGGATTAAACTATCAAAATGAAGAAAAGATACTACACTTCCTGTCTGAGGTCCTGCCGCCAACAGACACGGCCACAGAGATCAAACGGGACTTGTGATCCCATGAGTTTTCTTTGTTGTTCCTCGACTGCTGAGTGACGTTTGTCTGACAGCGGTCATCTGAACACCATTAGAAGCTGTGACCCTTCAACTTTAACCACAGACTGTAAAAGAACAGAACAAACCCACTGTTACGGCGCCCACAGCTTTCTGAAGAGCGCTTCGGAAGTCTCTTTTTTTTTTTTTTTGTCTTACTGGCAACATCCACCCCGGTCAATCCAAAAATGGGTGGAGAGTGCAGGCTTGGAAGCCATCTGGAACACGCCCACCTTAGTTTAGTTACCACAGGTTGCAGGTTTTTAGCGACTGTGTCCAAACTTTCTCATGTCAAGTATTGAAATGACAATATGACATCTGAAACAAGTTCTGCCAGAGCTGGCACCAGGACTATTGGAGCTCCACTGGCACCATGGCTGCTTGGTTGGCCGCAGATCTAGTCTTGGTCTAGGACTGCAGGAAGCCAGCTGGTCACGGTCAGCTGAGCCCATCGGCCCAGCAGTAGGTAGATGGTCTCTGGGCACGTGGATGCTTTGCTTCTTGGCTAGTGGTCCTGTTAGTCAACCAGTCGGACCTGAAATGATCCGAAATTAACGTCTCAGGACCACAGCAGCTAAATGCTACAAGAAAAAGAAGCTGGTAATCGAGAGACAGGCCGGCTGGTGTCCTCTGGTTAGTAGCATTCCACCCCCGAACCCCTCCAGACCAACCCAGAACTGGTCTATTTAGTCTCTTAGTACAGTTAATGGCAGAACACAACATCTTATCCTTAAAATAATTAATGATCATCATCTGTGAGGTCTTTATTTTCCACTCCGCTAGGCCTTTGACACGTTAGATTTAAAGTGCCACTCTAAAGTCCCCGCCCTCTGATTATTCACCTGTCAGTGGCTCTGATGTCAGCGTTCAAATGAAACAACCACCTGCTCTTTGTTTGTTAGTTTCTGTCACGTTTATCTAATCCAGCACTAAAAAAAAACCGGCGCTCCACTGCTGCAAAACGTTACCACAGCAATACAACATTAATGTTTGCTTTTAATTCAAGTTACATTTGAAAAAAATGCAGCAAAATGTACAAACAGAAAAATCAGAAAAAGGTTTGGACGATATGGAAAGTACAAATAAACTCAAAATATTGTGAGAAAAAAATGTAGGAAATTTCAACCTTAAAAACATGCAGACTGCATTAAAAAAAATAATTAAATTGTAATTTTGTAAACTTGAAAAAATTGCCAGAAAAAGACCCCAAATTTTCTGGCATTATGGATTTGCAGGTCTAAAAAAAACAAAGTTTGTCAGAAAAAAAAAGATCAGAAACTATTGCTGTGTAAATTTACAAATTTATAAGAAAATTGTAAAATTCTAACTTTGTAAACTCACAAATTAAACTAATATTATGTCTGTTAAAATATTGTGGGGGGGGGGGGCGACCCTGGTCTGCTGTCCTGCACGTTTTCAGGTGTTTCCCTGCAGCAACACACCTGATTCACATTCATGGTCGTCATCAGCTCATATTAAAGCTCTACACAACTCTGTAAATGACACAGTCACTTGTATCACGTGTGCTGAAGCAGGGAAACATCTAAAACATGCAGGACAGCGGCCCCTCCGGGACCAGGGTCCCCCACCCCTGCTGTAGAGCCTGATGTTGTAGCTCGGGGCCCCCTAGTGGCCACAGGGACTCCCAACATCTGTTTTGTTGGACTAAAACGTCCCTGTAAAGTACTGTTTGTTGCAGACAGAAGCTTCTGCATCAACAGCCGTGGTGATATCTGAAGTATTTAGTTAAATAAAACAAAGACATGCAGCAGGTACCGGTAATGGTGGTGAAGTGGGACGGGGAGGTCATGGTCAGCATTGGGGGGGTGATGTATTTGGCCTTGACGCCGTCCACAGCCACCTGGTCCAGGTGTGGGGTGTCCACGTCCTGGTCGTAGTCCCACCTAAAGCCATCAAAGGAGATGAGCAGCAGTTTCCTCTTCTCCTCTTCACTCTTCTTTAGTGGTTTGGCAGTGCTAGAGATCACTGCTGCAAGAACGAAGAAGAGCTGTGGCCTCATCTTCAGCTTCATTCTGACTGTCTGCAGCTCCACCAGGAAACACCTGCTACACAGGTACCTCAGGTTAATGTGTAACTGCACTTGTTTGATAGAGATCTGCTGATGTGGTGTGATGAACAAGACCTTCGACTGTGAACTGATAGATCTAATCAGGACTGTTTTCGCTGATCAATCGTGCACCTGCACGTGTTTCACATGAGTCTGGAAGGATTATCAGCCGGAAAAGTACTGCTCAGAAGCAGGAAGGTCACATATTATCAGGTTGTTGTTCTTTGTCACTAATTTGCATCTTTTTACTGCTCTGGTTCCCAGCATGAGGGCCAAGGTCCTGCAAGGCTTCATCGGACACCTGTGAGGGGTCGTTGGAGGATTCATGGGTGAAGAAGGTTAATGTACACTAAAACAGACCGTTTCTCTGCCATATCAGCTTAATCCCTCGTCACACCAGGACGGGGTTTTAATAAATTAACTGAATTTGATTTGATTTAATTTGAAAGGCCACTTTTTATTTTGAAAAGCAGAACCGGGAACGCTTGTGTAACCCCGGAAGTGTTTTACTGTAACGATCACGCTGTAGTCTGAAATCGGGAATTCATTAAGACAAATGATCTGAAATTGCGTTTTGTTCGTGTCTGTGTGAGCTGGAACTTCTGGATCATCTTCTGATGATCTGACCGCGGTTCGGTCAGTCCCGGACTCTGAGCAGGTTCGTTGCTCCACAAAGTGACCTTCTTTTGTCCTGGAAACTAACACTTAGCCTCGTTGCGCGCAGGTGTTTAAAGTTGTTTTTTTTTTCACTTGTTTACTGACTGTAAATTCACCTTTACGAACGTGCCGATTTGCAAGAAATTGAAAAAAAAACACCTTTCTCTTCCGTTATCATTAGCGCAGCGCGCCAACCTCCGTAGAAAAATGTAATCATTTTCGACTTTGACGTTTGACAGCGCTCCAGAAGATAAGCCACACATATATAAAACGTTATACAATTCCTCTGTAGATGATGTTTACATCGGCTTATGTTCAAAACACAAAAGTTTTGGGTGAACATGTTTTTTTACATTTAGATGCAGCTGTACTAGACAGATGCTCAGACCCCCGTAGCCACTTTTACATGTACTTTCTTTTTTTTTTTTTAAACACACATTTTGGATTTCTTTAACTTCCAAATTTGATAAGAGATTCACTTAATTACCAAATTTGTATTTTTTTTTTAAATTTTGTCTCACACAGTATTTATATTTTTTTCTTAATTTCAGTTTATTCACTGCATCTTAACTTGAACCTGAAGTAAATTTAGCCTGTGTGACAGATTAATGCATCCCCACAGCTCATCTTCAAGGGTTTGAATTCTGAACTTTTACAACAGTTAAAATACAAGCCTACATATAACTCACAGAAGAAAGTGAGAACTTCAGCAGAAACTTGATGGTGACGTTCAAACCAAAATGACTTTCTTGCGTTTTCTGATTTCTTCTCTTCAGACATGATGTCATTGTGGAGCCTGAGACCGGTGGTGACGTCTCTAATTCAAGGTGAGTTTCACAACACTGGACTGAAACAGGTGGTAAAAACCTCTCACCTCATGCATCCTCATGACTCCTCTCTCTCCGCAGCATCCCAGCTCGCCTCTTCTTGGACCACCCCTTTACTCTCCAGGACCACACCTCTCCTCTCCAGGACGATGGCCACCCTCAACCAGATGCACCGTCAGGGGAAGCCCAAACGCCCCCCTAAATCTGTGGGTGCCACATTTGGACGCCCCCAGCTCAAAGCTGTGGTGCTGAAGACTATGATCCGGAAGCCCAAGAAGCCCAACTCTGCCAACAGGAAGTGCGCTCGGGTGCGACTATCCAATGGGAAAGAGGTGGTGGTCTTCATCCCCGGGGAGGGCCACAACCTTCAGGAGCACAATGTGGTGCTGGTTCAGGGTGGTAAGACACAGGACCTCCCGGGGGTCAAGCTCACTGTGGTCAGAGGGAAATATGACTGCGCTCATGTGGTGAAGAAGAAACAGTAGAGGAGATGCTCACCGTGGGACAGTCCACAAGTGGACACCTGAGCAGACCTCCTGATGGCGGTGGTGACCTGCTCATGAATGCGCCTCCGGTCTCCTGGTGGGATCGGGGATCGGAGAGGTCCAGGTCCAGAGATCTGCTGTTATTTTGACTGACCAGCAGGTCACAGTGAATATTGTGTCAGATAAGCTTCACTGTGTTCACAATAAATATTTTATGGTTGCATGTTGGAGAAAAGCAGTTGCAAGTCTCAGTTTGTGTTTTTATTTTCAAGTTTATAATCATTTTACAACCCAATTCAAAAACAGCTGGAATGTCAGTGAAAACTGAGTGCAGTGATTTTCATACGCCTGAATAATGTTCAAAATAGAACAAAGAAAACGTTTCACTATTTTATGAAAAACATGAACTCAGTTTGAGTTTAAAGGCAGCGAGACGTCAGAAAAATCGGGACACCTGGAGGAACATCAAGGACTGAAAAGATTCTCAGCTTTCACAGCTGACCTCCAACTCTGGGTGAGGGTCTGTGGAGACTTATGACAGACAGGTTCCTGGCGAGGGAATCCCTTCCACCCAACAGCCGTCAGCTGGCCACTAGAGGCTCCAAAGGCAAGATCTCCATTGACCTCCATGTAAAAATGTCCAAATTTAGATCACAAACATTTAGTCTTGTTCAAAAAACTGTTTTGATCTCAATTGTGTGATTTCACATCCATGACAACTGAGGGGCGTGACTCTTTGTACCAGGCCAGGAGAGCTTATATAAAGCAATATGACTGATTGACAGCCGGCTCAGCCAATCGCTGGCCGGTATCACTTCCTCACCTGTAATGATGTTACCGCGCTTAGTGAAGCGACCACCCGTTTGTTTCAACCCGGCGTCGGATAAACACGCCGGTAATCTGTTGATTTCACCGCCGAGTCGACATGTTAAACGGTTACTCCCGCTGGAAACCCCTGGCGGCAGCTCTGCAGGTATTTTGGCAGGTTCGGCTGAAGGAGTTGGTAGCTACAGCTAACTTGACCCCGTTCACACTGGCGGGTCCATCGAGGAAAGTAAACTCTTTTTTACAGTCAGTGTTAGAAGTTTATTGTAAACGTGTGAGTTGATAGGCATTTTTTAAAGTCAAAATTATTTATTTGCTTAGTGAACATTTTTTCTGCCTTAGTGAAACTGATGTAAACAACAGAGGTTACGTGGTTACCTCAACATGCGTTTGAAGTCTGTTTTCTCCTGAAAGTGTAAAACTTCTAGTGTCGTGACAGATCGTCTTGAATCGACTGATCACACCGGAGTTTTAATAACTGAGGCTCCTGAAACCGAGTCTTGTCAGTAAATTGAAGCGTGGATGTCGGCAGCTGCCAGCAGTGACGGCCGTTGTCATGGTAACCGCCGTCCGCTGCACTGTTGTTGTAGTTCCGTCCTCCGACCAGAGGGGGGAGCAGCGGGCGGCGAAATTTATTTTATACATGAACTTTATCCAAATTACTTCAGATTTTTCTCTCTCTTTTATGCTTTCATGTTTAATTCGTATTATGGTCTGTATTAGCAGACGTATTTCTGTCTGCCGTCTGGGTGGTTTATTGCCTCCAGACACACTTTAACTGCCGTTAAGCCTCCAAACACGTTCGTCCCTGCGGAGCTACCGATCAGCGGCTAACGGTCTGTCTCAAGTCTGGGGTTTCCGGCCGATAAAAGTCGTCGTTTCTGGATCTGTCGCGCTGTTCTACTTGGTCCCTTTTTGTCGTTAAAGTGCGCGTTTGCTTCGTGGCTTTAGTTCGGAATCAGCGCGCCGATTAAAGGTTATTTGTCGACTTTTTGCTGTAAATATTCCATGATTGGCTGAAACCTGTCAGAATGATGTCGTAGGTGATTTAAATGATCGTGATGTGTCAATAAACGGACCCCAGAAAGTCTGGGATTAATTTACAATAAATTATACTGAGCTGATGAAGAGCTCTTCTGTCTTTCTAATTTGAAACTGAAATCACCCACCTACATGGGCGTGGACGTCACAGCAGCTGCACGCGCTCTGTGGGTCATTGTTCCCTAATCGATTGATCAGAGTCTGATTGTGACATATCAAAAGGGATTAATGACCCATCACATCTAAACGAAGTCATTATCATGTAGTAAAACTAGTTTCTGCACAGTGTGGCGATGCACCAACCAGATGTTTGTCTATTTTATTTTATTTTGAATGTAGGAGGGGTCATCGATTTCAGCCCAGTCACATGTCCAAATGTCCTTGGGCACAAAATGAATGGATCAGTGAAATGTCATGAGAAGGACAGCTGCTGCTGGTGTGCATGTGGGTGAATACGTTCAGCAGATGTTTAGATTAAATCCTCCCCACTGTCAGAAATAAAAGAGGTTGATCCTCCTGTGACCTCGGAGGAGGAGGAGGACTTCTGATTGATATCTGATCATGTCTTGTTTGTTTCAGAGGGTTGAGGAAACACCGTCATCTTCAGGAGGAGATGAATGGAGTGAAGGTGGAAGAAGAAGAAAGAGGAGAGGGCTGTCAGCCCCTTCATGATGGAGGTCAGGATTTCAGAACTAAAACTGTAATATAACCACAATATTATCTGCAGCAAGAGCAAACAACAACAACGTTGCCGTCTTTGAGATCTATCTGAACTCTGACTGGCTGAGGGTTTCTGTCTTATATAGTCCTTTTAATCCTATAGCAGTTAGGGATCCCGGGAAGCTTTTCCAGGAAATGGGATTTTATACGGGACATTTCTTATGCCTTTGTGTCCATTCTGGAATCTTGGAGCTCTCACAAAGAATCCACATCGAGAGGAAGTACTCTTGAGTTCTCCTGGATCCTTCAGGGTGGGGCTTAGAGCATTGAACATTTCTGATTGGTCGAGTGTTCCCAGAGTTCTATTTCCACCGTTATGGCTCATTTCTAGTTAAATATTTCTAGTTAAATGCCTGACCTCGCCATCCCCACCGATATCCCCATCCTTCATCTGGGAAGGAGGCGAGCTGATGACTGGCCCTTCACCACCTCACTCAGGATCACTGAGTACAGGAACGGATCCAGATACTTTTTATGTCTGGCAGAATCAAACATCTCCACTTTGGTCTCATGTGTCCAGAGGACATTGTTCCAGAGGTCTGCAGGTTTGTTCAGTCTAATTGTGCTGCCATTGGTTTCAACATTGAGCATGCTCAGTGAGGCCTGTAGGCTCTGAGATTGAGCGTTTGAGATTTATTTTTGCCCAAATTTGTGGGGACGTCCACCCTTGAATGTTTTCCACATATAAATAATTGTTGTCACTTTAGAACATTAAACAATCAGATTGTTTGGAAACTGTTTTATAAGGGTTTTAAAGATGGGCTGCAACAGAGACCGCTACAGGAGATCCTTCCGGTCCACCTCTGACCATCTATAATGACTCTTTTAAGGAACTTGGATAATGAGGTTACTACAACATAGAATGTCATGTCTTTAAACACCACGGTAATCAGATTTTTAGGACTGCGGTTTTTCACCTTCATAATATCACAAAGATCAGGAGCATCCTCACCCAGAGTGATGCTGACAAACTAATTCCCACCTTTTGTATCTAGACTAGATTACTGTAATGTGTTATTAGCAGGGTGTCCAAGTAATTCTCCGAGTGTTTTCCAGCTGATCCAAAGTAATCAGAATCCAAAACTCAGAATCCAATTCAAAATTTTATTACTTGTGTATAAAGTCCTAAACATCCAAACTCCTGTTTATCTCCAAGACCTGATAGTTCCTTATGTTCCTAACAGAGTTCTCCATTCTCAGAGTGCAGGTGTACTCTTAGTTTCTAGAAAATCCAAATGTAGATCTGGAGGACTGGTCTTCTGTTATCAGGAACCATCAATGTGGAACCAACTTCCAGTTTGGGTTGAGGAGGCTGACACCACCTCCACCTTTTAGACCAAACTTCAAACATTTCTGTTTAGTAAAACATATAGTTAGTGTAAAGTTTATTGTGTTAGTACCAGTAGTCACTCCTGCAGCTGCAGGACCAGACTGGAGCAGCTGGTCTTAAACAGCTTCATCCTGGATCTGCTGCTGTAGACCTGCTGCAGGAGGACCCCAACATGATCCACTGACCTGCAGTCCCACCCTCTGACCACCTCAGTGTCTGCTGTCTACACCTGTTTATATAGTGGTCTCTGTAGTCCACCAACTAACCATGTATCAGTCATATGGACAGAAAACTCTTAGTTCTCCAGTTAAAGGATAATTAATACTAATATATCTTGTTTTTTGTACCTTTGATGGTGTGTCTGTGTCTCTCTTCTCTCTGTTCTTAATCCTCTCATTCTTTTCTCTTTTCCTGCTCTACCCGGCTGGTCTTCAGCGGGAGGGTCCCCCCTTTATGATCCAGGTCCTGATCCAGGTTTCTTCCATCTTACAGGTGAGTTTTAACCTGCCGTTGATGTAATAATTGATCGGGAGTCATGGTTCTGTACTCTGGAAACCACCTGGAGACAACTTGTATTGTAATAGACGCTGTATAAATAAAATTGAATTTAATTGAATTGAAGCAGTATAGGGGGTATTTTGAATTGCCCACATTTGTTTTTCTTTTGCTTCATTTTTGTTTAAAAAGATGAAAGCAAAAGGTTCTGCGGTTCCTCTGAGGTTGTATCTGTGATACTACAATCAGATTATTTTCATTGAATTAACAAACATGGTTTTTATCTGTTTTTTTTCTCGTGCAGGAGAGGGCGCCGTTCCAGAAACCAGAAGTGTCTCAACAGAACAAGAAGCAGCTGCATCAGATCAAAGCTCTAATGAGCTGAACCCAGGTCAGCGCTGTTCAGTATGCCACCAGGAGTTTACCTGTCCGTCCCACCTGGCAGATCACATGACCTTACATGCAGACAAAAAGCCACACAGCTGCTCCATTTGTGGAAAGCGCTTTGCAAAGAAGATAAATGTGTTCATCCATCAGCGCGTCCACACCGGTGAGAAGCCGTACTCCTGTTCTGACTGCGGCGCCAGGTACGCCCAGTCGGGCTGCTTGCGCCGCCACCAGCTCAAACACGCCGCAGAGAAACCCTTCCGCTGCTCCTCGTGCGGCCGAGGCTTCGTGCAGCGGCGGTACCTCGTCCAGCACGAGCGCACGCACACCGGAGAGAAGCCGTTCTCCTGCTCCCTGTGCCCCAAACGCTTCGCCTCCAGGAACGGGCTCCTGGACCACGAGAATACCCACGCCGACCACAAGCTGTTCTCCTGCTCCTTCTGCCAGAAGGCCTTCTCCTCCCCATCCTCCTTCAGGGACCATGTGAGACTCCACACAGGAGAGAAACTCCACCCCTGCTCACTGTGCGGCAAGAGCTTCAACCGCCCGGGTCTGCTGAAGAAACACCTGCAGAAACACACCGCCCAGCGCCGGGCCGCCGAGCCTGCCGGACAGGTGAGTGACTGACAAGGAGTAAAACGGCCTCCAGACGTCTGGAGTCTGCTTGAAGTTAGTGTCATGGACTTAGTCTCGGGTCAGTCCCGGCAGGTCCTGGACGTTCCCGAGTCCTGGGTCGTTCCAGATTTTCCATCTTGGAACATCCTGTATTCAGTCTGTTGAAAGTGTTTTAATTTGACGCTGGTGTCTGCTAGATGTTGCTCACAAGAAGAACAGATGTGTTGGTCCCAAAGCTCTGAGCTCAGTTTGACTGCAGATGTGTTTTTGAACATTGTCTACATTGTCAGGAGGAAGTGTCTCTTCACTGCTTCCTGTGCCAGAGAGACTTCTCCTCCACAGAGGAGCTGGAGGAGCACAAACGGCTGCAGCACGCGATGCTGCGCTTCGCCTGTGAGATCTGTGGTCGGGGATTCCCCAGCGCCACGCGGCGCGAGGATCACGTCAGGTCTCACACAGGAGAGAGGCCGTTCCAGTGCGACATCTGCAAGAAGAGGTTCTTCGCTCAGAGAGTCCTGAGGAAGCACCAGGAGATCCACAACAGGCAGAGACGCAGCACCACTACAGCGGGAGGATCCCTGCTGCTGGAGGGACAGCAGGTGAGGACCACACCTCCATTATCATTATTTACTCCTCCACCTGTTTCCATCTTACCCTGTCTTCTACATCCTTCTCTTTCACACTAACCAACTACGTCTCCTCCTCCATTATATCCAGAAATCTCCTCTCTGGTCTTCTGCCTGGCAGCTCCACCTTGATCATCCTTCTACTAATCTGTCCAACCATCTCAGTCTAGCCTCCCCGACTTCTTCTTGAAGACACTTAATCCAGGCTGCTCTATCTGTCCTTGTCACCCTTGGAAAAAAAACCTTTACACATCATCATCTTCACCTCCAGCTCTGCTGCTTGTCTCTTGGTCTCGTTTCTCCAGCCACTGAGAAGGTGTGGACTCCACCATCTGTAAATCTTTTAACTTTTCCTCTCAGCGCTACTCTTCTATCACAGATATGGTTTTTCTGAACTTGTTTCAGGTTACTGTGTAAGTCACTAAATCCACAGAAGCACGTTTCCCGACTAACTGCAGATCTCCTCTTCATTTCGCCTCCACTCTTCGACTGTGCATTCACACTGATCCCAGGAAGCAGCAGTGGTATTCCTCCCTAATGTGTGTATGTCACGAACCGTTACGGCGTTCCACAATCTGAAGTCGTCCCTTTTGCTCTACTTCATGGTCCACAGGCAACAACAGGTTTTTAATGTCTCTGGATGCTGAATGATTTTTGAGAATGAAATCGGTGATGGACTGATTTCATTCTCTGACACTGCACTTACAGCGTTTTTGATTTTATATTTTTGGTCAATTTTCAAAGAATCAACTTTGTTTTTGATGTGTTCAGATCTCATGTTCACTGTGTTTTATAGACCAGTCAGGTGTAAGTACGTAGCTGACAGATCCTGCAGGATCTCCTCTAACAGACCTTCAGGTGGGGACATGTAAAACCGGTAAACCTTCAGGTGGGGACATGTAAAACCGGTAGACCTTCAGGTGGGGACATGTAAAACCGGTAAACCTTCAGGTGGGGACACAATAAGCTATTTAAACCTTCAGGTTGGAGCAGGATAAATTTTCAGGCGGAATACTATAAATCTGTAAATCTTCACGTGGGAACACGATAAACTGGTGAACCATCTCGCAGGTCTGCAACCTCATTCTGATCCTGCACCAGCTTCATGTGCACATCACAACGCAAACGCACATTTGACCTGCTACTGTTTGTTCCAGAAAAAAGAGGAGCTGCTTGAAGTCGGCTACGACGTTGTGAAGGTGGAGAGCAGAAGTGATGAAGAGGAGCCACCGCATTCACTGAACGGTAAGAATCTCTGAGCAGTTCTGCTGCAGAGCAGAAATGTTTTCTTCATTATCTGAAAGCACAGTCTGTCCAGTTGGCTGTGAGTTTGGTAAAATTAACAAATGGAAGAACAAGAACCAAAATGTTTGTGTCGACAAACTGAATCTGGCATTTACAACAGTGTGATGAAGATAACGGAGGCTAAAATGCTCTAAATGAGCCTGGCAGGCCATTCAGCTGCAGGCTCTGCTGTCTCCCATCGTCTTTTCCTTCTCCAATCATCCATCTGTCCTCCAGATAATAGTCCCGAAGGTACAAAGGAGGTTCACGGCTGCTCCGTCTGTGGGAGGAGCTTCCCAACTCTGTCCACACTCAGAGATCATGTCAACACCCAGCACCTTGCAGAAAACCTGACCGACTGCCGGAAGACTGTCACCAGCACCAGCCTGAGAGCGGCCCAGAGCCCCCACGTGCCCGCCAAGCCTCACCGCTGCAGCATCTGTCCCAAGAGCTTCCTGAAGCCCTGCCTGCTGCGCAAACACATGAGGGTCCATGTCAGGGACGGACTCATCACTGCCCCTGCTGACAAGGTGACGTCTTCACCCCAGCAGCTGCCGTTGATGCTGAGAGTTAAAAAATATATGATTATTAGAATTGGAGTAAACTAATCCATGCCAAACTTCTACTTATCTCCAAGACCTGGCAGTGCCATGTGTTCCTAATAGAGTTCTCAGAGAGCAGGTTTACTCGTAGTTCCTAGAAAATCCAAATGTAGATCTGGAGGACTGGTCTTCTGTTATCAGGAACCATCACTATGGAACCAACTTCCAGTTGGGTTTGAGGAGAAAATTGCAGCACATTTATGTGATGTGAGCAAATGTATGTGGTTAGCATCAGGAAAATATGTTTTCTTCTGTGAAACGGTTTAAAACCCAGAAACGGAGCAGATATTATAATTCTGTCTGGTAAGTGAATACATTTGGGGTTTCAGGAGTTCTGGCTCCACATGAGGACTGAGCAGAAGAAGAAGAAGGACGTCAACATGCAGGTGAGAAACGTCTGTCCAGCCATCATCTCCCCTGGTTGGTTTGATCGGAGGTCTGACTCCACTTTATGGAGTGTAAACTGAAAACATGAGCTCTGAGCTTCACTCGGCTGAGTGCCGACTGCAGATATAAAAGAGTTTTATCTCACAGCTGAACGTGCTGATCCTGCAGAACTCGCACCGCTCTGCCCCCACCGAGCCCACCGTCTCAACACCCAGCCCTCCGTCTGATAACCATGGCGACCAGAGCAGTGTGCTGTCGGAGGCGGACAGAAGCCAGTGTGAGGATGGAGAAGTCGGTGGTCTGATAAACTCTGATGGAGAGGAGGAGCCGTGGAAGACGGCGTTCCACGGTATGTCTTCAGTGCTAACAAACAGGAAGTTGAAGAGGTTTCAGAGCCGAGACCATGTCAGTCACAGACCCACCACCTCACCTCCTGGTTTCCTGCCTTAATCAACTTATTTTAAGTGGAATAAGACTTTATTTTTAGTGAAATATTCAAGAGTTTATGAAAACCTTCAGCTGGACAATATGAGGATCTCTTGAGGCGATGATGGTTGTGATGTAGACCATGATTGACAGATCTCAGATGTTCTGTTGGTGTCTCTGACAGGTGCCAGAAGCTGCTCAGACCCACCTCCAAAAGCTTCTGTCAGCAGGAGTAAACACTGCTGTCCGGTCTGCGGTCGGGACTGCTTCAAGGCGTCGGCGCTGCAGAAACACCTGCGGATCCACTCCGGGGAGCGTCCCTTCCAATGTCCCACCTGTAGGAAGAGCTTCATCCAGCACGTCCACCTGACGGAGCACCAGAGGATCCACACCGGGGAGAAGCCCTACACCTGCTCCGACTGTGGTAAGAGCTTCACCTACTCCAGCGCACTGCGCCGCCACCAGCGGTTACACACGGACGCCCGCCCGTTCCAGTGCTCCGTCTGCCACAAGACCTTCAAGCAGCAGTGTGTCCTTAAGAACCACCTCATGATCCACGCCGGGGTGCGGTACCAGTGTCCACTCTGCAGCAAGAGCTTCAGTCGCGCCCTTGAGCTCACCTATCATGTCGGTGCACACTCAGACGCTCAGCCATACTTCTGCAGCATCTGCAACAAGAACCTGAGCAGCGCCAGAATCTTCCGCAACCACATGAGGAAGCATGAGACCGCCAAAGCTCAGCTGGCTGCAACACTGCAAGGGGAACCAAGAAAGAGCGGGGCAAACTCGCTGACGCTCAAAGATGAACTGAGAGAGGGCGGGGCAAACTCACATGCGCTTAAAGATTAACTGAGAGGGGGCGGGTCAAACTCACTGACTGAAACACAAGCACATAACGCTGGTGCTTCTTCACTTCCGGTTAGGAACAGGGTTGATTTTAGGATTCTTTTATTTGTTTTGATATCTTTGAATGGACTGGACCCAGATTATTTATCTGACCTTGTTAAGGTGCATCAACCCTCCAGAGCCCTTCGGTCAGCTGGCCACATGTTGCTGGACGCCACTGAATCCCTCATGAAGACCAGAGGAGATGGAGCTTTTGCAGTGGTGGCTCCAACGCTGTGGAGCACCGCCCCGCTCTGTGCGGTCTGCCAACAGCTTTTTCCATTTTTAAAAAGGCCTTAAGGCCCATTTGTTCACCTTAGGTTTTAGCTGAGCAGCCACTCCTATGGGATCTTCTGCCTGTCTTGTTTTACTGTTCATTGTTTGTTATTGATGATGACTTTGTTTCAGACTGTAAAGCACTTTGGTTGGCTTTTATATGTGCTATATAAATAAAGCTGACAATGACTTTGACACTGACGCTTAAAGAAAAAGGCTGTTCAACGCAAGATCCATGACAGAAATTCAGGCTCTGAACATGTTTCAGCAGCCAGTCAGGAGGATGCGAGGACGGACGGTGCATCATGTGTCAGACGTTTGCGTGCTGATAAATTATGACTAGAAAATCTTTCTTCGTTGTTTTCATTGATCGTGTTGCAATAAGAATCGTGTTATCATTTCAGAATGACGCTGAAGGACATTGTCTGCCATGTTCACTACAGCAACTTAGAACAAAGAACACGCTAGACAACTTTATGGTGCAGTTTGGGCACGAAATTAGGTGACATTTCAAAAGATCAATAAAACTCAACTGTAATGTCACTGCGTTTGCATTGAGTCATGTTATAAGACGAAGTTAAGGCAGACCTCTGCTGGTGATCTTTCCAAGAATAACGGTGAAGAACCTCTTTTAATATCTGAGTAAATTCTATTTCTGCAGCAACTCTATCTGGAATTACCCAGAGAGATTTACATGTCTGCATGAAACCCCTTCGATGTGAAGCCAGAGATCTCTGAGGGCTTTGTAGGGGTCATAATCCAGGACTTCAGGACGATCAGTACGAAGTTCAGGCGGACTCTACAACTTCCGATAAGTTGTGTGAGGCAGTAAGTCCTCCAGTTCAGAGACCTGGCTTCTACCAAACGGACAGTGGAGCTGGTATGTCATATGACCGAGAGATTTCTTCACTTATACAGCCTGTTACTTCTATCATCCCCCCCCCCCCCCCCCAAAAAAAAAACCAAAACTACCAAGCTTGAAACTTATTTTGTGATGCAAAAGAGTTTTTCTGAAAGCTTTTACTGGCTGAATTTAAATGAGAGACACGCCCACTTCTCCTGCAGGATGTCAGTTTTTCAAGTTCAGTGTTGGTCGGGTCAGCTAAACGTCACTGGGTGTTTAAAAACTGGATGTTTTAAGGTGGACAGATGGGCAGTGTAAGGGCAGTTGTGAGATGTTAGGAGGTCAGTCAGACTGACGACTAGAGGCTCCGAGGATTTGAGTCTGTGGAGTTTAAAACAAACATCTGTAAACGTGAACATGCCACAGTTTGTAGTTTTGTGAGATTTAAAAGGTCACAGTCTAATTTATTCATATAACTAAAAACAGTCAAAGGTAACAAATGACTTGCAGGCAAAAATAAAACAATGTTAGTATTGTAAATCAAAACTACAGCTCCATTTGCACAGTTAAACATGTTCAGTCAGATCTATCTGCAGTTCTGCGCCTGTCCTGAGGGGGGCGCGAAAGACGACGATCAGACCGGTGAGGACAAGTCTGCGCTCCAGTGTAAGCTCCACCTAGTGGGCGTGTTCATACCTTCGCAGGATAAAACCCGCTGCAGGTCTGCAGCTTCATGACTCCAGCAGACAGAATGTCACCTGCAGACAGTTTCAGTAACAGCAGCGAGAAAAACACCACCGGAGCTATTGACTGGACCCAGGTGAGTTCCTCTGCAGCTCTCAGGTCCTCCTCAGACGGTTGCGACTCACTCAGTCATTTAACTGAGATAGAAGTATCTTAGTTAAATGAGGTTGATGTAAAAAGTAATGGAGGTAAAATAGAATTATGAATAAATTATTGTGAATTATACATGCTGATGGTAAAACTGATTCTAGTGAACATTTGAGCAGGTAAAGGTGGATTTTCTTCTGAGAGGATCAACAATGATCAGGATCCTTTTCTTCATCTTAATCCAAGAGAAAAGGTAGAGGTAGAGTTTCTTAAGAAAAACAAAAGAAAATGTACTCAAATACTCTGAGATTAAGTCTGAAAGGGCACAATAAAATATTTGAATACAAAAAGTAAATTGCGATGAGCAAATGAAAAATGTGAATCTTTACTGTTTTTTATTCTGCTGATTATGTTTTTATTTAACTGATCATATTGTAGATAAAACATTTGTGAAAGTCAAAAAGTAATTTATTGTGATGCAAATAGACAAAGATGAACAGGGAATGACTGGATTTCCAGTTTGCTTGAAAACAGTTTCTGACTACTTTTCTAACAGTTTATGAATCATTTCAGCTCCAGTTTTACATAATTAAAAACTCCATTACTCGTGAATACAGGGCCGTGTCTAACTCATTGGGGGCCCCTTGTCAGCAAGCTCCAGCACATTTGGGGAGGTCAAACCCTTTAAAATGATCCGTGGTGAATTAATCGTTTACAATTTCAGAAGAAAACAGGCTACATGTGTAAATCTAAAGGTCAGATTCAAGGTGAGGTAGTAAATTAATCTAGTTTGCAAACAAATGTGGCTCCATCACAGAGTAAATGGTCATCCTCAAACACTTCAAACCTCAAACACAGCTGGATTTCTGTTTTTTGGTTCTTGCTGGATGGAGGGTGAGCCGTCTTCAAGAAAAGCAAGTCGGTTACCTTGAGTTAAGCATTTAAGGAGAAATCTGGACGAGGCCAGCTGAGAGTGCACAGGGACGTGTTAGGGGTAGTGAAAAAGAAAAAGGACAAGAGAGTGCATGGGAACCCTTAACTAATTAAATATTTTTAATTAGTTCTGCATTTCTACACTTGGAAGAAAACATTTTCAATAAAAACACAGTAAATCCTAATTGTATGTGATCACAGACTGGGTAGATGAATTGGACACACCCACTTTGATGTTCATTATTTTACACCAGAATGCATCCGAACATATGAGAGAAAAAAAACATAAGACAGGGGCGAAGATCCATCAAGACAAAAGGAAATTAGTCAAATAGTAAATGATAAATTCACTTCACCGTGTCCATTTTTTGCCAGATACTGTCTTGGCTTTATGTAGTGGAAGTAAGTTTGATTCCCTCCAGCTCTTCACTCACTCGGCGCTCATAGATGATCGCTGGAAGAAGCATGTACAGGCTGAACATCAGCAGACCAAGAATGGAGCCCAGAGGGACTCCACATGTCATGGTGATCAGCTTAGATTTATTTATACGTGATTTCACCCGACACGTTATCTTATTATTGCGGCTCAGATGAAGCTCTCATAACATGTATGCTAAATTAATGTAGGAAAGCGGTTAGTTTCAAGGCTTCACAAATATTTTCTTGCCTCTTGCAGCTGCAGGAAGTGTCTGACATGTAGAACTGTCATGGTTAGATCAGCCTCATGGATCTGGCCTGTCATCCCAAAGCAAATCCAGATACTAGTACAACATCAGACCTGATCTCTGACATCACCATCAGGTCATTGTATCCTCATAGTCAGTGACCAAGTAAATATTTTTTCTTTAAAAACTCTCAGCATTCACTTGTTGCTCTTTAGTCACCGATAAAGTGATGCACTTTCTTATTGGTCGGCTGATGTCTTAGACCCAGTCTAAAATGTAGTGAAAGCAACTGAAAACCAGTTTCTGTGTGAGCTGAGCGTCAGCTGCACTTCGCGGTGTTTCTTCAGGCCGAATCACTTCCTTAGGGGTTTTTGCGTACCACCCACAGTTTTTGGTCTTATTTTTAACACTTTCACCTTCATACATCTGCAGATCATGTTAGTTTAAACTGAGGAAGTCTGCTAATGTTCAGTTTTAACAGACCCACATCGAAGCCACCAAAGGTTTTATCCTGGAAAATGCAGATAGTTTTTCTATGT
This sequence comes from Xenentodon cancila, assembly GCA_014839995.1. Lineage (NCBI taxonomy): Eukaryota > Metazoa > Chordata > Actinopteri > Beloniformes > Belonidae > Xenentodon > Xenentodon cancila. Next base: position 6,715,407 of record CM026211.1, on the reverse strand, counting down.
GGGTCCATATGAATTCAAAGTGTTCTGCAAAATGGGTCCTGGGTGGGTTCGTGTCCAGGATCCAGGTGGTGGAACCCCTGTTTGTCCAAATGGACTCTGAGTGGAATCTACCTGGGTTTTAGGAGGTCCAGCTTTTCCTCTCAAGGGCAGATGTTACTGAAACTATTTGACACCTTCTAGTATCTCATTGACCGGCCTGTGAGAGTTAATCTTGTCTTATTTGATCTTCTGCACTGCCGTGTTTGTCCATCACGTTAGTGGTTGATGGTCTCTGACGCATGTTTGTCTGCAGGTCTATGAGGCCATCGGGTGGATCCAGCTGATGATGGCCGTGCTCAGGTCAGTACTGCTTCCTCCTCATCATCCTCAGTTGCTGAAAACACCACAGTTGAGTTGGTACAGTAACACTTCTAGCTCTTTGTAATATCTTTCTTTCCGCCACATTACCAGCTTATTTTAACTTTGCTGTTGCAAACACAACAAATAGTTATTGAAATAGTTGTGCTTTCAACCCGCCTCCTTCCCCCAAGCTTCATTTCTCTGCCCATTGTCCCGATGGGCAGCAGCGAGGGATCATATAGAAGTGGGAAACTTGTCACAGCCACCAATTTGTCCTCCGGGGTTTTTATTACAGAAGAAAGTTTTCTCAGACTCTATTCCTAAACTAGCACCAGAAGTAAAAACCTGAGGAGAAACTTCCTTGACTGTCAACTGCAACAAGGCACAAAAAACCCCTCGATGTCTACTTTGATTGTTTGACACCCTCACCGCACGGTGGATGCTTTCACTTCCATGAAGTTGTGCTGACCTCATCTTTGATGAGCACGCCTCCTTGATTTCCATGGAAAGGGAGCATTATCGCTGTGACACAAGCGAATTGTATAAACGCTGGCAGTCAGTTAGGACACAGTTCCTCTGATCATCCCAACCAGATCCCTCAGAGTCCAGGGATGTCTCCTCTGGACAAGCACATCACACGGTCTCTTTTTTCCATAGTTAAGTTTTAAGTATCGTTTGTGAATGCAGCTCTGTATTGTAGCGTTGCCGAAGGTTTCCATGGTGACCCTTCACCATGTGGTTCTATCAGCTTTTGATGAATGACGGTTTATGATGCAGTGTCGTCCGAGGGATCAGAGATCACGTTTGCTCAGTTAAGACTTAAAATCCTCCAGATTCTTTTGATGTTCATGATATTCTGCTCTGCAGAAGAAGACATGAATCTCTGTTGACAACATGGAGATCCTCTGTCATTGTTTTGCACACAGAAGTTCCTGTAACAGAGGGCCACCGCTCTGTAAACCTTTTGTTTCAGCTGTTCGGCTGAACATTCAGTTGTGTGAATGTTTCACTCTCATTAAGAGGCTCTGCATCACACCAAGCTTTCATTTCTGCCTCATTTACACTGGTTAGGGATGAGAGTTCACTCAGCAGGAGGAGAGCAACCTCCAGAGAGCCTGAAGTCCTGTGACCAGATCGTTTGTCCGGACAAACTTTGATTTGTGTGTGTGTGCTTGTGTTTGCAGTATTCTGGGTTCAGGCTCCATCATCGTGTGTCTGATGCTGCAGAGACTCAGCAAGAAGCCGGAGGTCAGTTCAGCACTTCACTTTCTTTGTACTTTGTTGGCATGGCAACCTGTTGGGAATAATACCTGAGCCAAGCATAACCTCATCTTAACTCCTCAAAATATTCAGCTTTTCAGCCGCAGGATGGCTGGACTCTCCCAAGAGAGGAGGAGAAGTTCAGTTGTCTAGGAGAGACTCAGTCACTGCTCCTCCACATCCAGAGGAGACACTTGAGGTGCTTCCTCAGGTTAGGATGTCTCCTGGAAGCCTTCCTGGGGAGGGGTTTCAGACATGTCCAATGGGTCCTGGGTCTTCCTTAGGGCCTCCGCCTTACTGGACATGCCCAAAACACCTCCCCATGTCAGCGTCCAGGGGCACATCTGGACGTCTGGTTGTCTCCTGGACAGTTTACTGTCACCTTCAGTAGTAATATGATATTTCACATTTAAAGAAGGTAAAAAAAAAAAAACAAATATTGGACAGTTATGTAATACACAGCTTAAAGTTGATTTAACTCTTGTTCTGAAAGAAAACACTGGATGAGATAAATCTTCCAGCTGTGAATTTGTTTCCTGCTGGAGCATGTAAATGGGTGGATGTAAATGTGGGGTCTGAATGAGGCGTTTCCCACACCGCCGTACCTGCTTCATGCTGCCACAACGCCGTGTTTCTCTGCTGTGCTGCAGTTGCAGCCTCTGTTCCTGCTCAGCGTGACCGACCTGCTGCTGGCCGTCAGCTGGCTGATCGGAGCCGTCCTCTTCTCTCAGCGCTGCAGCAGCCTGAACACACAGTGCTACAACCTGCATATCATCGAACAGGTAACCCCATTCAGAGCAGTCGCAGCAGCACGGGGACCTTCACACACTCTGAGCCAGAAGTCCAGGAGTTCAGGTTCACATAGAGGCTGCTGCAAGGTGTTTTGGTGGAAATTTGAAAAAACTTTTTAACAATGTTTGAGGATGTTGAGGGATTTCCAGTATCTGAAAATAACTGCTTCACCAGGGAGCTGGTGCTGCTTCCTCCTGATAATTTGATGTCTGGAAAATCTCCACTTCCTCCTTAAAAATAAAACTGAGGCAAAAACCTTGATGTGGGTGTCAATTAACAGCCAAGACAATATTTCAGTGTGAAGGTTGAAAACGTAACTGTTTGTCTTATATTCCAGTGCATATGGGGGCACAGTTTCACATTAATTCATGAAACTGTAGTAAGGAGGAGTGATTAGGAGATCTAAAGGAGCTGAAGGTTGAAGGTGGACTTCCAGTCACAATGATCAGTCAGGAGAGTGCTGTTTTACCATCTGAATGAATTTTCTACATTTCAGCTTCACTCGCTCCGTTTGGTTCAGGTCGGATTTGAAACAGTCGCCCACAGTGGACATGTTGAGTCCTTTTGGATGAACAGATGGCTATAGGTCCGTTCTTTCCCGCGGTCTGAGGTCAGAACTGATCCTAAACTGGATCATTATAGGGATGATGTGGAGCAGCAGAACCAGGGCAGAGGGGAGTGGAGAAACCCCAGAAAACATTCCTGACCTAAATGTATTGTTCAGAGGCATCTAGTCCGTGTCAGCCGCTGGTTTAACTCTCCGTTGGCTGGAGAGTGGGAACATTCAGATGGGGGGGAGTGGACTTACAGCTCAGCTGAACGTGAGATGTTGCTTCATTACAATCTGTGTTTCAGGTTCTATACATGGCCTCCTTCTTCTACACTCTCAACTATGTGTGGAACCTCTACAAAGGCATCAGGGAGAAGTTCTACAGCTGTCTGAGTGGATACTCTGTACAAGTACGCCTAGACCACCATCTAGACCATCCAGACCACCATGTAGACCATCCAAACCGACATCTAGACCATCCAAACCGACATCCAGACCATCCATAACACCATCTAGAGCTTCCACAACACCATCTAGACCATCCAAACCGACATCTAGACCATCTATAACACCATCTAGACCATCCAGACCGACGTCTAGACCATCCAGACCCATATCTAGACCATCTATAACACCATCTAGACCATCCAGAGCACCATCTAGACCATCCAGACCGACGTCTAGACCATCCAGACCCACATCTAGACCATCTATAACACCATCTAGACCATCCAGACCACCATCCAGACCACCATCTAGACTATCCAGACCAACGTGTAGACCATCCAGACCGACGTCTAGACCAGTGTTTCTTAACCCTGGTCCTCAGGGCCCACTGTCCTGCAGGTTTTAGATGTCTCCTTGCACCAACACACCTGATTCTAATCAACAGTCCTCATCAGCTTGTCATCAAGGTCTGTACAACTCTGTTGCTGACACAGCTTCTTGTTTCATGGTGTGCTGAAGCAGGGGAGCATCTAAAACCTGTAGGACAGAGGGCCCCGAGGACCAGGGTTGAGAAACACTGGTCTAGACCATCCAGACCGACGTCTAGACCATCTATAACACCATCTAGACCATCCAGACTGACATCTAGACCATCCAGACCCACATCTAGACCATCCAGACCCACATCTAGACCATCCAGACCCACATCTAGACCATCTATAACACCATCTAGACCATCCAGACCACCATCTAGACCATCCAGACCCACATCTAGACCATCCAGACGCACATCTAGACCATCTATAACACCACCTAGACCATCCAGACCACCGTCTAGACCATCCAGACCACCGTCTAGACCATACAGACTGACGTCTAGACCATCCAGACCGACGTCTAGACCATCCAGACCGACATTTTCAGTTGTTTCTTGAACAAGTTCAGGTGTATCCCTTTTTTTGACCTTGAATATTCCTTGTTGTCTCTGTTTCCAGTTTTCCAACAGAGTTAGCACAGCAGCTAAAATCACAGCGCTGTTATCATGGTGAGTTCTCGTCTACCTGGATGTGGTTCAGTCACACCTGTGCTGACAGGTGACAGTGATGACGGTGTCTTTTCTCCTGTCCGTGTTCGCAGCCTGCTACCTGTGCTGCTCATGACGCCTGTGTTCGTACAAGGAAACGTCAGCCACTGTCAGGCTAACTTCAGCCAGCCCTACAGGTGAGGACGCACCTGAACATCCAGGCACATTGAAGGTCATCCCACACACAAAATAAAAACAAAACACGAAAGCCTCTCCACAGACTTGGCAGCTAGACGGGGTTCATTTCTGGATTCTTGAGGCTCCTGTTCAGTAAAACTCTAGGATGATGGAGTTTAAGGTGATTCATGAGGAAGAGGGAAATACAGGCTGGATTTGGGAATCACCAAATAAATGAATAATAAAATCAACAAAAATCTGAATCTTTGTTACAGTTTACTTCGTCTTTAAGGACAAATCAAGTTAGATTTGTGAATCTGAGTCTGGTTCAAGTTGAGATCACTAAATCGACTTAGTTAGTTCACATAAACTTGACTGAAGCCGAAGAACAACAGTGTTCAGGTCATACGAGGGAAATGTCAGCACCACTGGTTCCTTGATATTCTTCTGACATTTGAAACGCATGAATTTGAACTTGTGAAATAGTGAGAAAATCGTTTAGTATCGCAACACCGATGTTGAATGTCTGAGTCATAATTTCAGTTCTTGATGGTGAAGTATTTAAATATATAATTCTGGCTATCGGAGGTGCAGCTGTGGTTTGAGCGCCTCCTGCTGACTGCAGGAGTCCCTACATCTGCAGTCTGGATGTCCACGGAAAAACTTGACACTGAGACTTTATTCCATGAAAATCTCCAGATTATTTTCTTAATTTGTCTGTGGTTTATTTTGACTCTCGTGGTGCACCGTACTGAAAGCAGATGCCTGCTGATGCTTACCGGAGCGCTGTACCAGACCGCGGCGCTCTGGCAGCTGAGCGAGACCTGCAGCCTGCTCCACACCTACCACATCGTCGTCTTCCTCAGCACCTTCCTCCTCACACTCATCAGCATCACAGTAAGTTCACCTGAAAGGACAGGACGAGCATTGTGTGTGTGTGTGTGTGTGTGTGTGTGTGTGTGTGTGTGTGTGTGTGTGTGTGTGTGTGTGTGTGTGTGTGTGTGTGAGACCGCCTGCTGACCCACAGACGTCTCCTGCTGGTGTAGAGTAACCAGAATGGGTTTGATTAAACATTGTCACAGGACATGAAAAAAGATGATGTGAAGAGCCCTTTTTTATTTTGTGCCTTTTTTTTTTTTTTTTTTTTTTTTTTTAATGGCCTCACTTTTCTAATTATTTTTTCTAACTCTACTTAAAATAAAGAATAAAAGATGTTTGTACTGTGTGGCACTAATGATAGGATTCGGGATTCTTTCATCTTACTTAACAAACTAAGATTAAAACTAAACTGATTTCAGTCTCTATTAGAAACTAAAATCTGTCTCTTGATGTTGCAGTTTAACAAAGCTGATCCTGATGAATAAATCATTCCCGGCAGATCCATGATGTTTTTACTTGTGGTTAATGTAGAAGCAGCTTCCTGCATGAGTCTAAACGAGGACAGTGTCGGGGGATGTTAATGTGTGTTTGTGTAGACCCCAGTGGCTGATGGGATACATATAATCCGTATATGCTGTACATAACTCCTGTTTTCCACACCAGGCGCTCGTGGGAAAAGCCCGCTGCATCTACAGGCGCGTTGTGACGTCTAACGGTTACCTTGGCAAGGAGCAGCGGGCCCTGTTCCGGTTGATGGACCGGCGGATGGTGCTGTACCCGCTGGTCTTCATCCTGTGCTGGGGCCCAGGTGTGATCTCAGTCCTGATTCGTCCCGTTCAGACAGGAATGTGGCATCAGCGGCGGAGTTAACGGTGTTTCTGTGTGTGTGTTGCTTCCTCAGCGGTGACTCTGGCGTTCCTGAAGGTGGCGACGCCCATGGCAGTCCAGGGCGAGCTGGGGATGATCCTCTACATATCTCAGGTAAGTCTGCAGCTCAGCTGCCTCTGGAGGCTTGTTCAAGGACATGCACTGCTGTTGATGTAGAGGTTTTTGTCTTTTTACCAACATTTTTAATCATTTTGGATCCCTGGAGGATTGTCTTTAATGTGGCTTGGTAGATGTTTGTCCTTTGACGCAGAATCTGGGGTCTTTGACTGTTCAAGGCAGAAGATATTTCCATTTTCTTTGAACAAATCTTTGTCGTCAGTCTTCTGATTGTACTAAGTCTCACACAAGTCCGACCTCAGAAGAAAACCAACATAGAAAAACTGTCCAGACGTTACAGATGTCTGCTGGTTTGTTCAGATGCAGCTTTGTGACTCTCAACCATGTTCCCATGTTCTTTTTTAGACAGAAGAGGTTTTTTCTCCTGTTTTCCTTGTCCTGGTTCAGTCTACTTCTGTCATGGACTTTAACATCTAACATGATCAGTGAGGTCTGAAGGCTCTGAGATGGATGTTTTTGTTGGAGTTTTTGCGCATTTCAAAGTCTGAATATGAGGCGAATCTGCAGGGACGTCCACTCCTGGGAAGACTGACAAATGTCCCACTAGGGAATCATCTTTCTTACTGTGGAACTTACGATCATTTCTTTTCATTTTGGCTTTATTTTAGTTAAATAATGCTCCCACTGTTCATCTGAGGTTGTGTTGTTTGAATTCTGAGATCCACTATGATCAAATCTTTGTTTTTAATACTTTACACACATAAAAATAAAGTCATTTTGAGTGTATGATGAGCTGAAAACAGTCAACATCACGACGGTAAATCACACAAACAGCCTTTCAACTGTTCTGGCAAAGCAACCCGTTTGGTCTCAGCAGTGACTCGTCTTCTTCTGCAGGCCTTCACCTCAGCCTCCCAGGGCTTCCTCAACTGTCTGGTGTACGGGTGGACTCATGCTCAGCTGCGCCACGCCGGCAGGACGGCCTTGTATCGAGACATGGACACCCAGACTCCTCTGCTGCGATCTCAGCAGATCAGGAACTACCACGCTTTGAGGACCGTCATCTGAGAGGGCGTTTCTGTCACCTCCCTCTCAGACTCAGGAGGGTGAGGACTTTCACTTTCAGTCGAAGGAAAAACACAGCAAATGTGTTTCTGCTCAGGACTGAGCCTTCCGCCTCTGATCTCTGATCCTGAACCACTGAGGTGAGAAAAAGGGAAGAGGAAGAGCGTGGGGGAGTTTACACTGAGAGGAAGAGGGAGGAAGAAAACAGGATTTGAAAAAGCTTCATTGAGTCAGAGGTGACGGACCTGACAGGTGGTTTGTTTCTGCTCATGTGTGTACTCGCGAGTACACGACAGACGGCTGATTTAGAGCTGCTGTTGGAAGTGTAAGTGACACTGCATTTTTTTTATTATTATTGTTATTACTTTTATTTTATTTTGCTGCAACTCTTTCTGACTGGAGCTTGTTTCAATAAAACGGCTCCAGTCAGCACAGATCACCCGTGCAGCTTCCAGATCAGTTAAAGACAATAAAAGCTGAATTTCAACCAAATTCAAGTTGTTTCACAGAAATTCATCACTTTCTTCCTTGACATGGACCTTGAAATGGTCCTGGCTACCACATTTGAAAGTTCAAATGCAACTTTAATTTTATCTTTATCTTTCCTACATTTTTGTGTTTGAAACCATCTGGTTTGTGAGGCCGGACCTGCGGTTCCCGCCCTGGCCGCTAAGGTCCGGGTCCGGACCTGCGGTTCCCGCCCTGGCGCTAGGGTCCGGGTCCGGACCTGCGGTTCCCGCCCTGGCGCTAGGGTCCGGGTCCGGACCTGCGGTTCCCGCCCTGGCGCTAGGGTCCGGGTCCGGACCTGCGGTTTCCGCCCTGGCTGTTAGGGTCCGGGTCCAACAGTGACTTTGTGTCTATTGACCTCCATGTTAAAACTTTACAGCAGAAATAAACATATTTACAGTCTCGTACAAAAACAGTTTTGATCTCCAGAGTTACATTTCACTTCCATGACATCTGGACGGAGGGAGGTTTTATGTAACTCACATGCTGATGATGATCTAGGGGGTCAGGGCACTGGCGGAGCCAATCCCAGCTCATTACAGGCGAGAGGCAAGGGTCCACGCTGGACAGGTCGACGGTGCTGAGCCACTGTGCTGCCCTGATGACTATGATAATAATAATCTTACATTTTATTTCTAGGCTCCTTTCACAACACCAAGGACACATTACAGAGAACATTGATTACACCATAACAAAAGAGCAATAGATAAAAGATCAGCAACAGTTAGATTAGAGAGTAAACTGGGAGCCAGTGAAGCTGCTTAAGGATGGGTCTGATGTGCTCTGAAGAAGTTCTTGAGAAGATCCGAGCAGCTGACTTTTGAGCTGGCTATGATATTCGGCTCTCTGTCAGGTTGGTCCCAACGCTCCCACAGCTACACTCGCCACCCCACAGCTGGTCTGAAGGAGGCGAGGACGAGGAGGAATTGCACCCATCCTCCACAACCTTCACTGGCTTTCGGTTTGGTTCAGGATTGAAAATATAATATGTCTCCCGACCTACTAGTGTCTCTATAATGATGCACCGGCGTACCTGCAAGAGCTGATCAGAGTCCACAAACCTACGAGGAACCTCCACTCAGCCAGCATCCTCAATCGTCATACCCCTGACACCAAGCTGATTCAAATTAATGGTGCCAACAACTCTGTTAATGACACAGTCGTTTGTATCAGGATGTGTTAAAGCAGGGAAACTTCTACAACGTGCAAGACTCCGGCCCTCGAGGACTTGATTTTGACACCCCTGGTCTAAGTCAGGGGTGTCTTGTATGTTTTAGATGTTTGCTCGTTCAAACACATGAATGGATCACCATCAGTGTCCTGGATTGAGTTTTGCTGGTCCTGGTTTCAGATCTGCTGGTCTTGGTTCTGGCTCCCGAACCATTTAATGTTACAAATCCTGAAGTTGAAGGTCTATCATTTTTGTCCAGGACAGTTTCATTAGTTTGTTTTTTTTAAATATTCTGTTGAACAAAAATTTAAATCAAGGTCTGATTTAAATAACTCAATATTCAGTTGTCCAGTATGATGACTTGTATCTCAGTGAGCGTGGTCGTTTTTTCTTCCATTTGATAACGTTTGATAATCGTTCACGCATGTAAAGGTCTTTGTTGTGGGAGTGGGGGATGAAAATGGGACGACTCCATTCATGAAGAGTGACCTCACACTCTCGCGTCACTGCTGACTGACTGAATGAGGCGGCGGTCATGTGATCTCTGGATGTTTCCACACAGAGATGTTGCTTGATGCACGACGCTGACCTCACTCATTATGTGATGTCCTGAGCAGAGAGGGAGGGGCTAGCACGACCCACTCTCTGCTGATGCTGTAGGCATCCCACCAGAAACCTGCAGAACAATGAGCTTCCTTTTCGATCACACCTGGACTTCTCTGGAAAACTGAAGTTCAGAATGTCACAGTCCATTAACCAAAACTGAAATCTGGGATAAAATCAGAAACATGTTGCATCCTGTAAAAAAGTAAGTAACCCTTATCTTCATGTAAATCCCATGAAAATAATCATTGTCAAATTTTTTGGTAGACAAATATGTCATATTAAAACGTTTATCTGTATTTCACTGTGACATCAAATGTTTAACGAAAAGAATAATAGACACTTTTTTATAAGTGATCCCACTGTGAAGCATGGAGGAGGTAGCATCATGGTTCAGAGGACGTAGCGTCATGGTTAAGAGGATTGTCTGAGGAGGTAGCGACATGGTTCGGAGCAGGCTCTGAGTAGGTAGTGTCATGTTTCCAAAGTATCATGATTTAGAGGAGATACCGTCATAGCTTGAAGGAGGTAGGTTCACGGCTCGGAGGAGGTAGTGTCATGGGTCCGTGAAGGGAGCACCATGACTCGGAGGAGGCTCTGGATAGGTAGTGTCATGGTATGGTAGCATCATGGTGTTGAGGAGGTTCGGAGTAGCATCATGGTTTGGCAGAGGCAGCATCATGGTTCTGGGGAGGCTGTGAGGAGGTACCAGTATGGTTCGGGGGAGGTAGCATCATGGCTCGCTATTGGCATGGCTTGGAAGAAGAAGCATCATAGTTTGGAGGAGCGTCATTGTTCAAAAGGAGGTATGTCATGGCTCGGAGGAGGTGGCATCATGATTAGTAGGAGGTAATGTCTTGGCTTGAAGGAGGTAGCATCATAGTTGGGAAGAGGTAGCGTCAGGGCTCACAGGAGGTGGATGTCTTGAACCTACACCACTGTACTCTGTGTCAGGATGAACATGCATCGACACCTGTGGAGGATCGTCCTGGAGAAGAAGGGAAGGGTGGCGTGCTTTCAGTCATGTGACACAACGGGAAACTCGCACTCGGTCCGAAACTGGCAAGATGTTCTAAAATGGATTTCTAGAGTGTTTAGGATTTGACTCAACGAATCCAGACAGACACGACCTCTAAAACTAGAACATTTAATCAGGTTCCTGCTGTTCATTGTTGTTTACTCAGCCATGATGTTATAAAACTTCATGTTACAACTCTGAGCATATTTATTTCAGGCTATGCTCTAGTTGCTTGTTTAGATAAGGGATGTCATTTTAGAGCAGGAACCTGAAAAATGGACTTCATTAGGAAGAAAATGTCTCACACCGGTGTTGGTTGTGTAATCTCTGGGTGACATGTTGCACCCTCGGTGACATAATCTCCGTCTGCTGGTCAACACAAGCCTGAGTCTGTTCTTGTGCAGAAGCTTTCCAGATGAATGAAGTTTGATGTGACACAACAATCAGTGGCAGGAACACTTCTCTTCACATGTTGATTGATCATCAGCCGTGATCTTCTCAAGGTTCTGACAAAACGTTTGGAGCTGCAAAACCCCTTAATGTTCCAAAAACATCAGACTTAGTCAAGGAGCAGTCATAAGATTGATGTGATGCTTTGACAGGATGTGGCAGACCCCCACCTCCACCTTGTGGAGTCCAGATTTGGTGTAGTCTAGAGCCCTCTAGTGGAAAGAGAAGCACACAACACTGAGGAATTATCTTTTATTGTCAGCTGTTGAACTTTTAAGGGGACAAAGAAGCTGCAGTTCACTGGTTCATCATTCGCTTGGTCGCCGAATGGCAGTTATCCACCAAAACATTGTAATTGGGACCTCCGGCTGCCACAAAATCTGAAACTGTCTTCGTACCACCAAATTCTCTGCTGTCGACCGCCTGTAGACACAAAACAGCTCAGGATCAATCATTCAGCATCTTAGACATGAACTAGATGAAGGATGAGCTTCTCTAAATCTGCTCTGGACATCACACCTCTGACTCTTGTCTGTTTAAGGAGACATCAAGCTGTTTTAGTTCCAGTCTTGATGTGGCTGCTGAAGAGCAAGTCTGAGTCCAGTAAATCTCCAGTGCTTTTCCAGTTGCTGTATTTTTCATTTTTAAAGAAAACAGAAAGTATTGATAATTGTGATGGTTTTTATCAAGCCTGGCGTCTTCAAACCATTTAGTTTGAAGAACTTGAAAACAAACCTCTTAAGGTTTTGGTTTCTTCAGTCAGGTTTCCGGCCACATCACAGCACTGAGACGGCTCTAGTAAAAGTCCTTGATGACATCTGCTCCAAAGCAGATAGTGGCAACATTTCAGTCTTGGTCTTACTGGATCTCAGTGCTGCCTTTGACACAGTCGACCAGAACATCTCCATAAACCAGTTAAAGAACTGAGTGGGACTTTCTGGTACAGCACTTCCCTGGTTGGAGTCCCATCTAAAAGATAAGGTCTGTTCTGTGTCTTATGTAACTGCAAATCAGAGCTAACAAAAATAGCATGTGGAGTTCCCCAAGGTTCAACTAAGGGGTCTCTGTTGTTTAACATGCTTTGAGGTTGGCCGTGTTGCTCTGACTCCTCTACCCTCCTTCTCTCCTTCTTTGCCATATTCCCCTCCCTCTGCCCAAGTTGCGGCAGGAGTGGTGGTGGTGTTGCCGCTGTGGCTGCTGGGCTTTATGAGGCAGGGGTCTCCTGCTGGGAGGGCGGGGCTACAGTCATAGCTGTTGGGCTGGAGGACCTGGGACTGTCTTATATAGGATGTTGGTGGCAGTAACCAAAAATGATAAAAACCGCCATTGTTATTGAGGTTAAATACCTGGTTGTCCTACGTTTAAATGTCTCCTGTTACTCCAACACAACACGTTACACACTCATTCACACACACTACAACACACCCCACAGTCACCAAACTGCACCCATCATCATCTTGTCTCTTTTTTCCTCGTCTTTCACATATAGGGATCAATAGACTCTTGAGGGCTGGTGAAGGAAACACACACACATCCAAACACAAAAAAATCCTCAGGTTTTTTCCAAACATGGTATTAATCATTAATATATGTATGTATGACATATATATAGACAAAAGGGGCAAAAACATCAATATGCTCCCACTATCTCAAATCATGGAAAAAAAGTGTTACCATAACTATGCAGATGACACACAAACCTACATAACCATCTCACCAGGAGACTATAGTCCAACTCAAACATTGATTAAATTAAAGAGTGGATGTGCCAGAATTTTCTTGTTAAACAAAACAGAAATAATAGTGTTTGGAGCCAAAGACGAGAGATTAAACATCAGCACTCGGCTTCAAGCAGTGAAGCTAAAAACCCAGAGCCAAACCAGAAGTCTGGGGGAGGTTCTGGACTCGGACCTGAATTTTAACAGCCACATTAAAACAAGAGTGAAGTCAGCCTGTTGTCACCTGAAGAGCATAGAGGATTAAAGGACTGATATCTCAGCTGAACTTAAAAAAGAAAAGAAAAACTTAAAAACTTGTCCAGGCTTTGATTTTCAGTAGACTGGACTACTACTACGCTGTTCTCGCGGGTCTCTCAAAATAATCCATCAAACATCTGCAGTTAGTCCAGGATGCTGCTGCCCGAGTCCTCACTAAGACCAAGAGACTAGACAACATAACTCCAGGTCTTAGATCTTTACACTGGTTTCCTGCCTGTAACAGAATAGATGATCAAGCCCTGCTGTTGGTTGTTAAATCTCTAAAAGGTCTCAGGACAAAATACATCTCTGATCTCCTGGTCCATCATGAACCAACCAGAACCCTCAGGTCGTCTGGGCCACACCTACTTTCTGCACCCAGAGGTGGAACCAAACTACTTCTCCTCACCTGCGAACTAAAACTCCCAGAATTCAACAGTGCTGCTGAAACTCGGCTGCTTTAAGTAAAATAAAAAAACTTTTTTATTTACTGCTAAATTTCAGTAATCTCCCACAATGCACCACAATCTTTATTTCTTGCATCTCATTTGTTTAATTCTTTTTAATTTCTGTCTGTCTGCCTTTAACTCTGCTTTTAAATTCTTTTACTTTTTAATGCATTTTTTTAAAAGGTTTCTATGTGAAGCACTTTGACTTGTCTTGTACATGAAATGTGTTATACAAATAAAACTTGCCTTTAGACTCTGTTTTCTTGGGGTTCAGGGGTAATACAACTGTTTTAATTTGATCAGGATTTGTCATTTAAACAGCATATTAATCAGGTTTGTAAGACTGTTTTTCCATCTTCGTAATATCACAAAGATCAGGAGCATCCTCTCCCAGAGTGATGCTGAAAAACAAGTGTTTGTATCTTCTAGACCAGATTACTGTAATGTGTTATTAGCGGGGTGTCCAAGTAATTCTCTTAATGTTTTCCAGCTGATCCAAAGAAATGCAGCAGCGTGAGAGACCACATCTCTTGAATAGACGCTATATAAATAAACTAGAATTTAATAAATAATGAGACGTATTAGTTCCATAAAGATGGAATGACCCTGTAATATGTCTGTGGAGATCTGGGATCGGCCCAGGTGTGCCCACCTCCCTCCACATGTCAACTTTTCTAACTTCAGTGAGGACGTATGAAAACTTGCAGTTCCTCTACTGACCACTAGAGTCTTGACCCAGACCTCCAGTCTTTCTACCAACCACTAAGGTCTAAACCCAAACCTGCAGCCTTTCTGCTGACCACTAGGGTCCAGATCAGTGAGTTAATCTCCACTGACTTCCTTCTGAAAATGTCCAACTTGACAGCAGAAATAAACATATTTTCAGTGAGAACAGTTCTGTTCTCCAAGACTAGATTTCATGTCCTGCTTCTTTGAGGTTTAAAAGCAGAAACAAATCTCTGAAGTGCTTACAACTCACCTTCCAGGCTGAGCTCATGTGCCCAGCATCTGTCACTACCGTCTGAGAGTCAAGTCCATATCCGCGTCCTTTATGGATGAGCCACTGGGTGTTGTCTTCAAGTGTCACCCTGCAGCACAGACACCATAGACCGTATATATTTATACACATACGATCGTGCCTATATCGACATGATGGCATCACATAGTTGCTGCAGATGTGTTGGCTGCACACCCATGATGAGGTTTCCTGCTCCAGAGCTGCTCTGTTGGATTTAGATCTGGTGACTGTTGTTGAGGTAAAATGGTCATTTATATTATTTATATATATATACTACTATTGCAACAACACATCAGTAGGGTAAAACTAACCTGTCTCATGACGGTCTAATATATATATATATATATATATATATATATATATTTTTTTTTTTTTTTTCCGTTGCCATTCTTGTCAGTATGGACATCGTGCACACCACGTATGTACGATGCACACCGAAATTGGACCTCTGCTTTTAACCCATCAACTAGTTTCACTAGTGAGCAGTGGTAGTGCTAGAACCAGCGCCCGGGGAGCAATTAGGAGTTAAGGCCTTGCTCAGGGGCCCCCAGTGATTTACCATCGTGGCACAGGAGAAGAGAGGAAGTGCATGTGAAAATTAGAGATTGGGTGTGAGGTACATGTGCATCAGTCACTTCAGCAGCAGCCGTGTACCAACTTCAATACTGGGCCTTGCAGGTCGCCACATGTTTCAACTGAGCACCTGAGGAAGCAAAATTATTCAGTGACTGAAAAAGTTCTGTTAGAGGGATATGAACATTCAAACCTGAGAGCAAAATTCTCAATGTCAGTCCAGGACTCCAAATAGTGAAGAGGACGTTACTGTCAACAGTATCAAAGCCAGTACTTAAATCTAATAAAATCCAGATCAAACATTCACCTGCATCTGCACTTAGCAATAGGCCATTGGTCACCTTAATAAGGCCTGTCTCTGTGCTATGGAGAACATTAAAACCAGACTGAGAGTGTTCGAGTCATACAGAGCCCCCAACAAGGCCAGAAACAGCAGTGTTCAGTTACCAGACAATGAAAAACTGAAGATTTTACTGACCGGACTCCACTGTGGCTGAATGGTCCCTTAGCACTAGGATTTGACCCTTTTGGCCTCACCATCTCCTCAGCTCTGACCACTGGCTGGTTGTAGAGGTCGGTGAGTGCCTGACCTGACCGGTCGTAGTTGAAGCCCCTGTTGCTCCCTGTAAGACACAAAACTCAGCAGCTGAGCCCGGGGGCCTTTGACCTCTTCAAACACCCCTGGAAGCAACCCTCACCTCCAGAAGACGCCACGGAAACGTCCAGCAGAGTCAGAGCTGCTGCACACAGGAGCATCCTGAAGGACGTCATGGTGGGTTTCAGTCTGATTTGTTCCCACTCTCAGTTCAGTGAGGTTTTATAGACATGCCCCCAGACTGGTCTGCTCTGAACAGCATGATTGTTTACCTGGCAGACTGCAGATGATGGTAAACACGGCAACTTTCACCACATCAGCAGGTCAAAATTAATCAACCTTCAGCTCTCAGATGGGGTAATTTCTAGCTTTCGTGACTGCGTGTTTACAGTTTCTGTGTTTTTGTTGGTGTTTTGTAAGAAGTTTATCTAACTAGTTTGCAGAGTTAAAGTCCAGCAGCTCAAGCTCATGTTTGGATGAACTCCCAGAGATTCAAAAATGTTCATGTGCCTCCAAAACACACAGACAATGGAGCAGCTTCTCTCTATGTCTCTCTGCTGCATCAAACCAGGACAAAACTTATCAACGTATGTTTTTTATTGGACCAGTTGCCGAACAATAACTGTAATTACAGCTGCATTTGGGGTGCTGGTGGTGCAGAAATTGTGCCACCGTTTAAATACATGTTACATATTAGTTTGTGAACAGAAGTGAATGATCACAGCTGCTGTTGGACTGGTTCTGCAGTAACCAGGATGTTTGTCCGTGCTGTCAGGAGTCATCGCGGCGAATGAAGACTTCCTGGTTGCCACACAGACTGGACCTGCTGGAGCGGATGCCGCCGATGATGGGCAGGTAGGAGTGATGGAGGATGGGAAGCTGGATGGACAGACGGCGCCGCACGCTGACAGAAACCAGAACACAACAGACAATGTCACGGCTCCTTTTAGAGACAACTGTTAATGCATTAAATGCAGAGTTCTGATGTTCACACTGAAGAAGCTGAGACAGCTGCTTCCCCTTGTTTCTCTTCGTGGCGTTATCCACTTTACAGCCACGTGCAAAATACACTGTTACCTCTTATCCTAGTTTTGTTTATGTGTGTACAAATAAAGCAGAAATCATCTGCTTAGTCTTAGTATTAGACAAATATAACAGTGTCAAAAAAAAAATAGTAGCAATGTTAAGTAACCCCATGATCCACCAGCTTGTAGCTGATGTTTCCTTCAGCAGCAGGAACCCACAGTAGATGTTTCCTTCAGCAGCAGGAACCCTCAGAAGATGTTTCCTGTCTGACTTCATCAGTGTCTCATGGTTCTGGAGGAATCCTGGTCCATTCTTCTTACCAATGTTTCTTCAGTTCAGTGATGTTCTCACATATCTCTGAATTCGCATAATTTAACCAATCAGCAACATAGGCTCACAGAACAAACGTGGTCCAGGTACCAATCCCTGAGGAACACCTCGGGTGTTAAAGGCAGCATGGATTCAAACCCTTGAGGGAAGTAAAGAGTTTTCCAGCAGCTCTGAATCTACATATCAATGTTAGCACTGAAATCTCTCCGTAGTATGAAAGACTAAGTCTTCTGAATTCAGGTCTTGGTCCAGTTTTTTTCCAACATGTAAACAAATTATGTGAGATGCTTGCACACTAAAGAAGATGGAGCTGAAACATCAAAAACCCGTGTCCTTTAATCAAATTCTCCTGTACACAACATCATCCGAGTATAAACTGACAGACTGGGGAGCATTCACACAGTCAAATGTTTGAAATGGTTTGGGCTTCACTCACTGCTCGGGGGAGTTGATGCTGTCTGGAGTGGAGTTTCTGTTGTGAGCACAGATCTGAGCTTCATGAGTCAGCGAATGAACTTCAGCTGTTGGCAAATAGAAATCTGTTAAAAAGAATCTGGTTACGACAGTGTGAACAGGCTTCTTTGCTTGTATGAACTGAAGCATCACGTAACCTTTACTGTGCTTTTCTCCTGTCACATGTTGACTGATCTCCTCCTCAGTTGTCCCAGACAGCTCCATCCGGATGGTTTCTATCTGGACATCCAGCTGCAAGAAACATCATCATTGCTTATTCCTCACAAAAACAAATGTTACTGTTTCACGTTTGTTATAAACACGACTTCACACTTTAACCGGTGAGTTTTCACCTGTTCGCTCTGACTCTTCAGCTGTTCGTTCAGCCGCCTCAGCTCATCCTTTTGCTTTACGTCTGAAGCTTCATTGTCCATCTCGAACTGTCGCTGCAGCTCGTTGCTGCGCCACAACATGTAAAACATCTGTAAATACAATAAAACTACACATTGAAGAAATGTGAACATGTCAGGACAACAGCTCTTGTGCTTTTAACCCCCAGCTGAACGTCAGCAAACTCTGAGCTGTCTTTCAAAGAACCTGTAGATCTCTCTTCCTGCATTTTTGCGTCAACGTGATACAAGTTTTGTCATCAGAGGTTTCACGTTCTACTTGAGACTGTGGCTCCATCTCGCTGGAGTTTTACTAAAAGGACCCAGAACTGAGCTGCACAGGGACTCTAAACACGGTCTGAAACAGTTTGTGTGGTTTTGTGCGGCATGAGGCCTTTTTTAGGGTTTCTGTCTAGAAATCAGACGCTGAGTAGGAAAAAATAGTTTTATTGGACAATTTTAAATGTTCAGAAAACCTCCAGGTTTTAGAAGGTTGTTTTGAAGGAAAGCCTCAGGTCCAAAAGAGTTGAAGAGGTTAACTAAAACATCTGTTTTTTATGTTCTAGTTGTCTACTGAAAGTGTTTCTGCTGTGAATAAAACCCACATTAAACGATGGACGAGACTGGAGAGCATCCCACTCACCTGTGGTCCAAACAAGCTGCTCAGGATGAAGATACAGCAGCTGAGGATGAGGATGCTGCTCAGACAGAACTGAACAGGAGGATTCTGGGACGTCAGCAGCGATCCCGACACGCCCGACACACTGAACACCATCACAGCGAACATGCTGACACTCAGGAGTTTGCTTGTGATCGGAAGTGGACCAACATCTGCCATCCTGATGTTCCAGGCAAGAAAACATCCCAGACCCTGACGACCAGACACAAAAACTTAACTAACCCAGAGGTTCAAAAACAACCTGGTGAAATAGTAAACTGCTTAAAAATTTGTAAAACTATTTGTTTATATTCCTTTTTAAAAAAAAAAGAAAAACTGGGCCTAGATGGTGTTGTGATGGCCAACTGTGAGAAACCTTGCAGTGATGATGTCGTCACATTGATTTAGGTGTCATGTCATTAAATATAACCTTTATTGCTGCACTGTATCGCGTGCCGAACACAATAACATGTAATGTGTGTGCTTGTGCAATAATGTTTATTTGTGTTCCACTGAGCAAGGGGTATAAAGGAGGGCTAACCCTTTAACGCTTCAATACCACGTGACTCTTAAGCCCGCGCACCTGTGATTATTTAAAATGGAGACAGGTGTGTAAAGGGGGAAAAAGAGGGAGAAGGAAAGTCGGTGGAAAGACAAGGAGGACGGTTGTAGGGCAGGTGTGGCGCCAGAAATAGCTGCAGCAACCACGTCCAGGACGGACATAACGCAGTCTACCTCAACGGAGGAGCCGAGAAGACCGCGCCGCACCGCGCCGCGCCGCACCGCGCCGCGCCGCACCGCACCAGGACACGCCGGGAGGAGCGGAGGATGACGACCTCCGTCCAAGTCGAGGGGGGATTAAACACTCCGCGGATCCGGTGAGAGCGCACAAGTTTTTGGTGTTTTTGGGTGGTACACCGCTAGGCAGCGGTCGCCTTTTTGTTCACTTCTTTCCTGCTGGTGGATTTTATATTTTATATTTTTGTGACGTTCTGAGGACCTGCTTCCTGTTTGAAAATACTGTTGGACGGGACGGAAACGGACTCGAATTTCCTGCTTTCCTGAACGTATTTTTAATTCATTTATTTGCTTATTTATTTATTCCAGACATGTCAAAACCATTGTGTAAAGCATTACAATATATAAATAAATGGATCTGTTATCCATTTATGTACACGAAAATCTGATCTATAGTAATCACACCACTTTCAAACTACATATACCTCACACTTCATATTCACACACATTGCGAGAGCAGAACCAGGATACATTACATGGGATTGACTGTTTTTTCTAGTGTGTGGATGGTGTTATGCACCCTCGGCCCGGGTATCAGTATTCACAGTTCTCATTAGGACCCCCTTGTGTGAGTGGTACTTCAGTCCTTTTTTTAAGGAATTATTTTTCAGCCGACCGGTACATTTTGATCAGATTTGTGGTTTAAACAGCATATTAGTCAGGTTTGTAAAACGGCTTTTTTTTCCATCTTATCACGATTCTCCCAGAGTGATGCTGAAAAACGAATCCACACATTTGTATCTTCTAGACTAAATTACTTTAATGAATTATTAGCAGCATGTCCAAGTAATGTCCTTACTGGGAGTTTTTACCTGCCGTTATTTATGTTATATTTGATTGGGGGTCACCTTCTGGTCTCTGGAAAGATCCTGGAGACAACTTGTGTTGTAATAGACACTATATAAATGAAGTAGAATTAAATTGTCTGACCAGCAGCGGAGCTCGGTATCCGTAGACGGCCGTCAGCCACAGATCCATGTTGATGCTGCTGCAGTGATCGGAGTACGGCTGGACGACGACGTCCTGATCGGCAGCATCGCTCTGAAACAGACGCACAGAAGCTCATGCAGCGATAATATAACAGTCTGACTTCAGTTCAGTTTGCACGACCTGACCTGAACTAGGGTCACACTTCAACTCCAGCCAGGACCTCTGAAATGAAGTTCTGCCTCATCAGAACTGGGCTTTGGTTCCCACAAGGGTTACTAGTGTTATTAGTGTGACGAGTCGCAACCCTGCGGCTTCAGTTGTTAGTCAGTTGTCGGCGCCGACGTCAACAGTCGGTTCTGGTCTCGAGAGTTGGATTTCACAACCGTGACAGCAGTACGGGGGGAAGTTCTACACAGTAAACTGATGAATAATTAGGGATGTGGACTTTTGATTGCAGCTGGCACATCCAATATAAGCTGTCATTTTCATGTTTTGTTACATTAAACCATAAATGCATTCATAATTAGGGGCGTGGTGTGTTGACGGACAGCTACCTTGCAAACTTTTACTCCTGAGCTTGAATAAAGCTCGGCATCTGTCCCTAAGCTGTGACGCAGGTCTAACCGGAGGAATCCCTGCAGGACGGCCTGCAGCTTGGCGGCCACTAGCTCTGGCAGCGGTCAGAATAGTCGGCTTCTCCAGCATTGCAACTTTCCAAATTAGCCTTGACCTTTTCCAGGTTGACTGTTTTTGTTCAGACCTCCACCAGGACACGTTTCAACTGAGCTGAGATGACAACGGGCGTGTTCCAACGGACTGCCGGGCTTGTTCCATGGACCCATTTCTCTAGTTTTGTGTCTTTTCCTCTGTCTTTGTGTTTTGTGTCTTTCCCTCTTGGCATTGTGTTAATGCACACCTGAACTGTCCAGACTAGAAACTGGAAAAACATCTGCTTTTCTAGAGGTCTTCACACCTGCCAATGACCAGGTCATCAATGATGACGATCCAGCCCTTGGCTGCAACTCTTAAATCCTGTGGAAGCAGGAAGGGGGTACTTTGGGTTACCCACATGAGTTTTCTTTTATTTTCTTCCAGGTTTCGTTTTGAGTTTTTCCCTGCTGTTTATGTAATTGCTCCGGGGTCATGTTCTGTCTCTCTGGAAACCACCTGGAGCCAACTTGTGTTGTAACAGATGCTGTATAAATAAATAAAATTGGATTGTACCTCAGGGCTGTGCCGAAACTCCACCCGTCTGAGGGGGTCCAGGATCTGCCAGGAGGTCAAAACGAGCACATCGAGCAGGAAAAACCAGAGCAGGATGCGACCTGTCCGTTGCAGGCGAGTCGGCTGCAGGAAATGTGGACACACAGAAATATTCACTCCATCAGCATGCGGACCTGGATGAGTTTGAGTATTAAAACCAGACTTCAGTTTCTGTGTTTTACCTTCTGTTTGATGGTGCAGAGTGAGTAGATCCTCCATGTTTTAGTGAAGAGCACAGCGAAGCCCACAGAGTGTCCCACGGAGAGAGTCCACAGACGGACCTGCAGGACCAGAACACAGCACCGCATCCACAACAGGTCCAGAATCAGAACGTCAGTGCTCTCAACCATCAGAGGATCTCAGTCTGAAATCCACGACTGTGCTGTCAAGAATCACTGAAACTGAGCTGCAAGAAACTAACTTAAAGAAATGAATGTCCCCCTCAGCACGCCTGGCCGGAGCTCCAGCACGCCTGGCCGGAGCTCCAGCACGCCTGGCCGGAGCTCCAGCACGCCTGGCCGGAGCTCCAGGAGCTCTAGGTCTGAGGCGCTAAATCATTAATTGTTGTTAAGAATAAAACCTAAATGACTGGAAAACCTAATAAAATACCTGCATTGAAGAAATTTCATAAATTAACATTAAATTCTTACTAGCACATCATTATCTATCTGCTCCAGATGTGCAGATGTGATCAAGTGTGTTTGAAACTGAGCAGATCTTCGTAGGTTAACAGGAAGATGTAAATGTCTCATTTTCTGTGGGTTATTGGGGGTCCCACCCTAGAGCCACACCTGAGGGAGGGGCTTGTTTGAAACCGGCACCAATGGGACTTAGTTGGGCTAAGCCTGATAGAATGACCTGGCTTCACCCTCAGGTGAGCTCACCACCTGAGGGATGGACCACACATGCCACTGGGGGAGGCGTGAACCTCGGCATCGGTCACAGGACCTGGTTTTTGGGACATGAAATGTATCTATGTCCCTTGTTTGTTTCTTGTTTTTTTTTTTTTTTTCCCAGGTGTAACTGGGGGGAGTGTTAATAATTTCAGTGTCATTTATGGCTGTTGAGCTGATTTTGAGGAGAAGCTCAACAGCCTCTTCACAGCTGCTGTTCTCCTGGTTTTATTCCTGTCAAGTGAAGCTTCCTGGACTTCAGATTCACTTTGAACTCACAGAACAGAAGATCTCAAAGGTCCAGTCTGAAAGCGAGGCTCCATCAAGGCCGGAGAGCAGCACCGAGCAGGAGGAGAGCAGGACACCCAGCAGGAGCAGGAGGTCCTGGGAGGTGGAGCCGGAAGTCAGTGTCCTGGAGGTTGACAAACGAACACCTCAGCTGGACGGCTCACGTTGTACATGCAGGTGATCTATGGAAACATACCAGTGTTTGTGGTTGAAGACGACGAAGCAGAGGACGGTCAGAGTGATGAAGATGGTTGCACCAGCAGCTGAAGCCACAACGACGTACAGAAGGAGACTGACATGATGGTGCTGCAGACGGATCAACGTCTGGTCTCTAGCTGGTCCTGGACCTGCAGGATTGACGGGTTCTATATTTTAGGGGTTCTTATGCAAGGTTCAAACCCTTTGATGATCTGTAGTGATGCATTAATCATTTTTTTAGAAGAGCACAGGATGAATGTGAAGGACCCTGACATGGTCGGCCAGGCCTGCGGTTCCTCCAACGACCACCAGGATCAGGAGCCATTGATTTCCATGTTAAATGTCCAACTTTACAGCAGAAAAACACATTTCCAGTCTGGTTAAAAGAACAGTTTTAGTCTTCATAGTTGCCACGAGAACTGTACGGAGGATTTAAGGGGATTTTATGTACGTCGTCAGATCCAAACCCTATTGGTTGGTGGAGGATACGTGCGTTTTCTTGCTTTGTTGGTTTGAACTCTGAAGTTGGAAGGTTGTGGTCAGATGAGCTCAGTCTGACCAGAGTCTCCTGGTCTCTTACCTTCACCTGCCTTCTCCCATAGATTTGCTTCAATAAAAACAGATGTATTTGGAGGTGAAGTCATGTGCTTCATCAAAACCCTCACATGTACAAACCCTTACTGTTTGTGTTCAGTTTCAGAGGAGCAGCAGGAATCTCACGTTTCATTACAGATGCTTGTTTTTATGTGAAGCATTTCACAAAATCAGTACAGCTGCTGACCTTGAAACTTCAGCAGGTGGTTTATGAGTCGAAACTGTTGTGTACTTGTGTTAAACTCGCCCACCAACACACTGCTGCTGCCTGTGGACACACACACACACACGCACGGTATCATACATGTGCTGATGAACATAAAAACAGTTTTACACTGCAGATCCTGGGTTTGTTCACCTTGAAACTGGATCAGCTCGATCAAGGACATCCTCTCCCCATTTCGAAAGAACACTGGACCCTGGACAGACACAGAACTGTTAGTCATAAATGTTAACAGGTTTCCTATTTAGACCTGGTTTCAGGTCTGCTGGTCCTGGTTTCTGGTCGAGGTTTCAGGTCTGCTGGTCCTGGTTTCTGGTCGAGGTTTCAGGTCTGCTGGTCCTGGTTTCTGGTCGAGGTTTTAGGTCTGCTGGTCATGGTTTCAGGTCTCCTGGGTTCAGGTCTGCTGGTTCTGGGTTCAGGTCTAGAATGACTTAAACTAACTTTAAAATTTGCAGCATCAGTTAGCATGACCTTTGTCAGTCAGACTAAATAGCTAACCATGATTGACATAAAGTGGGCGTGGCCTAGTCCGCTTCCAGGTTTTTGTTCTTCCCACTTCCAAAATGCTGCTGTGCATCAAGAAAGACTGGGTTCAGAGTCGGTCTTCAGGACCAGTGTGTGACGTCAGACTCTGGTAGACACCCAAACAGGACCATTCAAGTCCGTCTTCATGAAGAACTTGAACCAGTTTTCAGATGTGGAGATCTGAAAGGGTTCTTTTTCACATTTGGGAATTGATAAAGACTAAACATTTTTACTTCTCTCAGAAAATTAACATGTTTAAAAGGTCCCAAATTACACATTTTTTTTCTTTTGCAAATATATAATTTAATAAAACATTCCTGTTTTTTTTTGTTTTTTTTTTTTTGACATAATTTTAATTCCATCTCTGCTGCATGTTTTTGTTGTGGTCACCTGAGCCGGCCCTGATATACCACGTGGCGAGCTCACCGGATCAGTGGCAGGATTGGACTCCATCTCTCAGGAGAATTCCTGAGAGATGGAGTCCAGAGTCCTTAACGGGTCGGCAAACGCTTCCGTGTTTGTGTCAGATGTGCTCACGGTGACGCCTTCAAACTGAGTCTTCTTCATGGCCTCCAGCAGCATCTTCAGCTCCTCCTCCTCACTGACCCTCACGTTCCTCTGAGTGCTGTACTTCTGTCGGTGTTTCACCGCCTCCATCACCTGACTCAGAGCTCTGGCGGCGACCCAGACAGCGTCGTAGGCGAAGGCGTGTTGGGGGCCGACCTCTGAGCCCTCCTGGGTCAGCTGCCTGAGGTACGAGTCCTGGTAGCCCTGAGGAGTCTGGAGGACATCTGGTTTCACTTAAAGTGGTGGACGACCAACTACAGATGGAGTCAGAGACCTCTGAGTCAGCGGCGCCAAGTATTGATCACAGGGTTTTATGTCCTGTTTGCTTTCATTTGTTTTAATAAATGTCACCATAAAAAAATTCCCATTAAAGAAATAGAAACAGTCAAATAATAAAAAAAAGGTTTGAAGTTGGGATGTGGGATGTGGTGTATCTGACCCGTCCAGAAACTCCCGCCGCGGTGGTGCTGCTCAGCTGTCGGATCTGCAGCCTGAAGGCGCCGTCTGCGGCCTTCAGCAGACTGCTGGCCTTGCAGGCCGACGGCCTCCACCCCAGCCTCCATCCCGCCGCTCCAGGACCAGCTACGATCCACTGGTACCGAGCCCCGAACAGGTTCAGTCTGAACGCCTGAAACACACGTGATCTCTGTAAGAGGCAGAAACGTGAGAACGAGCCACCAGCATCTGACAGATGGAGGTCTGAGCGTTGCTGGCTGGCTTCAAAGAGACTGACGTTCAAGACCGCCCTTCTGAAACTCACGCAGCAGAAAACCTCAGACGCATAATCATCCTGAAACTGTGCGACGATGATGCGAACGTCTCGTTCCTGTGAAGAGAGAGCAGAGGAGCATCTTGAAGCGGGTTGTACAGCCTGTCTCTGTGATCTGCTGCCGTCTCTGGTCCTTTGGTACCTTCAGACTCTTCAGGCAGCTGCAGACGTCTTCAGAGAAACCTTCCGTGACCACCAGCTCGACGTCGGCCTTCTGCAGCTGCCGGATCAGATCTTTGTTCATCTGCAGAGACCAAAGCCAACATGGGAGCATTTTACTCTTGACAAACAGCTGGTTTCAGATGATGTTCGCACTTCTCTGTGGAGTTAAGTAACAGTTGTGCATCCTCTGTGTTGGGAACTGGAGGGATTTTCTAGCAAATCTTTCAGTTTCTAAAGTCGGAAATTCTGTATTTTTCTTTATGAGCTCAACTTGACTTTGAACTTTAGATTTACATTCGTTTTGCATTCATTTTTCATTTTGTTTGATTTTTGATTTTTCTTTTCCCCGCCCCCAAGTCACCTCAGACAGTCGAGGTCCTTCCTGCGTGACCACGCCCACTCGGTTCCACCTGTAGCGCTGCAGCAGCTTCACAGCGGCCTGGTTCAGAGCCCGGTCTGACGGCACCGTGCTGAACAGGTTCCCGTACAGCCTTCTGTTGGACAGGCTGGGGGCCGATGCTGCAAAGGACACCTGGCACATCGGACGACATGGAACCAGGTGAGCACACCCATCAGACAACGCCACTGCTCATGTGACGACCGTAAGGCTGAAGGATGCACCTGCACCAGGCTGAGAGCTGGCAGCGAGCGAGCGATGAGCGCCGTCACGGATGGACACACCCCTCCGAACACCAGCAGGTACCTGGGCCCCGCCCACATGGTGTCAAACAGGACTTTAAGGGCTTTAGCAGGGTCGCACTGCAAAACACAATTTTTTTTATTATTATTTTTTTTGTTCCATCCATTTCTACACCACAGGAATCCTAAATGAGGTCACATGATCCTGTTGAAGTACCCCCATGATTCAACAGTTTGTAGGTCTGTCTTCAGCAGCGGGAACCCTCGGTAGATGTTTCCTTGGGCAGCAGCGGGAACCCTCGGTAGATGTTTCCTTGGGCAGCAGCGGGAACCCTCGGTAGATGTTTCCTTGGGCAGCAGCGAGAACCCTCGGTAGATGTTTCCTTGGGCAGCAGCGGGAACCCTCGGTAGATGTTTCCTTGGGCAGCAGCGGGAACCCTCGGTAGATGTTTCCTTGGGCAGCAGCGGGAACCCTCGGTAGATGTTTCCTTGGGCAGCAGCGGGAACCCTCGGTAGATGTTTCCTTGGGCAGCAGCGGGTACCCTCGGTAGATGTTTCCTTGGGCAGCAGCGGGAACCCTCGGTAGATGTTTCCTTGGGCAGCAGCGGGAACCCTCGGTAGATGTTTCCTTGGGCAGCAGCGGGAACCCTCGGTAGATGTTTCTTGTATGACTATCAGTGTGGTTGTGGAGGAATTTTGCTCCATTCTTCTTTACAAGGTCCCACCACAGCATCTCAACCAGGTTCAAGTGAGGACTTTCACCGGATCGTGGGCCATTTCGAGCTTTTGAAGACTCAGTTTGGAGGCTCTTACGTTGTTAAACTCCAGTGTGATGGAGGAGTTCAAATCCTGTGGTGATCTGAGGTGATGCTTTAATCTCAACAACAGGTGAGATACCTGAATCTAAAGTTAAAATTCAAGTTGATCTAGTTAATAAACCTGGTTCGATACATAACTTTAACATGCTGCTGTTTTTCATTTGAGGAGAAGACTAATAGCAGGAAGGTAGAGAAGTAAATTTCCCTGTAAAAGCTCAGAATTTGTTACTTTAAACAAAATTTGAGTAGAAAAATCCAATGTTTCCTGCTGATAAACTTGTAAATTTCCAACAAAAAGCTCAAAATTTCAGAACAATTTGGGAATTTAAAAGAGAAAACTCTTAATTTCTGACTTCATAAATTAGTGAAAAGAAAATGCATGAATAAAAAAAACAACAACAACAACAACAACAAAAGGAGCCACCATGGAGCCCCCGAGCTACAAGATTAGCCTCAGTATCGAGTATTTGTGGAGACATAATCTGACACGTCCACATTTGTGGTCTCCTCATGGCCAAGACCTGAAATCATGACTCAGGTGTGCAAAACCTGTGCTGACCTGTGCTCAAATTTAGCTGGCCTCTGCTAAATTTATTTGAACTAACCATATTTACTTATCCAGATCACCTTGTATTTGAACTTTAGATTCACAAATCAAATGTGTTTTCTTCTGGGAGTTTTCCAGATTACTGCATCAGTTCAGATCATCTTAAAGGATTTTAACTCCCCCCTCGCAGGTTAAGGTGAGGACCCTCACTCAGAATCTTGCATGGGGCCCAAGAGAAGCTGGAAGCGGCCCTGCACACTAGACACATGTAACACCTCAGTGCTCCCAAAACCTTGAGCTTTCAGCCTTCTGGGGGGTCAAATTTAATGTAAAAACCAAGAGTTTGAAAATCATCAAGTAGCCACTAGGGGACTGCCAAGCAACGTTAGCCTCCGTCTGAAGTATTAAAATACAGGCAGGTAAATAAAAATAGAATAAAATAAAGAATACAAAGTAAAAGACATTTGAGCCCCACCTCTGTGTCCAGCAGCTGCAGCTGGATATCATAGTTCCCCAGCGGTGGTGGCTGCTTCTCCAGGTCCTTCAGAGCCAGTCTGACAGCCGCAACCACGCCGGCAGTCTGGTTCTCCATCCCGGACCCGGAGCTGACCGGCATCATCCACATAACGGGGAGCGGGTGCCGGACATGAGCCAGTGCCGGGCCGACGGTCAGCCAGGCGACCAGGAGGAGCCTGAATACCTGCAACCCTCCACGGTGGTCCATCTGCTGCTTTGACTGCAGACCTCTGATGCTCTGTTCTGATCCTCCTGCAGGAAACTAACATTAATCCTCTTTGGCTGTGAGCAGCAGAGCATCGAGGAGACCGACTGAGGAGATAAAAGGATCAGCAGCACAGCATGATGCCACTAGGAGACAGCTCAGTCCACGAGCACACGCTTTTCAACTGCATTTAGTCTACTAGGATACGCACATGTCTGACTTTCAGACTGGTAACACATTAGAAAAAATAACATTACTGGAGGCAGATCAGGACTGCAGCCAGGCCAAGCCCAGCACCAGTACCAGAACCAGAGCCAGTATGAATAAAATAAATGTTTATTTCTTTCCTACTGTAAAGTTTTAACTAGGTCAAAGGAGATGGACTCACTTTTTGGACCCCTAGTGGTCAATAGAGGAACTGCATGTTTCAGTATTTCTGCTGCAGCTTCAGCAGCCAGTAAATGACCTGGAATTATCCTATAAAACACAGCGGCAGAACTACACCAGAATGATGAAACGAAAAACAATCAAGGTTCTGGAATGGCCAGGTCACAGTCCAGACCCGAACCTGGTTGAGATGTTGTGGTTGGACCTTCAGAGAACTGTGTAGACGTAAACATCCAAAAACCTCAATGAACTGAAGCAACATTGGAGAGAATAGACCAGAATTCCTCAGAGGGTTTGTGCTGGGTTTGTGCTGCTGAAGGAAACGTCTACCGAGGGTTCGTGCTGCTGATGCTCCAGAGGCTCTTGTAGTTTTTAAAATCAGAGAAGTGGCTGATGGATGTGAACTCATGACAAACTGAAAAAAGGCTTGTGTTGGTGGGTTGGTTTGTAGAGAGGAAACCTGCACATCATTTCAGAAACAAAACCTCTTTAATTCCTTCATGATGTTAAAGAACTTTACAGAACTCAGATTTGAGTCACACAAATGCACCAGTACCAGAGATCCACATCAGACATCAGGGGACGCGGCTCTGCTCAACGTTTTACTGAACTTAGCCTCCTTTAACCGTGTTTAACTCCTCTCAGCCCAGAGAAGAAGGCTGTCTGACGTCACTGCACGCGTGTGAGGCCACGAGTCCACTTTTTCAGGTTTTTCCAGCTGAGGGTTTCTGACGATTGCAGAGTCGAAGACTGCAGTTTTAAACAGAAACTGAAGCTCTCAAAATGTGTGATTTAATCTTCTTTAGAGGCTAAAACACAAAGATTTTAAATGATGTGAAACCAAAAACGCTGAAGAGGCCGTTTTCCAACTCCACCTGGATTTTACAGTATTGTTTTTCCTTTTAATGTGACTCCAGGAGCAGGAAATCTGCAGGGAAAAAAGGTCAAAAATTCGGACATGATAAACATGACATGATAAAATATTGACTTTAAAACTTGCCGATCAGTAAGTATTAACCGGCATACTGCAAGAAAAAAAAAAAAATCTGAAGTCCTGACTTCATAAACACATTTGTAGAGGAAAAAAAGTTTAAATTACTCAAAAATTTGATAGAGGAACCTCAGAAACTATGATAAAAAAGAAAAGTAAAAAAAACAACTTTATATCTCAAATATTGGCAAGAACCCCTTTTTGTATCACAACCAAGCCGGTGCACACCTGAGTCACAGTTTTAGCTCTTAAATGTTCCTATATATTGTTGTTGTTGTTGTTTTTTTTTTTTGGCCACCAATTCTGGATGTGGAGGGTGAACGTTGGAGCCCCCTGGTGGCTGCAGGAGTCCACATCTCAATCATCTGTGTACGAAGGAAACGACACGTCCGTGCACATTAACACAGGCTAAAACAACAAATCGGGTCCATCAGCTGAGTTCAGACCGAAGCAGAAAAATACCCGATTACAAGAGAACTCAACTGAAACGAACTAAAAGCAGTCCAGTCAGAACAGCTGTACATCCACGTTCCCTGTAAAAATCTAAATCAGCTCTGTCCTTTCATCGGCTCTCTGGACCGTGCAGTCTGACGAACGGGCCCCTTCCCTCTGCCGCCTCCTCCTCCTCCTCCCCTCTTCCTCCTGTGTCCCGGTCTTTGTCCGGAAGAACCTCCGCCCTCCTCCCTAATAGCGGCCTGAGCCCAAAGTGTGTCGTAGCAGCCAGGCGCCTGGTATCCCAGCTGGTTGCAGTCCAGAGGTTCCCTGGAGAGCAGAATCCAGATGGTGGGCAGGTTCCTGCTGACGGTCAGGCTGTCAAGGCCGGCGGTGGGCTCCAGCGGCTCCCACACTTCCACCACGGGGCTGTACAGCAGCCTGGTGAGCTGGTGGAGACCCTTCACACGCCGCTTCACGATCTCTGCACACGTGATGGCCTTGGAGACGCCCTTACCGCTGGCGGTGAAGACCATCTGTTTACATGGCGGCCGTCCCGGTGCCTCCTGTCGCCCTTCCTCAGGCCTGGGCCGTTTCTCCTCCACCTCCTCGTCAGCTCCTCGGGCCTCCATGCGGCTCAGGGCGAAGCGCAGCAGGTTGCGGATCTTACTGCCATCTTTGACACGGACCTCCGGCGTGTCGGGTGAGAGGCCGGAGAACGGACAGACGGACGGCTGCTCCTCGGTGCGAGCTTTACTGTAGTTCTCCATCTGCACACACACAGACCAGCATCATTTATTACCGTGTTACACACAGTTTTTCAGCTCAGAACCCAACGTCAGTTAAAAACTGTTTAAAATAAATAAACTGATCATACCAACAGAAAATGTTATTCTTTTTAAAGAGTCAGGATTTAGATCTCCTCTTGATCTTGTAATGGTCTCAGACCGTGGACTGGTGGATTAGTGTCAGATAGATTCCAGTCCGAACGAGGAGTTTTCCAGAAGTAAACGTGTTTGTTTGGTCGAGATAAATAAGCGATGACTGCTGATTTCCTGCTACTAAATTCAATACAAAGGCTCCTTTGCGCTGCACAATTTTAAAAGCTGGCCATCGTGAAAGACCGAAGAGGACATCATGACAAATGACCCAAAATGCTTCTCCTCACTCCTAAGACCTCAAAGCTCCAGATCGTCCCGGCAGAGTTCGAGAGGCTCCTCGTTTTGCTGGAACCAGCTCCAACTAGTGTCCGGGATGCTGACACCCTCTCTGCCTTGCTTCTGGAGGAGAGAGGAGGCCGCGCGGACCGAGAACTGTCTCAAACGCTCATCTGACGTGCCACCACACCTGCGGACAGGTGGTGCGGTTGCTTGTTGCCTTGACTCCTCTCTCCTCACGTCTCTTCCTTGTACCCTTGATTCCAGTCCTTATTTATCGCTCGTTAAATATTATTTGTAGATATGTGTTGTTGTTTAAGCGTTTCGTGCAGCGGTTGTTGAAACCGGAAGTGGGGATCTGCGATCGTGCGGCTAAGCTACGAGCTAACTGCCGGAGTTCGCGAAAACATCTCGTGACCAAAAACACCCCAGTCATGGTGATCAGTCGTCTAAATACCGTCTTCGTTCTTCAGAAATCGTTACCAATCGTACGTTTATCGTCTTACCTGTGTTATATTGTCGCCACAAGAAGTCTCCACATGTTTACTGCAACGCTTGACGACGCCGTATGACGATGAGAACTGCCGCAAATCTACGTGCTTTTTGTAGTTCTTTACGGTTGTATTCCGTTTTAGTTAGCATATTAGCACTTTTTAACCTACTAAAAACTCGCATTATTACTTTGACACACTACTAGTTTGAGATTATCTAATCCTGAAATATTTGTTATATTTATAGACTTTGATATATTCTATAGACTGTCCAGTCCGAAGTTCTTGTTCCGTCTCACCGCCGTTGTAGTAAGTATTTCCCACCGCTTGATGTCGCTCACAGGTCGGAAAACGTTCCCGCCCAAACGAAACAGGCGAGAAGCAGCTGATAAATATGGATGCGTTTTAGCATTTATTCATTATTCATATGTAAATTCAACTCAATGTTATTTCTACAGCGTCTATTACAACACAAGTTGACACCAGGATCTTTCCCAGACCCAGAACCCAGAAACATGACCCCCGATCAATTATTACATAAACAATGGCGGGTAAAAACTCTGTGAGAGAAAAGTGGGAGAAAAACCTTAAACCAAGCAATGACAAAAAAAAACTTTCCTTTTTAAGAGGAAAGAAACCTGGATCAGGACCTGGATCATAAGGGGGGACCCTCCTGCTGAAGACCAGCCGGGTAGAGCAGGAAAAGAGAAAAGAATGAGAGGATTAAGAACAGAGAGAAGAGAGACACAGGCACACCGTCAAAGGTACAAAAAACAAGATATATTAGTATTAATTATCCGTTAACTGGAGAACTAAGAGTTTTCTGTCCATATGACTGATACATGGTTGGTTGGTGGACTACAGAGGCCACTATATAAACAGGTGTAGACAGCAGACACTGAGGTGGTCAGAGGGTGGGACTGCAGGTCAGTGGATCATGTTGGGGTCCTCCTGCAGCAGGTCTACAGCAGCAGATCCAGGATGAAGCTGTTTAAGACCAGCTGCTCCAGTCTGGTCCTGCAGCTGCAGGAGTGACTACTGGTACTAACACAATGATCTTTATACTAACTATATGTTTTACTAAACAGAAATGTTTGAAGTTTGGTCTAAAAGGTGGAGGTGGTGTCAGCCTCCTCAACCCAAACTGGAAGTTGGTTCCACATTGATGGTTCCTGATAATAGAAGAACAGTCCTCCAGATCTACATTTGGATCATGTAGGAACTACGAGTAAACCTGCACTCTGAGAACGGAGAACTCTGTTAGGAACGTAAGGAACTATCAGGTCTTGGAGATAAACAGGAGTTTGGATGTTTTGGACTTTATACACTTGTACGGGTGGGTGGGGTCTCTCACAATGCTGAGGGCTTTGCGAGTCAGACGGCTGCTGTAAATGTCCTGAAGTGAGGGGAGAGAGACACCAACGATCTTCTCAGCTGCTCTCACGACGCGTTGGAGAGACTTGCGGCAGGTTGCGGTGCAGGATCCGTACCACACGGTGATGCAGCTGGTCAGGATGCTCTCGATGGTGCCTCTGTAGAAGGTGTACCTGATGGGGGCCGGGGCTCTGGCTCTTCGCAGTTTGCGGAGGAAGTAGAGACGCTGCTGTGCCTTCTTGGCGAGTGATGCAGTGTTAACAGTCCAGGAGAGGTCCTCTGAGATGTGGACACCCAGGAACTTGGTGCTGCTCACCCTCTCCACAGTGGCACCGTTGATGGTCAGAGGAGCATGCTGGGTTTGTTGTCTCCTGAAGTCAGCAACAATCTCCTTGGTCTTCTCCACGTTCAGGGAGAGATTGTTGTCGCTGCACCACTCAGCCAGGCGGCTCACTTCGCTCCTGTAGTTTGACTCATCGTTGTTGTTGATGAGACCCACCACAGTCGTGTCGTCCGCAAACTTTACGAAGAGGTTGGAGCTGTGAATCGGTGTGCAGTCGTGGGTCAGCAGGGTGAAGAGGAGGGGGCTCAGCACACATCCCTGGGGGGCCCCCGTGCTCAGTGTGATGGTGCTGGATGTGTTGCTGCCGACCCGTACTGCCTGTGGTCTCCCAGTCAGGAAGTCCAACAGCCAGTTGCACATTGAGGTGTTGATCCCCAGCTGGTCCAGTTTGTGAATGAGCTGCTGGGGGATGATGGTGTTGAATGCTGAACTGAAGTCGATGAAGAGCATTCTCACATAAGCGTTTTTGGATCAGCTGGAAAACATTCAGAGAATTACTTGGACAACCTGCTAATAACACATTACAGTAATCTGGTCTAGAAGATACAAACACTTGTTTTTCCGCATCACTCAGGGAGAGGATGCTCCAAATCTTTGTGATATTACGAAGATGGAAAAACACAGTCCTAAAAATCTGATCAATCTGCTGTTTAAACCACAAATCCTGGTCAAAGAAACTTGTTTCACACACTTGTGCGTCCTCGATTCTGAAAACCTGATTTGAATACAAACTACGATAGATTACAACTGGAAAGTTTAGCTGACTCCTGACAGCAACTGTTGGTAAAACATGGTTTAATAATATCTGAGGACAACGTGTCAATCACTTCCATGGCCACAGGTGTATAAAATCAAGCTCTTAGGGATGCAGACAGATGTAAAAACAATTTGTGAAAGAATGCATCGCTCTCAGGAACGACGTAAACTAGTGTTTCCATGGTGATGTGTTAAACTAAAGAGTCCTGTAACGAACATCTCAGGTTACTTCAGCCAGTCTGACCGATTTTAATGGTTTAAAAGTGGTCACTCTGCTGTTTGGTATCGTGGTCTTCACCACACTGAACATGGACCAGAAACACCAAAGGAGACAGTTGTCTGAGGAGATCAGGAAGAACTTTCTAGACCAGACTAGAAGATTATTTTCAAGCAGCTTGATGTTCCTGTGACTACAGTTCTCTACAGGACTGAAGACAACTTCCAAGACGTAGACACAAGAGGACAACTGATGACAAGCTGAAGAGACAATAATACGAACGGAAACCAAAGAGACCAACTTCCAAAGAGATTCAAGGTGAACTCCAAGGTCCAGGACCATCAGTTTCAGATCACAGCGTCCATTACTGTTGGAACCAAAGTGGACCACCAAGCTGCTTTTAGTTTGGTGAAGGAAAGGAGAGGTCTTTAACCCAAAATGTCTCAGGTCCCAGTGGGAAGCATGAGGATGTGGGGCTGGTTTCAGGCTCAGCAAGCCTTGTTAAGGTGGACATGAACATTGGAGTTGGAGATTAGGTTGACATTCCAAAGACAAATGTAAATAAATCTGCTACCAGTCTAGATTTAGAGACCTGAAACAAACATGTATATTCAACCAAAACTTTCAGAAGGAGCCCAAAATCAAGGTCCAGGAGTGACCTACTTGGAGTCCAGACCTCAGTCCTGTTGAGTATCTAGGGAGGGAGCCCAAGGTTGATGCTGAGAAACCATCTGGATCAATTTCTACAAGACGGTAGCCGACTTAGTCAAGAACAAGCAGAAGAGACGGTTTACAGCTGGAAGGCTGCTGCTGGAAGGACTGATCATTAATTATTAGTCATTTTGGCCTTGGTCATTGGTTTATCCGGTTTCATTTGAAAATACATCAGTAACATTTCGTAATTTAGATTAATTGAGAGATGTTACTCTAACGCAATTGGACAATAAATCTGTTAGCAGCAGCTGTGACGGTGCTTACAGCAATGCCAGGTTGAGTAGCACGCCAGCATCATAATGACTGTCCGCTGTTAGTTTAGTCAGGACTGGAGTCGGGAAAGAAGTCCACTTTGACCTGATGCCAAAAGAGCAGAATGAATCGGCAAGCTGACTGGAAAAAAGGGATAAAAACTGCTGATGATCGTGTAACAACCCGGGCGATCCAGAGTTCAGCCAAATGTCTCGTTGGGTAACATCAGAAGATGTTTGACTAACTAAAAGTAGCTGCATCCTAATCCTAATTACTCATGTTTATGCTTCTACTGTATCCTCACATGACATTTTGATACCAGATTTATTCAGTTGAACCCTGCAGTTGCAGAGAGATGCTCATTTTAACGCAGCTACGTCGTTTTAGATCTTGAGTGGTCTGGCCTCTGGTGCTGGAGAGATTTCTAGTAAGAGATGTTATCCAGCTGGACGTATCATGTAAAGTACAGTGAATTAAGTCATTCATGCACATCATGCAGAGGGAAACCTTATTATGTGCTCATGTTTTATCTTTTCCCTTCCTTTCATTCCCATTTCCATTCTTGGAAGAGTATATCTCACGATACACACCAAAATTGGACCTCTGCTTTTAACATCACTAGGAGCAGTGGGCAATTCAATTGGGAGTTAAGGGGCCTTAGGCCCAGGGACTAGAACCTGGGTCCTCCAGGCCCAAGCCCACCACTGGAACCACTAGGCCACCACAACTAGGAATTCTCATCTATCTATTTATGAGCACCTTTCATAGAACCCAAAGACACTACAACAAACAGATTAAACAACAATGGATAAATTCAGCATAGTGAATAGCATAGTGAGTAGATGTAGCTCCTCCACATCCAGAGGAGATGGTTGAGGTGGTTCATCTGGTTAGGATGGCCCTGGTAGGGAGGTGTCCAGGAGACAACCGGAGGCTGGGACTGGAATGGAAGGCTGTATGGAAGCCTTTCAAAGTCAGTTTGCATATTTCATAATAAAACCAAAGCCCTGTGCTGTCCACAAGTATGTTTTATTTCTTATGTAACCTCTATACGCGTCACAGCGCTGAGTTCCACAGAATTTTAGGCCTTAAAAGTCTGGTCCAAGCTCAGATGGTGGACGGAAACCCCCTGAGGAGAGAAACTTATTATTAAGAATGTTTATTTTTTTCTTTCATTAATCTTTTTGTTGGACATTTCATGTGAAATTAATTGAAAGTATTCATTGTTTTTGGTAACGTGAGAACCTGAACTCCAGACTGGTTGTACTGTTTCCTTTTCTTGTGTTTTCACATAAAACATAAAGGAAAAGCCAGAAATACAACAACCAGCCTGCAGACTGTGAGACTGAACGGTAAACCTGAGAGCTAGTTAGTGCACGAACGTGCAGCAGTGGTGGTAAACGCAGATTACTGCTGTTTAACTCTGGAGACGTGCACAATAAAACATCCTGCAGGGTGCCTCCTTACTGCAGACCAGAACACTCGATCCAGGTCTGGGCTGCCAATGCTGAGGGGATCCGCTGCCAGATCCAGCAGCGCTGAAGTCCTGCTGCTGCTGGACTCACTCATGGGTTTCTGGGAATGATCTGGTAGTCTTCACTTCACCGTCACTGTCGTTTCAAAAAGTACGCTGCCTTTTAATCCCGTGGGATTTTTATTTATGTGTAAAAACCTAATTAAAATCATTGGATCATTGTGGGGATTAGTTTTATACAAATAAAACGTCAGATAAAAAACTTACTCCTTTATTCATTGTGCCATTATTTACTGAACCAAAGTGATGCCAAACAGAGAATAAAAATAATCATGCGGTCAGTCATAAGTACTCCCTTTAAGACTGTAAGGTGGAGTTGGTGCTGCTGACCACCATCATTGATGAACTTATCCGCAGCCTTGTGCAGATCTCTATAAAAACAAACATATTTGCTGGTCTGGAGTATTCAGATGTGTGTTAACACAAAGCCAAGAGAGAAAGACATCAGCCATGATCTTAGAGAAGCAAATGTTGCCGTAGATAATTTTGGAGACTGTTTAGCCTGTAGGATCAGCAGTTGAAGCCTGTCTGACTGTGAGAGAAAATGGTTCTTATCAAAGTCCAGTCTGGACAAACGCTGGAGACGGTGTGAATAGTATATGTATTCTCACATGCATTTCCTCCTGAAGTTGTCTGGAAATGAGTAAAAGCAGGTTTATAGACTAATTTAGATACCCGTCAGTCTAACAAAAGACAGTTTTATTACTTCACATCTATTAATGTAACATCAACACGCCTGACTGAATTGTTGATGAAGACATGCTTTAACTTTCTTCTACAAAAGTGAACTCTGCTTCACATGTTGACAAAGCTTCTGTTTGGCATTTGCTTAGTTTTTCTTTAAACTTTAGTTGAGGCTAAAGTTTGCATTGCTGTATACCTCACTTTTCCTCGCTGTCAAGACTTCCTTTCAAATAACACGTGTCTGGCAGCTGTAAAATGGGATCCTCCTATTTCAGTCAAATATCATCTGGCTTTGTGCATCTCATTACATGAATCCAAGTTCTCCTTGCAGTCTGCTGAAAGGGGTTGTGTGGATTTTCTCTGAGGACTGAAATTTCTCTTCCACAGCTTTGACCCTTTTCTCCGATTCAGATGAAGTCATGACCTCTTTGACAACAATTAACAGCATTAGCTGAAGCACAGTATTCACTTGTGAATTTACATTCATCATTCTACGAATGGGAAGCAGTTTTCTCTCGCCAAGAAGTTCAGCCTGACTTTTTTTTCTTCTTTGTCTTGTCTGCATGCAGAAATGATCTATCCAAACTCTGTCTCAGAGGATCAGGTTTTTCTCCTGTGAGTATGTAATGAAGGGTCCATCCCACACATCTGGTCTAACATCTGCTGTGAAATGCAACAGCAAGCATGTATATATGACATGGTTATTTGGTGATCTACAGGAACAGGTGTAGACAACAAACACTGGGATGGTCAGAGGTGGGACTGCAGGGCAGCATGCAGCTCCCGAGGCTCTGGCCTGCAAACATGTGTGGAAGAAAAAAAGAGGGGACAGACCAACACAACAAACTACAAGAACAATGGAGCATAATTATACTTATGAGATACTTCTTATTAATAACTGAGGATTGAGCTGAAGAAGGGAAAGAGAAACAGAAGCAGTAAGGGGCTCCACTCAGTGGATCATGTTGGGGTCCCCCTGCAGCAGGTCTACAGCAGCAGATCCAGGATGAAGCTGTTTAAGACCAGCTGCTCCAGTCTGGTCCTGCAGCTGCAGGAGTGACTACTGGTACTAACACAATAAACTTTACACTAACTATATGTTTTACTAAACAGAAACCTTTTAAGTTTGGTTTAAAAGGTGGAGGTGGTGTCAGCCTCCTCAACCCAAACTGGAAGTTGGTTCCATAGTGATGGTTCCTGATACCAGAAGACTAGTCCTCCAAATCTACATTTGGATCTTCTAGGAACTACAAGTAAACCGGCACTCTGAGAACGGAGAACTCTATTAGGAACATATGGCACTATCGGGTCCTGTAAACATCGCAGCGCTAGGCCATTTTGGACTTTATATGCAAGTAATAAAATGTTGAATTGGATTCTAAGTTCTCCGGGAGGTGAATGGAGGGAGGCGAACACTGGATAGATGTGCTCTATTGTTGATTCTTGTCAGCATTTGCGCTGCTGGATTTTGGATCAGATGGAGGAGATTCAGAGAAGTTCTCACTAAAGTTCTTTATTAGTTCTGGAAGCAGTTGACTCTGGCAGAAACACAGTTGTGTGCTGTATGTCTTTTCAGCAGAATTTCCTAAGAACTGATTTTGTCGTTACTCTGCCAGGAAACTACTGTTG
The DNA here is from genome assembly GCA_014839995.1 of Xenentodon cancila. Classification (NCBI taxonomy): domain Eukaryota; kingdom Metazoa; phylum Chordata; class Actinopteri; order Beloniformes; family Belonidae; genus Xenentodon; species Xenentodon cancila. The sequence goes on along the minus strand of CM026211.1, from coordinate 6,675,817 downwards.
CCGATCCAAGTTCTGTTGATCTGTATCCTGCATAATCCAACTGTAAAAGTCCCCCTAGCATTACATCTCCCCACCACTCTAAACACTCTGAGCTTCTTCCAAGTGTGTGCAGCACATTATCAGAAACATCTGGAGGAGGGTGACAGACACAAACACATTTCTTAATGTAAGAAGTCAAAGCTTTATAAGACATTTTAGTGCATAAGGGTGTTTTTAATATCTTTAATGATTTATTTCGTCCGACATAAATGTTGGAAGACTAAAGTTGAGCTCCAGCAGTGTTCACCAACAGTCAAGTACAAAAGTTAGTAACTATTTTAATCACATGCTTACATGTGTGTGTGTGTGTGTGTGTGTGTGTGTGTGTGTGTGTGTGTGTGTGTGTGTGTGTGTGTGTGTGTGTGTGTGTGTGTGTGTGTGTGAACCACAACCTCTGATGAACAACATATAATTTTCACTGTTATTTATTGAAAAAACAATTAGACTGAAAAGAGGAACGAAAAATCCAACATGTGACACATGAACCTGAAGTAGGTTCCTGTCTCATGTCATCAGTGTCTTCATGGTTCTGGAGCAAAGTCCATTCTTCTTTCCAACATTGCTTCAGGTCATTGAGGGTTTTGGATGTTCACTTCTACACAGTTCTCTGAAGGTCTCACCACAGCATCTCATCCAGGTTCAGGTCGGGACTATGACCCGGTCATTCCAAAACTTGAATTCTTTTATTTTTCATCAATTCTGATTTAGATTTGCTGCTTTGATTTAAATTACCTCAGTAGTCTTCAACCCATGTCTAATCCTCCACTCCTTTCCAAAATCCTTAAAAAAAATAAAACTGCTTCTTGTCAGCTCCACGCTTATCTCTCCTGCAATAACCTGAATCGGCAAGTCCAGTCTGGTTTCCGTCCTCTCTGTTCAACTGAAACAGTAATTAACATGTCCAATGATCTTCTACTGGCAGCTGATTCTGGTCTTCTGTCCATCTTCGTCCTGCTAGATCTGAGTGCGGCCTTTGACATCATCTCAAGCATCCATCCATCTCAACTTCCATCCATCCATCTCAGGCTTTCTGTCATCTGCATCTCACATACACCCCTCAAGTAGTAAACATCTTACCCATCTGGTCACACTCTTTCAATTGCCTCACAGCACCCAGTTACCACCAGTGTTCCCCAGGGATTTGTCCTGGGACTCCTGCTTTTCATCATCTACTTACTTCTGTTTTTGGAAGCATCTCATTAATTTTCATTGCTATGCAGATGACACACAGCTCTGCATCTCCATCAAACCTGACTCTACCTTTCCTCCCTCTTCCCTTAATTACTGCCTGGTTGAAATAAAATCCTAGTTCACATTTCCTTAAATAAAAAAAGTGATAAAACTGAATCGTTAATTGGTACAAAGGTTGGTACAAAGTCCACATTAAACTACACCTATTGCTAATTCAAGCATCTGTCCTTGCCTTCAGGTAAAGTCAGACTGTCGTCCTCGATAGCAGTCTCTCCTTCGCCTGCCACATAAACAACATAACCCAGCTGTCACACTTCCATCTCATTGGCATCGATCGCTCACGCCCTTCCCGCACACCTCACACCGCCGCCATCCTCGCCTGCTGCAACTCCCTTCTGTTTGTACTCCCTCAGAAAACTCTTCACAGACTCAAACTCGTTCATCACCAGGACCCCATCCACCTGTCACATCACACCTGTCCTGCAGCAGCGCCGCTGGCTCCCAGTATCCAGTACAAAATATTACTGTTAAAAATAGTACAAGGCTATCCAAAACCGCACTCCTTCGTATCTCGCAGACCTCCTCTCTCTCTCCATACCTACCGGTACCCTCAGATCCTCCTCAGCTGGCCTCGCTACCGTGAGGGTCAGAGCATCCAGTCGCTCTGAAACCCGACTCTGGAATGGGCCCCGGATCGTCATAACATTGATTTAAGTTATCGCTTTAATTATCGATTTAAGACTCATCTGTTCAGGCGTTCCTGCTCTCTCTGAGTGGAAGAACCTCAACAGACGTCTGAACAGGTAACAGCTGATGCTCCTACTACTGTCCACACTTGTCCATCTATCATTGTATTATCTATTTACCTATCTATTATTGCTTTTACTTTTATCTATGTAGTGTCTGCTTTTTATTGTTTTTATTGTGTTATTCTTTTATGTGTACAGTGACCTTAAGTGTGATGAAAGATGCATATAAATAAAATGTATTATAATTCTGATTATCATTACAGGGTTTGATCATGGGGTAAATTTCCTGGGATGTCCACTCCTTAGAAGATTCAATGCTTTTTACTTGTAAATAATCTCTTACTGTAAAATGTTGAATTATTTGGAGATGTTTAAAAAAAAAAAACATTTCCAGATTGATGTGCAGCTTCTTTATGCATTGCTGATGTCTTTCCCTTGTGTTACTGCTGTTTTTACTCAACCAGAACTACAGAGCTAATTTAGTTTGAAAATGTTAATGAACATTTTCAGTTAATGAAGTTGAACTTTTGTTCTGGACAAGAACACACAAATGTTAGGGACAAACAAAGAGAGAGAAAGGACAGAAGGGGAAAAAAAAAACAACAAAAAAGAAGGTTCTGGTACAGTTTAAAACAATAAGTGTTTAAATCAAGAGAATGTATGAAGTTTAATAAAGGTCTCCAAACATTTTCAGATTCCTCTGCCTTCACTTTAATGATGTAGGTGTGGTTTTCCAGTATGACACATAATATTTCCTTCATCCACATAGTAATAGTCCATTTTTCTCCACGGTAAAGCAACCACTCTTCTAGCCAGTTAAGTCCAAAGTCCATCTGCAAAGTTTTGCATCACACTCCCTGTCCAACATCTGAAATGACACTCATTACCTTCTCTCAGTGGGGACAAGCACAAATACAATAAAACACAGCATCTTTATTTTCATAACATTTAAAACAAACATCTGGAATGTTGGGAAATCTTTAATCCAGCGTTTCAACCGCTTATACTTATATTTATAACCATTATAACCATTTCCTGCTCATCTCGTTGTATATTAATTTTCCATGCTGCCAATTTATTATTGCTAGATTCTTGAGTAATAAACTCATTATAAAACACAGATTTGTTTTTTTCCCCATCTAATTTTTTATTTAAGAATGTCTTTAAACGTCGAGAGGGAGCATTACTAAGTAAAGGTCTCATATCCTTTATTGGCCTGTGTTTTAAAGCCATCTGGTCTAACTGCTGTAAAAGCATATTACCGTAGATCTGTGAGAAAAAGGAGAGAGTCGATATGTCTTCAAAATGTTTGAGACTTTTCGTATTTTTAAGGAACGGGTTTTTAGTTTTTTTTTAATGTGTGATAATTGTTTAAAGTGTGCAGAGTAAATATATGCACTCAACTCCAGATTTCTTGCTGGTATTTTAACTACAGAGCTAATTTACTGAAACAGGCTGCTCTTTTTATTGAAACAGGCTTTTTTATGATTTGCCTCTGCAGACCAGTCCAGACCAGAATCTGCACCAAGCTCCTAAGACATTCCACAGAGAGCTTCAGAGGCAGCTCTGTCCAAGAAAAAAAATGAACACTGGCCCAGAAGGTGTAGTCCAACGGCTGGGCCCTCCCCTCCTCGTCTCCGTCCTCCTCCTGATCATCTAAAAGCCGAATGTCTCGAGGAGGTCTGTACAGTCGGGATTCTTGTGGTTGGGTGCGGATGGTGCTGATACAGCAGCAGAACTGTGAGTGACAACGTCGCCTTAATCTTTTGCATCCACAGAAAACGTTCAGGTTTTCAGGTTCAGGCTGGAGGATTGACAGGTTTACATGTGACAGATCTAGTTTTGGATCTGCAGAGCAGTTTGTTGCAGCATCCAGGTAACACCTTAACATGTGTTGCAGTGTAGGAGAAGAAGATTTTGGGATCATGGGGGTGACTTTCTGGAAACATTTAGCCTTGGTGGGTGTTGGCGGTTTACTGTCCGATCGCGATTATTATGGTGACAAACGTTTATGATAACTTTGTGGGGATGAACCAGTTGAGAGCTGAGAGTTCCTGTTCGGTGAACCTGGATTTGCACGTGACATTTGTTAAATTGTGATGAAACATAAACTTGTCATGTTTTTGTTGCAGTCTTTTGTGTTTAACAGTTTTCATCTTATTTTCATGAAGTTTACATTTGGAAATCTGAACAGAAGCCATTCATTCCACAAATGAATAACAGAGAATTAAGTTTGAGGACTTTTACTTTAATTCACTTTTGTTCATTTAAGGTGCTATTAGAAATTGTGGTGGTTTTGGGTGGTGGTTCTTGATCCTCTCATGGTGTAATGCACGCACCTCCCCTGCTGCGATTGGTTCGGTCCGCTCTGTACCAGCAAAAAGGCAGTGAGGGAGACCGGCAAACCCAAAGTTTTCCATTTAAAACACAATACTGCACAGCTGCGAGAGAGAGGTGAATGACATTACATTTTTTTCCATTTAAATATGTGAACAAAATCACAAACTAGGGTTGGGTTTTTCCTTTTTTTTAATCTCTTAATGAGATTAAAAAACGTGATACTGCAACTTTTAGGCGCTCAGTTTTATGTCAATCGAAGTTAACTACTTGAGCTTTGCTGACTTGATGCTGCTTTAATATTACTTTTATATTCATTCTGGTAAAATCTGTCCGAGCATCATCATTTCAAATGTCACGACCAAAATGACATCTGAAACAAGCGCTGAAAGCAGGACTAAAATATCTGAAACCAGGACTAGTGGAGCTGAAAGCAGGACTAAAATATCTGAAACCAGGACTAGTGGAGCTGAAACCAGGACTAAAATATCTAAAACCAGGATTAGTGGAGCTGAAACCAGGACTAGTAGAGCTGAAAGTAGGACTAAAATATCTTAAACCAGGATTAGTGGAGCTGAAACCAGGACTAAAATATCTAAAACCAGGATTAGTGGAGCTGAAACCAGGACTAGTAGAGCTGAAAGCAGGACTAAAATATCTTAAACCAGGACTAGTGGAGCTGAAACCAGGACTAGTAGAGCTGAAAGCAGGACTAAAATATCTTAAACCAGGATTAGTGGAGCTGAAAGCAGGACTAGTGGAGCTGAAAGTAGGACTAAAATATCTTAAACCAGGACTAGTGGAGCTGAAAGCAGGACTAAAATATCTTAAACCAGGACTAGTGGAGCTGAAAGTAGGACTAAAATATCTTAAACCAGGACTAGTGGAGCTGAAAGTAGGACTAAAATATCTTAAACCAGGACTAGTGGAGCTGAAACCAGGACTAGTAGAGCTGAAAGCAGGACTAAAATATCTTAAACCAGGATTAGTGGAGCTGAAAGCAGGACTAAAATATCTTAAACCAGGACTAGTGGAGCTGAAAGTAGGACTAAAATATCTTAAACCAGGACTAGTGGAGCTGAAAGCAGGACTAAAATATCTATAACCAGGACTAGTGGAGCTGAAAGCAGGACTAAAATATCTTAAACCAGGATTAGTGGAGCTGAAAGCAGGACTAAAATATCTTAAACCAGGACTAGTGGAGCTGAAAGTAGGACTAAAATATCTTAAACCAGGACTAGTGGAGCTGAAAGCAGGACTAAAATATCTTAAACCAGGACTAGTGGAGCTGAAAGTAGGACTAAAATATCTTAAACCAGGATTAGTGGAGCTGAAACCAGGATTAGTGGAGCTGAAAGTAGGACTAAAATATCTAAAACCAGGACTAGTGGAGCTGAAAGTAGGACTAAAATATCTAAAACCAGGACTAGTGGAGCTGAAACCAGGATTAGTGGAGCTGAAAGTAGGACTAAAATATCTAAAACCAGGACTAGTGGAGCTGAAACCAGGATTAATGGAGCTGAAACCAGGATTAGTGGAGCTGAAAGTAGGACTAAAATATCTAAAACCAGGACTAGTGGAGCTGAAACCAGGACTAGTGGAGCTGAACGCAGGACTAAACTATCTGCCACCAGGACTAGTGGAGCTGAAAGCAGGACTAAAATATCTAAAACCAGGACTAGTGGAGCTGAAAGCAGGACTAGTGGAGCTGAAACCAGGACTAGTGGAGCTGAAACCAGGACTAAAAGCTGACTTTTAGCTTCTACAGCTCAGAAGATGAAGATCCAAACTTCTTTGTGTTTCCTGCAGGAACATCGTATACCAGAACCATGAGGGGCAGACTGGCTCTCCTCAGCCTCATCACAGCTGCTTGTTTCTGTGGCGTTGCTGCTCAGAGCAGAGGTGAGTACTTCAGTTACGACACTCTGCTGTCATAACTGATGGCTTCTGCAGCTGCCGCAGTCAAATCCCACATTTAAATCCGTTTTGCTCGGAGATCAATGAGAATGAGGATACAGAGATCTGGTGGCAATGAACCTGAAAAAAAAAACACTGCATCTTTCATTTGAATACTTATCTTCCAACTTTCTGCCCTAAAGCTGAAAGCCGATTTAAAAACAAAAAACACAAAAAGTGTTCCCAGCTGTTTTAAACACATTGTTAGGCGTTTTTAGATACTTTGCCTGGATGAAGAAACCAGACAATATATGAAGTGGTGTAAAAGTCTGAAGTTGGTACACGGCTGCTGCTGAAGTGACTGATGCACATGTACCTCACACCCAATCTCTAACTTTCACATGCTCTTCTCTCCTGTACTCTTCCTGTCCTCTCAACTTCATCTCCTCTGCTCTTCCTCTCATCTTCTCTCCTCTGCACTTCCTTTCCTCCCAACTTCCTATTCCTGTGCACTTCCTCTGCTCTTCCTGTCCTCTCCTCACCTGTGCTCTTCCACTCATCTTCTCTCCACTCCTCTTCCTCTCCTCTCCTGTGCTTTTTCTCTTCTCTCCTCTGCTCTTCTTATCCTCTCATCTTCTCTCCTCTGCTCTTCCTTTCCTCTCATCTTCTCTCCTCTGCCTTCCTCTCCTGTGCTCTTCTTTTTCTCTTCTCTTCCTCTCCTCTGCTCTTTCTCTTCTCTCATCAGCCCTTCCTCTCCTCTCCTCTCCTCTCTTTCCGGTGGGCGTGGTGTGAGAATGATAGTGAGCGTGAGCGGTGGTCGGAGGTGTAGCGTGTGAGTGGCACGGAGGAGTCTATTAAGACTATTGAGGAGGGGCTGATGGAGTGCCCGGCGTCTGGCGCTGGACGTGTACTCCAGGAGAAGAGGTCGGCGCTAAGTTCTTTCCTACGTGAAAGTGTGAAGGGAGCGCTGGTTAGATCCCGTTTCCTTCGACTGAGGGATATGGATGCTCCGACTTCCTTTTTCTTCAATCTAGAAAAATCTGTTGCTCAGACAAAGATGATGTCCTGTTTGAGGTTGCCTGGAGGACGTCTAACAACTGACCAGATCGAGACGCTGGATTATGCTGTGAGCTTCTATTGTGACCTCTTTGGGAAGCAGCCGTGCTGCTTAGAGAGCAGGGCTGATCTACTTGACGGGGTTCCTTAGCTCGGCAGAGACGGCTGAGTTGGATTGTGAGCTGACCTTAGAGGAGTTGACTATGGCGGTCAACCAGATGGCTCTTGGAAAAGCGCCTGGTATTGATGGACTCTCTGCAAACTTTTATAAACACTTCTGGATCAGTATTGGTCCAGATGTTCATGAAGTTCTATTAGACAGCTATAGGACGGGAACTCTCCCTGTCTCCTGCCAACGGGCAGTTTTAACTTTACTGCCCAAAAAAGGAGAGCTGGTCCTGCTGAAAAACTGGAGACCAGTGGCCTTACTTTGTACAGACTATAAGATACTTTCGAGAGCACTCTCAAATAGACTGAAAGTTTGTTTGGATAATATCGTGCACCTGGACCAAACTTATTGTGTACCTGACAGGACAATCATGGATAACATTTTTTTGTTGCGGGATGTATTTGATTTGTGTGGTGTTTATGATTTAAAATGTGGAATTTTGTCTATAGATCAGGAGAAGGCTTTTGATAGAGTGGATCACTCCTATTTGTTTTCGGCAATGAGGGCCTTTGGTATTGGGGAAACATTTTTGTATTGGGTGGGGTTGTTGTACAACGGTGCTGAATGCTTGGTGAAAATGAGGGCGGGACTGAGTCAACCAATCCCTGTGCAGCGGAGGATCAGGCAAGGATGCCCTATTTCAGGGCAACTTTTTAGCCTTGCTATCGAGCCTTTGCTGTGCAGGTTGAGAGCTCGACTCTGTGGTCTTTCACTGCCAGGCTTATGTCGCCCTTTCGTGGTGTCCGCTTATGCAGATGATGTGAACATCTTCATTTCATCTCGGGCCGATATGTTTCATCTAACAAAAACTTTATCCCTGTATGAAGCTTCTTCCGCACGGGTGAATTGGGAAAAGAGTGAGGCTCTACTGGTGGGACGGTGGAGAGAACAGGAAATACCTGATCTCCCAGGGGGGCTAAGGTGGGAGAGGGGTGGAATTAAAGTATTGGGTGTATTTCTGGGTTCTGATAGTTTTGTTGAAAAAAATTGGGAGGGAAGTCTGGAAAAGGTGTGTGCTCGGTTGTCTAAATGGAACTGGCTGCTCCCTCAGCTGTCTTATAGGGGAAGGGTTTTGGTCATCAATAATTTGGTTGCCTCGACTCTCTGGCACAGTCTTATTGCTTTGTCACCACCTAGAGGTCTAGTGGAGGAGATCCAGAGGGTTCTTGTGAACTTTTTCTGGTCTGGTCGGCATTGGATACGGGCGGCTGGACTGTATCTGCCTGTCGAAGAGGGAGGACAAGGTCTTGTTGACATTCAGTCCAAGATTACGTCCTTCAGGCTTCGCACTGCCCAGTGGCTGCTATATGGTTGTGGTCCGGGATGGATTGACACAGCGAGACTTATTGCGGAGAGTGGGCAGACTGGGTTATGACAAGCAATTTTGCCTTATGCGACCTGGAGAAGTGGAACCTATCGGACTTTTGCCTTTCTATGTGTCTGTGCTGCAAGCGTGGGGTGTTTTCGTGAGCTCTCGTATACCTGATGAAACTCTGGGCATGTGGCTGTTATGTTGTGTTGGGGGAAAGAATGATGATCTTTTGTTTCAGTTTTAAGTTTTGTTTTCTTTCGATAAGGTTGATGATTTGATTATATTGTTCCTTTGTATTGCTCAATAAAGGATTTGTTAAACACCTCTCCTCTTCCTCCCCTTTCCTCTCATGTACTTTTCCAGTTCCTCACTCCTCTCTCTCTCATCAGTAGCCCGACTCTGTACCTCCTATGTGGAGCAGCAGGTCTCTCCCACATCACTTCATTGTCACCTGACTACAATTTCAAGGACAGTTAAAAAATGTGTAATATCTTTGTAGAATAATTTGCAATGCTGATCATTCTCTCCCCTCACCAGAGTGTGAAAATGCCACAGTGGGTGACATTGTCTTCCTGGTCGATGGCTCCTCTAGCATCGGGGCCGATAACTTTCAGGAAGTTCGCATGTTTCTCCGCAACGTAATCAACGGTTTTGACATCGGCTCCAAAAAAGTACAAATCGGCTTGGCGCAGTATGGAAATGAGCCTGTCCAAGAGTTTCTGCTCAACACTTACGCAGACAAGAAATCCCTGTTGGCTGCAGTGGAACAGCTACCCTACCGTGAAGGGAGGACATATACAGGAAATGCCCTCAATTTCTTGCAGAAAAATTATTTCACTGAAGCTGCCGGGAGCAGAGCCAGCAAACAGGTGCCCCAGATTGCTGTGGTCATCACAGATGGAGATTCTGATGATGGAGTGGAAGCCCCCGCCCTGGGTCTCAGGCAGCATGGGGTCACTATCTTTGGCATTGGGGTGGGAGATTATAACAGGAAGCAGCTTGAGTCCATCGCTAACTGGCCCCCCGAACACTTCCTCTTCACCATGGAAAATTTCCAGGCCCTGCAGAGTATGACGGACAGACTCCTGGAAACTGTGTGCATCTCCATGGAGAAGAAGAGAGAAGGTAAAAGAACTCTCTGGAAAAAACAGGTTCTTACCATTTTGCCAACTCTGCAGCCACAAAAACAATTGTTACTTAGTTTCAAGTTGGTCATAATTGGGAATCATCTGTGGATGCTGATGAGAAGATACGTAGTAATTAATCAGTAACCTACCATTTACCCAGCCTTGAACTTAAACATGTGAATGCTTCTTGAATGGCTGGAGCTGATGTGGCTTTGACTTTTAAATGTTTAACTAGTAAGGCACAGAATGAAGTATAAAATGCACAAATTGGGGCTCATAGTGGCCACATGAACATGTTTGATGAAGATGTGAAACTACTGTGAAATGTAAAAACCACAAATACTCAATTTTGTTGGTACTCTTCCATTAAAGAAATAAAAACCCACAGTGGTTGCTGAAATATCATAAAACTGCTAAAAGTAATAATAGATAATAATTGATTGAAAATAGACTAATAAAAATCATACTTTGCTTTTAAGTTATGGTTCAAGAGAACCATATTAATCTGAGTGGCTACGACCGTACTTCACTGTATGAAAACTAACATTTTTCCTGCCTTCTTTCAGCTTTGGTTGACAGGTTTGCAGATACGTTCTTCTTGGTGGACAACAGTTTACCGGCACGACAGTTTGCCCTGTTCAGGAACGAGCTCGCGAAACTGATTAGTCTAAAGGATCCGGCTGGTCGATCCGGCTACCGTTTTGGTTTGGCCCAGTATGGTGAGGAGGTCAAGGTTGAATTCCGTCTGAACACTCATGAAACCAAAATGCAGATCGTGAAAGCTGTGAAAGGCTTCAAACTTCAATCACGAGCCAACCAACCATCAAACCTGGGCAGCGCTCTGCAGCACGCTGCTCGTAACTTCTTCAGTCTGGAGGCAGGAGGTCGAGCTCAGGAAGGAGCCCGGCAGTTTCTGTTTGTTGTTCAGGGAAGAGCTTCAGATGATTCTTTGTATCGGCATGCTAAAACTCTTGAATCAGTTGGAGTGAACCTTGGACGGATTGCAGCACCTGGGTTTTCTTCAGGATTAGACCAGTATCTCGAGAAAAACCTTGTGTTTAACGATTTCAGAGTAACCAATCTGGAGAACATCATCACTGGCTTTTCACTAGGGATGATCGGTGAAGTCGCTGAAGGTGAGAATGTTTTCTTAATTACATCATCAATACTGCTGTCCTGTGCAAAATCCCTTTTATGTTTAAATTTTTAGAAGTGCAACATTGAACTTTATTATTTGGAATTTATCTATTTCTTGAGATGAACAAAAGTAAACAGGTCAGCCAGTCTGGATTGAAAATGTAGATGATATAAGTGTTCTCATCTGGACTTGTGTTCTGGTACACTTCTCAAACATTATCCTTGTAGTACTTAAAAGCATGTACCTGGTCAAGTACTTCCAACGTCATTGATGTATTCTTGCTCAATCTATTTCCATCCAGTAAACACCTTTTGTTGACTTGACATGGCAAAGGATCGCAAAATTCCTTTCACATCAAGTCATGGTGGAGGAGAACGCTTAAAGGAGGAGTTAGAGAGAAAAATGACCAAGCTTTCATGTCTGTTCACAGCCATGATCAGTTACTCGACCGACTTGCTTAAGTTTTACATAGGTAGTACACCTGATGCAAGAGGTTTCCAGTTGAGGTCGGATACAGACCCAGAGTAGAATATCCATCCATCTTCATCATATGAACAAACGGCAATCAAGGTTCCTACCAGCTTAAAGGGGAGATTTTCTTGTTGTCGTTTCTCCAGGTAGCAGAGCTTTTACCTGCCATCGTTTCGTTAATATTTGCAAAGGGATCCTGTTCTGGGTCTATGAGAATGCACCTATAGAGATAATTGTTGTTGTTTTTTTAAACAACTTTGGAGATGGTTTTCACACAGACAGTCACCATTGTAGAACTATAAACAATGTTTTTTGCAACCGTAGAGAAGAAGGGCAGAGTTTACTGATAAAATGTTTGTGCTTTTGAAGCCTAGTTCATCCTGATATTCCTGACAGTTTTTCCAGTTCTGTGCTGTCTGTATTCTTGTCCCGTGTTTTGTGTTTTACAATTTGCCTTCAAAACTTCCTCTCAGAACTCACGAAAGCATAAGAATGTGAAGAATGTTTGGCTGTCTGTCACCAAATCAATATTTCTGTTCTTAAATTGTTACGATTTGGATAGATCATCTAATTACACTCTCTTTGCAGATTGTAAAGGAGCCAATGTTGCAGACATCGTGTTCATCGTAGAGGAGTCTGGAAATGCTGAAAGCACCAACTTCCAGCTGAAACGCAATTTCCTGGAGTCGCTTGTCAGTAGCCTGGATGTTGGTCTAAATCGTGTCAGAGTGGCCATCGTGACCTACAGCACCACACCAACAGCACAGCTCTACTTCAACTCAGTCAAGTATAAGGCCGATATTCTGAACTTCATCAAAACCCTTCCTTACGGGAAGGTTGGCACTAAAACTGGAGCTGCCCTCAATTTCACTCTGGAGGAACTCATTAAAAAGGGTAGCAGGAAGGGTGTCTTGAAGGTCGCCATAGTGATCACAGACGGTAAATCTGATGACCGTGTAAGTGAAGCAGCAATCGCTCTCCGTCGGGCTGATGTCACAGTCTACGCCGTAGGAATCAAAGACGCCAACAGAACTGAGCTGGAGGAAATTGCGTCTGACCCCCCCTCTCGGCATGTTTTTAACGTGGACGATTTCTCCCTGCTCAAACCCCTGAAGGAAAACCTGCAGAAAAGTATGTGTACAGTTATCATAAACACCGCCACCCCCAACAAGGACATCAAGGAAGGTTTGAACTGGCTTTTTTAAACTTTTTGATAGTAGTTCTGGCTGCATGATCATCTGCAGGCAAAGTTTAAAGCTTCTACTGATTAGTCACCTACCATGTTATTTATGAGCAAGTGTTCATAAATGGGTTATACAGGTGGTCCATACATCTGAACATTTCTGTGCATACACCATCTTTAAATATGAACGCCGCCCAGTTCTTTGTACATGAGGCTCTAGTTGAGTTTGTTGGTAGAGCTGGCTGTTCAGCATGATTTTTACAAATATATTACAGCAGAATTATTTTATTCTGGAAATTTCCAACCGGAAAACTGCAAGGAACTATATTAAACATTTAAATAGCTAAATTTTGATTAAGAATTGGTTAATCAAATCAAAGCCAAAGATGGACTAAGATCAGCAGCAAAGTTTGGACCTCACTGAGTTTAAAATAATTGTTGTGGTTCTGGGTTTGGTATGTCCCTGCTTTATTTTAAAAGTGTGTTTTAGTTTGCTTTGACTTGCTTGCTGGTTTGCACCTGCGAGTGTGTCTGTATATACCGTCTAGTCTTTCCCTTCCTCCCTGCTGATCCACGTGTTGGAAAGGAAAACGATGGGAAAGGAGCTAATTTGTGTCCTTTTTTCTCTTTCAGCATGTAAACAAAAAGACGAATCCGACATCTTCTTCTTGATGGATGACTCGGGCAGCATTACGCACAATGACTTCAAGGACATGAAGGATTTCATCACTGACTTTCTTCGCATGTTCCTCATTGGGCCGCATCATGTTCGTATTGGAGTTGTCAAATACTCCGATGCACCTACTTTGGAATTTAACCTGACAGCATATTCAAATGCTAATGACACAGTGACAGCTGTGAATGCAATACATCACATAGGAGGAGGGACAAACACAGGCAAAGCAATAAAATTCATGGAATCTCAGTTTGACCAAGCAGTAACCACTCGAAGCGCCTCAGAGTACCTGATTGTCCTCACTGATGGAACGTCCGACGATAAGGTCAAAGCTCCCGCAGAAAAGTTGAGGGCGAAGGGCATCAACATCCTTGCCATTGGAGTGAAGGCTGCAAACCACACTCAGCTGGTCGAGATCGCTGGCGACAACAACAAAGTCTTCTATGTCAATAACTTTGATGGCCTGAAACATAAACTGGACAACATTTTCAGAGAAATCTGTAGTCCAGAGGGTAAGAAACATAGTTGGGACTTCTTTCAAAGTCTTACATTCATCCTGTAAATAGGCAAAGTGAAATTTAAAGTTATGAAGTTCTTCCTTGTACATAATTTATAATGACTTTTATCCAAGTTTTAATCATATTTGGGATTCAGTTACTTAATGCAACATTTTTCTGGAGAAGTGCCACATTCAGGTTTGCAATGAGTGATAATATTTTGTTGAAAATCAAATGCAAACGCGAATACCTCTTCCTTCCCTAAGGTTCATTTTAATCTTGACGCAATATTTAGAAGATGCTTTATAATCAAGCCAGCGTAAAACCTGGTAAAAGGCAGAGTAAGTGCACTTAAGGGAGCATTCAGGTGCGGTTCAGAAGTTTGAGAGGGAACAGTTTACAACGGGAGGTACTTTTGGAAGAGGAGAGTTTTCAAGAGCTTCTTGAACATAGATGGGGACAGCCCTGCTCATGTAGCCACTGGTGTCTTGTTCCCCCACTGAGGAACCATGGCTGAGAACAGTCTGGGCTGAGATCTTCTCTTCTGAAGAGAGGATGAGGCCAGTCATCCAGTTATTTGTGTTGTATAATTTGTTCTAACCTTCTTAAATCTTATTGAAGCAGATCTGAGGTACGAGTGGCACTAACTTCTGCACGTGGCTTCACATGTGTAGTGGACAGGAGGAGCAACACACTCATGTTTTTCTGTTCTGTGCCCACAGTTTGTAAAGACGTACCCAGTGATATAATGTTCTTAACTGACAGCTCCGAGAGGATCTCTGAAAAAGATTTCATAAAAATGAAAGCTTTCCTGAAATCCGTCATCAGCAAGTCCGTTGTTGGAGTGAATGACGTCCACATTGGGGTTATGCAGTTCAGTACCGAAAATCGTCTGGAGTTTCCCCTCACCAAGTACCTCAATAAGGAACGGATATTCGAAGCGATTGATAACATGGAGCAGATGAATAAAGGCACTTTCACTGGAGGAGGTATCGCAGGGGTTTCACAGTATTTTGATGCCTCCAGAGGAGGGCGTCGTGAGCTGAATCAAATCTTGGTCGTAATAACTTACGGTAGAGCTGAAGATGAGGTCAAAGGCCCAGCTGAAGCTCTGAGGGCCAAAGGAGTGGAGATATACACAATTGGAGTGATGGACGCCAAACGCAACCAGCTGCTGGAGATCAGTGGGTCACTAAACCACGTCTTCAGTGCAGAAAACGCTGATATGCTGAGAGATCTAGACGGCGAGCTGGCCTTGAAGTTCTGTAATCCACAAAGAGGTAAGAGCAGCACAGAGCGGTGGAACGAAGTATTTTCAGTTTGTAGGATTGTTGAATAATTTCTGTTTTGTTTGAAAGCATGTACATATGTTAGATGCAGTATACTTGAATAGTATTTGGTGTTCGACAATCCTGGATATACATCGGTGGCCAAAGGTTTTAGCAGGCATACAGATTTGGGGATGAACAGTTTTTGCTGCTACAGTCTCTGAGTAATACTCTATTACAGCAAGAATGGATCCATTAGACAGAATATGGTCCAGAAATTGATTTGCAGGATGTCAGAGCAAAATGCAGGTGTTTTGAGGAGGCATAAACGGTGGATATACTTGTAATGTCCTTCTGTAACCACGGAAACACATGAAAACTGTGCTCTAAGAATAGTGATGCAGCAAAAACCCCTCAAAGAGGTTTTGTATCACTGCCAAAACTTTTGGACATGCTGCAGTGACCACAGTGTTTTTTTTTCATTTAGTGCATGGTTTTAGCCTTGTCTACCCAAGTCCTCCGTTAAAAGTCACAGCACAACTCACGTTGAAGGTTTTCAATCAACATCATTTACTCCTTGTACGATCTGAAAGCTTTGACACAACTTTTTATTCACATTTGACACGTTGCCTCACGAGTTTTTCCCTTTCTGTGCTAATCAGATTGTAAGAAGACGGATAAAGCTGATATTATTTTCCTGGTGGATGGATCCACCTCCATAAATCCTGAGGATTTCAAAAGCATGCAGACATTTATGAGCTCAGTCGTGAACCGCACCACAGTTGGCCTGAATGAGACCCGTTTTGGAGTCATTCTTTACTCCACCGAAGCTAAATTCAAGTTTAAACTAAACTCATTTGAATCCAGAGGTGAAGTTCTTCAAGCGGTACAGAAGTTGGTGGCACCAACCGGAGACACGTACACAGCTAAAGCTCTGACTTACTCATTAAAGTTCTTCAACGAGACGCACGGTGGCCGGGGAAAACTCAAGGTGCCTCAGATCCTCATGGTGATCACAGACGGCGATGCCACAGATCATCCCGGTCTAAAAGACTCCTCTGATGCGCTGCGGAAAAACGGGATCACTGTCCTCAGTGTTGGAGTGAGAAATGCAAGCAGGGAGCAGCTGGAGACCATGGCTGGAGGAGACACATCCAAAGTTTTCTATGTGGATAGTTTTAAGGAACTGGAGACTCTGTATAAGAATATGTCCACTGTCATCTGCAACAGCACCAAACCAGGTAAGGTTGAAAATAAACTTTTTTATTAAGTGTTTATACATTTTTAAGAATTCATGTTTTATTCAAAATACTTTAATAATCTCTGAGGGAAATGAATAATTAATGAATTGACTGATGTAAAGACTTTATCCTGCTTTAGTTGAAATAATAGATGCTGGAGAAGAAAAGTAAGAGAACCAAGAGACTAAATAACTAATGTGGTTTAAAACACCCTCCCAGTGGTGAAGTATGGTGGTGGGAGCACCATGACTGGGCTTGCCTCACTGCCTGTATCGGCTGTATCGGGGTATAATGTTGGGGTGTCTGTCCTCCAACTCCGTAGAAGTTGGATGATGCAGCAGGACAATGAGCCTGAACATGGAAGGAAAACACAGAAGAGCACAGTCAAAACCTCAGTCCATCTCTGGCAGTGCTCCGGTCAGAGTCCAGACCTGAACCCCATAGAGGTGCTGAGGAATGAGAACAAGAGAGCCATCAACATCAGATAACTTACAAATCCTCCTGAACCTTGTACAGCTCTGATTCAGACACATTGAAAGCACTTCCTTCAAATATTTGTTACCAAAGCAGTTGTTAACTTGAAGGGGAAACCTCCTTTTTCCTCAAGCACAGCGCGTCTTTTACACTTGAGTTCAATAAAGACACAGAACTCAACCCCAACAATTTAGACCTAAATCAGAACCAAAAGGATGGTTCAGGGAACCTGAGCCAGCAGTAACTAATGCTTTAAAGAGAAACATTCCAAGTCGAATCTTAAAGGTAGAGAGGGTGTCTGCCTCCTGAACGGGGAGTTGGGTCCACCAGAACCAGGTGGGTGACAACCTAAGGCTCTGCCTCCCATTCCACCTCTGGAAACTCGAGGAACCAAAAGTAAACCTGCTGTCAGAGATTAAGGTGTCCTCTTGGGGAAATAGTCTATCTTGGATTTAACAGGAAGAGAATGAAACTAGTAGTTCAGTATCTGGGTTTGTCCCTACAATATATCTCCTTTACAGGATTACACCATCTAGGAGGGGCGTTGATTTCATAATATGCTTCTGCCTGGTCCTGCTGAAACACATCATATTAAATTCCAGCTGTCCAGATTTGTTTTGGTCTTCCATATAATTTACCAGTGATTTCACATTGTTCATGACAGTTCAGATAAAGTCTAGATTTTAAGGTTTTTATTCTGGGCATTGAGCTTTGAAGAGCTCAATCAGCTGCTGCCGTTTATAGACCAACTTTTCTGCTTATGTGTAACTTTGTGTCAGTAGCAGACGACTATTTCAGTAAACACAGTAAAGTAAGAATAAATCTTGCAGTTATAGTGACAGTTTCTCAGCTCGTTTTTTTATTTGTAATGTGTTTATTTCCTTCTGCAGCTTGCAAGAAGTCAGACGTTGTGTTTATGCTGGATTTCTCCAGCAGCATCAACTTGACCGACCACGAATTGATGATAAACTTCACTGCAGACATAGTGAACAGCTTTGAAGTGGGTGAGAAGTTTGTGCGTGTCGGACTTGCACAGTTTAGTGATAGGTTTCAACATGAGTTTCACCTCGACAAGTACTTCCAAGCGGAGGACATGGTCAAACACATCCGCAACGTGGGCTACGAAGGAGGAGATACTTACATCGGAGACGCTTTGGTGAAGATCAAAAACTACTTTCAGACATCCACTGGCAGCCGCAGCGGCATTCCCAAGACGCTGGTGTTGATCTCTGATGGCAACTCTCACGATGACGTGGAGGATGCAGCAGATGACCTCAGGGCTATGGGGATTGATATATTAGCCATCGGTGTCGGGGATATCTATGACCTGCAGCTCCTGCAGATCACTGGCACTCCAGAGAAACTTTTTAATATCCAGAACTTTAAACAGTTGGGAAGTATCAAGAGCAAGATTGTTGATGAAATCTGCATAGAGAGTCGTACTAAATCCTACAGTAAGTGAAAGAGTCTCCCTTTCTGGTTTCTCTCTTTTCCACCACCTATTTCTGTCTCCATGACCACCAAGAGTAAACGCCTTCTTCTGCTTTCTTCTACTGCAGACTGCAGCATTGATGTCGCCATAGGATTTGATATTTCTGGAACAGGAGTTCCTGGTGAGGCGCTCCGCCGTCATGTCCCGCGCTTGGAAGAGATCGTTCGTTACATTTCTACGTTGAACGAGCTCTGCTGCACCACCCCCGGCCTGATCAACATCGGCTTCTACGCTTTGGACGTTAAAGGGCGCTCTGTGTTCGACGCCAGCTTTGAACCCTACAATGAAAACTTGGTGATAAAAGTCTTACAGACACCATGGTCCCGGTCCTCTTTATTCAGCTCGTCCCTGCTGAACTTCTTCAGTGACGAGTTCAGAACAAAATCCAAAGCTAATGTGAAGGTGAGGATGAATCCTAAATGTGTTAAAACCGCAGCTGACGATGCACAAACCCAACTCCGGTGAAGCTGGGCAGACGTGTAAAACAGAAATGAAGAAAGAATGCAACGCTTATGCATTAAATAAAAACAACCGAACAAGATATAAATGTATGTGGACGGGATTCTCACATGGTCCAACCAAAAAACAGAAAACTTGAGTTTTTCTAATCCCATCATCTCTTGAGACAGACGGACACCAGCGAAAACCATCTGCATCCTTTACAGGTGACGCTGCAACTGTCTGGAGTTTCCTCTTGGCTTATTTATCATTTTTAATGTTAGAAATGAAAGCGGATGCAGCGTTGTCAGTAAATGAGTAAAGGCATTTTTATAACGAGTGTCATACCTTCAGTTGATGAGACCGAGTCGACCGAGTCAAAGCCGGGAGGCTGTGACGCAGACGTAGCAGCTTTGATGAGACCGTTGAATACACCTCTCCTGGTTGATTCTGGCTTACTTGCAGCTGTTTAGGATGTTGTAGTTATTACTAATAACTACAAATGCTTTGGCATTTGCTGCTGAAGCCGTTCTCAGCTCTCAGCGACGCGCATCACAGAATAGCTCTGTCCAGAGTTGTTTGTTAATAAGATCCTTAAGAGCTTAGAAAAACCTGCAGACCTCCCCTGATCCCTCCTGCATAAACAGTTGATGTCCTAACATCGGCGAGTCCAACATGAGTCCACACTGTTGAACATCTTGCCCAGAACTATTTATACACTACTGGATACAAGATGCAAGTGCATGCCAGACATCAGCCACGCAGAGGTTCACCCATTTTACGATTGCCATCGTAAAATCATTAAGACCTTTAGTATCTCATGGTCTACAGCATGTATGAATATAATCGAACGTTCCAGAGAAGCTGAGGACAAGCTAGGACAAGATCCCGGAGCAGCCTCAGCTCCTACAGGCCAACGAAAAATAGTTCTCTTGTCACATGATTTAATACTACTTTTGGAAGTCACGGACGTCAAGTCCTCCATACTGAGAGTAGAGGACCCATCTGGCCTGTCATCAGTTCAAATCCTGCACCTGTGATGAAATAAACAGCTAGCTCATCTGTAGGGAAACATCAGTTCTGAAAGGTGTATCCAGGTTCAAGAGTAACGTGCTCCCATCCAGACGACTATTTCAGGGAAGGTCCTGCCTCTTTCAGCAAGACGATCTTAAACCACATACCGCATCCATGACAACAGCATGGCCTCACAGTAGAAGAGCCCAGCTGCTGGACCGGTCTGCCCGCAGTCCAGAACTTTCACCCACTGGAAACATTTACAACGAGATGAAAAAGAGGACAAAGTGGCACCAAGGCTGCTGGGCAGCTCCAGTCCCGGATCATCCTGAATGAAGGCAGGAAGCGGCACAGTAGTGACCATCAGCCTGTCACATGTTTTTTTCTTAAGTGTGCACATTTCCTCCATTTAAACACTGATATGTTTTCTATGTTCTATGTTAATGAAGTCATTACATTGAGGTTGTAATTAGTTTTTCAGGTTTTACTTCATAAATGGAGAGTTCTGCTAACCTCAACCTGAAGACTGAGGAAACTAAGACCAAATTAAAACAGCTTGATTTAACTAATCTTTTCCATCAGGTGGTCCTGATTTTCTCAGATGGACTTGATGGCGATGTGATGACGTTGGAGCAGGAATCTGAGCAGCTGCAAAAGGCTGGTAATGCTGACAGTTATTTTTAAGCCTGTTCTTCCTCTTCCGTTGTTTCTAAAGAAGATGTTGAATCACCAGCACGTCTTCTAATATTTCGTGACACCGAGAATGAAATTTGTTTTAGGGTTTTATCAGAATCAGTCACCCATGAAGCATCTATCATTAATGCTTAGATTGCCTTGAGTCTTTATTCTGTTAATCCTGCATGTTATATAATGTGAAATGCAGTTTTATCTGTAGATGTACAGTGCTGGATTGACTGCAGTAATTTTTTTTTTGTTTGTTTTATTTTGGTCTGCAGAGGTCAACGCTCTGCTGACTGTGGCTTTGGAGGGCGCTAACCCATCTGAACTACAGATGATGGAGTTTGGCCGACGATATGGCTACAAAGATCCTCTCTCTATCAGCATGCCGGACATCAGCAGCACTATCCTCCAACAGATTGTGAGTTTTCACATTACCGCTGCCTCAGTTTCAAGTAATAATAGTTAAAAATCAACCGAACATGTTATAAAATATACTATAGAAACATAAAAGTCTTGAGTGGTGATTTAGTTTCAGTAATGAATCAATGGTACAGGACCAGCAAGTGAACCTTGTGGTACCCCTTTATTCATTCCTGAGTTCCCGATTTCTTTCAGACATCTCAGAGATCCCATAAACTGCAACTCTGATCACTATTCTTATTGATCAGTGTGAGCGCCCCATTTGGCTCTTCTTACTGCTCCCTACTCGCTGTTGGTTACTACTCGTCCAAACACATTACTGCCAGTCACGTCGCCATGGAGACAGAGACAGTTTGGAGGTTGTTTATTTTTTAACTGAATCTCATCTAAGGGGGCTGACCCCATGTAGGGATGGATGCAAATCTTGGATTGATCTGTGATTGGAATTCAGAGGTCCAATCTGCAGATACAATAAATGATATGTAGCTGCTGCAGGGGATTTCTGCAAAACAGTTTCAGTGTATCTCACTGTACAATGATGGTGGAGCTTCTTCTTCTTCTTCTTCTTCTTCTTCTTCTTCTTCTTAACTCTTGTGGAAGCATAAAATTACTTTTAAAATATTCTGTGGCAGCTCCAGGTGTGATCACTCCTTCATAGTTTTTTTTTCTCTGTGTTCTGACTTCCTACAGAGTGCTGTGACAGAACGTGTGTGCTGCAGCATCTTTTGCAAATGTTCAGGACCAGAAGGGATGCGTGGTTCTCGTGGTTCTCATGGGACAAAGGTGCCTGGAAAACACACACTCCTTAACTCTATAGTCTGCGTGAGAAATGTTTGCGATAACATGTAAAAACAAAAAAAAAAGGATAGCTGGTCGGCTCGCTTCTCTTCTGGACTCTAAAACAGATTTACACAAAGGCGGCTGCTTCTCTTCTTTTTGTACATTTTCCTTTATGTTTCTGCATCTGGACATCTGGACTTGTGTGTCTTTTTATAAACAGGGTAAACCTGGGCTATTTGGTCTGCCTGGGTTTCCTGGAGAAGAAGGAGTCCCTGTAAGTGCCCCCTTGTTTAGTTTATCACACTTTTATTACTTAAGAAAGAGGCGGGGTGGGGTAAGAATGGCGGGGTGGTGGAAAAATAAAAAAAAAAGCTGAGACCTTATGCAGTTGGAAACCACTGTGACGGCCTGTGTGCTATCCCAACCAATAGTATCCCTTGAAAAAGGGCAGGGGGAAGATTCAGTAAGCATTATCTGTACCTGTCAGTACCTTCCCTGTCACAGCCCTGTTCGTTTGTCGCAGGGGGACCGAGGGCCTTCAGGACCAAGTGGACTTCCAGGCCTTGAGGGTTGTCCTGGTGCCAGAGGACTGAAGGTACGGAACATCTCAAGCCGAATAAGATAATAAGCTCATATATACAAAACCCACTCTACTGTTGGGACACTTAAAAATACACATAAAAAAACAATGTGATGGTCTCAAATCACAAAAAACCAGCAGAAAAATTGAACATTTCGTGAAAAATAAAAGGTCATTTTGGATTTCATGGCAACAACGTGTCTTCAAAAGTTGGAACATCTACAAGTCATTTGGTTAATTGCCAACAACTCGGTGACAGTCAGTGATTTGTTGTAAAAAGATTATCTTATAAAGGTAGAGTCTCTCAGGAGTAAACAAAGACATACGTTCACCAGTCTGACAAAATTGGTGTCTGTAAATTATAAAACAAATTCAGAGTTCTGCAAAGACTTTGACTATACCATCGTCTATTATACAAAACATAATCAAAAGATTCAGACGTTCTGGGGGCGTCTGTATGTGGACAGAACAAGCAATGGAACTGGTACTGGATGCTTGTCTTCATCAGATCTTCAGGCAGCACCACAATAAAAACAGTCATGTCAATGGGAGTCAGTGCACAGTGTTACAACCCAGTTCAACCAGGAAAAAGGGAAAGGCATTAAACCAGATGCAACTAGATAAACAGAAAGCCATTTATTCCCTTACAAATGAAACGTTGTGCACAGTCCTTGATACTGTATACATAAGCACCGGCTGTGAGACGAAGTTTTCATCCAGCTGTTTGTCATTGCAGGGCTCCGGAGGCCTTTCAGGCAACAGGGTGAGTTTATGTACATCTCTAGTGCGGTCCAGCGTCACATGCTGCATTTACTGCATCGATAAAACCGTCCTTTAATTTTACACACTGAGATGTGCCGGCTGAAACTCTTCGATGCTGCAGGGTGAAGAAGGAGAAAATGGACTGGACGGAGTCGATGGAGAGCAGGTACAAATGTTCTTTTTATTATTATTATTTTAAGCTGAGTTTTCCACAATATAAACAGAAAAAATTATCAAATTATTCTAAACAAAAATATTGGAAGGCATACACTGGTAATCCATTAAAAAGTCATTTTTTTTATAAATAAATGTAGATACACATGCATATATTACAATATTTGTATGAACCTTACATAAATATATTGTAAAACTCATAGTAGGTTTTAATTGTTGTCAAATAGAGTAATGTAACGCAAAACAAAAAGGAATTAATGCAAATAGTACCAAGTACCCTTTTACTGCTTCCATTGGATCCTAGAGGCTAAGTTAGTCAGGTGCTTCCAATCATCATCATTGATGAGCTGATCAGCAGCAGATGTGCAGCAGATGTGCAGCAGATGTGCAGACCTCGAGAAAAGCAGATGTTTTAGCAGGTTGCTGGTCTGCAACATTCAGGTGTGTTCACACAATGGATTTGTTTGTAAGGAATATCAGGCATCACACCACCACAACGAAAAGCATCAATTTATTCATTCAATCTTTCATTCATTTGAACTCTTTGACTCATTTGACTTATATATATTTATATATAGTCTCCACTGCTCTAGAGACCAGTGGTGGCGTGCTTTACACCACTGCATCCAACGCTTTGCATTGCACTTGGTGATGTACGGCTTGGATGCAGCTGCTCGGCCATGGAAACCCATTCATGAAGCTCTTGTTCTTGAGCTAATCTGAAGGCCACAGGAAGCGCTCTGTAGTGATTGACTCTGCAGAAAGTTGGCAACCTCGTCACGCTTTGTGCTTCACCATCCGCTGACTCCGCTCCCCTAGGTTTACATGGCCTACCACTTTGTGGCTAAGATTTATCCCAAGATCAAACCATGTAATGCTCACAGAAATACTTCAAACAAGCAAGAGCTCCATGTCAGAGTCTACAGACCTCACTGAACAGTTTAGATGTTAAAGTCCATGACAGCACCATCAGAGAGGATGACTGAACCAGCATGGTTTGTTTCCGAGAGAAAATCTCTTTCGTTTAAAAACAACATGGAAGCACAACTGAGGTTCATAAAACTGCATCTGAACAAACCAGCAGACTTCCAAAGTGGAGATGTTTGGTCTTCATATCCAGAACCGTGTTTGGAGAAAACCAGCAGAAACACCTCATACCCACTGTCGGGCACGGTGGTGGAGGGATTATGGACTGGACCTGGACACCTGGACATGTACACCTCTGTAGACCAGTTTGAACTGGGTCATGTGACAGGAAATAGGCTGGAAGTGCACCAGCAAATCTATGTTGAAATAGATGAAAACCTGGTTGAGATGCTGTGTTGGGACCTTTAGAGAACTGTGTAGAAGTAAACGTCCAGAAACCTCAATGACCTGAGGCAGCGTTGGAAAGAAGAACGGATCAGAATTCATCCACAATCATGAGACGCTGATGAACCGACAAGAAACATCTACTTAGAGTTCCTGCTGCTGAAGTTATGAGATGTATGAGATGTAGGTCACAGAGTTTACACAAATTTTTTTTTTTACCCTAAATCTCCTCCATGTAGATGCGATCATCTCAGGCCTGAACATTCCACTTCTGTGGCTTCTCAGACGAGGCAGCGAGGTTTGAAGGGCTGTTTACAAACAGGAAGTGTTGGAGCATTTCATCTGCTAATAAATTCCACTTTTTAATTTCAGTCCTGTCACATCGTCTAATAAACACTAACAAGTGTAAGCAGGACATAAATGAAGTAAGAACAGGGCAACGTGGGTGGTGTAAATCTAAACCCTGACAGAGGAGCATCTTAGTTGGACTCCGACAGGCTTTAAACCTACAAACATTAAACAAAACTGTGGGATAATATTTACTTTGACCTCCGTGTTAATGCTCTGAGAAGACGTAGAACCGTAGGTTTTACGGTGTGAAGCTGCAGGAGCAAACAGGTCAGCAGTCGTTTGTCCTTGTTTCTGTGTTGACAGGGAGAGACGGGGCGTGATGGCATTCTGGGAGAGCAAGGACAACCAGGAAAACCGGTAAAAGATATTAGAAAAAAAAAAAGAAGACAAATTTAACTGTAGTCAGTTCTGTGAACAGTGGCTCTGTGGTCCCCAGGGTGCCCCAGGTATCAGAGGGGAGGATGGCCAGGAAGGAGAGCGAGGACTGAGAGGAGATCCGGTGAGATCTGTTTTGGCTGTTGGCTTCATCTTTTTTATCTTTTCAGAGTTGGGGATGAAGGACACATTCAGATTTCCCTGCATGCTCCATTTACACAAGACTTTTGGTACAAAACTTGGGTGATATTACAACATGTTATTATTTATGAATGCTTCTTTGCTGTTGTCATCTTCACAAAAGTCTGGGTTGCAATTCCAGGTTCACTGCTAATAAACTGTATTCTTGTGTGTTTTACTGAGCTGAACCTGAGGACCAGACTAGAACGTGAGGACCAGACCTGTTGTAGAGGTTTCATGTATCTGATTTAAGACAAAGACTTGCTCTTTTATTAAACAGTTTAAAATGCCATGACTGACATCACAGGAACTGGGAGGAGTCCTGGCTGGTCTGTCTGGATGATGAGAAGAGTGTAGTCTGATTCTTCTTTTGGCCATCAGCGGATTACATCAACAAAACACTAAACTAACAGCAGATCCTGCAGCTGGATCCTTTTGCTCCTCCAATCTTTATAGACAGAGTGGTTGACGGGAAACGTCGCTGACTGGATTTAATATAAATGCTGTAAACAGAACAAATACTTTCTTCTGTTGAGAGGACGTACAGCTGTTTGCAGCTGGCGACTCCACTTCAGGACACAAAACACTGCTGGATTGAACTTCTCAAACTGACAGCCTAATGAGTCTGTTCTTTGTCTGACAGGGAGAACCTGGTACCGACAACACCAGGCCTGGACCCAAAGGAGAACCCGGTAACCCGGGGTTCCCGGTAAGATACCCCACAGAGCTTACATTTATTTAAATCAACATACTGAAGCTGCAGCAACGATCAGCTGAGGAGGAAACTTGTCAGATTCAAGTCACCAACAGGGTTAGTTAGAATCAACAACTGGACTGTAAAAGTTAAAAATGACTTAATAAAAAGCCTAAACTAGTATAAGACTATGTACTGTATTTACTTTACTCACAAAGCAAAAGTGATGCTCTGAGTTTTTTGCAGAAAATCACAGAGATCCATCTGTCAGTTTGCATCAAGTCAGTGTCTGTCATAGACCTGCTGAGGGAGCAGCTTTAGTTCCTTCAGCAGCAGGAACCCTCAGTAGATGTTTCCTTCAGCAGCAGGAACACCTCAGTAGAGGCTTCCTGTCTGACTTGATCAGCATCTCTAATGGTTCTGGAGGACTTCGGCTCCCTTCTTTTTTCAAACATTGCTAAACAATGGCAGAGTAAATTAAAAAAAAAAAAAAGAACAAAGCGTTTTTGTTCGTATGAGGTTGTATTTATCTTACATCCTCTATTATCAGATTTTAATAACATTTATTACACAAAAAATATATGCTTAAAAAGATGGAAAGTAACTTTTGCACATGACTTTAATCAGCCATAATAGTTTCTTCATATGCTCCTGTGTTGGTCGAAGTGTCATCATCATGCTTGTGTTTGCATTCACAGGGAGAGCCAGGAGAGGAGGGGCTGGGAGGTGCAGACGGAGTCGTTGGAATCCAGGTGAGATTTCACGTTAAGACCTTTGTTTCCCCATCACTGTCACCATCCCTCTGAGTGGTTGCTCACTGCTCCTCCAGTCTTCTACCTGAGGCCTGGCAGCATGAGGCTCTAGAAGGTATCTTTTGAACCAGACCCGGAGAGGGGGAGATCAGCCTCGGTCAGCCGGGGGCTGAGAGGACAGGAGAGAGACAACAGCACACACATAAACCCCTTCCACATTGGCTTATGCCTCATGTTTAGCATCTGAATCACCTGTCACTTTTTACATTGACTGATGCAGGGTGGTGTGTTTAGCTGGCTCCGCCCACATATCAACTCTGAGGGTACACTTAGTCATGAGTCAGGACTAATGTAAACAGAAGTGACGCAGGGTGGCGGTCGTGGGAGGGGTTTGTTGATGACACTTCAAGGATGTTCCTCATCTCCAGAGTCGTGGACGTCATAAATCATATCGCTTATGACAGAACTGTAATAAGCTTGTTTTATAGCAAAAGAATGTTTAAAAACCAGTTAATTGCAGTAGAAGAACATTTAGGAAACAAAGTATGGATGAAGTATGGATTTACCATACTACTTACAACTTTATGATACACGTGGACAAATTAGTTGGCACCCTTTCATTAAAGAAAGTAAAATCCACAACGGTTGCTAGAATAGTTTAAATTTGACAGAAGGTATAACAATTTACGGAAATCTGAATTAAAAAAAAAAGTGACATTACTTTTGAATTGTGGTTCAACACTATCGTTGAAAAAAGCAAATGAGACAGTTGTCTGAGGGGATCAGGAAGAACCTTCTAGACCACCATAATGAAGACTGGAAGATCATCTCTAAGAAGCTGGATGTTCCTGTGACTACAGTTGGCCATTTATTCAGACGTTTAAGCTCTACAGGACTGAAGACATCCTTCCTGGACATGGACACAAGAGGACAACTGATGACGAAACTGAAGAGGCAGATAATACGACTGGAAACCAATTAGTCCAGAACAACTTCCAAACAGATTTAAGGTGATCTAAGGTCCATCAGTGTCAGTTTACTCCATCCATCACTGTTGGATCCAAAGCAGAACACTGAGGAGGACTCAATAAATGCAAAAATGAAGCTTACAAAGAAAAGAAGACTGTATCTGCTGTGACACATGGAGGCTCGGTTCTGTTCTGGAGCTGCTTTGCTGCATCTGGTTCAGGGGATCTTGAATCTTAAGACCATCAAGACCTTCTGAGACCAATGTCCTGCCCATTGTCAGAAAGCTCGGTCTCAGTCGCAGGATAATGACCAAAAACGCACAACTAAAACTAGCTAAGAACCACTCAGAACTCAATTCAATAGTAATGTCTGATTTTCTTTAGTCAGCTTTCAGTAATTTATCATTTATTATTACTTCTGTCAGTTTCAAGTTATTACAGCAACCTTTGTGTGGTTTTCTTCCTTTAATGGAATAATGCAGCAGTTTACGTCTAATTTTATTTTATTTATACAGCGTCTATTACAATACAAATTGTCTCCAGGTGGTTTCCAGAGTCCCAGAACCATGACTCCCAAGCAATTATTACATAAACACGGCAGGTAAAAATTCACCTGTAAGAGGGAAGAAACCTGGATCAGGACCTGGATCATAAGGGGGGACCCTCCTGCTGAAGACCAGCCGGGTAGAGCAGGAAAAGACAAATAGGAATGAGAGGATTAAGAACAGAGAGAAGAGAGACACAGACACACCGTCAAAGGTACAAAAAACAAGATATATTAGTATTAATTATCCGTTAACTGGAGAACTAAGAGTTTTCTGTCCATATGACTGATACATGGTTAGTTGGTGGACTACAGAGACCACTATATAAACAGGTGTAGACAGCAGACACTGAGGTGGTCAGAGGGTGGGACTGCAGGTCAGTGGATCATGTTGGGGTCCTCCTGCAGCAGGTCTACAGCAGCAGATCCAGGATGAAGCTGTTTAAGACCAGCTGCTCCAGTCTGGTCCTGCAGCTGCAGGAGTGACTACTGGTACTAACACAATAAACACAATAAACACTAACTATATGTTTTACTAAACAGAAACCTTTTAAGTTTGGTTTTAAAGGTGGAGGTGGTGTCAGCCTCCTCAACCCAAACTGGAAGTTGGTTCCACATTGATGGTTCCTGATAATAGAAGACCAGTCCTCCAGATCTACATTTGGATCATGTAGGAACTATGAGTAAACCTGCACTCTGAGAACGGAGAACTCTGTTAGGAACATAGGGAACTATCAGGTCTTGGAGATAACCAGGAGTTTGGAGGTTTAGGACTTCACAATTCACAAGTAATAAAATTTTGAATTGGATTCTGAGTTTTCCGGGAAGCCAGTGGAGGGAGGCGAACACAAGAGACACCCTGCTAATAACACATTACAGTAATCTGGTCTAGAAGATACAAACACTTGTTTTTCAGCATCACTCTGGGAGAGGATGCTCCTGATCTTTGTGATATTACGGAGGTGGAAAAGCGCAGTCTTACAAACCTGATTGATATTCTGTTTAAATTACAAATCCTGTTAAAAATAACAAATTTTTTTAATACGTTTAAGTTTTTGCACAGTTTTACTGGAGGCCATCGCAACACGGCTTATCCCTTCCTAAGGTGTTTGGGAACCAAAACAAAAACCTATGTTTTATTGGAATTTAAAAGTAAAAAACATTAGTGGAGATCCAGTCTTTGATGTCCTTAAGACACGCCTGATGTTTGGCTAATGGTTCTGTTTCATCTGGCTTCATAAACAAACACAGCTGCGTGTTAATGAAAATTAATGCTGTGGTTTAATTACTGCAACTTTAAAAACATTTGGCACATATCCTAAGTTTAGGGATAAGTTGATCTGGTCCAGTATTGTCTTGGCGTCTATTGACTCTATTGTTCAGGCAGGTCTAGTTGGGTGGACCCCGGATAATTTCCGCTCTAATTCTGGTGATTTTACTGCTAAAAAAGCTCAAAGTCTTAACTACTGAGAGCTGCAGGGATGTACAGCTCAATAGTTGTGACTCTTTGGCAGCCTGGCTACAGTGCTGAACAGAAAACATGGGTTATTTTTATTATCCTCTATCAAAGATAAATAGTAAGCTGTTCTAGCTTTGTGAATGTCTTTTTTATATACTATACTAATACTAATATATATTAGACTATCTTTCCATGCCCGATAAATATCTACAGACCTACAAGAGTACCACTTCCTTTCCATTTTACATAATTTTTGTTCAGCATACGAATATGTGAATAATACCAGGGAGTTAAGCTCCTATGGTTAAAGACCTTCTTTTTCAAAGGAGCAACTGCATCTAAAGCTGAGTGCAGCAACTCGGCAGATGTTGATTTCTTGTCAGTAACACTGCAGAGGTAGAACCGAGGTCACAGTCCTCAACTGCTTTACTATGTTCCTCCGTAGGAAGATGAAAAGCAATGGCCTCTCTAAATTTAGCAATAGCTAATCAGGGTTCTTCTGAGCACAAACATCACACAGCTGGCTACCTGCACACACAGCAGGTATGAATCTGTAACATTTTATCTTTAAGGGGCTACACTAGTGTCTGTTTAGTTTTGCTGCAACATGCTGGGACTTGGAGGATGACCAGGAGCTGCCAGAGCTGTGAGATCGTTTGCAGCTGGTTTGTGGATCGCTGTCCCTGTCTGCCTCTACAGCCGAGCTGAAAACACCACTACAAAGACCCTAAGATCAAACCACAAGCTCTTGCTCTGAGTTGATATGATTACAGTTTTATTTTTGTTGCTTGACACGGTATTTCACGTTCATTATGGACAAATGTGCATGAATAAGGGCAGATTCTGGTCTGGTTTCTACAGAAGAGGCTGTTTTGTCAACATTTCTGGAAGTGCTTGTTTTCTTCTGTGAGAACATAAGGTTTTTCCCTGAAATTGTTCAAACTGCTTTCTGCTATGCAGGGTCTAGATGGAAGACGAGGATCCACTGGAGAACAGGTATGAGACTGTTCTGCTCATGCTGCTGCTGCGGGTTTCTGTCTCAATCAATGAACCGTTGTTTTGTTTTTGATCTTGATTGTAGGGGATTCCTGGTGAGAAAGGAGCTCGAGGACCAGCAGGTGTCCCAGGTGCTACTGGTCCACAGGTGACAGTGAAATATCCAACACGCTGCATCCGGCATCTCCTCTTTTATTTAACCTGTACTCAACAAAATCCTGTCCAAATTTGATGAAGAAAGCTTTCTTTTCCTGGGTATTGCTGAGACTTTTTTTTTGTTTGTTTTGACTTTTGGTTTGAATGAGGGTGAAAGTAAAATATGGGACAAAAATCAAATGAAAATAAAAGTTCCTGATAAATGGAGATGATCTCACCAGCATGTGCGGGTTTATGTCAATCAATGCACGCAGCAGCAGCTGTTCCACAGAGCCCAGGGGACCTTGTTCCTGAGCTCTGAAGAACCTCTTGCAGCTTTTGGATCATAATGATTTATAATGGTTGACAAACACATGGAGAGGTGACCACAGCTAGCTGTGAGTCAGATGTTTGGTTACAATTTTAACCACAGCGTCTCTGCAGGGACCGAGAGGAGAGAATGGTGAACCCGGACCAAAGGGACCGCCCGGTTTACCTGGAATTCAGGTTAGAACGTCAGCTCAGCGTTATCTGATATAAACTGTTTAAGTCTCAAATGATATTCAGAAAAGCCTCTTTTTGTCCTGAACGGAGCGATGTTGGAGACAGCAAAAACATTTACAGTCATTCATGATCAAACAGTCACTTCAGGTTCTCAGGTTTTATTTTTCAGGACATCGTAAACACTCATGGGGTTCTTACCAGCGTTAAGGGCAGATACTTGTGGACAGATTTAATGTGTAATAGTCCAATATGAAGAATACAGTTGCAGATAATTTTCAAAATAAGAGTACCTGAGGTTGATAACACCAGACAAGAACACCAGACAAGAACACCAGACAAGATCATCAGACAAGAACACCAGACAAGATCATCAGACAAGAACACCAGACAAGAACACCAGACAAGAACACCAGACAAGAACACCAGACAAGAACACCAGACAAGAACACCAGACAAGATCATCAGACAAGATCATCAGACAAGAACACCAGATAAGAACACCAAACAAGATCATCAGACAAGAACACCAGACAAGATCATCAGTGACGAACACCAGACCAGAGCAACAGACAAGAACACCAGACAAGAACACCAGACAAGAACACCAGACAAGAACACCAGACAAGAACACCAGACAAGAACACCAGACAAGATCATCAGACAAGAAAACCAGACAAGAAAACCAGACAAGAAAACCAGACAAGAGCAACAGACAAGAACACCAGACAAGAGCAACAGACCAGAACACCAGACCAGAACACCAGACCAGAACACCAGACCAGAACACCAGACCAGAACACCAGACAAGAACACCAGACAAGAACACCAGTGAAGAACACCAGACAAGATCATCAGTGAAGAACACCAGACAAGATCATCAGTGAAGAACACCAGACAAGATCATCAGACAAGAACACCAGACAAGACCACCAGACAAGACCACCAGACAAGAACACCAGACAAGATCATCAGACAAGAACACCAGATAAGAACACCAGACAAGATCATCAGTGACGAACACCAGACAAGATCATCAGACAAGATCATCAGACAAGAACGCCAGACAAGATCATCAGACAAGAACACCAGACAAGAACACCAGACAAGAACACCAGACAAGAACACCAGACAAGAACACCAGACAAGATCATCAGTGAAGAACACCAGACAAGATCATCAGACCAGAACACCAGACAAGATCATCAGACAAGATCACCAGACAAGAACACCAGACAAGAACACCAGACAAGAACACCAGACAAGAACACCAGACAAGATCATCAGTGAAGAACACCAGACAAGATCATCAGACAAGAACACCAGACAAGAGCACCAGACCAGAACACCAGACCAGAGCAACAGACCAGAACACCAGACAAGATCATCAGACAAGAACACCAGACAAGAACACCAGAAAAGAACACCAGACAAGAAGACCAGACAAGATCATCAGTGAAGAACACCAGACAAGATCATCAGTGAAGAACACCAGACAAGACCACCAGACCAGAACACCAGACAAGAACACCAGACAAGATTATCAGACAAGAACATCAAACAAGGACACAAGACAAGAATGCCGGACAGGGACAATGGACAAGAACATCAGACAAGTACTTCAGAGAAGAACATCAGAGAAGAACACTAGGACCACTGCTGATAGAAACTGTGTCTTCACTGACCAGCATTTCTTTTTGGTTAAACATCTTTGAGAATATCAACTGGAAGTAATTTGTGGTGGCCAGTACAGTACAGGAGATCCATTTCTAATCATTCATAATTGTTATGTAGTGAAAACATTTTTAATGAAGAAGGAAAAAAGGAATTTAGAATCTAAACATTAAACTTTATTTGGTAAAGAACTGAAGAACATTTACCTTCTCTGGTGTGAAACCGAAAAAATGTTTGTGTGTTTTGGTGGAGAAATGTGACCTTGAAAATGTGGAAATGTTTATTTTTGATTCATAATTTATATGAAATACCATATCTACAAATCTTCAACATTTAAACAGAAAGCCTGAAACTTCAACTTGGAAAGCGATCATAATGGTTCCTGCAGTTGAAAAGCGACTTTAAACTATAAACATCAGCTTCATTTGATATTCGTGATTTGAACAGATCTGCAACAATTTCATATCTTAAAACTCTTAGAAACATCTCCAAAACATCCTTCAGAAACGGGCATTGTAGCGTTCAGGCAGTAAAAAACACAACAAATGCTAAAACAATGGCCAACAGGTTTCACATACCTGTCTTGAGGCCCACTTCAGCCAGGGTTAGTGAAAATCTCGGCTTAATCCTTTAACTTTATTTCACACACACACACACGCGCGCACACACACACACACACACACACACACACACACACACACACACACACACACACACACACACACACACAGAGTGCTGGCATGCCTCAGGTTCAGGGTTTTCAGTTTGAAAGGTCTCATCTCTGGTTCTGTCTGTGTTCCTGCAGGGTCAACCAGGACAAGTTGGAGAGCCAGGAAGATCTGGAGGTCGTGGTGCCAACGGACTAAAGGTGTGCAACAAAATTTCCTGTCATTCATTAACAACCTCAATTAAGCTCAGTTTCCGACTGTCTCCTTTAAACATCGCCTAGGAATATGAACCAAATTCCATGGTAATATTTAAAATGGATTTAAAAAATCTAATGGTACCACTGAAAGCAAAGTGAGGAGATGTGTAGGATTCATCATGTCATCATGAATGTCTATGCAAAACTGACATTTTGAAGTAATTCTTGAGATCTTTTAGTGAAGAGCATTAAGGACTTGTCCTGGTTGGATATGTCTGAAACATCTTCCAAGAGAGGTGACCAGGAGACACATTACTGCAGACCCTGATCTACCTGTAGATCTCCTGTTCCCCTCTTCCTTGACCTATGAACAAGAGCTGAGATACTTTAACTCCTCCACTTAAGGAATCATCTCACTCCAGACTTGGAGACGACGGTGTATTCATGTCTAACATTTATGCAGTAAATGTGTTCAGTCCTGGTTACAGCTGGATGTCCTAAAGAGGTTTGACCTGTTTCTTGTTGCTGTTGAAGGGCCAACTAGGAGAGCCGGGTGTGAAGGGTTCCCGCGGACCACTAGGACCACGAGGACTGCCGGTATGGAGCTGAACTCATGCCAAGTTTGTATTCTGCAGCCATCTTCACACATGAACTGCAGCCATTAAATTTAACAGAGATGTTCAAGGGGGCTGCTACATGTGAGGCAGCTTCTTGTAGAGGTCTTCCTGCCAGTTCTCTGTTAAAATCTCTGGAAGATCCCAGACTGAGACGATGTGTGATTGCTGAAGTTAGTCTCCTGAAAAGTTCGCTATGAGTGGACATGTTTGCTGATAAAAGAGCGCGGGGCTACGACCCTCCTGCTGGTCTGCTGCTCATTGTTTGTTAGGATTTATTCAAACTTGTGATCATTGTCAACACAAGCTTGTCAAACAGCTGTCAGGGAGCCTTGTCCACCACTTACCCTGCTCCAAACAACACATACCATCCCAGTGAAGCTCCTCCACATTTGAAGCTGACAAACTTATTTCCACATCTGGGCCAAACCATCTGCACATGCTCCAGAAAATGACAGTTTAGTGGTGATTTGTGGCTTTTACTCAGCCATGTTGGCCATTGTTTTGGAAACGGTGCCAGGAGAGACTAAACATTACAAGCTGTTACACTAGTTTCTCTTAATATGCAACAATCTGCTGGGGTCTGAGGAAGCAGGATCTACTACAGAGACACTACTAAATGACTGTAAAGTCTGGTAACAGCTTAAAAATTAATTAAAAAAATGAGCTACAGGAGCATTGAACCGAGCAAACCTCCAAAAGCCATTAGAACAACAAAGACCACGACTCACCAGGTGAGACTCTTCCTGAACGTGAACAGCCTTGGCTCAAGTGTGTCCTGACTGGTCGAGTCCCTGGAGGATTGCAGATGGATGAAGCTAACGGTCCACGAAAGAAAGAGCTGCTATTTGGGTTTTTCTACGTTTGCTTTATGGCCTCTGTCTTGTTCTTTGGGTTTCTCTAGTTAAGTCTTGTGTTCTAATTGTCTTCAGACTCCGAAATGCTATAAATGACTGGACAGACATCAATGACGTCACCCGCAGTTTTTCTGAGGAGCAGTTTGGAAGCCTCGTTCTTCCCCGTACTGAGCAACACCATGATGCAATCTGTTGAGGTCACTGAGTATTTTCAGGCAGGATCCAACAGAGGACCGAAGTGAAATAGAAGTGATGCATTTACAGTGAAAAAGAACAGTCCTTAATGTTCTGCGGGGAGTTAAAGTGTGAGTGGCGTGGAGGTTCAGGCCTTCCTTTGGCTTGATTGTACAGATAAACCAGAGAGGCAGCTGGAGCAGGGCTGCTTTCTCTCTAACACTAACATACAACCAAAAAAACACCACCCCTGACACCAACAGACTCACTACCAAAGACATATTTCTTTGGAGACGCCTCAGAAACCAAAATAAAATATATTAAAAGATCCATCAGCATGATTGTAACAAGACTCTTGAGGTGCTGTCTCTTTCTGGAGAACATGACTATACAAGGAGACATCCTCTCTAAATGTCATGGAGAGCTGATGATAGAAAAACCTCTCCACAGGGAACGTTTCTCACTGGAAACCAAGTATTTTGTGCATATAGAATACTACAACAAAGCCTCTGGTCTTGCGTAGGCAGCTTATCCATCATCATAACGTTGTAGATCAGTTCAACCAGAGAAGAACTTCTTTGATAAGCCAACGGAGATTGTGTCCTCTGCTGGAAGGATATCTGAGCATCAGGGTTCAAATGTGAAAATGACTTGGAGTAAATGAATTCATATCACTGTCTGTGTTCCCAGGGTGATGAAGGCTCTGACGGTTTTGGACCCGGAGGACCAAAAGGTGCCAAGGTAAGACTGACCTTAACTTTAACTATCTTAACAATTGTAAACATACATTTCCTGTGTTTCTCATGCACTTCGTGAAGCTTTAAACATGTGGCATCCATTGTGAAACTGTCGCTTCTCACGCTCTCTTCAGGGAGATCCGGGTTTCTCTGGATACCCCGGTCCACCGGTCAGTCATTCAAGTTTATAAAAACTGAAATTTGATGTTAAGTACTGGGATGTAGTCTTGTCTGTAGTCACGCTGGCTTTTGTGGAACGTTTTCTGTTCAGGGTGAAGAAGGTCAGAAAGGAGTCAAAGGATACCCTGGACGCAGAGGGAACCAAGGTCGAGGGGTGAGTGTGGACCGTCGACTGCTCCAAGACAACTGGACAAATTCGCTGTGACATCGTCCTCGCTCTGCATGGCGCCATGTTGCTGCCCAACCCTGGTTAATCCAACAGCCACCTACAACACGCCCACCTTAGTTTTACAACTTATTTACTTTCTTACTACAAGCTGGCCTAGCGCATGGTGCCCTATGGTGCTCACTGATATATGACATGGATTGTGATCAAATCAGTCCAAACATCCTCATTTTAGAAGTCTCAACTGAAATGACATCTGAAACTCTGACTGCCACAGCGGTAACAAGGCCTGGCAGAGCTCTGCTGGGACCCAAAAGAGTTTAGCGACATGGACAAGTGCCTGATGGTGGAGCTGGATCCTCTACTTGTTCAGTTAGTCAACTTGGAAAGGTCCTGACACGATCCGAGGTGATGATCACTCAACCCGAGCACCCAGCTGCATCAAGAGGTAGAAGTTGATGAGCTAGAGGAAGTCCAGCTCGTGTCCTCTGACGAGTCCTGGCTTGCAGTCTTCAAGCGAGGGCAAACATGGCTGCGTTGGGAAGCTACAGTCTCAGACCCGTTAAGACCAAACCAGGACCAGTTGCTGT
The DNA here is from genome assembly GCA_014839995.1 of Xenentodon cancila. Classification (NCBI taxonomy): domain Eukaryota; kingdom Metazoa; phylum Chordata; class Actinopteri; order Beloniformes; family Belonidae; genus Xenentodon; species Xenentodon cancila. Next base: position 6,638,529 of record CM026211.1, on the reverse strand, counting down.
GGTCTCTGAGTGCAGTTAACGAGACATGTTTAATATAAGAGTGATTATGCTCTAATAGGTCTTTATTCACAGTTCAGAAGAAGAAGCTGCACGACTCCATTCGGTTGATCAGAAGACCACAAGAACCAGCATTTATACATGTTTGATTCTGCTGAAAGGTTAAAAGTTTTAACATGCAGGTCAGTGGAGATTGACTCACTGTTTGATCCGGACCCTAGCGGTCGGTGGAGGGACCACAGGTCCCCGGATCCGGACCCTAGAGGTCAATGGAAGGACCACAAGTCTGGATCCGGACCTTAGTGGTCGGTAAAGGAGGCGCAGGTCCAGATCCGGGCCCTAGCGGTCAGTGGTGGGACAATCATGTTTCTCCACTTGTGCCTTGAATTCGTTTTCTGAAGTTATATTGTCTGTTCGTGTTGACTGACTCAGATTCCTCCCTGTCGATTTTTGTTTTATTTCCTTTTACTTGCGGTGTCACTGCTTTGAAAGTGATATTTGTGGTCATGTTCCTGCAGGGGAACTCAGGCGAGTCAGGAGGATCAGGAGTGCCTGGAGAACCAGGGCTTCCAGGACACACAGTGAGTTTAAACGGCATCTTTCCAAATCCGAATCTTGTTCTCTCTCTCAGGAGGAGTTCAGGGGTACTTTTTCTTTCCTTTGATCAAATCGTGCAGAAAAAAAAATCCTCAAAACTCCAGAACAGATGTCAGAAGGTGTTTGAACTGAAATCCTACTTTGGAGAACTGCAGGAATTATTAATGGCAATCATTTTGTTTCTTCAATTGTTTTTTTTTTTCTTTTTTTTTTCCAGGGGTTAAAAGGTCCTCCTGGAAGCAGAAATATTACTGTAAGTCCAGTCTAAATAAACTTGGTTTCGCCTGCTAACAGCAAGACATTATGTAAACTTTGCCTCAGGTGAAAATAAACATCATCTGTGTTGTTTCAGGAGTGTGAATTGACAGCCTTCATCAGAGACAACTGTGGTGAGTGTCCAGGTTTTTCAAGGTTTTTGAATATTTCCCAGTCAGAAATATCAGCAAGTCCAAATCGGAAGGGTCCACCCTGGACAGGTCACCAGTCTGTCGCAGGGCCACATAGAAGACAAACAACCAATCACACTCACATTCACACCTAGGGAGAATTTAGAATGATCAATCAACCTACCCTGCATGTTTTTGGACTGCGGGAGGAAGCCGGAGTACCCAGAGGGAACCCACGCAAACACGGGGAGAACCCACGCAAGCACGGGGAGAACATGCAAACACAGAAAGTCTGGGAATCGAACCAGGAACCGTCTTGCTGTGAGGCAACAGTGCTAACCACTAAGCCACCGTGCTGCCAAGGATCCCTCCCCAGCCACATTTTCCAGCTCTTCTGATAGATTACCGACGGGTCCTCAGCCCAGCCAAGAGATCTATTCCCTTCAGCGTGTCCTGGGTCTGCCCCAGGGACTCTTCCCAGTTGGGAATCCCAGAAAACCCTCCCTCGGGAGGCCTTCAGGAGTCATCCTAACCAGATGGCTGGACCAACTCAACTGGCTGACTCTACTCAAGGAGGGTCCGGCACTCCTGCATGCCGTTGCACATTAGGAACTGTAGGAGGTTTCCCCACAGCAGGCGGACTCACGCTGTCCGTCCAGGCTCTGGACCGACCCGCCCTCCTCAAGGGCTAGCTCCAGACTGGAACCACAGCAACCCAGGACAGTGACTATGGTCCTTGCTTTTCCTTCTTTATCATACTGCCAAGTTTGGGTCCCACAGAACTGCTGTGATCCGGTTCTGCAGTGGTTTTCCAGGGATTGTGCTCCGACCTCAAGTCTCACCGGGAGAATTCCAAAAACAGAGTGCTTCCAAGCACTGCCTACTCTACTAGATTCATGGACATTACAAGTTCACCTAAAGGTTTTGAGATCGTGGGACAATCGCATGGTGGTACGCTCGTTTAAAGATTTGTGTCTTCCTCTTTCTACAATTAAACAGTTAAAACAACAAGGTTTTTTACTTTTAAACTGAACGTCTCCTGCAGCCTGCTGCCTCCACGGGTCCATGTACGAGTCGGAGCTGCTCGTGGAGTTTTGGTCTGACTTTTCTTCAGCTTGATCTGCTGCAAGTCTACGCGGTTTACCCACAGTCCAGCACAAGTGTAGCTTCAAGACCGCGATCTCTGACGACAACGAGGAGCCACATCTGATGCTTTCAAGACCACATCTTTGCCAGGGATGTCCGTGCATTTTTAAAAAAGGAACGTAAAACCACATCAGAGACCTGGCTGGAGACGCGTGCTGGACTAGTCTGCAGTCCTGACTGATCAACAGCAGAGAGAGTTGTTGAACTGTCTGAGAATGAGGCCATGCTGCTGAAACACATGAAATATCTTGGTTTCACATCGTCTGCAACGGCCGTTAAAGTAAACAGAAGAACCACTCAGCTGTTTTAGTAACTTAATCTCATTTTCAGGATACAAATCTTTGAATTGTCTCGAGATGACATTTGTTGTGATTCGGCGCAATATAGACAAATCACAGGAACATGAATCTCAGTGTAAAAGTTGTGGGTGATAGCAGCCTTCAGGATGTGAAGTGACACCATTACCACTCTCTTTTAACGCTTCCTGAACTCTAAACATACGTTTTCTCCTCCACAGCTTGTTCCCAGGGTATGTATGTCGCTTTATCAGCCAGAACAAATGTGGTGAGTAGAGTGCAAAACTTATTTCACCGCTGAGACCTCCAAAAATACATAATTTGGAAAACAACACAGCCTTTGAACATTCCAGTCTAACTTCTGTGATGAATCATCAGATCTGTTTAAAATGTGCTGCGTTTGTTGGCTTTGGATGTGTGATCACACAGTTATGTGTTGTTTTTTTTTGTTTTTTTTTTTCAGTTTTTTTAGGCGTCAAAATGTTTGTTTTAATCTTGTCAGAACTTTCTGCAGAGTTCAGAACAGCTGCGCAGTTCTGAGTAGTTTGAATGGAGTTGCTGGTCACAAACAGCAGAAATAAATAAAGACTTTAAAGGTCAGACTGGGCCAGGGCAACAGAATGCAGGTCACGAGTGAGGGAAGAATGAAGCAGGAGATCTGCAGGTAGGTCCTTTGGTGACCAACTGTGGGTAGTGATGGAAAGGGTGAGGCTGCAGACACATTTGGTGCCTCGTTCAACCAGAGTGGAAGCAAGTGACAAGAGTGTTGAGAGACCGTCTTGTAAGGAAGCAGAACCAGATAATGTCTGAGGGGAACACAGGGAACGAGGACGAGAAGAAGTCTGTACAAGTGAATTTTTTTTATTTTAAAGATTTTTGTGGCACTAAATGGTCTTTATCGGAAAGTAGGTGGACAGGAAATGGGTAGAAGGAGATGGGGAAGACGCGCAGCAAAGAGCAACAGCCCAGGACTCGAACCTGCGCCGCCTGCACGAGGGTGATAGCCTCTGTAATGGCACCCACTCAACCCACTGAACTGGTGTCCAAGCTGAATCTAGATGGGTTGTTGCAGATGTGGGTGGTCTAGTCAGCTGAGGTCAAGAAACTCCACAATCAGATGATTTTTATTGTCTTTTTACAGACAAAAGAGGCTCAATGTTCAACACAGAGTTCCGTTCAGCTGACTGAACGGAACTCTAAACTGGTTTCAGCCTATATGAACGCACCTGCACCAGTTTGAATCGAGTCTCTGCTTGTCCAGGTCAGTCGGAGTGCCCGGCCTATCCCACTGAGCTGGTCTTTGGCCTGGACATGTCTAGTGATGTGACAGAGGCCGCCTTTGAGAGGCAGCGCTCCGCCCTCCTCTTCCTGCTGAACGACATCACCATCGCCGAGAGCAACTGTCCGAAGGGCGCCCGTATCGCTGTTGTGGCGTTCAACGCTTATACCAAGTACCTGATCCGCTTCCAGGAGCACCGCCGGAAGACCCAGCTGATAATGGCCATAATGGGCATGACCTTGGAGCAGACAAGGAAGCAGCGCCATCTCGGAGGTGCCATGCGTTTTGTGGGTCAGAACATCTTCAAACGGGTCAGAGCAGGAATGAAGGTCAGGAAGGTGGCCATCTTTTTCTCAAATGGGCTGTCTGAGGACATCGATGATGTTGTTGCCGCCACGATGGAGTACCGGGCTCTGAACATTGTCCCAGTGGTCATCTCTATGAAGAATGCTCCCAAGGTCCGCCAAGCCATGGAGGTAGGTTTCAGGAAGCCCACACTGTCTCCACCGTCACTCACCAGCGTCCAGAGTCCTCATAACTGTGGAGGGTTGCGTCAGGATGTAAAACGATTTAACCTTTGAAGATGTTCTTTTTTTTTTTTTTTTGTAAAACAGATAAGAAATTAGACGAAATAACAGAAAAAGTCAATATGCAACTACTCAACCCCCTAAAGTTACAAGTCGCTTTGGATAAGTCTCAATGAGCTTGCAACATCTTACCACTGGGATTTTTTCCCATTCCTCCTCACAAAACTGCTCCAGCTCCTTCAAGTTGGCTGGTTTGCACTTGTGAGCAGCAATCCTTGAGTCTGACCACAGATTTCTGTTGAACTGAGTTCTGGGCTTTGACTAGGCCATTCCAAGACGCTTGGGGCCATTGTCTTGCTGGAAGGCGAACCTCCGTCCAAGCCTCTAATCACCCACAGAGCGGTCAAGGTTTTGCTCAAGAACATCCCTATATTTTGTCTTGGCTACTGAAAAATAGACTCCCCAAACCCAGACATCCAACCCTTCATCCCAGATGTGGGTCATCAGCATCTCAGCAGCATGCAAACCCAAAGCTGCAGCCCACCGCTGTAACATCAGGTTTCAGTTCCTGGTGATTCTGTCAGCTTCCTGGGTCGTTTGATCCAACCTTTTATAACACGGTGCTACATGCAAGGAAAAAGAGGCTTTAAAAACACTCTTCAGAAACATCTGAGTTGATGAAGACTCAGACAACATAGTCAACGGTACTAAAGTAACGAGAGAACAGACCTGAACCATTGACTCTCAGCTGCCCAGATACCCTGAAGTAGGTGTAAAGACCCTTTACACTTTAATCACATCGTTATTGTATATTTTCTTTTACATCCACTGAGTTCTGGGACTGAAGGCTGAATCGTAGGAACTCTGTCTTGTCTAAATAATGAAACCCTGACACCAGCAGAGCTGTCATCCACGTTGATGTTGCTTTTTTATTTCCAGATGCTCCACAAGTGTCGCACCACTTCTATCTGCTTGATTTGATGTGGTCTAATTCTGGAAAACAGATGTGAAAGCCACTCTTTTTCAATCTGGTTAATGTTAACATTGTGAACAGTTCTCAAGAATCCACAGGGACAGCAATTACGAGAAGGCCGGGAGGTTTTTCCAGGGGGTTTCTGTTGTCCCCCTAGACCCAGATGCAGATCACGTGGAACCAAAATAACAAATCGGTATCACGCAGATCACAAACATTCAGGAACAACTGGATTTATTTGTGTGTGTGTGTTCTGCATTTTCCTGGACGGAACCAACAGAACGTCATTGACGAGGATGACGTTCTGTTGGTTCCGTCCACCAGCCTCGTGGATTTTGATGAGATCATTTAGATTCACAACCATTAGCTGTTGTTCTTCAGGTCAATTTACACGAACCATCAAATAAATAATACACCTAATGGTTTTCATGTAATAGTTGACATGAACGTTGTCGAGGACTCTCATGGAGTCGGTCTGGCCTCCGAATCAGAGCGCCGTCTCTCACACATGCTCACATCTTCTACTTGTTACCAGACATCTGTCTTCCTCTTTTGTCAAACTTATCAATTATAAAAAGCTGCTGTGATTTAAGCCAGCAGATGAATTAATGAAATGACTTCCTGTTTTAAAATAACTGCTCTCTGCGAGCAACGTATTACATCTGTTTCCCCTCAGGCCGATGACTCGGGTAACGCCATCTTCACGGTTCTGGGGCGAGAGCGGAGCCAAGCGGCCGAACTGAGGAAGGTCAAGAACTGTGCAGTGTGTTACGGTACGCAGCCAACCCGAGCTGGATCCCTTTACAATCCCAGTTCCAAAGTAGCTGGAAATACACAAAGGATTTCCAAATCTCAAAAAGCCATATTTTATTTACAGAAAACATCCCAGTGTTTAAGCTGAGGAAGTGAACCACGGGTCCCCTCTTCTGCTTTCCTGACATTTAAGGGTTCAAACTTGTCTTTAACTGACATTTACAGTTTTCAGGCCGTGTAGCTGTCATTTAAAGAGGCACATGGCTGATAAAGCTGCAAAGTTCATTAAAAAGGTTTAAATAAACCCAGTTCATGCATCTATGTCCACATTGGATCAGCGCTGCCCAACCTTGGACCAGTCAGTTAAAAACAAGCTAAATAAATCCTCCAGGTGTCTCCGTTGACATGGCAACGTGACTGGCAGGAACGTGGACTGGTTTAGTAAGGTAATGACAGCAGAGTGAGTGGGGAGCAGAGGTCAATTCCAGTGCATGTTTCCCTGATTCAAATGCATATCCATCGGCTTGTGACCAGGATCGGCACCACGGTGGTCATGACACATTCATTTGAATCTTCTAGATGTGCTAGAAGGGAGAAACATCTACAATGTGCAGGACAGCAGACCTCAAGGACCCCTGAAATCTAAGAGTTAAGCTGTGTTTCTGACAGCCAGAGTTTTCAAGTCTGTCACACTTTATCAATATGAAGAGGGATTCAAAACTGCAGAATTTGGAACCTTAAGGAAAAGAAAGCAATGGTTCTTAATTTGATGGAGTTTCAGGAGAAGAATATTGTCCCATTGTGGTCTGATATAAATCAGTCCTGCTTCTAGAGTTCCTGTTAACCAGACTGTGTTCTGATCTTCAGACCCCTGCAGACGCCCAGACGAGTGCTCCTTCATCCAGGAACCAGAGCAGCCTCAGCAGGTGGACATGGACCTGGTCATGGTTCTGGACAGCTCCAAGGAGATGCAGGCCAACGAGTACACCGGCGCACAGCAGCTGCTGGGCTCAGTGGTGGAGCAGTTGGCCATCAGTCCTCAGCCTGGCCGACTTGGAGACAGGCCCAGAGTTGCTGTGGTCCAGCAGGGCGCCGGCCAGACCGCCAAGCTGGAGTTCAACCTGCAGAGGTACCAGAGGCAGGAGCAGATGAAGGAGCACCTGCTCCAGAGCATGCAGCAGCAGGGCGGCTCCTTAGCGCTGGGACAGATGCTGGACTACGCCGTGAAGGAGGTGCTGCTAAAGGCCAGCAAGCCGCGCAGGAGGAAGGTTCTGCTGACCGTTCTGGCTGCCGGGACGCCCTTTAGGGACCAGGCCAGGCTGCGTTACATCTCCCAGAAGGCCAAGTGTGACGGCGTGGCGCTGTTTGTAGTGACAGTGGGAGATCGCTACAACCGGACGCAGGTGGAGGAGTTGGCCAGTCCACCTGTCCAGCAGCACCTGATCCACGTCAGCAGGCTGAAGACCGAGGAGCAGGGCTACGCCCAGCGCTTCTTCAGGGTCTTCCTCTCTGTCCTCCAAAGTAAGAACCTCAGAAGATCCGTGTAATTCTTGTGACCGGCGACAAGCATGAAGGTTCTGCTTCTGTTTGTTCCAGAGGGGCTGAACACATATCCTCCACCATCATTAAAGCCAGACTGCAGCCGGCTGACGGAGCCAGAAGACGCCACGCTCTTCGTCAGGTAAGTTAAACCACTGTCGTCATCATCCTCATCAGAGTCCTACAAGCCTGATCACAGTTGTGTGTGACGGGGCTGATGGGGAACGAACAACAGGCTCTTTCACTGTTCACAGCTTCAGTCCAGGACCTCCATCCTGCTGCTCTGCAGTCCTGCTCTGGAAATCAGTCTGTCAGGAAATGATGAACATGATGTTGGAATGTTTGCTGTAGATAAGAGCTGGAAAAAAAGCCAACAAAGAATAACAAAAAGCCTTTTCCATAACAGTCATTATAAAAATCATGTGCAATTTTAAAATAAAACTGAATTCTTTAAGATAAGACGGCGTGGAGCCAGGAAACTTTTCCTATCAGGTGTTCTCTTCAGGAGATCCCAGGGCGAGTCATCCACCTCCATCTGACCCGATCCTCTACATCATCTACTCTCCCACCGACTAACTTCAAAACACCGTTAAATCTCCTCTGTGTCATCCATCACCTCCTATTGACCCTCATTAGAACAGCTGGAGGCTCTTTGAGTCATTTTCAGACATAATTATCATTAATGAGAACTGCAGAGGGTAAAGAATTCCAGGACCAGTGTTCCCATCTAACCCACAGAATCGGACTGAAGCGTGTTACTGAGGACGATATCGCCACGAATCTGAGTGTGTGTGTGTGTGTGTGTGTGTGTCCAGTCCGGGCCCAGCAGTTCTGGATAAGGAGTTTTCTGACGATTCGCAGACTGGATTTGTGAACCAGACGGAGCAGAAGGTTGCCAACGTTGAAGAGACAGAGAAACGATTGGATTTCACTCTCAACAGCCAACCTCAGCGGTAACACAAACACACACACGTAAACGCACACACATATACAGACTCGTATAAAAGCGCTGCACTCTGGATTGATGGTTGTGGTTGTGCCTCACACAAAAACAAATCCATGAGTCCCCTAACTCATGGACTTGTCGACGACACGAGTTAGGGGACCTGTCGACGACACGAGTCGACGACACGAGTCAGGGGACCTGTCGACGACACGAGTCAGGGGATCTGTCGACGACACGAGTCAGGGGACCTGTCGACGACACGAGTTAGGGGACCTGTCGACGACTCAAGTCGGCGACACGAGTTAGGGGACCTGTCGACGACACGACTCGACGACACTAGTTAGGGGACCTGTCGACGACACGACTCGACGACACTAGTTAGGAGACCTGTCGACGACACGACTCGACGACACAAGTTAGGGGACCTGTCGGCGACACGACTCGATGACACGAGTTAGGGGACCTGTCGGCGACACATGTCCGGGGGACTTGTCAGTTACACGAGTTCCCACTTGATGGCATATCTGTATCCTGTGGGCCTTTTAGATATAAAGTCAGAATAGTAGCGGTGCTGGTTTAAATCCATCAGGGAGGTCATGGTCAGTGTTTCAGCAGAACCAGAGAAGCAGGGATCCCGACAGCATGGATCTCTGACACCAGTGTGGGTTTTTCTGGCTTGACCCAAACAAAACCAGTTCAATCTAGATGACACCAGGAGGGCTCCTTCTGGAGAATTCCCCTGTAAACATTCTGTAGTTTGCTTTTGTCTGTTTACCTTTCGCTCATCAATTTCTAATCAATCTTTTACTTGGTAGCCAAGGTAAATACAAAACCAGCATCTTTCCCAAAGGTACCACCACCACATATACTGAAGTTAGATGCATTCACAAGGCAGCCGTTTGTGTTTGTGGACAGACGTGAATGCCTGCTTTCCCAGGACCTCCAGCTCTGTCTGCAGTCTGTCCGTACGTCTGCTCTGAAAGGTCTTAAGAGATGTCTGTGAAACCTTCTCTACTCATGTTCCTGCTTTGTCATTAACAACATTGCGAGTGACATCAGCTGGCTCCACAACAGTTAATTTTCTTTCCTAGAGCTCCATTCTGGTTCAGATCTGCATGTGAAATCATTTTACTCTCAGGAAGACCAGAGGAGTTCAGTTTAAACTAAATCAGCTGCTTGTGATTGTCTTGTTGGAACTCTGGTTAAATCAATGAGGCATAACTCATTCCATTTTATAGTAGTTCCACTTAAGCTGATTTACTCCATGTGGCTCAGAAGTCAGTTAACGTTCTTGTAAGCAGCTTTTATGGACCTTTTGTGTGATTGGCTCTTTGACTGTGTCTCCAGCAAACCAGGATATAACGTGAAGAATGGCAACCCATATGCTGGCCAGCATCTCTTTCAAAGGTAAATACGAATCAAAGTCTGTCCCAAAGGTAAATGCGAAACCAGCGTCTGTCCCAAAGGTAAATGCAAAACCAGCGTCCGTCCCAAAGGTAAATGCGAAACCAGCGTCCGCCCCAAAGGTAAATGCGAAACCAACGTATGGTCCAAAGGTGAATACGAAACCAACGTATGGTCCAAAGGTAAATACGAATCAAAGTCTGTCCCAAAGGTAAATGCGAAACCAGCGTCTGTCCCAAAGGTAAATACGAAACCAGCTTTTGTCCCAAAGGTAAATACGAAACCAGCTTTTGTCCCAAAGGTAAATGCGAAACCAACGTGTCCCAAAGGTAAATGCGAAACCAACGTGTCCCAAAGGTAAATACGAAACCAGCTTTTGTCCCAAAGGTAAATGCGAAACCAACGTGTCCCAAAGGTAAATACGAAACCAGCTTCTGTCCCAAAGGTAAATACGAAACCAACGTATGGTCCAAAGGTAAATGCGAAACCAACGAATGGTCCGAAGGTAAATGCGAAAGCAACGTATCGTCCGAAGGTAAATGCGAAACCAACGAATGGTCCGAAGGTAAATGCGAAACCAGCATCTGCCATAACTTAAATAAAACTGTGTTCTCTAAGTGAATTTAAATGCCAAGGAGAATAAATAAGTTTTAAGAGGATTTAAAAGCAGGAAGTGAGTCAGCCTGTCTGATGTTCAGAGGCAGCTCATTCCAGAGTTTTGAGTCAACGACTGAAAACATTAGATCACCTCTCCTTTACCTCTTTGTCTTCGGGATGACAAGCAGCAACTGATCTGCTGAGCTCAAGAACCATGAGGGAGTATTCGACTGCAGCAGGTCGGACTGATACTGTGGGGTCAAGAAGATATTTAAAAGCAGAAGAATTTCAAAATCAACCCGAAAGCAAACCGGAATCTCAAAATGATGCAGAGAGAGAAATGGCTCGACTTTGGTCAGTTGTCTGAAACGAAAAAAGCTGGACTTCTGATTCAATCTGAGGCTCAAGTTTAAGGTCACTGTCCAGACCGACACCCAGGTTTGTGTCAGTCTGGGTCAGGTGAGGGTTCAGAGGGCCCAGATCAACCTGGACTTTAAAGGCCTCACTGGACCCAAAAAACATGACCTCGGTCATTATTGAGATTTGTGACACCCATTCTTTAATATCTGCAATGCACTCAAGAAGCTGGTTCACAAAAAAGACTTTTTTATTTATTTATTTATATTTTTTTTAGTGGTGTGTAAATCTGGCTGTTGTCAGCATAAAAGTGAAATGACAGGCCCTATATCTGGAGGATCAAAAGAATAACTTTTCACCGGGTGTCATGAGCATAGACTGTATAGAACAATGGACAAAGCAGTCAGTCACGTGACCCATTGGTTTCTGAAAACCGGTTTTGATGCCCGTTTTCCTTCGTACGGGGCACAGCCATGTTTTAGTTCTACTAGACCCGGTTTCAGTTCTACCAGTACCGGTTTCAGTTCCACCAGTCCCGGTTTCAGTTCTACCAGTCCCGGTTTCAGTTCTACCAGTTCTACTAGTCCCGGTTTCAGTTCCACCAGTCCCGGTTTCAGTTCTACCAGTACCAGTTTCAGTTCTACCAGTACCGGTTTCAGTTCTACCAGTTCTACTAGTCCCGGTTTCAGTTCCACCAGTCCCGGTTTCAGTTCTACTGCTGAAAACAGTTAAAACAGTTAATTGTGACTTAACATGAGGTGGGCGTGTTCCAGGTGAGCTCCAGGTGTGTTCTCTTTTATGTTTCAGTTGTGCAGTAGGAGGAAAGGAGCTTCATGCATCTGTGTCGCCTGTTTCAAACTGCGTCAGATATGAGGTTTGCTTTTTAAAAAGCAAAACAAAAAAAACTCACAACGCTGCCAAATGTCAGTTTCCTGTCTTTTTATTCATTGATATGACTTACATGTATATAAATAGTTTATGAAGACGGATGAAAGCAATAAAATGTCACTTTAAATATTGCTGCTAAAATGAATTATGGGACAGAACAATGTTCTTTCATAGATGAGGCTTTAGTGTTTCCTATGAAATGATAAAGGACGTATAGAAGCTCTTTTCCTGGACATGTGGAGGATTCCTGCAGCTCAGACAACATCTGGAAAATTCCCCTCAGTCAGGAACCTTTCAGAGAAGAAAAGAACATTCGTCTGGATGTCGACTTTAAGGGAAGTTCATGTCTGCCGGAGCTCTGTAAACCGATATTTTTACCATTTAAACACGTTAAAATGCTCAAACTCATCCAGAGCTGAGCTGGTGTTTCAAAGTACACTTTAACTAAACTCTGTCAAGAAACTACAGGCGTGTGTGTGTTAAAATATAATAACGTTCAAGTGATTGTAATGTTTTAGTATCAGACAAATACTTCATAAGTACTGGTTAAATATTATGGAAGCAGTAAGGGATCAGAGATGTCAGACTTCATTTCTGTAACTCAGTGTCTCTCTCCTTCTCACCTTCGTCCAGACAACCAGCACGCCGCTGGATGCGGAGACAACACCCAGCAACAATAAAGACGTCCTCATCACAACTGCAGCTGAGGCATCAGCCACCACCTCAGGACACGGGAAGAGGCAGTGCATGATGGAGAGCTGAAGCAGCATCTTCTAGGAAATCGTCACCTCTGTAATCTCGGAGTACGTTTTATCTGCAGCTGTCGGTTATGCATCAGGGATGGCTTCAGGACAGATTCATGGTCTCTGTCACCACTTTTATCCTGAACTTGTATGTTTTCTTATCTTTCTGTGAATAATCTACTTTGGAGCATCTTCATCAGTCCATCTTTGTCTGACTGAAGTTGAAGGAGCCTGAACCGTAAATACCTTCTCCATGAAGACCTGGTGCTACTTTTATATTTTAAAAACACAATAAATTTTATCCAGCTGGAACAATTCAGGACTAAAAACTGGGGAAAGATGACTGATAGTTGACCAATCTGTTTGTTTGATTAGTCCACGTAAACATGTGAAGGCAACACCAGAGACTCCACCAACTCCAGCAGCGCAGTTGGCCTGCTCTTCCGGTGTTTTGCGGTTAAAAACGTTCAACAAACAATAAATTACAAACAATTACAAACTTGTAATCTGTGACTCTTTTCTGGTTTTATACCACGTATCCATGCTGAGGTTCTGCTGTGATGTAATTAGGCTGACTAACTACAGCCCTGAAGCAATCAGCTGTGTTTTAATAAAACTTTCTGATTAAAATGTGTTTTTGAGATAAAATCTGAAATGCAAACATCACCCATCGCTGTTTTATTTCTCTGATGTCATATATTCATACTGGATTCAACAGCTTTATATGTACACAATATGGCCAAAAGTATTGGCTCACCTGCATAGACTCTCACATATGAACTTAAGTGACCTCCCATTCCTGATCCATACGGTTCAACATGGCGTCGGTCCACCCTTTGCAGCTGTAACAGCTTCAACTCTCACAAATGCTTCAAGTGCATTTGTGAGCTCACGCTGATGTTGAACAAGTAGGTCTGGTTCTCAGCCTTCGCTCTACTTCATGCCAACGGTGTTAGGTTGAGGTCCAAAATGTCTTGGAGCTCCTGAAAAACAACCCCACACCATAACCCCCTCCACCAAACTTTACACTTGGCACAATGCAGACAGACAAGTACCGTTGTCCTGGCAACCACCAAACCCAGACTCGTTCATCACATTGCCAGATGGAGAAGCCTCTGCAGATGCAGCTGCTCAGTCATGGAAACCCATTCATGAAGCTCTCTGCACTGTTCTGTAGTTAATCTGAAGGCCACATGAAGGTTGGAGGTCTGTACCAATTGACTCTGCAGAATATTGGAGACCTCTTCACACCCCGCTCCGTCAGCTTACGTAACCTACCACTTCGTGCTGAGTTGCTGTCGTTCCCAAACACTTCCATGTTCTTATAATACAGCTGACAGTTGACTGTGGAATATTTAGGAGCGAGGAAATTTCACGACTGGATTTGTTGCACAGGTGACATCTTATCACAGTTCCACACTGGAATTCTCTGAGCTCCTGAAAGAAACCCATCTGCTGCTGTAGACCTGCTGCAGGAGGACCCCAACATGATCCACTGACCTGCAGTCCCACCCTCTGACCACCTCAGTGTCTGCTGTCTACACCTGTTTATATAGTGGTCTCTGTAGTCCACCAACTAACCATGTATCAGTCATATGGACAGAAAACTCTTAGTTCTCCAGTTAACAGATAATTAACACTAATATATCTTGTTTTTTGTACCTTTGACGGTGTGTCTGTGTCTCTCCTCTCTCTGTTCTTAATCCTCTCATTCCTATTTCTCTTTTCCTGCTCTACCCGGCTGGTCTTCAGCAGGAGGGTCCCCCCTTATGATCCAGGTCCTGATCCAGGTTTCCTCCCTCTTAAACTTGATTTTTTCTTACCACTAGGAGAGTTTTTTACCTGCCGTAATAATTCCTCGGGCGTCATGTTCTGGGTCTCTGGGATGATCCTAGAGACAACTTGCGTTGTAATAGACGCTATATAAATAAAATTGAAATTGAATTAAATTATTAAACTGGGGGGGGGGAGGGGGGGGGGGGGTTGAATGACACTGCTTTTATGTAGTCTTATAAACATTTTCAGGACAAAATTAAAGAAATGTGCTGAAGATTTTAGTAAATCAATGGATTTGGAGTTTTAACAGAAAACGTAGTACTAAACTGTGGCCACAAGGGGGCGAAAATAATTTAAAAACCAAAGAGAGCATTTGGCTGGATAAAATTAAAAAAAAATCCTTAGCAGTTGTACCGTTAAGTGAAAGGGGTGATATCAAAGTGAAAAAAACTAAACTGTGTAAAACTGGTTATTTCTTATCTGTATGCAACAAAAGAACAAGTCTATACATTTGCAGTAAATTCAAAAGGTGATAAATGAAGTGGATGAGTGCAGTACCAATGAACAGTTTTGAGAGAGACTATGAAGAATCTCATGGGAATGTCACAGGATTTTTCAGAAACCAGATGGGAGGTCTGAAACATTTGTGGTCTGCTTAAATATTCTGGGTAAGTTGGTTTAAAACCACATCAGTAGGGTCCAGAACATCAATAAGGGTTTAAGTGACATGTTTTTAACCACAATAATTCTGAACATAAATATTCAGTTTATAATTTTAAAAAAGAGTTAAGCTCTACTTGGGACCACAAACATTTCAGCAGAGAGGCATTGGAGCATATGGTTTAAAACAAAATAGAAAAAAAAACTGTAGTACTGCATCTATGCTGAGTTGAAGAAAGTGTCAGTTAGTGTAGCACTATGTACTATGTGTAATTTCACTGGGGAGAAAACCAATACTTCAAAAAACAAATAAACGGTATATTTAAAAAAACTGTCCTGAAAGATGCTTATGGATCTGTGTTGCTCCTACATGTTACAACCCCCCCTTTTGTCTGCATATATATTAATTGTTAACACTAAGTTTGGCAAAACCTAAAAGTCACACATATATGCATGATAATCTGACAACAGGGAGGTTTTTTTTTGTGTGAGAGAGACTGAAAAAAAGAAAAAAGAAATTCTGCCAAAGAGGACTAAGATCACCGACGGCGGGACATGAAAGACCAGGAAAGAACAAGACAGTGATGAGTGCAGTTTGGTGACTGTGGGGTGTGTTGTAGTGTGTGTGTGAATGAGTGTGTAATGTGTTGTGTTGGAGTAAAAGGAGACATTTAAACATGGTACAAGCAGGTATCTACAGAGAGAAGGGGAGGAGCATTCCCTTTACAGTTGATTAATTTGGTGTGCGCTGTGTTTGTAGTGTGTTGTAGTATGTTTGGGACGTGTGTCGGCACATGAGTATATTTAAGTGTCTGTGTCAAAGCTAGCGGGGAGGAGCATTACTGATAACTAATAATTACATAGAAATGACATTTACGTAATATACATACAAGTATCTAACACACACACACACACACACACACACACACATACATACATACATACATACATACATACATACATACATACATACATACATACATACACACACACACACACACACACATATATACATATATATATATATATATATATATATATATATATATATATATATATATATATATATATATATATAATTTATTTTTATTTTATATTTATATTTTCAAGATTCTTAAGAGATTCATAATAATAATTTTAATGGTAATGCTAACAATTACAATAGTGGTTATACCATCATTGGTTACTTCCACCAACATCCTCGTTCGTCCCAGGTCCTCCGGAGAAACGGCTTTGACTGTAGCCTCCAACCGTGGGGGGAGCCAAGAGGGCGCCGCGCATCCCTCCTGCCAACTTGGCAGGTCACATCCTTTAAACTGATCTGAAGCAATGTTTTTATCACTTTCACTTTTTTTGAAGTTCAAATTGAAGTTGAGCAAAATGTCCAGGCCAGCTGAGGTAACATGAAGATGCATTTGTTGAGAACTCATGAAGAAATAAATCCACAAGGATAAAAGTTTGACTTAATAAAGGTTTCACATAGAGAAATCCCAGAAATGTTACTCAATTAACTTGTGAGGTCCCTCTTCTGGATTACAAAAGAGTCCTTCTGTTGTCTTGGCGGTTTATGTCTCGGGGGCCCTTCTGGTGTCTTGCTGGTCTATGTCTCGGGGGCCCTTCTGGTGTCTTGGCGGTCTATGTCCCGCAGCCATGCTGCTGATAGTCTGCTAGATTACGTGCATGTTTATAATCTGCATGCAGATTTAAACATGCACGTGAAACAGCTGCTTTAAATGAAGCTGAAATAAGGGTCCTCGGGGGCCTCTCCGGGCCCCTCAGGACTCTGAGCTGGATGAAGATTTAGAGGACAGAAGAATCGCTGTTTAGATAGAGGTTAGATAGGCTCTTGAAAGAATCCACATCTGTTTGAATCTCTTAAAGCAGCTGTGCTCGTTCAGAGGTTTCCAGATAGTCAGGCTGGAACTGGGTTTCTGATGGACACTCAGACTTGGACAGTCACAGCAGCTAGTTTTTGGGCTGTTAGGTTTTATGATTCTGTGTGATATAAAAGGTTATTCTGAAACATGTGGTTTGGAGAGTCCTCGCAGCAGAGCTGCAGACGGCTCCACTCAGCAGTTCTGGGTAGTTTTCTTTACTGTTGTGTTGTTGAAGGTAGACGAGCATCTCCAACAGTTCATCGTCGTCCTCTTAACACATCCTTCCATTACTAGCTGTAAACCTGTTTATTCCTGGTTAAGGTCGCAAGTGTCTGCTGCCTATTGCTGCGCTCTGGTGATATGGCTGAATTTCCCAGCATCTCCTCCTCTTCCTCCTTCCTTAGCAACTAAATCCACAGAAAATCCCAGTGTCTGCTTCCACAGAAAGTCGCACACAGCTGTTGTTTCTGGCAAACAAACCTGTAAATGCCTCGTTCCATCATCTGTATTCATCATCTTTCGCGTTGAATTTGTGATTTCCAGTCAACCTTTAGCCCTGTGGTCAGCAGAAGAAAACACTCCAGTGCTGCTCAGCACAGCAGTTTAGAAGAGCCTGGAAAAGCCCTCAGTTTAAAACAATTTATAAAAAATATTGAAAAAGGGTCAAAACATTTGTTTTTCAAAACAATATCTGTTGTTTTTATTGATTATGCTTTTTAAATGTTTACACACACATGTGAAGCATCTGCCTGCAGCTGTTTCAGATTCAGTCTGAACACCCAGCGTGTTTTTTTTAAATATATCTACATTACATTTGCGCATCTCTTTCTTGTGTCAAACACTTCGTTGTAACCTCAAAGGAAAGCTGAATAAAATGCAGAACAGGGTTGTGGTTTGGGGTTCCTATTGGTGATTTGTGGATTTAATTTGAGTTGATCTCGCGTCTGTACTTTCCTCCGTCTTCCTACCTGTGACCAGGAATCGATCTCCAGCGGTGGTCCTCCACCTTCTTTGAACACATGCTCATTGGCATCGAAAGTAAACATCAGCAACTAAAGGCCTGACCAGTGAGAAAAGAGGTAGTGAAGAGCTTTATTTAAAAACCAAAGACTAATCGCTTCACATGAACTAATATACGACAGTAGGATATTCAAGTCACATGATTTAGTTGAATTAAGACAAAAATGTGGATGATCTTATTGTGAGGCCTGCACTTGGTCTGCAGCTTTTTCATTGCTGCACACCCAGAGGTCACACCTGAACACACCTTAGCTGAACAAATTAAGATAATTGCAGAGCCAACAAACCAACTTCTGGGCTGAATCCATCCAGGAGCTAAGAAAAGCTGCATGTAGAATTAGAGAACCAGAGATCCTCACACAGAGCCTTGTGGTGCTCCTCAGTACAAACCATGTTTCCATGGTTATGGTCCGTCCCAGATGCCTTCGAGTCCAGAGATGTTGATGGTGCCACTGGAGAAGTCATTTAAAAAAAAGGTCAGTCAGCTGTTGATGAATGACGGTTCTTGACGCAGCGTCATCTGAGGGATCAGAGATCAGGTCTCTCCAGTTTATGTGAGCTTATGTTCTCCTTGTCACTAGTATCGCAACCTGCTGGCTTTTTCATTACAAGAAAAGAGATTTAGTTGTGTGTGTTTGTTTGTGTTACAGATGTGCTCCTGGTTCTGTGCAGCAGGGGGTGCAGATGGAGGGAGGAGCAGAGGTGTGGGAGGTGTCTGTCCCTGCAGGAAGGAGCCGGCGCCTCCCTGCATGGCCGCGGGACTCGCCTGGTTGCTGCGTGGAGGACGGACGCAGAGCAGCACATCTGTAAGTGAATCTGCTGCATGACTTGAAAACAAGCAAGGATGATGGTTTTCTGTGCAGGAACAGATGCTGAGATTCCAGGTGTTTTATTGTGGAGCTGAAAAGGCCACCTTTGTCTTTGTGTGTAAACTTTCTTCATTGTGAACAATTTAGGATCAATTTCAGCTGTACTTCTCTGTCTGTTATTCTGTAGGGTTATTTAGAGTGTCAAAGCGGGACTTCAGACGATTCATGTCCTTTTATGGTAGAAAAGCCTGTAAAATCATGTCACAGGTTTTAATCATCAGGGTGGTGATGAACATCTAGTATAACTTGACCTCCTCCGTTATGCACTTTTATTGTTCATACTTGTACTTGTCTGTTTTGTTAGAGAAGACTGTGTAGTCTTTATTAGTCTATGAGGTCAGTTTCATGGCTGATTATCAGAAGTGTGTAAAAGCAGACTTCTGCTCGTATTTCAGCTTTAGATGAAGGACCCTCTTAAAGCTGCAGAGACATGGATGGCGGTTTAATAGTCTGTCAGGAAACATCTGCTGTTGTGGGACTAAACATCTCAGTCTTTGTTCACAAATGAGGAGACTGAGAGGTGAATCGGTGTGGTGTCTTTAGTAATGAGGACTGTAGCGGCTTGTTCTGGTGGAAAGAGCGGCGATCCACGCAGGGGAAGCTGTTTATTTAGTTGGTCCAGGAGCTGCCGGCGTTCTCGGTGCAGTTCAGGCTGATGTGAACATATTGACAAGCTGTCGATTAAAGAACTACAGACCGACAAAAACAAGAATGAATCGCAGACAGTGACAACAAAGGATCGTTTTGACGTCAGAATTGATGAGGCCACATTTCTGAAGACACCACAAACACGTTTGTCAGCTTCATCAAATGTTTTGTTTTGGATTTTGCAAACGCATCTTTGTTTTCCTGCTTTTTGTTTTACACGTGTTGTCACATCTGGAGGCTGTTTAGTGTCATAAAATACTAAAGAGGTGACGTGAAGAACCGACTTGATGGATGTGGGCACTATTCGTCTGAGGTGAAGGTCTAGTTTTGTGATCCAGTCGTTTCTTCGTCAGGCTGGTATCAGTCATGCCGTCCGTGTTCGGACATTGAACACGATAAATGATTCCAGGATGCTTTAGGTTGATGAGGAGGGTCTGCCTCCGTTTCTGGACATCTGAATGTCCCGCTCTGAGAAGAAACCGCTTCATACGTCCTCTGACTCAAACGTGGTTACCAATCAGATTCTGTTGGCAGCCGTAACACAAATCACTTTCCCGTTTGACCCGTATGATTCGAGTCCTGGACAGCGTGTCCCTGCTGCATCTCCTCCGTCTTCCTTATCTCCCCAGGGAACGTCTGATCCCACCTACAACATTTCCAGTGGTTAAAGCTGCGGGAGGTAAAACAAAAGATGTTCAGCGATCAGCCATCGCTTTCCAGCTTCTTCATTGAAAGCACGTTTGAAAGATGAAGTTGCAACATGGATGTACAATCCCGTCTAAGTGTAAAAGCCTGTAAAACTCAGACTATTTAAAAGAATAGAAAAATGTTTGATTTCTACAGTAAGCAGGTTTCAGGAGACAGTGTCCTCCACTGTGGACGACGTTCCTCACCGGGAATGACGTCCTCCACTTCAGGCATGTTTAATGATCAGGATGGTTTGAAATGTCATCAGCATTTTTCACAAACGCTCTCCAGCAGGACAAAACAGTTCATAGATCGTGGTGTTACTGCGGTCAGCGCGGACGTTTGCATTTACAAAAAGACATAAATAACCGAAGAGGAGAACATCCAGAAAGGGTCGTTGCAGTTGTTGTAGCCCAACTCCCTCAGAGATTTAGCTGTTAGTGTCTTGACGTTGTAAATAAACATACCTCTGTCCTCCACGTCTCCTCCTCCTGTCCATGCCATCCAACGCCTGCGCGTCACCCAAACTGTGACTCACCACTCTTAAAAAAGAAGATGTGCTTTTCTTCAGCAGTGAATAAGGAGACAATCAGCTGTGAACGGTGCAGAGTAAAGTTTAACGATTTACAGCTGTCCTGCAGTAAATCAGTTTAAAAAGAAAAAAAGTATTGAGTCCAGACGGGAAATTAATTAAAGTTTCTCATTAAAGTTTCTCATTACAGTCAATCAAAAGGTAGCTGGTTTTGTCTGTTTGTAATAAAACTTACAATCATCAAATCATATGATCGGGTTTAAATATTAAAATGATATTTATAATCACCATGTCAATATTTTTTAAACAAAAATAAAGACAAAAGAAAAAAAAAACACATATGGGTAATACTAAGTACCTCCACGACTCATCAGGTTGTAGATCCTTCTTCAGCAGCAGGAACCCTCAGTAGATGTTTCCTGTTTGACTTCATCAGTGACTTCTGGTCCGTTCTTCTCTCCAACCTCCAGCCTCAACATCTCAACCAGGTTCAGGTCTGGACTTTGAACAGGTCATTCCAGAACCCGATTCTTTTATTTTCATCATTCTGATGTAGATCTGCTGCTGTGTTTGAGATCATTTCTTGTCACATAAGCCAGTTTCAGCCAGTCTTTATCTGTCAGACAGATGTCCTCACATTTGTCCCTAGAAGACTGTGGCCTACAGAGGACTTCATGGTCCACTCAGTGACTCACAGGTGTCCAGGTCCAGACCATCATCCCTCCACCACCGTGCTTGACAGTGGGTCTGAGGTGTTTCTGCTAGTTTCCTTCAAACATGCTTCAGGACATTTAGACCAAACATCTCTACTTTGTTCTCATCTGTCCAGAGGACATTGCTTTAGAAGTCTAGAAGTTTAAATCCTGCTGAAGCAGGACTGGGTACTTAGGATTGCCTGTTCTCATTTGTAAGCCAGGAATTATCTAGTGGTGTGAAACTTGTAGGTGGAGTTTGATCAGGACAAAATTTTACGGTTTGTTCCAGACATCAACACACGCGACCATGAAGGAGACCTGGTTTCCACTGGGATCAGGTTTGAATCCCAATAGAGTGTTTACATCATTCCTGTCCAGTGTATCACAGATCTGCTGTAAGTCAAGTCAAGTGTGTATGTGTGTGTGTTTGATGCAGATGTTACAGCTGCAGGCCTTGTTTGGTCAGAGTTTATGTTCGTGAATGCTTAATCATTAGCTGGAGCGTCGCTGCACCGAACCGAGCAGAGGATCCGACTGGGATCAGGACTGCTGAGTTTCAGATTGCAGGTCACTCCCTTCACATGCTTCTGTGAGGTCATCGACTTCTGTGGGTTGTTCTCTCAGTCTGCTGCGATTCTGAAAGAGGATACGAGTGTCCTCCAACATTAGCCCGTATTTAATTCACAATAAAACACAGAAATCATTTGAAAGTGAGTCATTTTAACTAGTTGGGTCAAAGTAAGTGGTACTAAACAAACGCCTGGAGGAACATCAACAACTAACCAGGTTGACTAGTTAGTCTCTCTGAGTCTCTCTGATGTCAACGAGTCTACAAAAACCAGCAAACCTCGAAGCCAGCTGGTAGTTCTGATCGATTAGTCTCTCGTGGGTGACTGAACTTCTTCCCCGATCTCTACGGGGGAGTCCAGCTGCCCTGAGGAGGACTTACGTGTGGTTCCACCCCACCAGCAGCAGGGGCCATATGAGTCGGTTGAGATGTGGCACTGGTGGTTCCTGGAAACTGGAGGATGTACAGGAGCGTCAGCTCTGCTAGTTTGCTGTCTGCCAGAGACATGATGATGTAGTGCAGAGTGGTACCGATTCTTCAGCATCTTCTGATGCTTCATTTTTGTTAATGTTCAGACATCTCACTCAGAGTTTCTGAGACTGGGAAGTTCTGGTGCTGATCTGGGTTCTCAACTACCGAGTCAGTGGATCTTTGAAGGGCAGGCGAATCAGCATCATCTCTACTGGTTTCTTCATGTTTTATTGATCCAAGAAAACTTCGTCGTGTGTTTTTCCTGAGCAGGTGTGCTGATGGTTTACATGTGACCTCTGAGGTCTGTAAACAGCTGACCACACACACAAACACACTCAGCGAACGAGTCCTCGACAAAATCTGCTGCTTCGCCTCTGTTTTTTCCTTCGTTTATCTGGAATATAATTTGTGTATTCAAAGTATTCAAGTACTTTGTACATACAAAGTTTGTATTTACTGAGTACAAACTCCATCCATCCATCCATCCATCCATCCATCCATCCATCCATCCATCCATCCGAACCAGACCTTTGGTTCGGATGGATGGATGGATGGATGCGAGGTGCTGGCCTATCCCTCCAGGATGGGGCCTTGGTAACCCTAGTCCAGCTGGGGGACATGGAGCTCTTGGCTTTTTTAACGTCCATATGAATCGGTTGTATCATACATAGTTGGCTCCATGTGCCTGGACCAGTTTGCCTCAGGAGACCCTACTAGGCGAATAATGCTGGGCAACATAGCTCCTGGGATCACAGGGCATGCAAACCCCTCCGCCATGATAAGGTGGTAACTTTAGGAGCTGGAGGAGGTGGCTGTGGAGAGGGAGGTCTCGTCCTCTTTGAGAC
The DNA here is from genome assembly GCA_014839995.1 of Xenentodon cancila. Taxonomy (NCBI): domain Eukaryota; kingdom Metazoa; phylum Chordata; class Actinopteri; order Beloniformes; family Belonidae; genus Xenentodon; species Xenentodon cancila. The sequence goes on along the minus strand of CM026211.1, from coordinate 6,615,453 downwards.
TGCAGCCACTTGATCCGAATCCAGATGAGGAGATGGATGGATGAATAAATCAGCTCTGGTTTTGGTAAAGTCTAGGTCAACTCGGAGTCATAATACAGCAAGAATGGACCTCCATCAGTCAGGATCTGGAACACACATTGAATCCCAGCTTTGTAAACATGAACTCTGAATAAATCTGATGCATTTGCCAAAAAAAAAAAAAAAACTTAGTTGAAATTCTTATAAATGTTCTGCAGTTTACCAAGATAAAGCGACAACACTCAAACAGCACATTGAGCATCACTGCAGAAACATCTGGCCACGACTGCACGTTGAGTGTGTTTATGTTCGTGTGTTTCAGAAGACATTAATGAGCCACAGGTCTGCGTCTAATTAGCTGTTTGTGTTCATGACTTCCCGGTTTCTGACCGTTTCTTGGTTTTGTGCTCCAGGATCGTCGGAGTCTGCGCTGTCGTCCTGCTGAAGTGCTCCTGAGCCAGACGCTGGACCTGCAGCAGGTAGGGAGACTCCTCCAAGCCCGACAGCTATCTGGTTCTGCCTCCTTCCTGCTTAGCTGGTGTTGTGGCTTGTGGGAACCCACAGTGGACTTTCTTTGTTACGAGAGCTGCCAGCAGCGATGTTTGGTTTGTGAACTCAATCTGAGGCCTTTTATCTACAAGCTTGTACTTCCTGCAGATAATTATGACCTTTTTCCTGCTGGCAGTTTCTCATTTTCTCTCCACATTTGTCCTAAACTTTGAACTTCCACGATCAACGTTCCCAGTTTCATGGGAGACTTAATTTGGAGGACAAACAGGCAGAGAAGCTGCACAGTGACGACCCGGGATTAAAGCCGTAAGAGGAGGACATGCTTTACTACTTGATGATTTAGAGTTAGGACTTTTTCATATCATTGTTCAGTCCACAGGGTTCAAAGTCACCGACACCAGACTAAACAAATCAAACATGGTTCCTCCCTTCTTATCATGCAGAGAGAAGCTCAGAGGCACCAGCTCCTCCAGCTTTCCCAAATTTACTGTCTTGAGTTCAAACTTGGTCGGATCCCAAGTTCAAGACTCTCAAACAGTCCAAACCCAGTACTACTCAAGTACTCCAACCCAGGATCCCCATCTCAGAGGCTTCCAGCCTCACTGAACATGTTAGAGGTCTAAGTTCATGACATCACAGTCTGAAGAAGACTGAACCAGGAGAAAACCTCTTCTGTCTAAGAACAACATGGAATCACGACTGAAGTTCACAAAACTGCATCTAAACAAACCAGCAGACTTCTGGAGCAATGTCCTCTGGACCAAAGTGGAGATGTTTGGCCTTCATGTTCAGAACCATGTTTGGAGAAAACCAAACAACATTTCAGCAGAAAGACCTCAGACCCACCCACCAGGAAAACAGATGTACTCAGGTGGAGGCAATGCTGCGTCGCTTTACTTTTTTTTTTTCCTCCCCGTAAGTCCTCCCCCGTAAGTCCTCCCCCTGTGAGTCCTCCCCCGTAAGTCCTCCAGCTGTGAGTCCTCCGCTGTGAGTTCTCCCCCGTAAGTCCTCCCCCGTAAGTCCTCCCCCTGTGAGTTCTCCCCCGTCATTTTAGATCAAACTTAAAACGGTTAATTCATTTCCAGCTGTGGATTCTTGCTTTGATCCAGTTGGTCTCCCCTCTCCCACCCTGGACAGAGTCTCAGCCGCCTGACTTCACTTCTTTCCTGTTTGTGACATACCTTAAACCTGTTTCATGATGTCATCTTGCTTGAACGCATGTTCCTGCCTTCACATCTGCACGTGTATATTAAACATCAGTAAAACATCCGTTTGCACTAACTTTATGAACTTGTTTCGGCTCATATATGACGTCTAATTGCGGAGGATCGCATCCACTCAGAACTGCAGACCTTCAGATGGATGGTGTTGACAGCCATGAACCCGGGCTGAAATCAGAGACGTGGCTGTTTTCTATCAGCGCTGCTCCAAACATATGGCTCTATACAATTTGTGTTTAGATAAAGTAGAGCACAAACATCTTTCAAACATGGCAATCTGTAACCCTCCTGGGAGAACCATATCCACCTCACAGAGGGGGGGGGGGGGTCCAGTCTGTGTGTCGTCGCTGTTTGACAGGAACATTATTACGTGCAGCTGAGGTTGATGAGGGTTTCAGAAGGTGTGTATTTTCTTTTCCCCAAGCTGATGAACACATGTAAGTGTTTTAAGGCGCAGTATAGGTTTACAGCGGGCTGGTCCTGGTTCAGTTTCTGTTGTCCCGGGTCGTGGTCTCCGGTGTCTGTTTTTGAAGGTGGCCTCCTCATTCACAAGGGAATGGACTTACCTGGAACACCCAGCTTCCTTTACACCTTTCCGGGCAGAACATCAAACTTTGTGGGTTTACCGACAAACCACATTAACATGAAATGCAAATAGAATCTCATCCATCTGTGTCCCTGCTGATGTGACCTGATCTATGTGGTTGCCACGGTAACAGACATGCACAGATGTTGTGTTTTGGTTTGCTGTAAACAATCCAAGCTTGAAGACGATAATTCGACTCTGCTGCTGTCATGAGTGGTCACGAGAAAGCACCAAAAACGGAGAAGGCCGATGATGGTCCACTGTTGATGAACGCTCTCTAGGTGGCACCATCTGGGAAGGAGCTGACTCCGTCCATCCCTGGGTGATGAGGAGATGAACTCATATTGTAGAGGCAGCAGCTGCCAAGTCCACTCATGGACACCATGCAAGGTCTGTAACAGCTCACAGAGGCCGCTGTCAAACACCTTCATCCAAGCAGACTCCACACATCCAGCTGGACGTACCCTGAGAACCGCTGGACAACAGAGCAGTTTAACTGGACCTGAGTCAGAAACATCAGTTTAGGTCTAAACAGCTCCAGCACATTTCGGCTCCATAAAACCGTTCCTCTCTCTCCTGTCATGTAGAAGATTGTCAGCCAATCATGTCCCACTCTGAAACGGAAACTGTGGACTATTTTTGATTTGAGTAAACAAGAATCATGAGCACAAAACATGTAATTATATAATCACATTTTCATAATTCATCAGTTAGCGCTCAGTTTGACAGAGAACTGCTGAAAGCAACAGAGGTGAAGTCAGCCGAGACAGTGATGTCGGATTCTCGGGCTCGGATCCAGGTCTGGCTCGGGTTCTTCCCACACGTGTCGGTCCAAGTGGAGCTTCAGGGCTGCAGAGGGAAACCGTCATCGTTTCACAGCTGTGTGAGCTGGACTGAGTTCCAGCAGGAGACAAATGAGAGCAGGAGAGCTGTAAGGCTGTTTACTGGATCGAGCTCAAAAGCAGAACTGTACTTTGTTTTTGCCCACAGTTCTGATGCTACAGTTAAAACAATGATATCTCAGAAAGTACAAGGTGTATTTGAATAAATGTGGTGTTAAAATTGAGGGAACACATCTGAGATTACAACAGAAGTGAAAAAGTAAGTTTACATATTATTAAAGCAGAGTAGGTGAAGATGAACAGCAGAAATCGGACTAAATTGTTCCATTTCAGAGCTTGTATCTGTTGAGATTCATGAATAATGATAATCAGAGCAGTCTGACTGTCCAGGTGAGCGGAGACACCTGAGGACAGAAAACAGAAGAGACGAGGATGATCTCGGACTGCAGGACCTGGCTCTGTGATCCAGGTTTGTGAGTCTGTCTCCATGTGTGGAGGAAAGTACCAACATGTAACATAAAGACCTAATTTACCTTGTTCACAAGAGACACCTGTGGTCTGAGGGCGTGAGCGAGACTGTGGCGCTCAGCTCTGACATGTGCGGTGCAGATGTGGAGGTCGGAGTCGTCTCTGCCTCCTCCAGGGTCGGTCCTGATAGGAGCAGCTTACCTCGCTGTGGTGCTGAAGAAAACTCTGCTCCGCTGGCTGTTCATCTTTTTTTTATAGAGTTTTACTCATTAAAGCAGCTCTGTGAATTTTTAACAACCGAGTTGTGGTGTTTTTGTCACTGTTGAGTGTTTTTAACTGAGAGAATTCAGCCAAGCATCTGGATCAGTCAGAATCGGTCCAGCTGTTCAGCGTGATCTTTGAGACTGAAGTGTCTGAGACCTTAAACTCTGCCCTCAGTGTTTCTGCAGCGCAACTGAAAACCCGCAGAGCTGCTGATGTCATAGATGAGTACAGTACAGGAACTGCCAAGCCAGATCCTGAAGCTAGGGGTCAGTACAGTAACTGCAGAGCCGGATCCAGACCCTAGTAGTCAGTACAGGAACTGCAGAGCCGGATCCTGAAGCTAGGGGTCAGTACAGGAACTGCAGAGCCGGATCCAGACCCTAGTGGTCAGTACAGGAACTGCAGAGCCGGATCCAGACCCCAGTGGTCAGTTGAGGAACTGCAGAGCCGGATCCTGACCCTAGTGGTCAGCACAGGAACTGCAGAGCCGGATCCTGAAGCTAGGGGTCAGTACAGGAACTGCAGAGCCGGATCCTGAAGCTAGGGGTCAGTACAGGAACTGCAGAGCCGGATCCAGACCCTAGTGGTCAGTACAGGAACTGCAGAGCCGGATCCTGAAGCTAGGGGTCAGTACAGGAACTGCAGAGCCGGATCCAGACCCTAGTGGTCAGTACAGGAACTGCCAAGCTGGATCCTGAAGCTAGGGGTCAGTACAGGAACTTCAGAGCCGAATCCAGACCCTAGTGTTCAGTTGAGTAACTGCAGAGCCGGATCCTGGCCCTAGTGGTCACCACAGGAACTGCAGAGGCGGATCCTGAAGCTAGGGGTCAGTACAGGAACTGCAGAGCCGGATCCAGACCCTAGTGGTCAGTTGAGGAACTGCAGAGCCGGATCCTGACCCTAGTGGTCAGCACAGGAACTGCAGAGCCGGATCCAGACCCTAGTGGTCAGTTGAGGAACTGCATATCCGGATCCTGACCGTAGTGGTCAGTTAAGAAACAGCGGCTTTTCATGCTTTTGGGTTACATATATTTAGATTTTGTCCCTTGCATCTAACACCTGCTTTTGGGGTTGACATGAACTCTGAACCTTGTTCTGGTTGATCTCCTGGACACTGGAATTACCAGCGCCACTTCAACAATCCTCAGCAAAGTGACGAAAGAATCTCACAAGACTAAGATGCATCGAGGAGTCGGTCCGTCTTTGCTGTCTCGGCTACCCACATTTTCACAAACGAATGTTGTGGTTCCAAAGACTGGTAGCTGTTGGTGGTTTCAGATAAAGAAAGTCCACCTTTGGCATGGCCCAGTTAGAGTGCAGACCTGAACCCCACAATGGACTGAGCTTCCTACAAAGCACACATCAGAGCTAGATTGGACTGGAGACTGGAATGGTTTGAGGGGGATGCTCTGCTGTGATTGGTGGAGAGACCTGTGTTGGCCTCCGCCCAACTTCCACAGAACCATCTGGACTGGAATGTCGTCAGTGCATCAGCGAGAGGAAGTCCTTCAACGGTTCCAGTGCGATCCTGCAGCCCTGGTTTCAGCTCGGAGCGACAGTCTAAACAAAGAGGCCCTTCATCTTTATTCTTTCACATCAAACACCGGATCTGCAGAGCAGAGCCAGAAAGAGCTCCAACTCTTGACTAAATAAAGGCAGTCGCAGCGCAGCCTAGAAGTTCATGTAAATATAGTTGATGGATACATAATGCAGAGACCCTTGAATTAGCCAGCACCACAGCTGAGGCCTGCGATGATTGACTTCACATGCTCCGCATTAGGGCGTTCCCTCTTGTCGTGCAGGACCCCAGGCCTTTGGCGGGTGATTAAATGCAGCTCTTAAACATGCTCGTGAAGCTGGACACATTCATAAGTATACCTGCACACCGAGGCATGCTTAGCGCTTGCTTAGCGCTTGCTTTCAAATATATTTTAAAGATTCTTTTTTTATTCAGTTAATTTAATTTTAAAAAATGCACCGAATTATGATCAAAACTTTGCAAAAACCTGGCCACCAGTGGGTCAAGAACCAGCACTCTCTTAGTGTTTGTCCCGAGCCTGCATGAATCAGGAGGTCGTATCAGGAAGGACATCTTCTGTAAACCTGTAACAGATCAATATATGAAAAAGATGATCCACTGTGGCAAGCCTAAAGGGGGACGCGCTGAGAAGACTGGATTAGACTGTAATGAAGTAATTTAGCTTAAGTCCCTTGAGATGACTTTTAAGGTACCGTGGCCAGATATTCTGATTTATTCGTCTTTGGTCTAAGAAGCAGTTCCTCGGGATTGGACTTGGATTTCCAGGGAATTCTACCAATGGAAAGTTTGTGACATAAGCAGAGCCCCAACCGAACCGGTATCATCCAGATACTGTAGAGGAAGAAATGAAGACTCCCCTGTGACAGGGGTCTTCAGTTCTGGTCCACGAGGTCCATTGTCCTGCATGTTTTAGATGCTTCCCAGTTCTGGCACACTTGATTTAATGATCGTTATTGTCTTGACACAGTCATTTGTACCGGAAGCTCTGTTGGGCCTCGTTTTGGATGTCTTTTCCAGAGCACTTGACAGATGTTCAAACCGTATCGTTGGCATCAAGTGGGCGTGTTCCAGTCGGCCTCCAGGTCTGTTGCCATGGTGCCACACAGGTCAAGCAAACTGAGGCTCCTCGGTACTCCTCAGAAACCTGTGGAGAATGTGGAAGGATTTTTCTTCTTCTTCTTTTCTTCTTTCCTGGTCCTTCAGGGTCCTTCAGCTCAGCTGAGGCCCCCGAAGCAAAACTTCAAATTATAAACAAAAAAAGCTTGCATGTGTTGTTTTGTAAAGATCATTCGCTCATGTTGAGCTTGTGGAAGCCGGAGGTCACTTGACTGAACTGTGCCATGTGTGATCTTTTCTTCTGTTTATTTAAAATATTAACATCTGGTGATCTGTTGTGGTAAAGTCCCGTGTCCAGTTCAAAATAAGTGCTGTAAATGAAATGTTCTTGCCTGTTAGTGTAACATCTGCCTGCTTGTGTCCAACAAGAGCAGATGTGTCGGATATTGGAAGCCCTACTATTTACACTGTGGAGGAACCATTCCACCTTCTCTTTATCCTTCATGATGATAGTCACTGGGACTCAGGAAGGATGGAACGAGAGAAGGATGCAAAACTGAGCAGCAGAGACTTTATGGTGGCAGTGGTGGTTGGGATTAGAGCGGCGAGGTGGTGAGAACCAGCAGGAAGCTCCTCTTCTGAGATGGCTCTGAGAGCTGCACCATCCAGCCAGTTCACTCATTTAAAACAGTTCCTTATTCTTCTGAGCTGTGATGTGGCCAGACTGTGTCTGCTTCCCTCAGATCACAGGAAATGGCATCATTAGGCGGTAAGCGCAGCCAGATGGAGCAGATCAGCTGCTCTGATCCACAAAGGCTTTGAATTCATCTGAGTTTCGGAGCCCCAGAGTTCTCTGTACGATAAAAGGAGGATTCATCTGCAAGTTGAAGGCGTGATGAGGGCTGGTTGAGCTTCAGAAACTGCGCCGTTCTCATCGTCTTCTTGCGAAACCAGTCAGGGACCCATGACAGGAGGCGGAGTGGGTGGGAGGACTCTGACCAAACGAGCTTTTCTCAGACGAGCACAAATTTACTGTGCAGAACTTTGGCACCAACGCAGTTAAAACCGAACTTCCTCTGCTGGTCTGAGATCAGTACATGATGAGAGACTGACTTCATTACCGACATATCTTCACTTAAAGGGGGGGGTTGGGGCATGATTCTCATGCAGTCGTCTCCAAAGTCTAGTATTTGTTTGTGTCAGTGTTTAATAAAAATAAAACCAGAAACAAAACTGATGCACTACGTCTACAGTCGAGCACTGATGAACTGATCAACAGGTGTCCAGACCTCCATAAAAGCAGATGTTTGAGTTAACACAATGCAAAGAGGAAAAGACATCAGCAGGGGTCCTAGAGAAGCAACTGTTAACGCACATCAATCTGGAAAAGGTTATTAAACCATCTCTAAACAATTTTTGGTTCAATCTTCTAAAGTAAGGAGTTGTATTTACATGAGAACATTTAAACAGTGTCAGTCTTCTCAGAAGTGGATGTCCCAGCTAATTTACCCCAAATTCAGACCATGCAGTCTTCAGAGAAGTTAGAAAGAACCCTGAGAGATCCACCTCAGAGCCTACAGGCCTCACAGATCATGTTAAATACGGTAAGAAGAAGGTTGAAACAGGAGAGTTTGTTAGGAAGAGTTTCCAGGAGGAAACATCTTCTCTCTACAAAGACCACAGAATCACGGCTGAAGTCCACAAACCAGCAGGCTTCTGGATCAATGTCTCCTGGCCTGGTCACCCTGCCTCACAGGTGTCTGAGTCCAGTCCTCGAGGTCCGCTGTCCTGCATGTCAACACACCTGGTTCAAATTAAAGGTCTTTTCCAGCGTGTCACCAAAGTCTGGACAGCTGTGTTAATGACTCAGACACTTGTATCAGGGTGTGCTGAAGCAGAGTAACAGCTAAAACCTGCAGGACAGCGGCGCTCCAGGATCGGAGTCTGGCACCCCTGCTACCTGCTTGAGTGAAAACGAGCTTCATCATCTTGGGTTTGTTCACAGGAGGTTCTCCTAGTTGTTCTTCTACAGTTTATCCCATATGGTGCATAATTCCAGGACTGTGTAACCCAGAAGAAAGAAATCCGTTAAATCAGTGATGTGAAATAACGGAGTAAACTTAGTAAATGAGCGGGGCTTGGAGAAGCTGGCAAGGGGAACATCTGGCAGCAAGGCAGTTCACTCCAACTTCAACAAACAAATCCTCTTCATCGCGCCATATGTGAGCTTTCATGCCTGGAACATTTTCATATTCATTAGTTTCAAAAAGCTATCCAGAGACATGAAGCCATGAGGCAGTTTCTGCAGTAGAAGCAGAAGACCGATTTTTATTTGAGTCTGGTTTCATAAGGGGCAGGGAAATAAAAGGTTTGATGTTTACCAGATAATTCTCGGGTTTCAGCTGGATTTTTTTAAACAAAGCCTCAGATCTGAACAGATTAAAGATTTAAGTCAGTTTCCATAAGTCACAAGACGGTGTTGAAGTTCTGGTCTCCAGGATCAGAGAGTTGCATCAAAATGTTGTCAAATACAAAAGCTAAAATAAGTTACTTTTAAGTATCTCTAAATCAAGACCTATAATCCCCAAACTAAAATGGAGGTAATTTTCTGAACAGTATGAGGTTATTTTGAGGTCACAACCACGCGTTGTAACCTGTTTTTTGACTTGTTTCAGTCAGGTTTGATCTCCATTCCCCACAGCAGCTTCCACAGTTCTTTTTTTTCCTGACAAAAGTTGAGGCGCACAAGTTAGTTGATCTTGTTTGACCTTTCTAAGTCATATTAGTGTTTAAAGAAGCCATAAATAACCACAGAGTCTGAGTGAAACAGCGGAGGACAGACGTTCATCAAACCTGCTCCAGGTTTCTTCCCTCTTCAAGGAGAGTTTTTCTTGTCACTGTTTTGTTTAAGGTTTTTCTCCCACTAGAGGAGTTTTTACCTGCCGTTTATGTAATAATTACTTGGAGGTCATGTTCTAGGTCTCTGGAAAGATCCTGGAAACAACTTGTGTTGTATTGGACGCTATATAAAAAAAATAATTTGAATTGAATATAAATTAAACTGAATTGAAATTTAATTGAGTTACTGTCTCGTCCCCGCGCCTCTCTTGCACAATTGCGCATCCCGCTTACACGCACTAACAATATAAAGAAGTTGACGGCATCTTCTCCTCCACTTTTATTATTATTATTATTATTATTTCCTTTCATCTCGTTTCACCTCGGTTCATTTCGGTTCCGGGTTTGTGTCTGTGGTGGCCACAACCAGAGCAGCATGATGATCGTGAACGTTTACCTGAAAATGGTACCATTGGAACTGTCTCTAATTTGCAGGTGGATTTTCTGTTATTTTACCAAATATCAGGCTAAATATGTTTTTATTTTGTTTGCTGTGCAGCTCCAATGGGGGTTTAACTGTGGAGGAGGAAAAAACTAAAGTTTTGAAGTTGAGTTTTGCTTTTATGTCTAGAAGTGTGTGCTGTTGATTGTAACGTCGTCCCCCGCTGTGCCGGCGCGCCCTTCAGATGCTCGGCAGATTTCTGTCCTACATTTATAGACGTCTTTGCGTCTGTGTTGCAGGAAGTGAGTCAACGGCTAACCATTCCAGCATGGAGGGGATGCGGGGCCTGCTGCTCTGCCTCATTTCAGCAGTGTGTTTCCACGGCAACGCCGCTCAGAGGACAGGTGGGTGTCATTATGCAGTTTGGCGTCTTGCACACCAGCACGCAAAAGATCACGGCAAACACGCTTCAGCATCACGTCAGCCTATAACATCTGCAGAATAGATTCATGCGAGCTGAGAAGCATGCAGGTAAACACGCTGGATTTATCAGCGTTCACACTAACAAACACACCCCAGGCCCTCGTAATGTTCCTGACCCTCCACAACTGCTGCTGAGCACCAACATGACGCTATAATGTTCACAAACGGAAGGACAATGGTTTCAGGATGAAAAAGAATATGTTTGAAGTTTGTTTGAAGTTTGTTTTTATACTTCTTTAATCCTTGACACCGTCGTCTTTGATAAGCCATTAATCCTTGGCATGGACACCAGGATTAGTGGGCTGAACCTCTCAGATGCACTGATGGCAGATAATAGAATGTAAATTTAGATATGATTGTTTTTTTTATCCTCTTTGATCGTAAGATTATTTACTTCCAAGAGGCATCATCAGGTCTGTCGCGGAGCCGTTTCCTGCTTAATGCAGACTTTTCCTTCCAAGATTCCAGGTCAGCAGCTGGAGTAGAAATAAATGACCTGTCTGCACGCGTAGCCATTAAAATACGAGCATTTAAGACCTTGTCTGTGAAGAAATTAAATAATGACTCAGGTATGCATTGATGTGGGGGGATCTGCAGATCTCCAGTTCACTGAGGTTCGGTTTATCCAATTTACTTCAATAGTTCAAATATCTGAGACGTTTCGGTCAATCGTTAACATAAAAGTGAGAACAGAGATGCAAACTTGATGTAAGATTACCAGATAAACTGGCATTTTATATCATTACTACAGTTGTACAGTGAGAAAGTGACATTGAAGAAAAGGTGAGATGGGAGAAACTCTTTGCTGAAGGTTTTGGACGGATGCGAGCACCAGCTGCAAGCTTCAGTTTCCTCACGCTTCACCATCCAGCGACGCTTTCTGTGTGAACCGCTGCTGCTGTCCAGAAACGCTGCAGAAACTGGACCACAGCAGAAGTCACGCTGCACCTTTCTTCTTCTGTATCACACCCAACACATCAACAAGCCAACAGCTCCATGCTGGCACTTTTCCACCTGTGGCTGGCACGCTTCCTCAGAAGCAACATCTGCTTGGGAAGGAGGGCTTTTTTTTTCTTACAGATTTGTGAAACTCTTCCTCCATGAACTGCAACCCTCCCTCTCAGTGTGCACCCAAAAGGCTGTCGCTGACATCGTCTTCCTCGTGGACGGCTCATGGAGCATCGGCAACGAGAACTTTGAGCAGATCCGCCAGTTCCTGCACACGCTGGTCAACAGCTTCGACATCAGTCCTGATCACGTACAGATCGGCCTGGTCCAGTACAGCAACAGTCACCGCACAGAGTTCCTGCTCAACACCTACCAGAAAAAGGAGGAAATCCTTGATTACATCAGCAATCTAGGTTACATGGGGGGTGGAACCCTAACGGGTCAAGGCTTGGACTTCATGCTGCACAACCACTTTGTGGAGGCAGCTGGAAGCCGGGCCAGCAACAGAGTGCCGCAGATTGCTGTGGTGATAACCGATGGCAAGTCGCAGGACAATGTGGAGATTAATGCTGAGAAACTGAAGAGAAAGGGGATAACTCTGTACGCCATCGGTATCAAGGACGCAGATGAAGACCAGCTGAAGGAGATCGCCAATGAGCCGCACAGCCAGCATGTCTACAGCGTCTCGGACTTCGCCGCTCTGCAGGGAATCTCGCAGAGCATCGTCCAGACGCTGTGCAGGACTGTAGAGGAGGCCAAGCGACACATCCAGAAGCTGTCTCAAGGTAACGCGAGTCAGATCACACAGCCCTGCCATCGCACATCAGCTGATCAGCTATCCGAACACTCCTCTACGGAGCGACTGAGGACGCATCACCAGTTCGATTTTTCTTCCTCTCATGTCACTTTGTCCTGAACAGCTAATTGAGGAAATGATTAACTGTCATGACAGTTTCTTTACACACTTCAGAGATGTATTGATGACTATAATGTAGAAAAAACACATGTTTATTTCTCTATCAACTTCACTTAATTTCAGCTACTGAGGGTACGGGTCGCCGTCAGCGGTGGTCCCCTGCGTTCCCGGACTGGGGGTTGGGGGAGTGCTGGGAGGCGCAGGGGTACTGGCGGTGCACCGCTGCAGGCCACCTAGCCCCGGAGCGTTGGTCTGGGGGGGGGCTGGGACCGCCTCCGCTCCCTTCCTCTACTGCCGTCGGTCGGGGGGTGGGGGGTGCCCGCCTGCCCGGGGGGTGGGGAGCCGAGGGGGGGGACTGGCCTGGGGTTGGCTCTGGGGCCGGGCTGTGGTGGCCTCCGGGCACCTCGGGTTGCTGTCGCTCTTTTGGGGGGGGGGGCCCCGGGGAGCTGGGACCGGCGGGGGTGTCCTGGTGGTCGTCGCTGCTCCCTGCCTGGACTGCTACCCCTCGAGCTGTCCTGTGGATCCCTGGGCTGCGACCCCTGTGGCTGCATGGGGCTCTGCCCTTGTCTTGCTGGTGGGACGGGGGGGAGGAGTACCAACAAGTCCCCCCTCCCCTTCCCAGGCTAAGCTCCTGCCAATCCTTTTTTAAATACACAAAAAAAAAAAAAAATAAAAAAATAAAAAAATAAAAAAAATAAAAAAAACTTCACTTAATTTGTGATTTTACAACCTTTCTGTTAATTTCATACCATCAGCACATTCTGGAAAAGATTAGGGCAGTAAAAACCGTTTTGGCCTGAACTTTTCTGATTAGGAGGCAAAGTAGTCGGCAGCAGTCGGACATCAGCAGGAGGTGAAAGGTTATGTGTTTTTCTCCCATTTCTCCCATTTCTTCCCGCAAATTTGTCTTTTAATAATTCAGACATATGGTGGTGGTGTTGTAATATTTGTGGTTTTAGAATCTCCCAACATTCTCGGCCGTGGCCAGATCAGGACTGCAGACAGGCCAGTCCAGCAGCTGCGCCTCTTCCTCCTTATCTATGTGTCCAGAATGTGGCTTCGCATTTTCTTGTTGAAAAATGAACGGACGTCCGTGGAAAAGATGAGGTCACGAAGGCCTCGAAGAGTCCTTTTCCAGAAGAGCCTCCTCCATGTTTTGCAGCAGATACAGTCTTCTTTTCTTTGACGGCTTCATTTTTGCTTCTATGAACATAGACCTGATGTCAAAAACTCATGCCTCATCTATTCAAAGGAATTCTTTCTGGTGTTCTTCCAACAGTGGAGTCCTCCTCAGTCGTCCACAGTGATGGATGCTGTGATCTGACACTGATGGACCTTGACCTTGGAGTTCACCTTGAATCTCTTTGGAAGTTGTTCGGGACTCTTTGCTTTGTTCGTATTATCGTGTCTTCAGTTTGTCATTAGTTGTCCTCCTGTGTCCACATCCAGGGAGGTTGTCTTCAGTCCTGTAGAGCTTAAACCTCTGAATAAATGTCCAACTGTAGTTACAGGAACATCAAGGTGCTTGGAGATGTTCTTCTTAACCTGCTGGTCTAGAACGTTCTTTCTGATCTGCTCAGACAACTGTTTCCTTTGGTGTCTCTGGTCCATGTTCACTGCGATGAAGACGACGATACCAAACAGCTGAGTGACCACTTCTATCCCAGTCAGACTTACTGAAGACACCTGAGACGTTCATTACCGGACACATAAGTTTGACATGTCACCATGAAGACATGAGTTTACATCTTTCCTAGAGAAACCACCTCTTTTATCCAGACCAGTTTCATTATTTATTTATTTTTTGTTACAGTAGTCAATGTTTGAAGGTGATCAAATGTTGTCCTAAGACGAGGAAGGATATTGTTGAAATTTCTGGATGAACCCAATAAAATAAACAATGTCTGATTTTCAGTAGTCCTTGTTCGGTAAATCATTATTTATTATAATTTTTCAGTTTCTCGTTATTTCAGTGACCATTTTTAGTTTTTCTTTCTTTACTAGAAGGATACCAGCAGCTTTCTTATGATCATCAAACACATTTGAAACACATTTCATTGTAAATTCACCTTGTTGCCTTGTTTTCTTAATTGTTTTCTCTGTTCTTTGCAGAATGTGCCAGAGCAACTGTTGCCGACATTGTCTTCCTGGTTGATGGCTCTTCCAGCATCGGTGTCACCAACTTCCAGGAAGTTAGGCAGTTTCTCCGCAGCATCATCTCTGGCCTCGACATTGGCCCAGACAAAGTTCAGATCGGCTTGGCTCAATACAGCGACCAACCCTACAAGGAGTTCCTGCTCAATGAACACTTAGATGCCCAGTCCCTGCTGGCAGAAGTCGACAGATTTCCCTACCGATCAGGAGGCACCGAGACGGGCAAGGCCATCGACTTCCTGCGGTCAGAGTACTTCACAAAGGACGCGGGGAGCCGAATCGAGCAGCGAGTGCCTCAGATTGCTGTGGTCATCACAGACGGAGACTCTGCAGATGAGGTTTTGACACCTGCCCAGGAGCTGCGGAAGAAAGGAGTCATCGTATTCGGCATCGGGGTGGGACAGGCCAACCTGGATGAGCTGAAGTCCATTGCCAACCGTCCTCCCCAGCGCTTCCTATTCACCATAGACAGCTACCAGGCTTTAAAGAGGTTGACAGATGCTCTGCTGCGAACTGTGTGCATCTCCATGGAGGACCAGAGGCAAGGTGAGGCAAAGACCTGGACCAGTAGACATCCGACCAGAGGTCTGTACTGCACCGGGGACAAGTTTGGACACACCTGCTTGTTCAGAGCAAATGAGGAGGTGTTTCTAAACCTTTGACCGGTACCATATGTTGTAATAGAAAGCAAAAAAACAGAAGTAGGATCTTGAGAGAAACTGAAGATGATTTGAAAAATAGCACCCACTACCCACCAAACCAGTGACTGACAGTGTTGGAAGTCACTTGACGTCACTGAGGTGGAGTTTGAAGCGGGGAACAAGGAGCCCGTGGTTCTCCGCACTTTCACGTGCAGATGATGTCAGAGCAAAGCCCGGTCTGAACCGCTCGCTGTACAGTTGTTATTGAGCTGAGGTCATTTCATTTATTTATTAGTTGGGTTCGTCTTCCTCTCCAGCTACAATCCTGCACCACAAACCACGAGACAACAGTCAGTGCTGTCAAATATCTGTCACGGCAGGGCATCATGTTTCCATGACAACCGCTCTGAAGCGAATGGATGACAAGCACGGCGTCGCAACTCCACATGTTGAGTTAGACAGTTTTCATCCCTTTAGACAAACATTTTAATGAAGCAAGGCGGCGACTGGACGTCATTTGTCCGCAACTGCTAGTGTTAACTTTGTTTTGCCATGTTTGTTTGTGTGCTCCCTCATAACCCACAATGCACTGCAAACCTGTCTACAGAAGCCTTTTTTTTTTTTAGAGTCCACCTGAAATTATGCCGAGTCAAAGTCTCTGAATTTTTACACCACAAATATAGCCGTTCCAAGATTATCTCGTCAAAGAGGTCTCGGTACAACCATTTTAGTGTGGTTGCTGTGTTAACGCTGACCAAGTACCAAACTACGTTCATACCGATGAAGTTCCTTTGGGCTGACCCTAAATGATGACTGATGTCTTAAAGTTGTATCTAGAGCTCTGACTTGTGATCATTCATCTAAAGACGTTAGGTATATCCCTCAACATATGGGTTGGTTATCATGGAATTTACCAGCTTTTACCAACTCTTGAGATGCACCATTATGATTATTTAGTTCCCTTGGAGGTTGTTTTATTGTGACAGAAGAACTAACTGTTTAGTTTGATTTGATTCTCTTTCAGCTTTGGAACAAAAGTTTGCAGACATTTTCTTCCTTGTGGACAGTGGCATCACTCAAGAAAAGTTTCAGCAGGTCCGTACCCTCCTTATTCGACTGGCAAACCAGATGAACTTCGGAGCTTCTGCCTATCGTCTCGGCTTGGCCCTGTACGGTCAAAACGTAAAAGTGGAGTTTCTTCTCAATGAACACCAAACCAAAGAGCAGTACCTGGCTGTTGTCAGGCGCTTCCGCTATCGCACAATTCCATCTACGGAGCCTCGCTATCTGGGCGTCGCCTTGCAGTACGCCAGTGAAAACCTCTTCACTAAAGAGGCAGGAGGTCGAGCAGAACAAGGCTCCCGACAGTTCCTGGTTGTCCTGAGTGGGAAAAACTCGGATGACTCCGTGTATCGGCAGTCACGTATGATCAAATCGGCTGGCGTAACTGTGGTGGGAATGACTCTTGGTATATCCTTACAAGAACTACAAGTGATAGCCAGCGACTCGCAAGCCTATGATATCCCAGTCATCACTGCAGCACCAATACTGAGGGCTGTTTTTGAAACCGAAGAAGTGGCGAGCATTGTGACTGAAGGTAAAGATCATTTTGAATATTATATTTATCACTGAGAATTAAATTTGTAGCTTCTAACCTGGTTTCCTGCAGCTGGAGCTCAGTTATCAGAAACAAGTGTTGCATGATGCCTTGTTCAAAACCCTCTCAGGTGTAGGACACCTGATGGACTCTGTCAGAATCTATTGTCCACAGCATCGTTCCCCTTTGTGACAACCCCATGACAGTTTGCACCACAAGCAGAACAAACCAGAGCCGGGCCGGTGGCAGGGGCAAATTACCAGGCCCTTAAAACCCAAATAATAAAGCTCATGATAACATAATTTTACAACAACATACGCATGCCCACAACAGTGGGACTTACAAGCTTCGGCACCATAGAGAGCGAGAGTATCATCAAGCCAACATGAAGTATAACAAACCAAGAGATCAACTAAAACATTAGGCTACATGGTCACTAATAATCAAACAATGCAAATTCAAAGCATTTCAGCACCACTGACAGCGATGGCATCATTCTGACACCCTCTTTAACTATTTCAAATCAGAGCCGGTATCAGTAGCTGTACAGTTTAGTAAAACTGGCACAGCTGCCCACATGTTCACAAACTCAATTTCAATATGAAGTCCTGCAGGCCGACTCACCACTATCTGACGGACATACAGCGAGCCTTGCACTCCGTAATGAACTTGGCTGCGCTGGCAGTTTTGGCAGGCCTGAATCACTGCCAACAAAAAGTTGGGTTCATCTCAGGATGACGAACACAGCATGTGACCAGTTGTTATAACTTGGCTTTCATTGCTCTCCTTTTACCTTTTCTTTTCGCTTTGCCGCTCCACTTTTATGCTTATATGAAGTGCCACTCCTGGTAACTTAGTCAGTAAAAATGCTCCACCTACTTTGCTGACAAGTGACTGATGATGACGTTGGTGACGAGTTTTAACCAAAATACACTTGGAGACAATATCGGTGATCTGCTTGTAGATTTTGCGGGTCATAAAGTTAAATGTGAGAGTGAAAATGAAGCCAGTCAGGGAGCAAGCACAACATTTTATTCAATATTTTACACCTGGTTATGCATATTTTACACCATGGCTCAATCCGATTAAGGTTACCTACATAACTCCTCTATAAATGTGCATGATTGTTGCTGTTAAACAGACTGTACTTACATTTGTGGCTTTTCTGGGCACAAATGATGGGAAGGCTTGTTTTCTCCAGCTCCCAGGAGCTGTAATATAGACCCAAGTACCTGAAGCATCACCTCCTACCTAGGCCCCACTAGGGCTTAAGGTTAGCACGCCTAAGACAGGTGACGTATGTGAGTGGAAAGAACATCCTTCATCCTTGCATCAAGAGTCTAGACTAATTGGGTTTTTTCACTTTAATTGCCATAATTAGGTGTTTTATTTGCTTGTTTTTCTTTTGAATTTAGTTTCTGGTTAGAGAACTCTATTCATGCAGCTTACAGCGCCGCCTGCTGGCTGCACACAACAGTTTTAGTTTATCCCATAAACTGCATAAAAAGAATTTTGGATTTTGAACAGAAAAGTTCAGGCTAGAAAAGTGTGACATGCTCATTATTCGAGGTACGAACACAAACTCTGAAGTTTAGCCTTCCAGAAATTAGAGAAATTCTTCAAATGAATGCAGAAACCCAAGGCCCAAGGCACTAGGATTTATCTGGAGTCGCGATTGGAAATACCCGGGAATACATTAACTGTTGATGAAAATGAAATAAAAGACAGGAGTGTTTCTGTTCCAAGCGTTAGCTGTGTTCTCTGTGTGCTGGCTGACACCCGTGCCCAGGGACTGAAACCCAGAACCTTTTGATGGCGTTGTTTACTGGAGATGATGAGCTTATCAAAGTCTTTGTAACCCTGAGCAACGTTATTGGACAGTTTCCAGATGAGATGGAGTTTTTCACAGATCTGCGAACCTCTTCTTTACTGCTGAGAGACTCTTCCTCTCTCAGATGCCATTTTTATCCATCATTATGTCACTTTCATGATGGTAATTAACAGAATCAGCTGCAGAGTTTCTTGCAGTCCTTCCAATGAATTTTCCAGAATTCCATGTCCCAGCTATTGCTGCCATCAAGTTTAAAACTAGCTACCGCTTTTCTTGAAACTGTATCATGTCTCACTTTTATCTGATTAAACGCTTCCTTTGTTTTCTGTTTGTTTTCTTTATTGGACTGTGGGATGTACGTTAAATTACTGGAGAAATATTTGTGCCAAATTCTTCCTGCATTTTTACACCTGTGTGTATGCTTTATGGCTCAAAAGTTAACAGGTTAATTTTAGTGACCTTCTGTTTTTTTCCACAGATTGCAGAGCTGCCAAACTTGCAGACATTGTGTTTATTGTTGATGAGTCTGGAAGCATTGGAATCGCAAACTTCCAGCTAGTACGGACCTTCCTGTACTCGATTGTCAGCGGCCTGGAGATTGGTCCAACCAGAGTCCGAGTGGGCATCGTGATGTACAGCGATGCTCCAAAAGCGCAGGTCTACCTCGACACGTTCACCAGAAAGGACGAGCTGCTGAACTTCATAAAGATCCTGCCTTACAGAAGAGGAGAAACATTCACGGGAGCTGCCCTGAAGTTCACCCGCGACAAGGTCCTCATTAAGGAGAGAGGAAGCAGGAAGGATAAAGGTGTCCAACAGGTGGCGGTGGTGATCACCGACGGAAAATCTCAGGACAACGTGACCAATGAAGCAGCTTTTCTTCGTCGCGCCGGAGTCACGGTTTATTCTATAGGAGTCCAGAATGCTAACGAGGCTGAGCTCATCCAGATTGCTTCGTATCCTCCCAAAAAGCATGTGTTCACTGTGGACAGCTTTGCCCTGCTGAAATCTGTGGAGGAGAGCCTGAAGAAAACCCTCTGCACCAACATTATCCGCCAGGCGATTTCCGTCAGCACATGGAGAACTGGCATCAAAGAAGGTTTGAACCGTCCACTCTTCAGATGTTGGAAGATGTTATAGAACTGGAACATTTAATAACTTCAAGGGTTAATATGCATTGCTTTTATTCCCTTTGCAGGATGCCAACAAACAGATGAAGCTGATATCTTCTTCCTCATCGACCATTCGGGAAGCATTTACCCTTCTGACTTCAAGGACATGAAAGATTTCATCACGGAGTTTCTTAACACTTTCCGTATTGGACCACAACATGTTCGTATTGGGGTTGCAAAATATGCAGATTCTCCAAACCTGGAATTCGATTTGACGACCCACACGGATGCAGCGTCGGTAGTGGAAGCTGTGGAGAGAATTCAACAAGAAGGAGGCGGGACGGAGACAGGAAGAGCACTGGCTTTCATGCGTCCATACTTCCAGAGAGCTAAGGTCACTCGTGGTGGCAAAGTTCCAGAGTACTTGGTGGTGATCACTGATGGGAAGTCCTCCGATGAGGTCAAAGGTCCTGCAGAGCAGCTGAGGGCGCAGGGAATTGTCATCTACTCCATCGGTGTTAAGAAGGCAGACATGGACGAGCTCAGTGAGATCTCTGGTGACAATAAGAAGACGTTCTTTGTCAACAATTTTGATGCACTGAATTCCATCAAGGACGAAATCATCACAGACATCTGCTCTACAGAAGGTGAGGAAAAATAAAGAGGTAAAAATGTTTGCAGTATTCTCAGTGGGACACTTGGAGGGGGGAAGTGGAAGTATTCATCCCTTTATTGGGTGTATTTTTCGTTTCTTTATGTTTCTCATTGAAACAATAGAGGAAGATTAATTCCTCCAAAATCTAAATTGAAGTTGTCAAATTATGAAATGCTAACGTGTTTGTGCTGCTCTTTCTACAGTTTGCAAAAACGTACCAGGCGACGTGGTTTTCTTGATCGACAGTTCTGGGAGCATCCATCCAGATGACTACAACACCATGAAAAGCTTTGTGAAATCTCTCATCAGCAAGTCCTACATTGCACAAGATAACGTGCGCGTCGGTGTCATGCAGTTCAGCGATGTCCAGCAGCTCATATTTCCCCTGAACCGCTACTACACCAAGAAGGAGATCTTGAAAGCCATTGATGGCATGCAGCAGATCGGTAAAGGCACGCTCACAGGTCAAGCCATCGCAGATGTTTCTCAGTATTTTGATTATGTCAACGGAGGACGTCAAGGTCTGCCGCAAAGACTGATCGTGATTACCGATGGCGAGTCCCAAGATGACGTCAAATACCCCGCTGAGGCTCTGAGGGCCAAAAAAGTGGAGATTCATGCCATTGGAGTGGCGTACGCCGACAGCAACCAGCTGCGCGAGATCAGCGGATCGCCAGAAAGGGTGTACGTTGAGAGGGACTTCGATGCTCTGAATGAGCTGGAGAACCAGTTGGCCCTGAAGCTGTGCGAGACAGGTGAGAAGAAACCATCCCAAAACAGGAAGTGGTCCACACTGAATTTGCCTCTTTGATTTTTAATACTTTAATAAACTTCTATGAGATGACTCTTATTCCATGTACACAGAGCTGTTTGACTATTCTGCCAGCTGAGTAATGTCAAAGTGGAGCAGAACATGTTTGAAAGTAAGCAGTAACTTTTTTTAATCAGCACCTCCAAATCTGAGACCATGGTCCTGAGTTGGAAAAGGGTGGAATGTCCTTTCCAGGTAGAGAACAAGGTGCTGCCTCAAGTGAAGAGGTTTAAGTATCTTGGGGTCTTGTTCATGAGGGAGGGAAGACTGAAGAGGGAAATTGACGGGCAGATCGGTGCCGCATCTGCAGTAAGTAGAGACCTGAGCCAAAAGGCAAGGCTTTCTGTCTATCAGTTGACCTACGTTCCTCATCTGGTCTACAGTCATCAACTCTGGGTAAAGAACAAAAGAATAAGATCATGGATCTGCAGGGTGGCTGGACTCACCCTTAGAGATAGGACGAAAAGTTTAGTCATCCAAGAGAGACTTAGAATAGAGTTGGTGCTCCTCCATGTAGAGAGGGTGGTGTGGACATCTGATGACATGTCCCTTAGGAGGTGATTTAGGCATGTCCAACTGGAAGGAAGCACTGGGGAAGACCCAGGACACTTTGGAAAGACTATATCTCCCAGCTGGGAACGTCTCGGTATTTCTCCGGAGGAGCTGGAGGACGTGGCTTGGGATAGGGAGGTCTGGACCTCTCTAGTTAAGCTGCTTCCCCGGTGACATGAATTTGGATAAGCAGAAGTTAATGGATGGATAGGTGGATTTTCTTTGAAAGTAAGGAGAAGAAGGAGAAGACAGAGAGACCTATGGACGGCTTTCTTAATATTTGAAACTTCTCTTTGTGCATCTGAGTTCTGATGTAATCAATACACATTCATCTTGCATATGTGGAGATGTTGGCGGTGATGAACGTAGATTTACACACAGAATCAGAGCCTACAGTTGGAGAAGAGGTGGGATTTTAAGAGTGCATAAATAAAACTTGGTGTCTGCCTAAACTAGCTCACAAGGGTTCCCCTCATTACTGGATTTATTGAAAGAGAATATGTAGCTGGTTGCTGTAACAGAAGAAGAGTCAGAGAGAAGCTGAAAGAAAAAGAAGTCCTACTTATTTCCTATTGTATACCATGGCAGATATGATGGTGCCCTACTTTTTTTTTTTTTTTTTTTTTAGATTTTGTGACACTGGTGGCCATTATTGAAAGTAGGTGGACAGGAATCTGGTAAAGAGATGGGGGAAGACACGCAGCAAAGAGCGACAGGCCGGGACTCAAACCTGCTCTGCCTGAACAAGGGCGACAGCCTCTGTGAATGGCACCAACTCAACCCACTGAGCTGCCCAAGGCCCGATGGTGCCCTACTGAAATGTCTGGTCCATATGACCTTCTGTTGCAGAAACCAATATTAAATTTGAGCTTGTTTCCAGACTTTGGGTACCCAAATGGCCAGATGGTGAGTGTGTCTGGTCTTGTCTTTACCAAAAGCCCCGTAGAGCCTACAAGCTTCGACGTTCCTCTCTACTTTGGTAGAGTTGTAGTCAAGAAACAGGCGCGACACTGAGGCCTTCCCGCTAGGCCGAGGCCAGCGAACTCTGTCTCGTGGTTAGTGGGATGACTGAGTCTATGCTTTCCTCATCTTTCCTCTAACATTGTTCCTCTTTTACTTTCACCTAGATTGTAAGAAGACGGAGAAAGCCGACATAATTTTCCTGGTGGATGGCTCTACGAGCATAACGCTGCCCAAGTTTGGAAGTATGCAAAGGTTCATGCAGTCTGTGGTGAACCAAACCACAGTTGGCAAAGACCTGACTCGCTTTGGTGTCATTCTCTACTCCACCAACGCCAAGACGTCCTTCACCCTGGATAAATACAGCACCAAACAAGACATTTTAAAGGCAATACTTGCCCTGAAGCCCCCTTATGGGGACACCTACACTGGCAAAGCTTTGAAGTACTCTTTACAGTTCTTCAGTGCTGAGAATGGAGGTCGAGCAGAGCTGCAGGTGCCTCAGATTCTCATGGTGATAACAGATGGAGATGCAACTGATCGTTACAATCTGGTAGAGCCATCTCTGGCACTGAGAGACAAAGGAGTCTCCGTCTTCAGCATTGGAGTGGAAGGAGCCAACGTGACGCAGCTGGAGATCATGGCCAATTATGACAAATCCAAAGTTTTCTACGTGACTGACTTTGATGCCCTGGAGAACCTCTACAAGAACATTACTCAGGAGCTCTGTAACACCACCAAGCCAGGTAAGAAGAAGCAACTGCAACAACAAGAAAAAGGGTTAACAAGGGTTTATACATAAAAATGAATGGAACACTGCTCATACTAGACTCTATCGTAAAATATCTCCATATTCAGCCATGGACCAAAGTTAGGGCACCCTCTTTGGATCCTGTGTGTGTGTGTGTAAAAGCATAACAAAATTGATTGTAGTGAGTCTTACTATTAGGAAAATAGAACCTCAGATGGGTCTGCCAGGACAACCTTATGCCACTGATTTTGTTGGCAACTTTTCTGACAAGAATTTCTAACGATAACCAAGGGATAGGTGGACCGTTGTGGGGAAGAGGGAGCTCAGCCAAAAAGCAAAACTCTGTTTACTGTTTACTCTCTGTTTATTCATGTTCCCACCCCCCACCTATGACCAGTGTTTTCACATACGTTGGAGTGTCCTGTCATGATCCCAAGTGTTGTTTTCACTTCAGCCCATGACAACCGGCCTGAGGCAAAGTGCTGAAAAGCACGGCGACACAACAGCTACGCGTTAAGACATTTTTTTTCCTTTATTGTTTGTTTGCACCCCTCTAGACAAACTATATAGTTTTTAAATGGATATAACCTGTTAGCCCTGGTGATAGTATGTATACAAGGAAAAGGAGGGGGCCCTGGCTTAACCCCAGAGGTACACCACAAAAAATATTCTGCTGAAGATAAAAACTTGATTCAAACAAGCCGACAATCAAATAAGCAACAGACCAAATACAGAACTATGATCAGAGAAGGTTAATCAGATGAACATTGTTCGTTCTCTCTGAACATGTAGAAATGTCCTCTTTTGTTTTCATAGTTTGTGAGAAACAGCAGGCTGACCTGGTCTTCCTCATTGACCAGTCTGGCAGCATCAACACAACTGACTATGACATCATGAAGATGTTCATCACCGAGCTGGTGAGGAGCTTCAAAGTCAGTAAGGATTTGGTGCGTATTGGACTCGCTCAGTTCAACGACCGGTTTCAGCATGAATTTTACCTCAAAGACTTTGAAACTGAGGACAAAGTCTCTAAGCACATCCTGGGCATGACACACTTGGGTGGAGGCACCAACATTGGGTTTGCCCTGGACTCCATCAGGGACTATTTTGAAGCTTCAAGCGGCAGCCGTCGGTCTGCTGGGATCTCCCAGAATCTGGTGCTGATCACAGATGGAGATTCAGAGGATGACGTGGAGGATCCAGCTGACCGGCTCAGAGCTCTAGGTATCGAGATGTTTGCCATTGGTGTTGGAAACGTCCATGATCTTCAGCTGTTGCAGATCACTGGCACTCCGGAGAGGCTGTTCACCGTGGAGACCTTTGGCAGCTTGGAGAAGATTAAGCAAAAGGTGACGGACAGTATTTGCCAATCCAAACCTCAGGAAGATACTTCAGGTGAGTTTAAACAGGCGACTCTTACTCACCCTTTGTCGTTTTCCTCTGAGTTTGGATATTCTGAAACTAAACCCATATTTACGTTTGCTGCAGAGTGCACCATCGACATCGCCATGGGATTTGATATCTCTCGGAGAAGAGGAGTTCCTGGTGAGATACTGATCAGTGGCCACAACAAGCTCCAGGCCTTCCTGCCAGAAGTCGCCCGTTATATTTCCTCTGTGTCGGGCCTGTGCTGCATCTCCACACCCGTCAAGCCCAACTTAGCTTACCGGGTGCTGAGCCCTGATGGTCAGCTGCTGTACGACACCGGCTTTGAAGCCTACAACGAGGATGTGGTGAGGAAGGTCATGACTCTGAGTTTGACACTACCCACTTTCTTCAACACGGCCCTGCTCAGGTCCTTTGGGGAGAAGTTCAAAGCAGAGTCCAGAGCTGGAGTGAAGGTAAGGAAGAAAACTCAACTGTTGCATTGTCTCTTTGTAAAAGTGCTGTCCTGTTTTATTACAACTCTGAGGTGGAACTGTGTGAAGATTAGCAGGATCATGCAAACCCAAACACTTCCTGGACTTTTTTTTTGCTCCTTGCACATGTTTTGATTCACTGCAGGCTCATTTCATTACTGCAGTATAAAAACCATCACTTCTAGAAACAACATGACAGCTAGAAGCGAGAAAAAGTTAAACTCTGTTTGGAGAGAAATGGTGATAAAAGTCTCAAAGTCAAGAAACCAGCTGAATACTTTTGCTCGTGGCTTGAATCATCTCTGTCTGATCCAAGGGGACTCGACAGGGTCAGGACTAGAACTAGGACTAAACAAAGAGTCAGGAAATGGTAAAATGGATTTTCAATATTCTGACAGTTCCCAAGTAAATCAGATATGATGTAACTGTATATATAAGACTACTTTTGTGTAGCAGCAAGTAGACTTCCCCCTCCCAGAGCTGGAGGACAACAGCAAACCCAACTCAGGACAAAAGTACTCTGATACTGAAGAATCGTGAGGGACGTAGGTCATCCAGAGCTCCACCTCTTCAGGGAAACATTGACAGCATCAGAGCTCGGCCCAACCTGATGTTGAATAAAACCTCTAAGAACTCTGTTACACAACAGGAAACCCAGACTAAATGGGGAGGTGCTCATGTATAGATTCAGTATACATATATTTTATTTAATACTTTGTTTTCCTTTATTTTGATACCAGATTTCTTTAAATACTCTGTGTTGTTGCTGATATACTCACTTTAAATGGGTTTTGTCATTTAGATCAGAAGGTTCAGTGCAGGATTCAAAAAGTTCATTGTATTTGTTCTGCTGGGCAGATGGTTGGGATGTCTCCTGTTGGGGTGTCTCCTGTGCAGATGGTTGGGATGTCTCCTGTGCAGATGGTTGAGATGTCTCCTGTTGAGATGTCTCCTGTTCGGATGTCTCCTGTGCAGATGGTTGGGATGTCTCCTGTTGGGGTGTCTCCTGTGCAGATGGTTGGGATGTCTCCTGTGCAGATAGTTGGGATGTCTCCTATTGAGATGTCTCCTGTTGGGATGTCTCCTGTTGGGATGTTGATAGGGTTAAACTTCTTTGTAACTCCTGTGCAGATGGTTGGGATGTCTCCTGTTGGGGTGTCTCCTTTGCAGATGGTTGGGATGTCTCCTGTGCAGATGGTTGAGATGTCTCCTGTTGAGATGTCTCCTGTTGGGATGTCTCCTGTTGGGATGTTGATAGGGTTAAACTTCTTCGTAACTCCTGTGCAGATGGTTGGGATGTCTCCTGTTGAGATGTCTCCTGTTGGGATGTCTCCTGTTGGGATGTTGATAGGGTTAAACTTCTTCGTAACTCCTGTGCAGATGGTTGGGATGTCTCCTGTGCAGATGGTTGGGATGTCTCCTGTTGGGGTGTCTCCTTTGCAGATGGTTGGGATGTCTCCTGTTGGGATGTCTCCTGTGCAGATAGTTGGGATGTCTCCTGTTGAGATGTCTCCTGTTGGGATGTCTCCTGTTGGGATGTTGATAGGGTTAAACTTCTTCGTAACTCCTGTGCAGATGGTTGGGATGTCTCCTGTTGAGATGTCTCCTGTTGGGATGTCTCCTGTTGGGATGTTGATAGGGTTAAACTTCTTCGTAACTCCTGTGCAGATGGTTGGGATGTCTCCTGTGCAGATGGTTGGGATGTCTCCTGTTGGGATGTCTCCTTTTGGGATGTCTCCCTGTGTAGTGTTTTTAGCCACTCCAACCATGGGGATGCCCTGAGGCTAAACCCAGGACACGCTGGAGAGGTGATGTCGCTCAGCTAGATGTTTCTGCTCAGATGCCTCTGTGATCGGCTTTCTGATACACACTAGTTAAAGGATTGATTCATTTGCTTGAAACCAAATAGTCCCTCTTCACTTTTGCTTAATGATATTTGGTCATTTATTGTTCTTTTGTTCTTCAAAGTTGAATAACTGATGACACAATTCAGACTCTGGACAAATATCTTTTCTGGTTCTGAACAAGTCTCAGGCCTAAAAAGTTGTTTCTTTTTACGGACTTCATGACTAAAAGCCATCTAAAAGTGACTGCTTTTGTCCTCCAGGTGCTGGTGATCTTCTCAGACGGACTCGATGATGACGTGATGAAGCTGGAGTATGAATCGGAGCAGCTGCGACAGTCTGGTAACGGCTGTTTCCTCTCTTTGTCATTTACACCAACGATGAAGATGTCAAAGTCTCCAGGTTCACCTGGTTTCTGTGGTTGCGGGTGCAGGGATCAGCGCCCTGCTGACCGTGGCTCTGGAGGGAGCAGATGACTCCGCCCATTTGCAGATGGTCGAGTTCGGCCGAGGGTTTGACTACAGGCTTCCTCTGAGCATTGGCATGCCGAGCATCAGCAGCGCCATCTTTAAACAGATCGTAAGTCATTCATGTCACATTTACTGTAGACTCGCACAGAAGCGGTGGGTGTGTCCAACTCTTTCATCAGGCCATTGAACAGCCAATGAGATTTCCTCCTGTTATGCACAGGTGTGACTCTGCTTTTATAGTCCATCTGGGATGATTGTGACACTGTGAGGTACGTTTATGGATAATACTTTTGTCTCTAAGGTTTGAACCAGATTATGCCCTCAACTCTTCTGTTTTGCCCGCCTCTGGACCTGCCCTCATTTATGATTGGATTGGCTAAAGGGGTAGATCAGGGGAACGAGTGGGCTCAGCTCACCCAAATCTGCATCTAATCATGTTTGTTTTCCTCGTGTCTAATTTCTGAGCGGTGGACGGATGACAGCCCGCCTCCTCAGTCACCCATGTCACCAGTCACATCAGCATTCCCGCTACTTTTGGCTTCACAGGCTTCTCTGAAGACGTGAAAAGCACCAAACATTGACATTGACAGTGAAAAATCCTCTCGTCACCTTTTCTGCCTATTTCCCGGCGTAATTTAGTGTAATTGCGGTACACTGTGATATTATAACAGCCCATATCCAGCCCATGAAGTGTAATGATCAATATTAAGTTTCACACAGAGACTTTAAAATCAACAAAAACGACAGTGACATGAAGACAAGTGAGACTGCATCACACAGTGAACGTCAGGACAACTGTGAGTAGCAGATCTCTGCTGGAACCCGCGGTCCCTCGGGTGCGTTAGAGCTGGCGCAGGCTGGCGTCCCAGCTTTCCTTAAATGGTCCGCTGTGGCTTGTGGAGGAAATGTGCTGGACTGAGGTTGTTGAACCTCTCCAGGGGCTCAACAGGGTTCTTTGTAGCCACGCCTGGGGGTTGTTTCTGCCTTCCAGTTCATTTATTCTCACTTAAACCAGTGTGATTTAACGCAAGTCAGGGTAGAGAGTTTATTGACCAGCTCGTTTGATCATTTTAACTGTTGAAACTTCTACATGGACACAAATATGATCAGAAGTAAAACGGCCAAGTCTGAGCTGGTCGTTGTGTCATTGGTGTCCTATCTGTGCATCATCTGTAAGCGGGACACTAAATTACAGGAAATGTTGAAGAAGACTTTAAACAAATGACTAAAAAATGTAAACTCATGACAAATGTTTACAGAGTAAGTAGGCGTGTTTCCACTACCTTTAGAGTTGCACGAAAAAGAAATCCTGAAATGGAAACGGCCCTCCCCTTTACTCCACCCCAAAAAGCACCAGTCCGCTTTTCATACTCCGTGTTCACAAAAGAGGGCATTTGAAGCCTCTCAGATAAGCTTTATCATCCCCCGCTGGTCAGCAGAGGAACTGCAGCTTTTCCTAATTCCTGGCTGGAAGATTAGATGGTTGGTGCTTGCTCCCAATGTGATTGACATGCAACTAGAAAACCTCCTCTTCATCACTTGAGTCTATGAAGGCAGACCAAACACTTTAATGATGTTCATCACCTGTAGAGGGACGAGGAGGCGGTACCAGGCTCATCAGGCCTGCATCGCCAGCAAGTCTTCCATCAACGCAGTGGATCTGTGGGTTGTGGGTGGTTTAGTGTTTAGCACTGTTGCCTCGCAGCTGGAAGGTTCTTGGTTCGACTCCGGGCCTGGCAGGAGTCTTTCTGTTGCATGTTCTCCTCGTCCGTGTTCTCTCCGGGTACTCCGGCTTCCTCCACGGTCCAAAAACACATGTTAGGTTGACTAACGGTTCTAAGCAGCCTGTAGGTGTGTGTGGTTTTTGTCTGTGAAGGACCGTCGGCTTGTTCAGGTGGATCCCTGTATGAGCCTGGACAGACTCCAGCAGACCCCCGTGACCCTGTACAGGAAAAAATGGTATAGAAAATGGATGGATAGAATTTCTACTTTAGACATACTTATATTTTATTATCTTATTATTATCTCAAGAAATCACTCATTTGGTTGTTTGTGGCAACAAGAATTGAACCCACAGGATAATAATAATAATGATAATACTACTACTAATAATAATAATAATGAAAACTCATAATTAAAGGTCTGGCTTGTTTAATCCGAGATGAGTTCAGTTTTCTACTTTCCTGTCAGTCCGTATCTAAACAATAAATATACACCAGTCAAAGGTTTGGTCACACTTTCCCATAAATGTCTTGTTTGCTGCAGATTTTACAGCAGAATTTTTTTTTTCTGCAAAGATCAGAAAGTCCCCAGCTTGCACCCCTCTGCTAAACTTAACCCACTCATCTCATGGGGCATCTTTGAGATCACATGAATCTGTTTCATCACCGTTTCTGCAGCAGATCCCAGCTGGAGGTTGTGAACCGTGTTTTCTTTTGTAAGATGAGGACCACAGAAGAAAAGTTTTCCTGTCCTGACGTGTCTGGTTGCTGGAAACCAGGAACAAAAGAAATACTCTGGGGTGCGCTTATCGCAGAAAAAATGCAGATTAATCAGCAAGAAAACAGCCAGTGGCAAAGAAGAAATACCAGAGAACCCAGTAAACTGTGGGGGTTTGCTTGCAGAAGTCCGCTGAATCGTGGAGTTTCAGAGCCCTACGACTGCTCTGTCACACTACTGAACAGTTTTCTGTTTTTTAAGAAACTCTCCACCTGTTTGGAGCCAAAACAACCTGAGATGTCGACTCTAAACTTAATAAAGAATCAAAGGAATCTTGTACAGACGAATCAAGCTTTTTCCAAACATCTTTTCCTATTTATGGAAGTAAATTCTTAATTTATAACAGGAAAGATAAAACTATATATGCATAAAAAATAGCAACAGTGTTTAAATGAAGCATCTTTAAACATAAATACTAGTTTTAGTAAAAACATAAGACGGTAGAGGAACTGTAACTTCTTTCCTGTTTGACAAGACAAAAATAAAAAATATTTAAAAAAATGTATTTTTGTTATTAAGGTCAATAAGTGTGCCAACGTGTCGTCTCTTATCTTTGCAGGACGCTGTGTCGAACAGGGAATGCTGCAACGTCATGTGCAAATGCTCAGGACAGGAAGGCATCCGGGGGCCCCGGGGGGGCCCGGGCTCAAAGGTGACTGGAATGCACACATGGTTCAAGTTTAAGCATGATGTCAGAAGAAAAGAGGAGGCAGACGGACAGGGAGTGAAGAATGGTTCATGTTTAGCATTTAATGGATCCAGTCAGACAAACCTGATTCACTCCCCTCTGAGAGTGTCAGTTCTTCTGAAACCCAAACCTGACTCCCAGTCCTGGCTGAAGCAGCAGAGCTTAACTTCAAAGAGACACACCATAACCACACCAAAAAAAAGCTTGTGTGAGCAGTACTAAGCACCACCATGATTCAGCAGCAAGTAGATGTACCACCTTCAGCAGCAGGAACCGCCGGTAGATGTTTTCTGTCTGACTTCATGAGTTTCTCATGGTTCTGGAGGAATTCTGGTCCATTCTTCATATCATATCATTGAGGTTCTTGGACGTTCACTGCTACACAGCTCTCTGAAGGTCCACTACAGCATCTCCACCAAGTTCAGGTCTGGACTTTGACCAGGTTGTTCCAGAACCTCTGAAACTAAGACAGCTTTTAACATCAAGCAGTGAAGCAAAAATACAAATATGAACTGTGAATTCAGTTTGCTGTTTTCCTGAATCTGTTTTTTAAATCCGCCAGGATTTAACTTTGCAGTAATTATGGTTTATGTGTGACGCTTTGCTCTTTTAAAGCTCTGAGGACAAGAATTAAAAGAGCAGAAACTGTCTTCATCAGGTGGCTGAAATGATCACAAATGATGAAAATTCATCACCTTTTACTTCAGGATTTAGCAGCTACTGTCTTTATGCCTTCGCTCAGTCAGCTGTTGAAGTTCAACAAACAAATGTGTGATTTAAGTCAAATGTCATCAGAATGGAAGTAGTAGTAAGAATGATTTCTGTTGATTCCTGAGCTCCTGTCAATGTTTGTGTCTCTGAACCCATCGTCTGTTTTCATTTCCAGGGTTTCCTAGGACAGAAGGGTTATCCCGGGTTTCCCGGAGAGGAGGGCATTGCGGTAGGTTCCCGTATGAAGTCATTCAAGTACATAAAGGGGGGATGTTTGATCACCTATTTGTTTTGTTCTTCTTCAGATAAGTCATGCCCCAGGAGATTAAAAGCGGGACGTGTTTTTTTTTTTTTTATACAGCATACTTACCATGTCAAGAAGTCTGTGAACTCTTGGAATTAAGTAGTTTTCTGCACTTTATGTGGCAATATCAAACTGACCACATGGGGTAGCATTTTAGAAGATAGTTCACGTTCTGCCTCTGGACTAAGACACAAAGTGGTTTTATCAAACGTGCGGACCGTCCCCCTCTCAGCAGTACAGTAGCTCTGTTGTCAGTACAGTGGAGACACTGGCCCCCACAAGCTCAGAACTGGTATTACTACATAGAGTGGCTTTAATTTTCCATAAAATGTAATCTGATTGTCAACTAAGTACTGAAGAGCTGGACTGTTGTTCTGCTATCATGGCTCAAAACTCAAATCTGAATCTGTGGTGTTGCAGGGCGAGAGAGGTGGTCCCGGTCCAAGTGGACCTCTGGGTATCCAGGGTTGTCCTGGACTTCGAGGAGAGAAGGTAAAGCAGCATTGATCAGTGTGACATGTCTACTACTGGTTGGTGATAGGAGTTTAACTGTTGCTGCTTGTCTCTGCAGGGCCACCGAGGACTCCGTGGAGACAGGGTGAGTGATATCAGCTGGAGGGGATGGGCTGGGATAGGCTGGGATGGGCTGGGAGGGGAGGGGAGGGGATGTGCACTCTGGGGAATGTTAGAACAAAAAAGGAGAGTCCAAATAGTCTCATTAGAGGACTTCTTTCCCTGTGTTGTAGGGCGAGCATGGAGAGGATGGACTGGACGGAGTAGATGGAGAACAGGTACTGTCATCGCACCTTCTTACCTCCACGTTCCATCTCATCATCATGGTCAGGTATTTGTGTCATCTGCAGAGCTCGGATCAGAGCTCCTCCCTCTCTGACCAAATCCGCTGCCGTCCTGCAGACACACACACTTACCTAAACCAACACTAAACTTTCATAATTTTTGTATCTACATGTTCACATCTGACTCAGACGAAAGGAAAAAGCAATAACTGTGAGAAGCTCTGAAAAAGGCCTTTCAAGAGTTTCAACCGCTTTTAACAAGAACATTTATAGTGAACTTGTGTGTTGCTTGGCAACTGCGATGTACCCGGGAAGTGTTGCTTTGCCCCAGTAGGGTTCCTTATACAAGTCATGTGAACGCGTTTAAGAATCACAGCGCTGATTCTCTCACGTGAGCCGCACACATTTCATTTAATCGAGCAGGTTTGTTTGAACACGTCTTGGAAAAAGTTCACATTTGAATGCATCTGAAATACATGTTTTGTTTTGTTTTTTAAAATAAAACTCGACTCACTTTGACCTTCAAACTAGACTCAGACATGATCGAGACTGACAGCTCAAATTAATGAAAATAATTTTATTTTCACGTCAGTTTGAAATGCAGCGACAGGCTGGGGCCGTCTGAAATAAAGGACAGATCCTCTGCCAGAGCTGATCCTCTGAGGTTTCCTTAGGTTCCTTGAAGTTTGGAAAAAGTACTGAATAACTTTGAACATGCTGAGATGTTTTGATCCCTTTCTTATTGTATTTTATCATACTTTTACACAAGTGTACTTGGTTTTTATGCCTGAAAGTCACCACAGTTGTCCGACATTTGGCACATGTGCCCAGCTCTCACATCAGCAGAGGGTCAAGATGGTTCAGATGGTCTGTTTTTGTTTTCCTCCACGAGGAAATGAGTGGGTGTGGTCAGGAAATGAGCTGATTGGAGCAATGGTTCCCAGTGCTGAGATGCTCCTCGTTTGTGTTTGCAGGGAGTGACGGGACAGGATGGAGCTCGAGGAGAAAGAGGACACCCAGGAAACCCCGTAAAAACTTTATCTTCCTCATCTTCATCTGTCTCACTTTGAGTTAAAACAGACTCGTTCATGCAGCCCTTTAACCTGTAATAACCTTCACATTCCTGTTGGACATCTTAGTGTTTAACAACTCTTTTTCAGTGTGTGCATGTCTGTGTGCGTGCATGTGTGTGCGTGCATGTGTGTGTCCTTTAGCTGTGCAAGTGCAGCTGGAGGTGAGGACCTCTGACTCCTGCTGGTTTATTGACAGTCTGAACTGTCGTCCTCAGGGTATCCCAGGTATCCGAGGGCTGCCGGGGCTGGATGGAGAGCGAGGACTGAGAGGAGATCCGGTGAGCTTCCCGCTTCTTCTGATTTTCACAGTGATGCTACAGAAGGTCTCGAGGGTGAACTGAGGGGCCTCGCGAAGGGCCAGAGCTACAGACCTGCAGAGGGGTTTTGTCTGTAAACTATTAGAAAGAGAACAGATTAGATCTTTCTCGTTTTCCTCAAGTAAAATTGCAGATCTGGAAACGTTTAAGATGGAGCTAATTGGCTTCCTGGAACAATCCTGACTCCCCAAAACCTGTATGTGTACAGAGAAAGAAATATGTCACTGCAGACCTCTGAGTTGCAACATAACTGGACTATTATCGAATTAGTGGTTGGTATGACAGTTTTGCTTAATTTATTTTGCAGTAAATTAAAATAGAAGCGAAGAAGGGAGGACAACACACAAGACAACAGCCCACTGAGTCTCTGAGCCTTGAATATTCCTGAAAATCCTAATTTAAAACTGAGAAGTAAACAAGTCAAAACAGGAAGGAAACTAAATTAAATAAACTTTTAAGTCATCTGCAACATCTGTAACATCTGTAACATCTGAAATGAGGACTAGTGGAGTTCCACATGGACCTGTGGTCGCTTGACCTGCTGCTACTGGGGTCACGGGCCGATGCAGGTCCCAGAGGACGATCGCTTGGAGGGGTCCTGAAGTGACCTGCTGTGGTTCCTGGCTCCGTCAGCCGTTCCATACCAGAGCAGCTGTGGAGCTGCCTGCGACTGTTTGCAACAGGTCCCGATTCAGATGTGGTTTTGGTGGCGTTTGACCACCTCTCAGTTTGAACGAGACCCGTCGAGACCAACTAGACACAGTGGTCTGTTAACAATTGTTCTCTTTTTAAAATATGAGAGATTTTGTTCTGTAAGATCTTATTTCACAACTCAGAAGTCAACAGCACTAAGTAGGTTGGTTGGAAGGGGAACCGCAGGTCTGGATCCAGATCCTGGTGGTCTGTAGTGGAACTGTGGGTCTTCGTGGGTCAGAAGTCTTCAGTCCACTG
Organism: Xenentodon cancila; assembly: GCA_014839995.1. Lineage (NCBI taxonomy): Eukaryota > Metazoa > Chordata > Actinopteri > Beloniformes > Belonidae > Xenentodon > Xenentodon cancila. The sequence continues at coordinate 6,580,745 of CM026211.1, read as the reverse complement.
TCAGATGTTTACCTGAGTTTGCTGAATCCAGGTGTGAAACCACATGGAAAGAGATCAAGGCTGCATTGTTAGGTGTTTGATGGAGGAATCTCCTCCTCTGTTGCTGGTATTTCCTGTCTGATATAAATGGCTCATTTTTAATTGTGTGAAAAAGGAAATAAATTGACTTTCAACAGTGGAGGCCCCGGGTTTCACCTGTCCGCCAAACCCAGCCTGGAGCTTCTGATAACGGCATTTCTTCAGGTATGATCACAGGCGGTCATAAACCACTTGTAGGAAAACCTGTTGGCAAAGGAGGGTTGGAAGTCAAAGGTTCAAAGGACCAGGAGGAGGAGCCGGAAGGCAGCACGTTTGAAGACAGCTGGGACATGGCTGGACCTCAGAGAAGAATTAATCAGGGAAAAATGTGTTGGAAAAAGCTGAATAAAACCAGCTGGAGTCTTTAGTACTTTTCCCACAGACTGATCTGATTTCTGTTGTATCTTACAGGGTGAATCAGGCGCTGATAACACCTCCCCAGGAGCCAAGGGCGACCCCGGCAACCCAGGTTTACCGGTAAGAGACATCAGGCTGCACCTGAGGCTTCCTCAGGGTTTAGATGCAGCAGGAGGAGAACTGGATCTCGTTTCAGTGACACAATGAGAAAATTATTGCATATATAAGTAATCTGATTCTGTGATTGGGGTTGGAGAAGGTTGTTGCAGATGTTTTGCATGTGAAATGACATGTGTTTGGATCAACAGGGTATACCGGGACCAGACGGGCGTCCGGGGGAGAGCGGAGTCATTGGAAACGAGGTGAGACTTTACGCTGTCTGCGACGTAGCTGCGAAGGCTGCAGGGAGACCTCAAAGATGATCTTATTTAGTGATTTTACATAAAAGCTGCTGTTTCTGATGCAGCAGCGGTGGTTTTATGATACCGTAATCAGACGGTACGGGCTGGAAAAACCCAACCAACACCACGAACCCAACCACCCAGTACAAGTCCAGGTACCGAGCTCGTGAGGACACAATCGATGGCGGTCCGGCAGTTACACCTGCTGGCCACTCAGTAACGGCGACGGCCCCACTTAACGGCGGCTGCTGCCAAACTCCTCCCACAATGAAGTAGCTCGTTGTGGATACAACAGACACAAGTATTTACATGGAAATGCAGGAGTTAGAATAAAAATGGAATTGATGAGATTAAATAAATATAAACGAAGTGGACGCGTTGTGGTCGACACCCTCAGTAGTAACTAATACTCCAAGACGTGTCGTTAAACAGCTGACCATCAGTCCGGATAAACCTGTCCTCATGCCGGTCGAAGTAGTTCCAGGAATAAGGCATTTTCTGGCCTCCACAAGTATAGGAAATCAGTCCAGCAAAGCCTTTGAAACACAGTGAATGCAGCGATCGAGTTCAGGGAGCAGAAACAACAAGATCCTCTAATGAGGCGTGGAGGGTGCAGTTACAGGAAGTAGAAACGCGACACTGGCGGCTTCCTGCTTCTGTGTTTGCTTCTCTAAAATGTCCTGGTTTGCTCTTAGCACTGACATTAGTGGAGCAAGTTCGGGGAAAGGTCAAGTTTAAAAGTTGGCCTTGGACTGTATAAAACTTTACAAACCGCTGTGATGTCATCCAGCGTTTCTTCAGAATCGCCTCTTTTAGTGCACAGAACCATGTTGTAAATGGGCTGAACAAACAGACCTGGAACCCAGCCGGGACACGCCCACATATCTATCACGTGCACTAGTCTAATTAACATGAAAACATGGTGACCGTTTGGTCACATGACTTCATCAGCTCGTTTTTCAGACTTTTGTGTTTCTGCTGTTCAGGGTCCAGATGGAAGAAGAGGCGCTCCTGGTGAGAAGGTACGAAAACAAGCTGAGACAACGCTCGCCGCTGTCGCTGCCGCTGCCGCTTCACGCCAGTCAACGCTCAAACACACACTGTACACTGAATGTGTCTCTGCAGGGCCCAGATGGACAACCCGGTTCCCCAGGACCACAAGGCACTCCCGGTGCTTCCGGTCCACAGGTGAGCTGCTGGAGCAGATTGGTGACTCTGTTCACGGTTTTATTAACTCCTCTGACTGTTCGAGATGCAACAGAGACAAAAGAGAAGAATGAAGTTCAGGAGTAAAACGTCTGCGGTCCTGCTGCTGTAACAAAATTCTTGTTTTCTGTTTTTACTCACGATCGGATCATTTTTAGTCCAGAACTTCCATGGAAGCAGCATTGTGTTGAAAATTGAGTTTTATCCCATTCTTTATTTCTTTTCTTTTTTTAAGTTTAAATGTTATTTTTCCTGGCAGAACAACGATTTATTCAGTGATTTTAAATTTGAGACCTTATGTTTGCTCTTTCTGACTGATAAATGGGACAATTTTCTTTCAACAAATCAGGCTTTTTAAGTCTGCCTACAGGTTTATGGGTTCAGAAAGTTCATTAGGAGATAAATATTAATCAGAGCTCCATCCCTCAGCTGTCCTTCTGCCTCCACAGGGTACCAGAGGAGACCGAGGACAGCCAGGACTGAGAGGAATCCCGGGCCTGCCTGGACCCCAGGTCAGCTCAAGTCCTGTTTGTTGATCTTAAGAAAGAAAATCTTGTCTTAAAACCCATTTTACAAACACTGTTTCTTAATGAATGGTGACACGCTTTACCCACGGGCCCCCACTGAACCAGCTGGGCCCGTACGGGAAAGCTCAGGTAGGACAACCATAGAACCTGCAGACAAACACCCTGGAACCTACTTTCAGAGACCACATATAAATGCTGACGGGGTAATGACCTTCAGTTTCCATGATGCTTTCGGGAAGTCACAGATATTTGCTACTCTGACTCTGTCTCCGGTGGTTCTGGTTTTCCTGCAGGGTGGACCAGGAACAGTTGGAAACCCAGGATCAGTTGGACGGCATGGTGCAAACGGACAGAAGGTGTGTGATATATCAAATCTGAAACTTGAGCTCCTGTCACAGATCAGAGTCAAGTTTATGGATCCCCTGCAGATTTTGTAAGTTTGTCCTCTAAGGAAGAAATTAAAGTGCTATAACATTTTTTTTAACATTGAGAAACAAAAACTTCACAACTTCACGGGAGGAGGCTGATACTGATCTGAGGGTGGTTGGGAGTCCCGCCCAGCCATCAGGTCCTGCTGCTCTGAGGTCGCAGGTTCGAATCAGTCTGAAGTGTACTGATGAACATTTAAACCATTCAGCGGACGTGGTGATGAGACCAAAACTGAGCTCTTTGGCATCATCTTGGCTTGCTGTGTTTGGAGGGAGAGAAATGCGCCAAGAAGACCACGCCCCCTGTCCAGCGTGGAGAGGGAAGCACTGTGGTTCAGGGCCATTTCTGTACGAGTACGGATGGAGGGACCGACAGATGTGACCCTTGAATCTGGGTCTCATGCAGCCATGTGAACTGAGGAGCATCTCAAAAAGAAGCATGTTAATGTCTCCAGACCTTCATCCTGGATAAAACTGGACAAATCTGATCTGACTCTCAAATCCACTTTACTTCCTTATAGCTGATGTTCTGGTATGTTCTAGGCGTTCCTGCTTTTTTTTAAAAGGAATATTTATTTCATTAATTCATCTGGGTTGTGCGGGAAAAAATGTCCAAAGATGTTTTTAACTAACTTTAACACAAAAGGCCCACGTTTCATGGAGAGACATTCAAATGGACTTAAATATGTTCTGGAGGGAAATGTAGACGGTTGGCGTGTATGGATTTAGAAGAAAGTGGAAGCGACCAGACAGATTCCTGCATAAACACTCTTTTTACATACCGTTTATACACAAGCAGAACTAAAATGATTATCAATAAGGCACTCCAGTAAACATCCTTCACAAACTTCTTGAAAGGTTTCATGATGGGAGAAGTCAGAGCAGCAGGTCTGAAATCATAAAAGTCTCAGCATGCCGAAGCTGGAGGGAACGTTTAAAGATAAGACACAATAAAATAATAAAGCCGATGTTGTTGCAGGGCCAACTTGGAGACCCCGGAGATGAGGGCGTTCAAGGACCCCGGGGGTCCAGAGGAATGCTGGTGAGCAGCTCCGACTCCAGACGTTTGTGTTGGATGATGTTGAGTGTGTTACTGACTGAGCTGTGATTCAGGGTGAAGATGGCAGAGACGGTTATGGACCTCCAGGACCCATCGGTATAAAGGTAGGACTCCCCAGAGAGATCCAGAACAGATCAGGAACTCTGAGAACTGACCATCATCTTGTCCTCTGAGCTTCTCAAACACATGGTTGGCTGGTGTTTAAAACATTTCTGGTTCTGACGACCTCTCGCTATCTCCATACAGGGAGATCCTGGTTTCCCCGGTTACCCCGGTCTTCAGGTGAGTCCTAAAGAAAAACCTGGGAGTCAAGCTGATCCAGTTTGGAGCGTTTTCACTCGTTAGAAGTTCCCACGTAGACGAGGCTGCTGCAGCACAGTCGTGTACAGCAGTCAGTAGCCCTTCTCCTAATCCTGAACATGATCATCTCATTGCAGTGGCTCTTAAAAACCTACAAATGCAAAAAAATAACCTTATTCCTCCATTTCCATTATTTATACACACACAAAAAACAACAGGAGCGAAAGAACGCATGTGGGTAGTCAGTCGAGGTTTGCTTTCAGCCGAACCCCGCCGAAATATCTGCAGAGGGGCCGTGAGACGTTTCAGCGGGTCATATCGTTTTACATATCGACTCCACGGAAATATCATAACTGACCGCTGCGTTTAGCCAACGGTTCATCACAAAGGGCGTCAATGCGGATGGGAGATAGTTGGCGCTTGGCCGCAGTAGCTTGCAGATCTACCTTCAGCTCTGGTTTCCTGATAAGAGACAGATGGACGGACAGATGTTCGCTTCTACACAGCTCTCTGAAGGTCCCACCACAACATCTCACCCAGGTTCAAGTCTGGACCAGGTCATTCCAGAAGCGTTATTCTTTTATTTTCATTATCCTGATGTCCATCTGATGGGATCATTTCCTGTCACATGGCCCAGTTTCACCCAGGGGTGAATCTGAACTCTGGGAAGTATCTGCCAGCAGACTATGTGTGCGCGGGTGGTGATGAATGAGCAAAAGATGATGATAAAGTTGTTATTTTTAATAAAGCAGTCCATGGTTTTAACTCAAGCTGGAGCTTCATGTGACTTCACAGTTCCAAGAAGTCAGTGGTCCAGATGTTTGAAATGAAACACTGCACTGAAACAACACCTTTTATTTATTCTTCTGGTCTTTCATGAGCTGCAGAGAGCTTATAAAGCAGTCTGTTTCCCGAAGGGATTTTTGGACTTATTGACGAAAGAATTCTGAGCCAGGAAACATGTTGAGCTCAGATGCTCGCGAGTCCACATGTGAGCTGTGGGTTTCATTCTGCAGGGCGAGGACGGCAAGCAGGGACGCAAAGGACAACCGGGACACAGAGGGAACCAGGGTCGCAGGGTGAGTCTCCGATACCCGGGCTTTGTTGGGATTTGATGAGTGCTTCTTCAGCTCTGATGTTTGGCTTTCGTGTCCGTGCAGGGTAACTCGGGTCAGCCGGGCAAGTCAGGATTGACTGGAGATCCAGGATTCTCAGGACACAGAGTGAGTGTTCGAGGAAAAAAAATCCACTCTTCATCAAAAACTCACCCATGAACCTTGTTCATTTCTGATCCCTTCACTCCTCTACAAGCTGAATAATTGTAAACAACTAATGGCTAATGCAGTGATTCTTTGGTTCAAAGGCTTCCACCCAGTCTCTGTTGGGAATAGGTCAGGACTGCAGTCCAGTCAAATTCCCTCTTCTCCCTCAGTCATTCCCCGAAAAAGGTTCATGGAACACAGGTGGTCTTGAAGGCAGCAGATGTTGCTCTACATGATGATGTACTTTTCTGCATCAATGCTGCCTTCACAGAACTGGAAAAAGCCCTGAAGACTGATGCAACCCCAGACCATCCTGGAGTCCAGATTCTAGACTGGTTGAATCAGAAAGAGCTTTATTAGTCAAGTATGTTCATATATACAAGGAATTTGTTTCTGGCTGCTGATGCTTCTCTAGAACTATAAAAAGCTGGTGATCCACTGACAGACGGCTGAAGGCACATTGAGCTGGGATAGTTTCCTAGAGAAGATGATGGTGCTGAATGCAGGGCTGAAGTCTACTGACAGGATCCTGGTGCAGGTCCCTGCATGGTCTAGTGCAGGATGTGATGTAGTCCTGTACTGCTTCATCATCCACAGACCCGTTTATCTTGTTATCAAACTACAGAGGGTCCAGCAGGTCTCCACTCACAATTCTTCAGGTGTGTTAAGACCAGTTCTTCAAAGGTTTCCATGACTACACATCAGTGCAACAAACCTGTGGTCATTTAGTCCGATAATACAGGGATTCCTGGAAACTGGAATGATAGAGGCGCATTTAAAAAAATGTGGAAACTTGACACAGGTGGAGGGATCCATTGTAGATCTGGGTGAAGATAGGGGTCAGTTGATAGCCTGAGGCCTTTAGAAACAAGGGGGAGACGCCATCTGGACTTCACTCTTTCCTGGTCTTCAAGCCCCTTTTACATCGGCGGATACCCCTCAATTAACACCTGAATCTAGTGTGTCGCCTGTCCTCTTTACATTAACTAACGCGGGGTGGCGGGTCGTGGGTGGGATTTGTTGATAACAAGACGATGATGTTCATGAGCTCCTCATCCTCAGAGCTGTAGACACAGTAAATCAGGTTATTACAGAACTGTAATCTGCAACTGTCTGGAGGAGGAGGCAGAGATGTGATGGAGGCGGGTAGTATTGAGCTGTGGTGGGTGTAGGATGTGAGTTTGTCCCTCTCAAACCTACAGCAGAAGATGTTGAGGTCATCAACCAGGGTTTTGTGTACTTCAGTGAGGTCTTCTGTAGGTTGCAATGCTTTGCAGGCCTCTCCTCACAGTTGCAGGGTCATTGACAGAAAAACTGTCTATCACCTCATCTGAGTAGCGTTGTCTTTGCTCCTCTGACCTGTACAGGGCTCTATCCCTGGTCCTGTTGGCCTGTTCCTTGACTTGGGAAAGCTGTCGTAGTTTGTAGTTTCGTAGGTCTGTGAACCATGGTTTATCGTTGTGAATGGGGAAAGTCTTGAGTGGCACACACATTTTTGCAAACAATCATGTACGATCTGGGATACTGGTTAGGATCATAAATCAGAGCATCATCTGTATATAACTTGACATTTGTATTAACTAACATCAGATAAAATAAAATTTGGAGCATGTAGAATTAAAGAGGCAGAGGTCCTTATACAGAGCCTTGTGGTACACCTTAGTTCGTACATTCCATGTCTCCATGGTGATGGTCTGTCCCAGATACCTCCGAGTCCACAGATGTAACTTCTGGAAAATGACTCATAAAGTTGTAATTTGTGATTGCATGTCAGATTTGTAATATTGACATCGGTTTCTATGGTAACCCTTGTCCATGTGGTTCAGCTGCTGATGAAGTTCAGTTTCTGATTCAATTTTGTCTGAGGGTTTAGAGATCACAGGTGTCCAACTTGGACTTGCGTTTTCTTTACACACTGAAGTTTCTCCTGATTTCTGGATAGTTTCATGTTGTTCAGTTTTGTAGAGGGAGAAATATGCAAATCTCTTCCAGTCTTTTTTTGAGAACATTTGGTTTTAAATGTTTCTATAATTGTTCTCTCACATTTGCTCAAATGACACAAAGTCAGATCACGTTAACTGGTAAAAGTCCACGTAAAGTTTTTTGTTTTTTTAAACTCTTTGTAGGGTCCCCGAGGACCTCCTGGAAAAACAGACATGACTGTAAGTCCTGCTGAGATTTTCTCTCACCTGTTACTTGCGAGTACTTGCACCTGCAGACAGTGATAACACCTTCTCTGTTGGCAGGAGTGTCAGCTGGTCTCCTACATCAGAGACAACTGCGGTGAGTGTCAATTTAAACACTTCCAGAGATTTTCTTTCTTTTTTTTCAGAACATCAGGACGACATCATCTTAAACTTGTGTCTTCCTCCTCACAGCTTGTTCCTTTGGTACGTACCTCCAAAGATGGTCCAGAACCAAACGTCTGTCACAACATCTGTCATCATCTGAAGATTGACAGAGCTACCACAGAGTTAACCAGCCAAGCCGTGGCTGGGTGGCTCAGCCAGAAACAACTGGTGGCAGTCGTGACTGCGGCACTTCCAGACCAACCACGAACTGGAACCACTCCCCCAAAAGTGGCGAGTGGTGGGTTACAGGTTCCAGTATGTTACAGTGGTGGGCTTGGGCGTGGAGGACCCAGGTTCAAGCCCAGGGGCTGGCCACAATAGTAAATCACTGGGGGCCCCTGAGCAAGGCCCTTAACTCCCAATTGCTCCCCGTTTAACTAGTGATGGGTTAAAAGCAGAGAAGCAATTTCGGTGTGTATCGTACATACATCGTGTGCACAATGTCCATACTGACAAGAATGGAAAACCTCTCCAGACCAGCCTAGAACTGTTAACAGCAGTCTGTTAGTGCAATTAACGAGCCAAGATATCTTTAAAATAAGAATGATTTTTCTTTATTACATCTTTATTCACAGCTTTATTCTGGCTCTGGACCCTAGTGGTTGGTAGAGGTCTGGGTCTGGACCCTTGTGGTTGGTAGACCTGCCCCGAACATTGCTGTTCTGAGCAGGTTTTTATCGTGAAAGCAGAGCGTGCAGTAAGAGGCCCTGTGAAGCTTTTCTTTTTCTCATCTCTGCGGGTTTTTCAGATCACTCCGACTGCCCGGCCTACCCCACCGAGCTGGTCTTTGGTCTGGATATGTCAGATGATGTGACACCAGCCAGCTTCGAGAGGCAGCGCTCCGCCCTCCTCTCCCTGCTGGATGACATCGCCATCGCCGAGAGCAACTGTCCAAAAGGCGCCCGCGTCGCCGTGGTGGGCTTCAACACCTACACAAAGTACTTGATCCGCTTCCATGACTACCGCCGCAAGTCCCAGCTGAAAGACGCAGTCAAGAACATTGCTCTGGAGAGGACGTCAAACAAACGGCATCTGGGCGCCGCCATGCGCTACGTGGGCCAGAACATCTTCAAACGTGTGCGAGCAGGAATAATGATGAGGAAGGTGGCTGTGTTCTTCTCTAATGGTGCGTCTCAGGAAGTCAGCGACATCGTAACCGCCGTCATGGAGTACCGGGCCCTCAACATCATCCCAGCGGTCATCTCTCTGAGGAATGTTCAGGAAGTCAGGAGAGCCCTGGAGGTAGGTGGGGTTTGTCAGCAGAGTCACCTGATCTACCTGAGATGATTGACGAATGCATGTTTACATCTTAGATGGTTGTCCAGCATTTAGATCACAGCTATGGGGGGAGGAGTCTAGTCCAGGAGTAGCGGCGGTCCTGATGGCCATGATGATGAAGATGCTGATAATGATAAGGATGATGTGTCCAGTGTTCAGTTGTGGCCAAAACGTGGACATTTTACAGACAAATTTTACAAAATTGTCCAAACATCCTTATTTGAAGTAAAACAACCTCTAAAACCAAAACTAGTAGAACTCAAACCAGGACTTGTAGATCTGAAACCAGGACCAGTAAATCTGAAAACAGGACCAGTAAATCTGAAACCAGGACTCGTAGATCTGAAACCAGGACTAGTAGATCTGAAACCAGGACTAGTAGAGCTGAAACCAGGACTCGTAGATCTGAAACCAGGACCAGTAAATCTGAAACCAGGACTAGTAGAACTGAAACCTGGACTAGAAGAGCTGAAACCAGGACTAGTAGATCTGAAACCAGGACTAGTAGAGCTGAAACCAGGACTCGTAGATCTGAAACCAGGACTAGTAGATCTGAAACCAGGACTAGTAGAGCTGAAACCAGGACTCGTAGATCTGAAACCAGGACTCGTAAATCTGAAACCAGGACTAGTAAATCTGAAACCAGGACCAGTAGAGCTGAAACCAGGACTCGTAGATCTGAAACCAGGACCAGTTAATCTGAAACCAGGACTGGTGGACCTGAAACCAGGACCAGTAAATCTGAAACCAGGACCAGTAGAACTGAAACCAGGACTCGTAGATCTGAAACAAGGACCAGTAAATCTGAAACCAGGACTAGTAAATCTGAAACCAGGACCAGTAGAGCTGAAACCAGGACTCGTAGATCTGAAACCAGGACCAGTTAATCTGAAACCAGGACTGGTGGACCTGAAACAGGACCAGTAAATCTGAAACCAGGACCAGTAGAACTGAAACCAGGACTAGTAGAGCTGAAACCAGGACTAGTAGATCTGAAACCATGACCAGTAAATCTGAAACCAGGACTAGTAAATCTGAAACCAAGACTAGTAGAGCTGAAACCAGGACTAGTGGATCTGAAACCAGGACTATCCATCCATTATCTGTACCCGCTTAATCCGTTTCCGGGTCACGGGGGTCTGTCGGAGCCTATCCCGACGCATATCAGGCGAAAGGCAGGGGTACACCCTGGACAGGTCGCCAGTCTATCCAGGGCCACATACAAACAACCAATCACACTCACATTCACACCTAGGGAGAATTTAGAAAGATCAATTAACCTACCCTGCATGTTTTTGGACTGTGGGAGGAAGCCGGAGTACCCGGAGGAAACCCACGCAAGCACGGGGAGAACATGCAAACTCCACACAGAAAGACCCACCGGAACGGGAATTGAACCGGGAACCTTCTTGCTGTGAGGCAACAGTGCTAACCACTAAGCCACCGTGCTGCCTGAAACCAGGACTATTAGATCTGAAACTAGGACCAGTAAATCCGAAACCAGGACTAGTAGAACTGAAACCTGGACTAGAAGAGCTGAAACCAGGACTAGTAGATCTGAAACCAGGACTAGTAGAGCTGAAACCAAAACTCGTAGATCTGAAACCAGGACCAGTAAATCTGAAACCAGGACTAGTAAATCTGAAACCAGGACCAGTAGAGCTGAAACCAGGACTCGTAGATCTGAAACCAGGACCAGTTAATCTGAAACCAGGACTGGTGGACCTGAAACAGGACCAGTAAATCTGAAACCAGGACCAGTAGAACTGAAACCAGGACTAGTAGAGCTGAAACCAGGACTAGTAGATCTGAAACCATGACCAGTAAATCTGAAACCAGGACTAGTAAATCTGAAACCTGGACTAGAAGAGCTGAAACCAGGACTAGTAGATCTGAAACCAGGACTAGTAGAGCTGAAACCAAAACTCGTAGATCTGAAACCAGGACCAGTAAATCTGAAACCAGGACTAGTAAATCTGAAACCAGGACCAGTAGAGCTGAAACCAGGACTCGTAGATCTGAAACCAGGACCAGTTAATCTGAAACCAGGACTGGTGGACCTGAAACAGGACCAGTAAATCTGAAACCAGGACCAGTAGAACTGAAACCAGGACTAGTAGAGCTGAAACCAGGACTAGTAGATCTGAAACCATGACCAGTAAATCTGAAACCAGGACTAGTAAATCTGAAACCAAGACTAGTAGAGCTGAAACCAGGACTAGTGGATCTGAAACCAGGACTATTAGATCTGAAACTAGGACCAGTAGATCTGAAACCAGGACTAGTAGAGCTGAAACCAGGACTCGTAGATCTGAAACCAGGACTCGTAAATCTGAAACCAGGACTAGTAAATCTGAAACCAGGACCAGTAGAGCTGAAACCAGGACTCGTAGATCTGAAACCAGGACCAGTTAATCTGAAACCAGGACTGGTGGACCTGAAACCAGGACCAGTAAATCTGAAACCAGGACCAGTAGAACTGAAACCAGGACTAGTATATCTGAAACCATGACCAGTAAATCTGAAACCAGGACAAGTAGAACTGAAACCTGGACTAGAAGAGCTGAAACCAGGACTAGTAGATCTGAAACCAGGACTAGTAGAGCTGAAACCAGGACTAGAAGAGCTGAAACCAGGACTAGTAGATCTGAAACCAGGACTAGTAGAGCTGAAACCAGGACTCGTAGATCTGAAACCAGGACTAGTAGATCTGAAACCAGGACTAGTAGAGCTGAAACCAGGACTCGTAGATCTGAAACCAGGACTCGTAAATCTGAAACCAGGACTAGTAAATCTGAAACCAGGACCAGTAGAGCTGAAACCAGGACTCGTAGATCTGAAACCAGGACCAGTTAATCTGAAACCAGGACTGGTGGACCTGAAACCAGGACCAGTAAATCTGAAACCAGGACCAGTAGAACTGAAACCAGGACTCGTAGATCTGAAACCAGGACCAGTAAATCTGAAACCAGGACTAGTAAATCTGAAACCAGGACCAGTAGAGCTGAAACCAGGACTCGTAGATCTGAAACCAGGACCAGTTAATCTGAAACCAGGACTGGTGGACCTGAAACAGGACCAGTAAATCTGAAACCAGGACCAGTAGAACTGAAACCAGGACTAGTAGAGCTGAAACCAGGACTAGTAGATCTGAAACCATGACCAGTAAATCTGAAACCAGGACTAGTAAATCTGAAACCAAGACTAGTAGAGCTGAAACCAGGACTAGTGGATCTGAAACCAGGACTATCCATCCATTATCTGTACCCGCTTAATCCGTTTCCGGGTCACGGGGGTCTGTCGGAGCCTATCCCGACGCATATCAGGCGAAAGGCAGGGGTACACCCTGGACAGGTCGCCAGTTTATCCAGGGCCACATACAAACAACCAATCACACTCACATTCACACCTAGGGAGAATTTAGAAAGATCAATTAACCTACCCTGCATGTTTTTGGACTGTGGGAGGAAGCCGGAGTACCCGGAGGAAACCCACGCAAGCACGGGGAGAACATGCAAACTCCACACAGAAAGACCCACCGGGCCGGGAATTGAACCGGGAACCTTCTTGCTGTGAGGCAACAGTGCTAACCACTAAGCCACCGTGCTGCCTGAAACCAGGACTATTAGATCTGAAACTAGGACCAGTAAATCCGAAACCAGGACTAGTAGAACTGAAACCTGGACTAGAAGAGCTGAAACCAGGACTAGTAGATCTGAAACCAGGACTAGTAGAGCTGAAACCAAAACTCGTAGATCTGAAACCAGGACCAGTAAATCTGAAACCAGGACTAGTTAATCTGAAACCAGGACCAGTAGAGCTGAAACCAGGACTCGTAGATCTGAAACCAGGACCAGTTAATCTGAAACCAGGACTGGTGGACCTGAAACAGGACCAGTAAATCTGAAACCAGGACCAGTAGAACTGAAACCAGGACTAGTAGAGCTGAAACCAGGACTAGTAGATCTGAAACCATGACCAGTAAATCTGAAACCAGGACTAGTAAATCTGAAACCAAGACTAGTAGAGCTGAAACCAGGACTAGTGGATCTGAAACCAGGACTATTAGATCTGAAACTAGGACCAGTAGATCTGAAACCAGGACTAGTAGAGCTGAAACCAGGACTCGTAGATCTTAAACCAGGACTCGTAAATCTGAAACCAGGACTAGTAAATCTGAAACCAGGACCAGTAGAGCTGAAACCAGGACTCGTAGATCTGAAACCAGGACCAGTTAATCTGAAACCAGGACTGGTGGACCTGAAACCAGGACCAGTAAATCTGAAACCAGGACCAGTAGAACTGAAACCAGGACTAGTATATCTGAAACCATGACCAGTAAATCTGAAACCAGGACAAGTAGAACTGAAACCTGGACTAGAAGAGCTGAAACCAGGACTAGTAGATCTGAAACCAGGACTAGTAGAGCTGAAACCAGGACTCGTAGATCTGAAACCAGGACCAGTAAATCTGAAACCAGGACTAGTAAATCTGAAACCAGGACCAGTAGAGCTGAAACCAGGACTCGTAGATCTGAAACCAGGACCAGTTAATCTGAAACCAAGACTGTTGGACCTGAAACAGGACCAGTAAATCTGAAACCAGGACCAGTAGAACTGAAACCAGGACTAGTAGAGCTGAAACCAGGACTAGTAGATCTGAAACCATGACCAGTAAATCTGAAACCAGGACTAGTAAATCTGAAACCAAGACTAGTAGAGCTGAAACCAGGACTAGTGGATCTGAAACCAGGACTATTAGATCTGAAACTAGGACCAGTAAATCTGAAACCAGGACTAGTAGAGCTGAAACCAGGACTAGTACAGCTGAAACCAGGACTATTAGAGCTGAAACCAGGACTCGTAGATCTGAAACCAGGACTCGTAAATCTGAAACCAGGACTAGTAGATCTGAAACCAGGACTAGTAGAGCTGAAACCAGGACTCGTAGATCTGAAACCAGGACTCGTAAATCTGAAACCAGGACTAGTAAATCTGAAACCAGGACCAGTAGAGCTGAAACCAGGACTCGTAGATCTGAAACCAGGACCAGTAAATCTGAAACCAGGACCAGTAGAACTGAAACCAGGACTCGTAGATCTGAAACCAGGACCAGTAAATCTGAAACCAGGACTAGTAAATCTGAAACCAGGACCAGTAGAGCTGAAACCAGGACTCGTAGATCTGAAACCAGGACCAGTTAATCTGAAACCAGGACTGGTGGACCTGAAACAGGACCAGTAAATCTGAAACCAGGACCAGTAGAACTGAAACCAGGACTAGTAGAGCTGAAACCAGGACTAGTAGATCTGAAACCATGACCAGTAAATCTGAAACCAGGACTAGTAAATCTGAAACCAAGACTAGTAGAGCTGAAACCAGGACTAGTGGATCTGAAACCAGGACTATTAGATCTGAAACTAGGACCAGTAAATCCGAAACCAGGACTAGTAGAACTGAAACCTGGACTAGAAGAGCTGAAACCAGGACTAGTAGATCTGAAACCAGGACTAGTAGAGCTGAAACCAAAACTCGTAGATCTGAAACCAGGACCAGTAAATCTGAAACCAGGACTAGTAAATCTGAAACCAGGACCAGTAGAGCTGAAACCAGGACTCGTAGATCTGAAACCAGGACCAGTTAATCTGAAACCAGGACTGGTGGACCTGAAACAGGACCAGTAAATCTGAAACCAGGACCAGTAGAACTGAAACCAGGACTAGTAGAGCTGAAACCAGGACTAGTAGATCTGAAACCATGACCAGTAAATCTGAAACCAGGACTAGTAAATCTGAAACCAAGACTAGTAGAGCTGAAACCAGGACTAGTGGATCTGAAACCAGGACTATTAGATCTGAAACTAGGACCAGTAGATCTGAAACCAGGACTAGTAGAGCTGAAACCAGGACTCGTAGATCTGAAACCAGGACTCGTAAATCTGAAACCAGGACTAGTAAATCTGAAACCAGGACCAGTAGAGCTGAAACCAGGACTCGTAGATCTGAAACCAGGACCAGTTAATCTGAAACCAGGACTGGTGGACCTGAAACCAGGACCAGTAAATCTGAAACCAGGACCAGTAGAACTGAAACCAGGACTAGTATATCTGAAACCATGACCAGTAAATCTGAAACCAGGACTAGTAGAACTGAAACCTGGACTAGAAGAGCTGAAACCAGGACTAGTAGATCTGAAACCAGGACTAGTAGAGCTGAAACCAGGACTCGTAGATCTGAAACCAGGACCAGTAAATCTGAAACCAGGACTAGTAAATCTGAAACCAGGACCAGTAGAGCTGAAACCAGGACTCGTAGATCTGAAACCAGGACCAGTTAATCTGAAACCAAGACTGTTGGACCTGAAAAAGGACCAGTAAATCTGAAACCAGGACCAGTAGAACTGAAACCAGGACTAGTAGAGCTGAAACCAGGACTAGTAGATCTGAAACCATGACCAGTAAATCTGAAACCAGGACTAGTAAATCTGAAACCAAGACTAGTAGAGCTGAAACCAGGACTAGTGGATCTGAAACCAGGACTATTAGATCTGAAACTAGGACCAGTAAATCTGAAACCAGGACTAGTAGAGCTGAAACCAGGACTAGTACAGCTGAAACCAGGACTATTAGAGCTGAGACCAGGACTAGTAGAGCTGAAACCAGGACCAGTAATTTGAAACCAGGATTAGTGGATCTGAGCTTTACATAAACAGAGCTTTAAAATGCTATGACTCACCTCCAGAATGATTTAGTTATATTTTATTTAAATGTCGTCGTCTTCCTCACAGGTGGATGACTCGGGTAACTCCATCTTCACGGTGTTGGGGAGGCAGCAGGACATGATAACTGACCTGAAGAAGGTCAAGAAATGTGCAATCTGTTACGGTAAGAACAATCATTGAGATGAGCCAGCAACTTGAACAGTTATTTCCTGTAAGAACAAAAGAATCTGGCGGTGGGTCCACCCAAGTACAACCTCCGATCAACAGCCGCTGCCTCCACCAAGGTTAACGGGGTACATCTCCTGTCGGTGTCCTACAAGAGCTGATCATCAGCAGGTCTGCATCATGGAAAGCAGTGTTTCGGCACTTTGCTGGTCTGTAACATTCAGGTGTGTGTCAACACAATGACAAGAGGGAAAGACATCAGGAATGGTCTTAGAGAAGCAGGAAAACATTTCAGCAGAAACGCCTCGTATCCACAGTCAAGCATGTGGTGGAGGGATGATAGTCTGGACCTGGACACCTGTTGGACACCTGTTGGACACCTGTTGGACACCTGTTGTCATTCATGTTGTTTTTGTCTAATTTTAACCCTATAATGCCAGATGTATCATATTTGATACCTGAGCCCTTAGTACCATCCGCTTTACTTTAAAAGAAAAGAAAAAATTTTTTAAAAAACCAAAAAATTCTAAGAAATAAAACTAAATAAGAAATACTTAAATTTACCTATTTAACTGTATTCATAATGACAAGGAAAACAATTATTTAGAATTTGTTTTAATGCAAAATGTATAGCTTTTTTCATTCCAATATATAATTAACACTTCAAATAAAAACTTTTAGGATTTGTTTATGATATTTTATATGTCAGACTTTAAACTTTTAAACTAAATCCCATCTACAGTCACAAAGAGAATTCTCAATATGCATCATAAGAACATCCGATGCACCACAACATTTAAACAAAAAGCCCAGTACGCTCTTCCTGCTTCTAGAGTTCCTCTTAACCAGACTGTGTTCTGATCTTCAGACCCCTGCAGACGCCCAGAGGAGTGCTCCTTCATCCAGAAACCAGAGCAGCCTCAGCAGGTGGACATGGACCTGGCCGTGGTTCTGGACGGCTCCAATGAGATGCAGGCCAACGAGTACACCGGCGCACAGCAGCTGCTGGGCTCGGTGGTGGAGCAGCTGGCCATCGGTCCTCAGCCCGGCCGACTCGGAAACCGGCCCAGAGTGGCCGTGGTCCAGCAGGGCGCCGGCCAGACCGCCAAGCTGGAGTTCAACCTGCAGAGGTACCAGAGGCAGGAGCAGATGAAGGAGCACCTGCTCCAGAGCATGCAGCAGCAGGGCGGCTCCTCAGCGCTGGGACAGACTCTGGACTACGCCCTGAAGGAGGTGCTGCTAAAGGCCGGCCAGCCGCGCAGGAGGAAGGTTCTGCTGACCGTGGTGGCCGCCAGGACGGCCTTCAGGGACCAGGCCAGGCTGCATTACATCTCCCAGAAGGCCAAGTGTGACGGCGTGGCACTGTTTGTAGTGACAGTGGGAGATCGCTACAACCGGACGCAGGTGGAGGAGTTGGCCAGTCTGCCTGTCCAGCAGCACCTGATCCACGTCAGCAGGCTGAAGACCGAGGAGCAGGGCTACGCCCAGCGCTTCTTCAGGGTCTTCCTCTCCGTCCTCCAAAGTAAGAACCTCAGATGACCCTCATCAGCAGGACGTCAGATGGTGGAGAAGGTCCTCCTGGACCTGCTGGAACACATCACATTAACAGTCAGGCCCAGATTATTAGTCCTCTTTATTAGATCTAACAAAAACGTTGACTTTTCCACATAAAAGACTGAAACTAAAATTGTTTCTAGTTTTAGTTCCAAAAATACAAAAATCTTCCTTAATTTAAATTGTGATTTTTCACTGATTCAGTTGAAACAACAAGATGAATGATCAATTATCAATTAGTATTTTATGTATATATAATAAATATCATAGATGATATAAAATACAGTACACTTATAGATCATATTAAAGAATTATTTTTCTATTTATTCTTCTTTTTTATGAACATTTACCAGACATGAACTATTTTGTTTAAACAACGGACAGAACCGTTGAGCTACTGCAGCGGAGCCCCAAGCTGCTAAACCTCTTATCCTTAAAGTTCAAACTCCTCCTGCAACATAACGAAAGTAACTCACGTCTACCGACTTTTGTTGAGGAAAAGGACGTGGACGCGCTCAGGTGTGGGAACGCAGCCGACCCGCCGTTATGCCGGGAAACCCATCCGCATCCACCGGCGTGTTTTGGCGGACGCTCGCTCAAATTTGCCTCCTCGTTTTTAACTCAGTCTGAACACATCGTATGCAAGTGTGATTAAAGAAAGATAGGATTTATGTGATGCAGGTAGCGCTCACCTGGGCTGGTTCAGAGGCAGGGTGCAAATTTCAGCAAGCGTTCCCATCCGGGACGTGTCCCAGTGACAGCCGGGAGTGATGTCCCGCATCATGATCTCCTCACCTGGATTGAAGTAACAGATTTCAGCGAGTCCAAAACTACCTCTGAATATTAATAGAAACAAATGTAGTTTTAGGTGATAATAATAATATTATTATTGCTGAGTCCCTCCTGGACCTTGATTTTGGGAGTCTGTGGAAAGATCTTCTTGAGTGATGACCTTGAAGGTCACTGTGATGAAACAGTATGAATGGAGAATCCAGAAGAAGCCAGTTCAGCCAGTATCGTTGCAGACTGCACATGTCTGCATGCCCTTGAGCCAGGCTCTGAACCACCATGTAGCCCTCAATACAGTCGTCAGATCGTAGAAGAAAGTGCTGCATAGAGAAGTGCTGAGGCTCCAGTGTTTACTGTGTAATCAGCTGCACGTTGTGTACTTTTACTGCAATGAGACGTTTGAGTACCTGCTCCTTTACTGAATCAATCTGTGATGTTTCAGGTGGAATAAACTCGTATCCTCCTACGTCCTTCAGACGGACCTGTGACGAGCTGAGGGAACAGGATGGAGGACAAATATTTATCACAGGGTAACTCTTCTTGTCAGAAATATACTGAAACATTTTATATTTTTAATGCAGAAACTCTAACAGGTTGTAAAGTAAAACCTACTCAAACGTTGACAACCCCAGATGTGTCAGGTGTTATCTCTTTAGATGCTGCTTGTGGACCAAGTCCCCCGTGGACGTCGTCTACTTGAAAGAACATTTTTTTTTCTTTCTCCACATTACTAGGACTAAACTGCCCCATGCCAACTGGTTGCATGTGTGAAATCTAACAAATGACAAGAGAAAACGTGACGCATGTGGGGTCACACTGTCCGGAGGTGTAAATGTAGGAGCTGCTGCTTTTCTCTTGTGACAGCGGTTCAGGATATCTAAACTGTGTTAACTGCAGACCTGAAGGACAACGTCCACAGCTTTACATGTTCAGAAGGGACATCTGGACACTTGAGACTGATGACGTCTGTGTGTGTGCAGGCAGGGGACTGTGGATTTGGACGAGTTTGTGGAGGGGGAGGAGGAGGAGGAGGAGGAGGAGGAGGAGAGGTTCGACGGGACAGACGGACAGACGAACATAGGCCAGCTGGACGTGATCGAGACTCTGATCAGAGGAGATGCCCAGACTTTGATCCCCACAGCCAAATTCAACAGTAACACACACACACACACACACACACACACACACACACACACACACACACACACACACACACACACACACACACACACACACGCACACACACACACACGGTGACGGTCCGGGTTCTGGGGACCAAAAACCTCGTACAGATGAGACTCAACAGATCAAAGCTTGAAAAATAAAATGTTATTTTAAAGAGCAAAAGACACAATGAGAACACACAAGGACAACAAGGAACCCGTCCCAAATCAAAACATTTAATCAAGAAAGCAGCAATACGTTACTCAAGAGGTTCAGTAGGACCAGATCCAGATGTTTCTACAAGCCCACCTCAGGTTTCTAGAAAATGCTTCCTTTGCTCGTCTTCCTTTGGACCAGCCGGTTGTCTCCTCTTCACGTCTCCGTCCGTCAGATCCACAGCAGGGATTCTGTTGCATGATTCATGTTTGCGGCTGCGTAGTCTTTGTGCGCACCGTCTTTGTCGGACTGCATGTTTTGTCTCTGAGCGGCGCTCCTCTGGTTGGCGTCCAGATCCTCGGCTGGAGGAGCCGCCGCCCGCAGGGCTGCGTGTTTGTACTTCGTGGTAAATGCGTGTTCTGCTTTCAGCCCGCTGCCAGCTGGATGCCAATGCCGGTATCCGCTGCGAAGACTATAAACAAAAGTGGTTCTTTGACAAAAACTTGGCTGCATGCTCCCAGTTTTGGCATGGCGGGTGCGGCGGCAACGCCAAACGCTTTGACACTGAACGTGAATGTTTGCAGACGTGAGGCCTCAAGAGTAAGCACAAACCGAAGCCGTCTGACCTGCCGCTGCCAGCATGCTCCGCCTCTCTCTGCCGATCCTCGTGTTCGTCGGCAGATTCTCACCGATGTCTCCTACACGGGAAACGTCCACCAGCAGGGCTGCAGAAGGCTGCCAAATTCAGGGAATGTCAGGATCAGGCAGGGAGCGTCTGGTAGAGCGGGATTAGAAACAAACACCACGAATGACCTCTGTTCACACTGCCAG
Organism: Xenentodon cancila; assembly: GCA_014839995.1. NCBI lineage: Eukaryota > Metazoa > Chordata > Actinopteri > Beloniformes > Belonidae > Xenentodon > Xenentodon cancila. The sequence continues at coordinate 6,560,119 of CM026211.1, read as the reverse complement.
CACAGATGTGATTTCTACCGTTTCCCGTTTGGATCTAGATGGAACCCACCCACCTTAGCGCCGTTACCACAGGTCAGCTGTTTATAACTCTTTATAGTTCAGGGTGGAGACCCCAAGTATGTTCCTGCTGGGCCTTTAACATGCTGCTTCTTGGTTCAGACCACAAAATAGTTTCAGCAGCGTCTCGAACTGACTCCTGTCGGAGCGAGATAGCCGAGCTCCACCCGGTCTGGACCAAACCTCCTACTGCAGCGACGCCGTCTCCTCCATCACTTCACTGTAAATTAAACAGATTTCGCACGGTGACTCCACATAACCGCTAGTGCGAAGCCGCTTCTCTGGGCTTCATCTGCAGTCACTTTGTAGGATGCTGTTGCTGTGGCAACCGCGTGGATTAGAGCAGTGTTTCCCAACCCTGGTCCTCGTTGTTTTAGATGTTTACCTACATCCTCAGCTCGTCATCATCGTCTACACAAGTCTGTCAATGACCCTCTACGCGGAGGTGTGTTGAAGTAGAACATCATCTACAACATGCAGGACAGTGGTTCCTGAGGACCAGGACTGGGGACTGTCAACAAGGACACCGAGGTGACGTATAAAAATGTGAACAGCTGGGAGATGAACTTCTGACTGAATTGAGATCAGAAGTGAGCTGATGGCGTGCACCGATCATGTCCAGTAGTAAGGTCGAGACGATTTACGAGTGATGCTGGATAGCGTCCTGATGGCCGCGCTCGTGCTGATGACCGCGATCGTACCGATGACGCCGTCGCAGCTTCCTAATAAACTGATGTGTAGAGATATGACATTCTTCAAGCCTGAGGTCACGTCTCAGACGAATAATCACAGCGCCACTGTAGCCGAGGCAGATGATAAGGAGATGAAGAACTCGTTACAGCTCTTTGATATAAACCTGCCTCTAGTTTTGAAAATATTGTGATTAATCTCCATGGAAAGTTTGGGACTTGAAGATTCCTGGAATTCTGCGGCGCTTCACAGTCCTGATGAGGTCTGAGTGGACAGCCGACAGCAGCTTCTCGCTCTGACTTTTAAACTGCGGCTGCCTCTGTGAACACGTCTGCATGCTGATCCGCTCATCGGCCCACTGGCCTCAGCAGGTCTGAACTCTTAGTTCCTCACTCGTTCCTCTGCAGAGGTTCAGACAAACGCGTTTCTTCTGGTTGTGTGCTGCTGGAGCGCCGGCTGCTCTTTTGATGGTGTTACGTGTTCAGTTTGTTTCCAGTTTCTCTGACGTGCTGCTGTGGTCTCTCTCAGGTCAGAGCAGGGGGCTGCAGACGGAGCTGGCCAGCTTCGTCTCCAAAGGTAATCCCTGTTTGTCTGCTGCTCCCACCTCTCGTTGTCCATTTTTACAAGTCTGCTGCTGAAGGTTAACGTAGGAGCAGAAACTGCAGAAATGTCTGCAGACAGATGATCCATGACAGAAACCTCATGTCGTGGAAGAAACCAGACCTCAGAGCTGAAGAAGGAGCAGGTGGCTTGTTAAAAGATCATCATCAGGTCCTCATGTTGGACTGTGATGGATCATCGGTCTGCAGCAAAATCCCGTCAGGAGTGAAACTGATTTGAAAACAGGTGGATCAACCAGATCCCTAAGTTCCTTAAAGATGAATGTGCATTTCAGGAGAACAGAAACTGTTCTGGTAAAGATCTTTACAAAGAAAAGTCTTTTTGAACACCAACATGAACACCTCAGTGTTAACGTTGGTGTTCCTCACCGGGGCACAAACAGCTAAACCAGAACATCCTTCAGCTCCAGATGCATTATGAATAATACAAAATAAAAGCATGTATTGAGGTTCAAGATTATAACTTCATTAATTTTGGGGACACCAGGTTTCATTGTTTTAAGTGGAATCATCAGTTATTGATGCTAAACTGACGTCACAGTGAAACTTCTGCATCAAAATATGATTTTTATTTTGTAATTCTTATGACCTGCATGAGTCCGTTTCAGAAAGCAGGTTCAACATCGGAGTTCTAGGTTTTAGGTGTCCAGAGTTGGTTCAGTCAAGTCCAAGTATGTTGACTCTGAGTTACGACGAAGGAAAGACGCCTGACGGGAGGACACGTAGGCAAATTAAAATAGTTCATATAAAATATAAAATGTAGATGTGAGTCGTCACTTTTCTGTCATATCTGCTTCTGCAGGAGCATGATCAAAATCCACGTTGTTATTGACAAAACGGACATTTGGCAAATAAACAAAAGACCATCAAATTAATAACCCGAAGTATTTAATGTGAAGTATGAAGATACTGTTGATGCACGGAAAAGTAAGATCAGGTAGAATAATGGACTCGCTCCTAAAAACTCACCAGGGTCTCTGGTCGTATCAACATCTACTCGGATCATCAATATTCTTTCCTGACATAAGTGCAGTGGTCTCTAAATGCTGGACTGGTTAAACTGGACTGGCTTCAGCCTCCTGAAGGAGGGGAGAGAGGATGTTGGAGTAAACCTGCTCTTGGCCAGGTTTACCTCAGAGTCGGTTACCGTGGTAACAGACTCCCGGTACGAGTTCGATGCAGATCGATCACCACTCCAACTTGTGTTTCAGACGCGTGCGTGCTGCAGGAGGATGCGGGCGACTGCCAGATCTACACCATGAAGTGGTTCTTCGACACCGAGAAGAACGAGTGCAGCCGCTTCTGGTACGGCGGCTGCAACGGCAACCAGAACCGCTTCGACACGCAGGAGGACTGCGAGAAGCTGTGTTTGATGAAGAGGAGATGAGGAGGAGATGAAGAGGAGATGAGGAGGAGATGAAGAGGAGATGAGGAGGAGGACCACAACAGTGGAACAGGCACCAGAAAACACGAGTCTTCAAGGAGAACCGCGATGCCCCCTGCTGGTGGCTGCAGGAGCAGAAACTTCAGCGGACGACGTTCTCCTTGAAGACGCATGTTTGATTCCCACACGGATGTTATTAAACTTTACACATCATCTTAAAAAAAAGAAAATAAAAGAAAAAAACAAACAAAAATATGTGCAGCTGCTGTGAAGCTACAGACCCAAACAGTTCCTGTTCAGACTGCAGTTTAGAGCCGTTTCTGGTTTTCACTTCAAACCCTTTACGATGATCAGCGGTCAGAAACAATTGGAACTTATCTATGAATCTGAAGAATAAATGTAGCTGCACTTGAGTAACATTGTTCTCGGAAGTTCACCTGGATCAGGTCCACCTGGACTGGTGCAAGAAGAACCGTCACTTGTAAACATTTGCAAAGGAAAACACTGACGATGAACATGTACGTTTTACAGAAGGAAGCTATCAAACGATCACTTCTGTACACTTGCAAATTTGTGGGGAAATTCAGAAATGTACAAACATCAAGGGGTCTAAAGCTAGAAACGGCCCTGCTGCAGACGCGTCCAGCTGTGCAGCTACAACCTGCCGCGGATCACCTGCACTTCCATGTAAATCTGTCACAAACCCCTGAGAAGGTCGTGCGCTGCTGCTGTGGTGTCTTCAGGAGCACACGTCCTCGGTTCCTGGCGGCCGGGTCGACCTCGCAGACCGAAGCAACAGAAGAAGCATTTTTTCTTTTTCTTTTTTTTTTACTGTCTGTTATATTTCTCACTGCATCATGTCACATTTGCATCCCACAGTAATTAAAACAGTAAGTCTCCCTGCAGCTGAAGCGCGTCTCCGAACTAGTGGAAGGATCCGAGCTGGAGCTCCGTCCAACGAGTCAGAGCAGCAGCAGTGTGGTTTGTTAAGAGGAAAGAAAACAGCCAAAGTAAATAACTGTCTGGTGAAAATGGTGTGAAAGTCTACAACACAAATGTTTGAGGTCAGAAACAGCGCCGTCGCCTGACAGGACACATTTCTGTACATTATCCAATAACTGACCACATCTGCTTTCCTTTATACCATCTTCACTCTCATTTGGACAAATGTGTAATTTGAAATATTTCAGGGTTTATGTTTTGTCAACTTGTGGTGCTTTTGCTGTACAACATTAAAATGTGAATAAAAATCAGCCAGATGGAACAAAAGTGAAGCAGTCGTGTCACCTGATGCCACAGAGGATCAACAGCGGAGCCGGTTTGTAAGTCAACCCCCGGTCTCTTATTAGACGTGACGAGACGACATGAACCAAAGTAAAGTTAGGCGGTTCAGCCACCAGCCAACGTAGAAATAAAAGTATTTTAATCCTTCGACTTCAGTTACAAACAAAACCAGCTCATTTTAACTTGAGGGGAATAAAAGCAGCTGTTTGTATTCACTCAAAATGAGGTGAAACAAACATTGAAAGTTTGGATCCAGCGGTGCAGAAGCAGAGTTCGACGTTTGCCGGTGGATCAATAATTCAGACGTCAGCAGAGTAAAAACTGTCTGGTTTGTGTTTTGGTCTCAGTAGCGTCCAGAAGCAGAGCCACGGTTGGTTTAACCCCAGAACGACCCGTTACAGTAGGCATGTCTGCAGAGTTACACAATTCAATCATAAGCGATCTCAACAAACATTTTGGGGAAAACAAATGTGGTGCTCAAAGGACAAGCGGCTGAAGCTTCACGCAAGGCAGAAACGCTTCCTCGGGTGCAGACGTGTCATCCTGCTCAGGTTTGTATCTCACCGCTGAAACCTGCAGGATCTGAAACTTTAATCCAAGTCAGTCTTTTGATCCAATTTGCCTCAAACAACAAACTCCACGTGTGACGCACCGAGGAAGAAACAGGTGGACTGAGATCGAACGGCAGCAGACGTCCTCGCTGTCCAAGACACCTTCCACCCACTCTGCTCTGAAATCAGGTCAAAGATTTTTTGGGGAAAACAAAACTGAATTTATTTATAATCATCTTACAGACAGTGAATTCAGTTAAACTCCACATTTATAATCTGAAACAAAACTTCAAACAAACGGCAGAAAAGTGCGGGCCGCGCCCGCGTCGTTCCGCGCCCGCGTCGTTCCGCAAATGTCCTGAGCTTCATCTTCACACTTTAACTTTGACAGTTCGTGTTGAAAACGTCCAGAAAACGTTTAAACTTCCAGAAACTGGAGCTGCTCATCAGAAAGTTGTTCAGTTTTTCCTCCAATGACGACGTGTCCGTGCGTCGGTCAGACGGGTCATTCGTGCACCAAACAAACCTGCCTCTGCTCGCTGACCAGAACGAAGTGACGGTTTGGCGTCTCTAAAAACACTTCATTCTTAATTTAGTTTCCTCTTCACTAACCAGGTCGAGACCAGTTGGTTCATCGTCAACGTAGAAAAGAACTCGGTGATTTCACAAAGGGCCGTGTTTGGCGTTTTCACGGGCGTGCATTTAAGTAAGCTCTCCCATCAGGCACCTGAACAGCTCGCTGCAGACTGTAAGTCAGGCGATCAATACCAAAGATGAGCAGATCTTATCGATTCAGGGAAGCCTCATTTTATGATGTGAATTTTAATTGGGAGTGAAAAAGTTTATCAAGTCCACAAGTTAGTTGTGGGAGGCCCAATTTAACCATACTGGTCACTCGGTAGTTGAAATGAGCTTTTACCGGGAGGAGACAGAGGAGGAGAAGGATGAGGAAGTGGAAGAGGAGGATAATGAGGAGGACGAGAAGGGTCATCTATCGCAGCAGGAAGTTAAATGATGTCAGAAGTTCATTTCTCGCATGTAAAAAGTCTTTTACAAGAGGAACCAGAAGTTCTCGCCCGTGAACGCTCGTCCTTCAGGTTTGATTACTGGCGGCGCGCAGCCAGCCGTCTTCACTTCCAGACTTTGACGATGCCGTCTCTGGACGAGGTGACGATGAAGCCCTGCGTGGTCTGGAAGGTGGCGATGTCAGTGATGATGTCATGGTGACCCACGGGGAGGGAGTCCGGGCCGCGGCGAGGAGAGTCCTCGGCGGCGCCGCTCTTCTGTTTGCTGTGGATCTCCTGCAGAGACATGAAGGTTTGTAGGTTTACCAGGATCTGTGGAGATGTTCTGATTTCTTAAAGTCTATATTAGAGAATATTTCAAACTTTCAAGAAAATAAGTCAAGATTTCTAAGTTTATAAACATGCAGATGTCCAAGAGAATACTCAGAACATCATTTTATAAAGTCACAAATTTAAGAAAATATTTTACTTTTTTTTTTACAAATTAAAGTTTTTAAGAAAAAAAAAAAAAAGCCTGAAATCCTGATGGTGTAAATGTACATTTTTTCCTGAATTCACCAATTTCAGGAAAGAATTGTTTGTGTTTACTTGTAAACATTTGGTTTAATACTTTACTAACTCAGAACTCATATTCACACTTTTTTTAATTTAAAAAAAAGAAAAAAAACAATTTGGGATTCTGTTGAAAAAGCAGAATAAAACTATGAGTTTTTATATAACTCACGAATTCTGACTTTATAAGCCCACAAACATGCGACTGAAAACTCAGAAATTGTTACTTTGACGTACTGACGTTTTTAGGTCCCTACCCAGACATATCCGGTTGTGATTTCAGCTTTTACAGCAACCAGCTGAATTGCTCCCGTTTTGGAGGCTACAAATGATAACTGATTTTGGGTCGGAGGCGGGGCCAGAGGCGGGGAGCCCCCGGTGGCTGCAGACACTCGGTGCTGATAGAACCGGCTCTGGCCTTTACCTGTACGACCTCGGTACCCTCGATGATCTTGCGGCTGTAGAGGACGGACGGACAGTGAAGCGAATCGTTGGCTCCTCCCACCACAATGTACGACCGCTCTGGATAGGCCAGATCCCAGAACCTGAACAGAACCACAGAAGTGTGTGTGACCACGTGTTCTCATGACAACAGCTGACTCTGCAGGTGTGTTTTACTTTGTAAGGTTTGCAGTACTTCTCCCTCTAATGTCATTCATGCGAGCAGATTCCTCCTGGACCTGAGCTGCAGATGTTTTCAGATCATCTCGGTTCAGATTTTCAAAGCATTTCAAACCTTTGAACCAGAAGTCATTTTGCTGCTTTCGTGCCTTTGATGAGTTTAACTTCTGTGTCTGCTGGCAGTGAGCAGACATGCGTTTGTTTAGAAGACATGGACGTTGTGGCACTGGTTCCTGACCAACCGGACTGGTCTCCATCACTGATGAACTGATCACCATCATTAATCACTCTCATTGATGAACTAAACACCACCATCACACTATTTTGAATCACTATTTTCGTCTGCTGACTGACAGAACAGCAGTTATTTTGAGATTGATTGTGCTGTTTAGTTATTAATTCCCGATATTCAGGTGGTGCCCAGTTTAGATTTATTCATTTATTTATTGTAATGTATTTACATTAACTGCTCAGACAATCAATATTAACCCTCTAATAACTAAACGCGCACTCCCTTGTTGCACAACAGCAGCAGAGGACGTGTTCTTGTGTGTTGAGTTCAGACCTGATCCTCATGTCGGAGCCGGCCGTCAGCAGCAGAGGGTTCCCATCAGCAGGACTGCAGTAGATCCCATGAACGCTGTGAGGGGACGGCTGAAACACACAGCCAGGAAAACATGCAGCCAGTCAACATCGACTGAGGATGTAGGAGAGTATGTGAGTATCCGTGTGAGTCTGAATGTGCGCAACGTTATTTTAATGGTATTCGAAGGTTTGTCTGAACAGCTGTTATCGTCTCCGTCTCCTGCTGTGATTAAACCTGCTGAACGACCACAGACCAGCATCTGTGTGATTCTGTTTCAGCCTCTGTGGTCGGTGATCCATCCCAAGTCCCGGCACCTCTCTCACTCACAGACCTACCTGCATCTCGGAGAGCGGCGGCGCAGAGCTCGCCCACAGGGTGAATTTACGATCCCCGGTCTCCATGTCCCACATCGACACCTCGTTGTTGCCCTGGACAGCTGTGTACATGCACACACAGACACAGACTTAAGTTCTCACACAGAAAGAAGCTTCTGGTTCTAACCGGCCGGTTCCTGAGCGGACTGTAACATCTCTGACCTGCGATCACAGACGACTGGTACAGCGGGTGCATCAGCAGCCGTCTGACTCGTGCTCGGGCCGGGTGGGAGTGGTTCGAGATGGGCAGCTGGAACCGCATGTCCCAGCATGCCATGGTGCCGCTGCTTGTACCTGCAGACCACAAGAAATTAATAAAACATGAGCCGTTACCCACATTTTGTGTCAAAGATGTCGGTAAAGTCACATCATGTAAACAACAAAACATGAGATCATCACTAACATGAATCAAGATTAATAATCTGAAAAACGTCCCCTCTTCATGATGGAAATCAGCTCTGAAAGTGTTCAGGGACGAAAAAGGGAACGCAGGTATTTGTTTTAAAGATTTTTATGGCTCTAGTGGCTTTTATTGACATTGGCTGGATGAGACACAGAGAGAGAAAAAAAACGTACAAATTTATTAAAATGAAATAAAAAATGTATAAATACGTTTCACGATGTCCAAATGAATCTTTTGTGACTTATTTGCTCACAGAGATATGACAGCCATGTATCTACAGCTGTCTACAGCTCATTTAGGAGGCGGTGTCAAGACACTAGACTCCACCCCAAATTCTAAAGGGTGTGGTCTATAGTTGACGACAGGTCGGTCAGATCCCGACAGGGCTCAGCACGGCAGATCATGTTTCACAGGTTGAATTGGCAAAGGTCTGTTTTTTCCTGAGACAACCTCCCCATTTATCCCAGCTTTAGTGGCTCAGCGTCCTTCCCAGAGACACTAAAGTTGTGCTCTTTAATTAACCGAATATTTGATCAGACAAGTTAACGAGAGTCTGTTTATGCCCAACAGTCAGGCTCACACACAGACCTAAGCAGAGCCAGCACTGGTGCATGTCCACGCTGAAGGAGGTGATGAGTCCGAGCCGCAGGTCGTGGCGCAGCGTCCAGGCGTTGGAGTTGGAGCGAACGTCCCAGCCGACCAGCGAGCCGTTGACGGTGGCGTACGCCAGCACCGACTGGGCTCCTGAGTTAAAGTGGTGGATATCGACCGCACAGCCGTCCTCCTGTAGGTCCAGAGTCCTGAAACCAGACCGGAGGAAACATAAAAGCATAAGCTGCGCCGACAGGATTAATGTCCTCTGAATTAAGTGTTCAGGCCCGCCAGCGCCGTGGAGCTGCACCGTGTGGTCGTGCCTCGTTACCTGCTCTGGAACGGCTGGACTTTGGGGGATTTTGGCGGCTTGTTTGCTTCCACTGCGAGAAGCTGGATGGATCCGTTGTCTGAGGCCACGGCCAAATAATGTGAGCCCTGACAGAAAGTGAGCGTCTTCACGTGACCGCCAATACGAGAATAAGTCAACACGGACCTGCAAGACCAGAACAACCGACCTGAACTGCAACAAACAAACAACTACTGACCAACACACGCAGACAAACGTGTGTTTGAGGTTATGACATCAGAGCAGACTGTACCCGACCGCAGCCCGACACTCACCTGGTGGTCGTGGTCTTTCCCTCCATCTTCTGACTGTCCCAGACTTTGACAGAGCCGTCGTTGGACGCCGTCGCAAAGATGGAGTGTTCATCTGACACTCTGATGCGATTCACGGCGGCTTTGTGCTCATGTAGGTGGGCAACCAGCAGACCTTTGGGGTGCCACCCTGAAACCACATTCACAGCTGTGAGGGTGAAGCCCTCTCCTCCTCAGCATCCACCACATCTCCTGTTGGGTGCGAGCGTTACCTGGAGGAGGAGGTCGGCTCTCCCACTCTGCGCTTTCCATCATCTGTTTGGCCATCCGCTCGGCGCTGCACTGCTCCCTCTTCTGCTGCACCAGCTGCTTCAGCTCGGCCTTGCAGGTGTTGATGCGTCGCTGGTAGGCGGGGCCACTCGCCACCGACTGCAGCACCGGGACCGCTGGAGCTACAGCGGTCTTCTTCATCTGACTCACCGGCCCGTCAGCGGCCTGCACACACATTTAAACCTTTATATACGTCATCCTCCAACTGTTGAGCCAGAAATTAATTTCAGCTTAATATGCTGAAGGATGTTTGAGTTCATAAAATGCACAAAAAGAAGAAGAGAGGCTTCAGGAGGAGCTATGAGGATGAAGGTCCATGAACTGGACAAACCCTGTGGTTAAATGCAGCGGTTATTCTTGATCTCATTTCTGGAAGGAAATTTGATCAGAGCAGGTCTGACCCAGGCGGTCCCAGGCTGGAACCCGCAGGTCCCAGCGGAGCTCCGCTCACCCCCGTTTCCGATGTCTCAGTAATGACACTTGAATGAGGACGTTTGGACTGAATGAATGTGACAATGAAGTGCTGTTTTTTCCTCTCAGATCGGACTGTGAGCGCGTGGCAGCATCAGCGTGAAGAGCGTTACCGTGGCGGGCTGCGAGACCGGCGGCTCCTGGGATCCAAACATGCTTTTCCACTCCTCGTTCATGGTGGAGTCCTGCTTGGTGTGTTTCCTCGCTGCATGAGAAACAACAGCAGGATGTGAGACCTCACACTACAAACAAACTTCACACCAGCACGGGTCAGCGAGACCAGCGATTCCAGAGAACCAGCTTCCATCTGGAACCTTTCACATTAAAACAGCTTTTCATTACAGAGGAAACAATTTCACTGTTTGAGATGTTTGACGTCCGCATGAGAAATGAATGCCAAGACTGACATTTAAACACAATTTTCCATTGAAGTCCAAAGTCAGAGCAGGAAAGCAATGGATCTGGGGACTGAGGATCTTGGAGAACATCTGGGGAGGACTGTGGGGGTTTCTCTTAAGAATGAGAGACTACATGAACTCCATTACAAAAACACATCTGGATTTTATCTGACATCTTATTTGAACAGGTAAAGACACTCGTAGGTTGAGATCTGGCCCCGTCTTTAGCTCAGCTGTGTGCGTTTTCATCTTTCAGGCCGGCACATCTGCAGATGTTTGGTAAATAGTAAATACAACCTCGGTAAAAACAACAATGTATAGCTATCTTCACCCCCTTACAAGGACACAAGGACTGCTGGAGATCTAGCTGAGCTCTGCAGAGCCCTAAGCTGACGGACCCTCAGCTGACATTGAACACTGCTTGGTTGTTAGTTGATGAATTATGTTTTTGCCCACCCACAAGACAACATGACCACCTTTGGCAGATGGTCCTAGCCCCAAAGGAAACGAGTATGTGGACCAAACTCTGACACCAGACGTAGAGGGACCGTATAAGGGATTCCGGCACCCCAAACAGACCCCCACAGGAGCCCTTGAGGGAAACGGTCGAATGCCTTCTCCAAATCCACAAAACACACGTGGACTGGTTGGGAAAACTCCCATGCCCCCTCCAGGACCCTGCTGAGGGTGTAGAGCTGGTTGATTCAACAATCCGGCGTCTCCTTTTAACCGTTACTGTGAAATAAAACCGACTGACTGGAGTTAAGCTGAGTGCAGAGCGGCTTTAACAAAAATAAAACTCTAAACGTCAAACCATGACGGCTGGAGACGGTCACAACACAGCTACGTTTAACTTGCAGTGTGCATACCTCGCTTGTCCTCGCTCTCGGCCTTGGGTTTGACCAGGTCCACCTGGCGGCCGGTGATGCCGAGTGTGGCCAGGTCGATGACGCCGGTCTGGACCACCTCACCCAGGTGGGTCTGCTCGCCCATGTTGGCTTTGGCCTTGTTGGACTTCAGCATGAAGTCTTTAAGTGCAAGCAGCTTGTCCTCCTCGGCTTCCATCATGCCCTGAACAGGAGAGGACACACACCACGCCAGCGTGAAGACGGCGGTCTGCTCCACCAGAACACAAGATCTGACCCCGACCATACACCTCTGAAACAGAAAAGCTTTGCAGACACGGATTCCTCCGCCATGATGAGGTGTAACAGATCACTGCTGCTTTGTTGACATTTCTAGAGTATTTGAAGCTTTTAACTGTAACTGTACAAACAACTAAAGATAAAACAAGACTGGATTTGAACCAGAGATGTTTGTGGTTGCCATGTGTTATCGCTTTTTGACATCTTAACCCCAGATGTTCATGCTGCTGAATTACCACTTTGAAAATCCTTAACTGAGGAGCTGAGGAGCGATTGGTGAAGAAATCTGCCGACACTGGCTTTGTGTGTCAGCCTTGCTGCAGTTATTCATCTCTGCCAGTGGTTTCTTTGATGCCGCTTCAAAAAGCTGGACTCAAAACTCTCCTCCTTCCAGGAAACCAAACAGAAACACTTCACTGATTTGTTTGCATCCAAAGGTCATTTAAAAAAGATTTAACACATGGGGCTGTGAAAGACAGGCGTTGAATAGGATGAGCGCACCTCCCGAGTCTGATTCTGTCAGAGGTCTCCTGTTAGAGGGAAGGTTTTATTTCCACAGTCGGCGAGTGCTTGCTCCAGACGGAGGATGGTAAACAAGTCTTTTTGCAATCTGTTGGTTTCCTTAGCTTGGTATTTATTATGTTATTTATTTTTAACAGGCTGGAATAAGTTGAATGATATTGTTTTCCTTTTCATCCTGATTATTGAACTTTCAGATCCAGTGTGACCCTGTAAATGCTTACTAATGTCCTAAAAGTGAGATGGAGCCGTGGAGTTCTGACCTGTGACAGCAGCTTCTTCAGGAGCTGAGCGATGGCCGGGTCGTCGGGTGTCGGGCATTCAGGGATGGAGCCGGCGCGCTTCTTCTGCCGCAGCAGCAGGTGTCGGAAGAGGCTGGCGATGTCTTTGGAGCGCAGGGCGTAGTCGAAGATGGAGCGACTCACCGGCTCCTTCAGCACGCTCAGCAGGACCAGCTCCTTATCGATCTGAGGAGACGAGCAGAAAACTCACCACCACCAGGTAGAGATTTAGCTGAATCTAAAGTCAACATTTCTGAGATTTCTTTTGCAAATCCGCGAATATGTAATGTCAGAAGTGTTCTTTTTGTCACCAACTTTTGCTCCTCCTCACTTTTTTAAAAATCACATATTCAGACTCTTTTTTTTCTTGCAAATATTGCAGGTTATGCAACTTTGCGAGGTGCTTAAGCTGAAAATTCGTAGTTTTCTTTCAAATGCTAGTTTATAAAGTCTGAATTCAGATTTTTTTTTTGTTGTCAGATTTATTCATCATTATCTTTCACAAATACAAAAGTGTTTTTTACAAAAGCTGTCCAGGTTTATTTAGTCAGCTCAACTTGAATTTGAATTTTCCAAAGCGTTCCACCTAAATGGTAACAGATTTATGGATCACTGCAGATAATCTTAAAGAGGATCCTGCCTAGAGACCCAAATAAAAGCTAGACATGGCCCTGTACACAGGCGAGGATGATGAGGGTGGGTGAGGAGATGAAGGAGGTGAGACCACGATGGGGGCAGGGACTCACCTGGATGATGGGCTGGGTTAGAAAGGGGTTGAGGTGGGGCATCAGTTTGCAGTAGACGTCGGCCACATTGAGGTGCTGCGCCACCACGGTGATGAAGCCCACCGCCCCGTAACGGATCCACAGGTTGGGGTGACACAGGAACGGAGCTGCACGCCACAAATGATACAAACCAGTTGAGAAAACAACAGAAATGTTGAACCGTGATGTCATCAGAAACCAGGTGATGTGGCTGTGTTCAAAACATCTGAAACGGGTTTTTTAGATTCAAAAGATGTTGACAGCCGCCAGTCAGGACATTTAGCTCCTTTGCGTTCTTCCTCCTGGACATTTTATTTTGGTAGACGGGATGAATGCCGTCTCTTCTAAGACCAGGCTTTCACCAAAACGTCTTCCGATTGTCAACAAAGGCCACGTCGTTTTCTGAACCCCACCGAGACAACGATGACATGCTGGGATGAAGAGGAGGATGAAGAGCCTGGAGGAGAAAAACTCAGTGGCTGCGTCTCGCTGCCAGTGGAGCGTCCGTCGAGAGCTACAATGACGGTGATGAAGGTCAACCAAAACAGCCTTTTTCTTTTCTTTTCTTTTCTTTTTTTTTTTTTTTTTTTACACACACAGTTAAAATGACCCGATTGTGTCAGTAGGGGTCACAACCACACTATCACTGAAGTTCAACGACATTTCTGAGTCCGGACTCCATTTGTTCCATTTGCTGGTTGTCTCCTGGACCTGGACTAAAGTAGGCCATAAAATGTCAAACATCCGTTTTGTTCTTAAACAAAACTTTTCGGATTCAGATTGTTTAGGTCCCCAATGAAAGTTATAACATGTTATAACAGACTGAGGGTTGATTTAACTCCAGATTTTCTTTTAAACTTTGTAACTTTCAGGGGTCGTGACAGCAGCTTCTGGAGACCTTTTTGTTCCTTCTGTTGCATTTATTAACGTACGTAAATGCTAGTGTAACTTATCTCAACAGCCAACTGATGCTCCAGAAATTACAGCGTCGGATAATGTTTTTTCTCTTTGCTTTTATCGAGTTTACTACATCAGACAGTTCATCAGCTGTAACTCGGGGGTCTGCAGCAGCTCTGAGTCGACTGCAGCGATGAGCAAAGACGCTGCTGACAAACGTACTTACCGATGTCGCTGACAAACTCGTAAATGTGAGGCTTCTGCAGCAGCCCCAGCTGGCACATGCAGGTGAGAGCGTTCAGAGCCTTGTAGATGACGAACTCCTCGGTGTCACTCAGACCCTGCTGCAGGAGAGGCTTCAGGATGGAGGAGCTCTGCCAGCCCACGTAGGCAGCCACACCTTCAACACCAAACATGAACCACAGACTCAGAGACGCCCGTCAGAAACCGGAAACAGGCTCCCGTCAGAGCTGAAGATCACACACAAGGGACAGACGAGATGTTTCCAGGATATCTGAGAAGCTTTTCTCACCAACGATGCTGTCGAAGAACGCTCCCCGCAGGTGCCAGTCGTTCTTGTCGTTGAGAAACGTGATCATGTGTGACAGCAGCACGTCGTTGGCTTTTTGTCGACCAAAGAAGACGCAGAGACGGGTGATGCCGTTCTCCATCAGAGATTGTTTGACGATGTTCTCTGAATCGCTCAACAGCGTCACGACCTTCTGCTGCACCATTTCATGAAGCGCCTGCAGCTCTGAAAACAAGGAACGCAGGATCTTCATCACACCACTCAGCACAGCGGCACGTTGAGAACCAGCCAGGAGGCCGGGTACCTGAGTCGTAGTTCTCATTGGGGTGGTTCGTTTCCTCGCTGTCCTCGCCGCTCAGGTCCTGCTCCGTGTTCACGTTGTTTTCTTGGACCAACTCCAGGAAACGCAGCGCACTCTCTGCCAGGTGGGCGATGTTTTCTGTCCACCACCGAGAAGGAAAGAAAAACAGACAGGGTTCGTGCACCTTTCCCACTTTCAAGGCCCATTGTGCAACTTTTCCAGTACTTTTAATAAAGCTGTGGTAAATAAAGTGACGATTTCACCTTTTGTACTTGTATTTCTGAGTCACTGACCTGCGTATGCCAGTCTGACGATGGTGGCGTCGTCCTGGGCGAGGTGGGCGATGCCAGGCAGGATGTACTCTGGGTAGATGTTGATGTCGTTCCTCGGCACCTCCTTCACCAGGGCCAGCACCTTGGTGAGCGTTCGAACCGCCTGAGCACGCACGCGGGGCATGGAGTCGTTGCAGAAGTGCAGCAGGTACGGTGTGATGCGGTCCAACAGGATGTCGACGCCGAGCCGCGAAGCCAGGTGGAGAATGAGCTCCAACGCCGCCAGCTTTGAGTCGCAGGAGTGCAGCGTCTGCAGGCAGGAGGTGATGACGGACACCAGGACGATGAGGCCCT
The DNA here is from genome assembly GCA_014839995.1 of Xenentodon cancila. NCBI lineage: Eukaryota > Metazoa > Chordata > Actinopteri > Beloniformes > Belonidae > Xenentodon > Xenentodon cancila. The sequence goes on along the minus strand of CM026211.1, from coordinate 6,544,520 downwards.
GCTCCTCCCTGGAGCTCAGCACGTCATCGCTACCATCCTGGGATGAAGAGGAGGATGAAGAGCCTGGAGGAGAGACGGTCGGTCACATTTGTGGTGTTTTTTTTTTTCCTTTCTGAAGTTGAAATTCTGAACAGTCTCTTTTGATTTAAGAAGGCCATTTCTGAGCGTTTTCCCACAAGTTGGCATGTTGAAACTTTTCATTTTATTACATTTAGATGCTTTTATCAAAGCGACTAACAATAGAGCCACGGCAACATGGTCGATCAAAGTAGGCGCAGATAAAACAGGAAACAGGTGCAGCTGAGACCACGTTCAACCACAGTTCGCCTCAGGAGATGGTCTTGGAAGAGGACCGTTCTTGAACATAGAGAGGGACGACTCTGCTCCACCACTGAGGAACCACGCGGAGAACCGTCTGAACTGAGATCTCCTTGTGTGAGAAGAAGACAAGGCGGGTCTGTGTTCTTGTGAAGGGGTGTAAACCTTTACGATGGAGGTCACATAGGCAGGTGTGGACCCCGAGACCACCTTGTAGACCAGTGAAGAGACTTGTGTTTTATTGGAGCAGCCACAGGTAGCCAGAAGATCAGTGAGAATGCAAGAAAAAACTGTTTCCTGGTGGAAATCTGTGTCCACCTCGAGCTGTGGTTAAGAGATTGGACGTCTCAGATGGCCGATGGCCTCCACTCACCTCCTCGCAGGTTTTGCAGGATGTTGTCCAGGTCTTTGCGGATGACGAGGACTCTTTCATCTGCAGACTGGAAGGTCTCTTTGGCGAACTGAGCCATGTACGGCTGCAGGAAGGTGTAGAAGATGTCAGGGAAAGCTTTTCCTCTCTGCTGCTTCAGGTACTCCTCTGCAGTCAGACGCTTCTCAGGCTCCCGCTGAACCATCTGAGCAACCTGACACACACACACACACGCACACACACACACACACATCTCTGAAGTGGATCAAACAGTTGTTCCCAAATGTTGACTTTTATTTCTATGAAATCCGACACCTCCAGGTGAGTCTTTCCTCCTTTTATCCAACTGGAGGCAGCGTCTCAAACCTGCTCTCTCTCTCTTTTACTCCCTCAACTTTCCTTTCCTCCTCAGCAATATGGCGCTGCCATATCATCTTTTGATTGGTTCCACCCATAGGAATGGGGGCGTCATGTTTTTCTCTTCTTTTGCGTGCAAGCGCTTTCCCGGGAGCAGCCCGTTTTTTACCGTTTCTACCTGTACCAAACATGATTTCTTTATGCTTCTAAGTCAAATCGACACAAAGGGGAATGTCGTCACCTCAACGCCATCGTGTAACTTTAGATGTTCTGCATTGAGATGGAAGTGCTTTAAAGCAATTCATCGCCAGAACGCTACGGTGTGTTGAGTTTTGGAAACTCACACGTTTACCTTCCAGTTTCCCTCTTCAATAAGAGAAGACGTTGTTGGAGGTGGAGCTGATAGATGCGACGCAGAGGCTCTGTCACCAACTCGTAAAAAAAACAACAACAAACAAGCACATGAAGTGACGCAACAATGACCTCTGCAATGAGCGAGTGTGTGTAGAAACGCTGCGCTGCCGAGTCAGAACCGTTACCAGCTCTCGGATGCTCCGGTCCTCGATCTTCATCAGCACCTGCTCCGTCTGGAAGAGACCTTTACGGTACGCCAGCAGCTGGGACAGATCGAAAAGAGGAACGCCCTCGGTGAACAGCTCCGCTATCACGCAGCCTGAAAAAACACACACGCACACGCACGTACACACACACCAAGCTGATTTCAATGCTATAGACTACATTGGAAAAAGTTAAGTCGTCTTTTATTCAGGGTCTAGACTTTTACACGCTGAGACCAGAAAAATAAACACCACAAACAGCTGGACCACTCCCTCCCAACATCTGGTGGTGCAGACGCACCAACATGAAACACCCAGTTACAGTCCTAACAGCTCCAGTACTCAACATCATCAAGAGGCTCGTGGACGCTGTCCCAGGTAACTGAGACATGTTGTTGCCATCAGATTCAAAATAAACCTTTAATTTTAAGATTTCTTCAGTTTCACCTTGGATGCTTTTCTTTGTTCTATTGCATAGAAACATGGGCTTAAACGATTTGTAATTTTTATTGACATTTTAGTGCCACGGCTTTTTCAGAACTGGGCTGTAAACAAAAACAGCCTCCAGGTGTGTCTGTACCTGCAGAGAAGATGTCCATGGCCTGTCGCAGCTCCCCTCTGCTCCTCTGGTTGTTGTTGGTCAGGTCCACCAGCGGGGTGTTCTGGTCACTCTCGGAGGTAAACATGCTCCCGTCCACGAACCTCTCAGGAGCGATGTAGCACGTCCTCCGTCTGGACGTGTCAAAGAAGTAGTTAAAGTCGGCGGGGTTGTCCTCCGGCAGGTAAGTGGGTTTGAAGCTGGCGAAGTCAGTGAGCAGCACCCAGTTCCAGCTGGTCACCATCACGTTCTCCGTCTTGATGTCCCCGTGGCGGACGCCAGCTTTATGCGCCTGGTCGACGGCATTGAGGATCTGGAAGGCGATCCAGCGCTTCTCCACGTTGTTGAGGAACGGCCGTGTGCTGATGCGGTCGTACAGGTTGTCGCGGACGTACTGACGGAACAAGATGGCAGCTTTCTCAGTCAGGGAGGTCTTCTGGAAGGGGAGGCAGTTCTGGCAGGAGTGCAGCCGGATCTTCAGCTCCTCCAGCTCCTGTCTGTAGCTGGTCAGTGGCAGCGACGGGTCCTGGATGGCGAAAACCTTCACCACCACCAGGCCCTCGCGGTGCTTGGCCCGAGCCACCTTGAAGAAGCGGGTGCTGCCCAGACTTTTGTCGTACTCATGGTCATGGATGTCTGAGAAGTAGCTGTCCACGGAAAGGATCTGAGACGGGGCGATGCCGGCCAGCTGGTTCCCCATCACGCCTCCACACACGACTCTGAAGACATTTACACAAAGAATCATTTCAAAGCTGAGCTGCTTATTCACGTATTTTTGAACGAACTCGCACAGCCTGCTGTCAGACCTTTGCGACTGTGGGAACTCATAAAAGTCTGTTTTCAGCTGCTGTGGAGAAAAGCTGCAGCTAAATCAAAAACCAGTTTCAGAATAGTAAAAAAAAGAGCAAAAAGCAACTAAAAAGGTTTAAAATACTGGAAAACGAGGAGCTTGTCCAACCTGGAGGAAACAAACCAATATGAACACACTTTATATGCTCCCAACTAGTTCAGAAGGCTGCAGTAGGGGGTTCTGATGAGGATCTGCAGAACAGATCTCTCTACGGTCTTAACTTCTGTTCATGAGCTTCCTGATTTAAAACTCTTCTCCTCACATATAAAGCCCCCAAAGGCTAATCTCTCTCTTATCTTAAAGAGCTCACAGTTCCACTTCATCCCAACGGAGCACTTCTCTGTCAGTCTGCAGGTTTACTTGTGGTTTGTAGTTTCCAGAGGAATAAGTGGTTATCAGGCTCCTCTCTGGTGATAACAGCTCCCACACGGCATTCAAAGACCCTCTCTACCACAGAAGGTTACACATAAAACTTTCATTTTTCATATACAGTGGGCGGAGCAGCTATTTGACACACTGCCAGTTTTACAGTTTTGTTTTTCCCACTTGCAAACCATGTAGAAGTGTGTCATTTTTAATCAAAGGTACTCTACAACGGTGAGTGACAGAGTCTAAAACAAAAATCCAGAAAATCACATTGGAGGATTTTTAAATAATTAATTCACATTTAATGACACGACATAAGTATTTGATCACCTACCAACCAATAAGAAACTCCGGCTCTCACAGACCTGTTAGTTCTTCTTTAAGAAGAACTCCTGTCCTCCACTCATTACCTGTATTAACTGCACCTGCTTGAACTCGATACCTGTATAAAAGACACCTGTCCACACACTCAATCAAATCAACTCTGACCTCTCCAGAGACCAGTGAGCTGTGGAAGGAGAGCAGAGGTAAAACTGTAGCTCTGCACAAAGCTGGGATGGGTTCCAGGACAGCAGGTAAGCAGCTTGGTGAGAAGGCAACAACTGTTGGCGCAATTATTAGAAAATGGAAGACGTTCAAGATGACAGTCAATCTTTCTTTGTCTGGGGCTCGTGAGGCATGAATGATCCTGAGGAAGGTGAGGGGACAGCCTAGAACTGCACGGCAGGACCTGGACAATGACCTGCAGAGAGCTGGGATCACAGTCCGCAGCGCACGCAAGGTCCCCCTACTCAAGCCGACGCGTGTCCAGGCCTGTCTGTTTGCCAGTGACCATTTGAATGATCCAGAGGAGGAATGGGAGATGCTCAATGTGGTCTGAGACAAAAATTGAGCTTTTTGGTCTAAATGCCACTTGCTGTTTGGAGGAAGGAGAACAAGTACAAACCCAAGAACACCATCCTAACTGTGAATCATGGCGACTGATTCATTTGGGAATGCTTTTCTGCAAAGGGGACAGGACTTATTTACCGTATCACAGAAACGCACAGCCAGGGCAACTAAGAAGCGGTCTAGTCAGTCTCCAGACCTGAACCCAATAAAATATTTTTGCAGGATTTCAAAATCTAGATGATGTAGACACGAGAGGTCCATGAGCTTCAAGATCGGTATCAACACTGAGTTTGGGTAGAGAAATCAAACGCCAACATTCTGGGGTGACACTGATGCCTAAATAAGAGTTGCAGTTCCTGTACTGACCACAAGGGTCCGCAGAGGAACCGCAGGGTCTGTATCCAACAGCGGGTTCATCTTTATCCATGTTTAAATGTTTCACTATAGTTGGCATATGTAGTGTGTTTGGGGGGGGGGGACTCTGTCATCCAGTAACCGACTGTTTAAAAAAAAAAAAATGAGGAAAAAATGTCTTTATATAAACTCCCGAAGATGGTACAAAAACATTTACCCTCCCCAGTTTCATGAACGTGAATTCATAGAAGTGGGCTTACTAAAAGGAGTGTCCATAGCGGACACACACAGTACCTGGGTTATGCTTATGTGCTCCAACGTTATCATTTACAATTAATTGTATTTGTTTCATCCAGTATCAGTTATCGGCAGGCGACCCTCACGTGACCACTTTCTTCGGGTGACACGGTCACGTGATCAAAAACTGGCAACGCTAAGCTAATAGGAAGGATACCCATTTCCTCCCTTCAACAAACCTGTTAACATTAGAAACTGTCCAAACCATAAAAGCGAACAAACGCTCACGTTTACCGAGTGCTGTTGCGCTTTTCTCCCCGTCTAGCCGCAGCGGTTTCTTCCCGCGGTGCTGCTAACGATTTCAACCGGCAGTCTGTTTTCACGTCTTCATGTCTTCTGTCAGTGTTTGGTGCAAACGTCGTCTACTGAGCTGTCCACTTGAAACTGCCCCGCAATCTTCATACACCGCTGAAAGTGAAGAAAAAAACACGAATATCCTAAGTCACTGGGCAGTCCTTGTTGTGTGTCCGGGTCACAGCGGAAACGTAGACCCCTGCTGGTCGACTTTAGTCATGACATGGATCGTCTATTAAACAAGATGACGTCGTCTTTTGCTCAGTCATATTGAAACACATGGAGGCTCCTGCTTTACTGAGATCGTCTATTAACAAAGATGACTTGCTTAAATGTTCAATTAAAAAATGAAACGAATGTAATTTTTTTTTCTATAAAGACTGCAATATGTGTATCAAGAGTTTCATAGAATACAAATGTGGAAAGTTATATTTTGATAACTTAAATCAAATTTTTGTGCTTACTAAAATGCCACATCCTGTGAAGCTGTCTTTCCCCATGTATCATTGGTTAAAAATGGCTGTGTCGCAACAATTTACTCCAATTTCCATTACCCATATATCAAAGAGAACCTGTAATTAAAACGGCTCTAATTCAAAAATACTCCCAAATATTACAAACACTTTTTTACACTTTAACAAGGTGGTTTTTCAGACAGCTCGGTATTCCAGTTTATCACTAAAGTGCAATAGAAATCTGTCATCCACACGCATCTTTAAGCACAGTGTCTTTTAAACCCTGTTTAGTCACGTCTGCATTTGTATCCACCTGCTGTTTTAAAACTTAAGACCACGTCTCTGGTGCTGCAGTCAATCTAAAGTCATCAATATATAGATTACAGCTGTTTTTGGCCTTGATACAGTTGGTGTTTATAGCACAAATACAATCATTATACATAAGGACTTTGCTTCTGAATAATTTGAACATTCTTTTCTCTCGACAGCAATTGCAGTATTTAGGCAAAGACTAATAACTTTGTCCATCTTCAAGTTACAAGAGTTACACTTGTTGAACAGCGTTCAATGGAAGTGCCAACCCCCTGCAGCACCACCTTTTATCACAAATTCAGACTTTCAATATTCTTTTGCAAAAGAGTGTAATAGAAAGGCAACTTTTGACAAGCTGACCCACTTTTGATGAAACAATGCTCTGTTCACGAGGCACAACATACAATTCAGTCTGGCAACACTTGACGTCAGCCCGTTCCAAGTGACTGGACGTTGATGCTGGGGATGCTTTCATCACTTGCATGCGAGACGCTTTTATCACTTACATGTAAGGTTAGGTGTTTATACCGCTCTGAAGTCCAGACAGTGCTGAGTAGCTGAAGTGATGACTGTTAAGAAATGGTTTTGCCAGTCAACAGAACACACTTAATTATACATAAACATGTTACTTTTCTATCGTTTTACTTGCTGTGACACACAAAACTACTACTACTCCAGTGTAAAAATGGAAACTGGTGTCATCGTATGATTAATGTGACAAAAACAGCTTAACCTGTCTCACATCAGTCACACTTGTTATACAGAATCAGTGTTTAAGTATCTTATTGCAGAATATTGACACTAAGAAGAAAAACTGAGACTGACAGTATGAGAAATAATGCACAAGTGGGTTTATTTTGTCCTTACGTCTGCTTCAATGTGAAAAGATATTTAATATTAAAAGTTTGCTGAATGGCCTGACTGTATTTAATGTGATGCGCGCACACACACAAAAAAAAAAAATAACTGTATAAAATGGCCAGAAGGTGACATTTTAAAACGGCTTTTTTCTTTTTTTTTTTTTTTTGGAGCAGGAGGAACTTTCTGGCAAAACAACCAGGGTAAGAACCTGAAGCTGACAGGAAGTGAGGTGATGGGGTTTTAAAAAACAAAAGTGATGACGCCTTTTTGCACACACCCTTCCTACATGTAGGATTTATAGTAAATGTGATTTTTGAAATACTGGCAAGTGTTAGTCGAACAATCTTCCTTTCATGAACAAGTTTTAATGTAATTATAAGTACTTTTATAAGCACAGTTTTAATCCTGCTCGACACACCACCTGGGACTTGTTTTCCAGGAGAAAACCTCTTCTGTCTAATAAAACAGGGAAGCACAACTGAGGTTCACAAAACTGCATCTGAACAAAGCAGCAGTCGCCTGGAACGATGTCCTCTAAACAGATGACACCAAAGTGGAGATTTTTGGTCTTAACGTCTAGAATAATGTTAATGTTAAATAATAAAAACCAAATGCAGCATTTCAGCAGAAATCGAAAGTCAAGCGTGGCGGTGAAGGGATGATGGTCTGAAACCTGGAGACCTTCAGCTATTGACCGGACCATGAACGTCTCTGTAGACCAGAGTCTTCTAGAAGCCAATGAAAGCTGGGCTAAAGACTGGTTACACAACAGCCATATGAGAGACTGATAAATGCAGGAAATGATTGCTTAAGACAATGACAAAGCACTTTCACAGCCACAAATACTCAATGTGAGAGAGACACAGTTATACAGGAAACTATTATGTAATCGCTGCTAAATGCCGATATTTCTTCAAAATAGTTGTTTTTGGTTTTATTTTTGTTAAATGACACGCAAAAAGAACTATGTTGTCATTCGTTTAAGTCTGTATTAACCCACTATTCAGACCTGCTGGTATGAAACGTTTTTATTTACTTATTACACGGTATATTTTATTTTGAAATGGTAACCGGAAGTGCAGCTGGAGTTGCAGTAGTGAAGCTAACATGGTAGACGCTCCGAGGAGGGATTTCACGGAAGATGCTGAAAAAACGGGAGCTGTTGGTAAGTTTTCTCCACTTTGACTTTGTCTTAAAAAAAAAATCAGCTGATTCCAACTCGTAATCGAGCTGACCGCTCAGGGTAAAGCAGCCGTTTGTAGGGGGCAGAGGAGCCGGCACGGCGGGTGTTGGGCTGGTTCCTCTCCCGGAGCGAGCGCCGCGCTCGGCGGTTAGCCCACCGCTGCCACCGGGGACGGGGACGGCGACGTCGGTGAGCTCCGGCGGCTGACGGGACGAGGAGGAGGGCTTGTAGTTGTTGGATTAATCACGGTGATTAGCCTGCGTTACCTCCGCGACTCGTCTTTGTTGTGGCTCAACGAGGTTGCTGGGAATTATTTTTGCTTCCAGCCGGCGGCGGTTACCGCTAACCGGCTAGCAGAGGCTAACAGCCGTGAACGTGATGCTGCGGGTCGCGTGGTTAAGCCGCCAGTCACGTGATGTCCTCAGACTCCGGCAGGTGAGACAGGTGGGTCGGCTCCTGGATGTACGGTGTCTCGTCCGGCCTCGTCCGGTACCGATTAGTTAATATAAGCGGAGACAAAATCAAGGCAGTGCAGGCTACTTCTAACTGGCCAATGTTCATAAATATTTAATTGATGTTTTTAAATTGCATGGAGGGAAAATGGAAAGTGTAATAACAAAAATTAATTGAACTGAATATTTTTATTTTGTCCCGAAAGAGAGTTGTTGCAGTAAGTTGGAGCTGCACAAAGTGTTTTACTTGCATGAACACAAAACTTTCCTGCCCCAAACAAAGTCTTAATCAACAGGTGGCGTGAACGTTGTTGTGAAAGAACCCGGGATAAATGCCACAAATTTTTCTTTTTTTTTCATAAAGAAATTTATTGAATAGAAAAATGAGTGACATGTCTATAATAATTGTAGTCCTACAGTTTGTGGTAGGTTTGGAGTGACATGAACATGTGGTGGAAAAGCTGATGGAAATGTACTATATACATTTAAAAAATCTCCAAACAAATATCAATAACAAATAGAATAAGTCCCCAAATGCAGGGATCTTACATTCCACATAATGATCCAGGGAGAAACTTTGCTCCAAATGTATTCTTTTTTTTTTTTTTTTTTTTAACTCCAAGTTTTTCTTGACAACTGCTCTTCAACTTATCTGCATTTGAGGACTTTTTGATCATTATCTTCTTGGAGATGTCAGTCTGCTGCTTCAACATGTCAACTTCCAGTTTGTCATGGCTACGCAAAACAAATGGTTAAAGTGGCAGAATTATAAGAAGAGTTCTTTAAGTACATACCATTACATTTGGGTTCAGATACTGGAGTTTATATGTTAAACATATAGAATGAAAAAAAATCCCACTGGTAATAAAGCTTATTTGTGATATTGAGTGAACATGCTTAAGTACTTTCTATGGAACATATAACAATGGTGCTATAGTTCAAAGGTTGAGTTTTACTGTCTTTGCACTGTTTCTGCATTTATCGACTCATGTAACTCAGATAACTCTTTAAATTCTGATTGGATATAAGATGCTGTAATAGTCTCTTATTCATCCACAGAGGAGAAATTCAAGTGTCACAACACCATAGAAAGTAGCAAAGATAACAATGAATACGTTTGATAAATGGGGGGGGGGTGAAGAAACTAAGTCCAAGAGCAATGTTAATGATGAGAAGTGTTTGTGCAGGATAGTTTTCTGTACAGTAACAGCAGTTTAAAGTGGCAAGAAAAATAAAGTTAGTTGAAGTTGTTGTTGATTTGTGGTAACTGACTGGAGGTTGCTGTTTTAGCTAAAAACGTATGAGTTGGTGATGTAGTGTCTGATAGTGGCACAGAGTCTGAAATGTTCCTGTTTGCTTCGTAGTGGATTGAGGTGATAGTTGTGTGAGAGCTAGATGTGCTGCCCATCTGTCAGAGGTCATCATGGAGAGGCTGAGAGGATGGCGTTGGTCTTGTTCTGCATCCTTCTCTCAGCCATTATCTCTGGACGGTCCAGTTCAAGATCAACTACAGGACGAACTGTCCTCAGGAACGTCTAGACTCTTTGGGCTTCCATACCACTAGCCTCCACCAACTGGTAGATCTTCATCAGGTTGTTGTAGACATTAAAACGATCATAAGAACAACAGGCTGCTTTGACCTAACCTGACCTAATGTATCTATGTTGTCTAAGGAACCTCTTCCAGAACCTCTAAAACACAACTGGCCTATAAGTAAACACTAGATTTAAAGTTAAAACTTTGCGTCAGTTGCTCTATAATCTGTAGTGGAAATGGATGTTACAAGATTTATCAGAGCCAAAGTCTGTGTTTCTACGTAACGATTATGATTAATTTTATCGAGCGTTAGCAGAATAAAATCATTGTTGCTTTGATTTATCTCAGAACAAAAGTAGACATCCATATTGATTTTATATATATTGAGGCATTTAAATTTAAAGCACATATTTAACTCTGTGTTGTTTGGATGTTAGGAAATGAAATAAACTCCATTATGAACCAGATGAGAGTTCAGAACCATCCAGTGTTTTTGTGTGGAGCTGAAAGATAGAGATGTCTGAGTTTGGGTCCCTGTGGAACTGATACTCAACAACCATTGGCTCATCTGTGTTTGATGGGCGGGGATAATTGATAGGCCAATAGGAATGCCAGTCTTAGTATAATAAATGGTGGAGATTTTACAATGGATTTCCAGTGTTAAAGTTTTAACATGAATTCAGAGAGAAATGACTGCTAAAAGTACATTTTGTTAGAGGGAGTTTGTTGTGCATTTGGAGGAGATGGAAACTGAAGACGCTTTGGCTCCAACTGTGTTGACGAGTGTGTAGCAGGTGGTGGTGTGTGCACAGATCATCCGTCTTTGGCTACGTTTCACAGTGATATAGGGTGTTTGGTTTATTAGCACAGACTTAATTGTTTATGTTTGTCTACATTCACTGTCTTGTTCAAGACAATCTTTGTCTGCAGATTTTTATTTTATCTTTTTTAAGTAGTCACACATCTTAATGTCAGAGCAGCCAGTGTGAAAATCAGCGCTGGCAGCTGCTGGGTGTGGGGATCATTACTGTGATATTACACTAGACTCACTTAGTGGGTGTCTTTTACTTCAGTCACTCACAGAAATATAGCTCAGTGGAACGGTAAAGTGTGTAAAAGTAGCAGGAGGAGGAGTAAAGTGTTAAGAGTGAAGTGCTCTAACAATTGTGAGTATTAGGTTAAAGCTCAGCTCTCAGGATGGCAGGAAATGTGGAAGATGATCTGACTGATGTCATGATTCAGAGAGAGGCAGACTCGGACGTCCTTCAGCTCATTTTCAGCTTCCAGATTAAAACTGAATTTCCACTGTGAATCTGTGAATGTGAACAAGTCTTTCTTGTTTAAGTGTGTTGGTTTCCTGGTTGTGTATAAAAATGTGTTCTGACCACCAACTGTAAAATAACACCATGACACGGCCTCAATGATGTAATTCACACGTTTCTAAAGAGTGTTTTGAGGCCTCTTTTTTTTTTTTTTTTTTTTTTTAATTTATTTTGTACTGCATGGCACCACGCTGCAAACAGACTCTGAAGCCACGTTGGACACGCCCACCTTTTGTCAGATAGCTTACAGTAACTAAGATGCAAATTAATATTGCTTTACATTTATGCTGATCAAATCTGTCTAAACATCCTAATTTCAGGTGTTGCTACTGAAACATCTTAAAGTGCTGCCAGAGCTGAAACGAGGACTCGCGAAGCTCTGCTGGAACCCACGGTGGCTTGACCTGGCACCAGCAGGGTTGCGTCCGGTGCGGGTGGTGTCACGGTTTGATTAGGTGCAGGTTGGCGCAGTAGGACTCATGGACTGGGAGGCATCGGCAACTGGAACTGGTCCCTGCAGAGGCCATTTGTCATTTCAGCTCTGGCAGCACTTATTTCAGACACTTGAAATGTGTGTAATGGAACAGATTTGTTCAGAATGAATATAAAGTAGTAATTATCACCATCAAAGGTTAGCACAGGCTATGTCAACCAATGTCAAATCTGGGACTGAAATGAGGTGAGCGTGTTCCAGCCGGCTTCCAGGCCGTTTGTACCACTCATTTACAACACGGTACTATGCAGGTTTCAAAAACACGCCACCGAGGATTTGTCCAGTTCTTCTGATTTAGCTGTGGTTCCACATTCATATCTACAAAAAATGTTCAAGTAGTTTGTTTAAATGTGGTTTTCACATTTGTGCTTTATTGAACAGGAGTGTTACATCGTACATGTGTGGCGTTCAGTTAAAATTAACCTTTTAGCTTAGTTTGTATGCTATAAAAGCGCTGGACCTAAAACATACATTTTGGTGTGCATTGCCCGGCACCACAGTAAAGCACAGAAGAAGATAGTTTGCACAATAAATCTGCTTTAATAGAAGACTTACTGTTTTTTGCATACTAAGAATTACAAACGAAATAATTGAATATCAACACCACTGTGTGGAAATCAGTGAGTTGATTGAATTTTTCTGACGAAGACCCCCGTCGTCATCGGTTTGATGCAATCGGACGTCTGTCAGTTTGGTTGTTTGTCAGTGGTTAAAGAAGATATTCCAGATGATCATCATGACTGACTTTACTGCATTACTGGAAACAAAGGCACAAACAAGCAGCTGATCCTGAGTTAGAAGAGCGTTGGATGTAAGGTGCTTTTTAGGATGCAAGTCAAGGATTTTCTGGAATAATGTATTATGGTGGGATGAGCACATTTATTCTCGTTGAGCAGATTTTTGTCTTTTTGTTGTTTGTGGGGGCTGGAGATGCGGCGACTCTCACCCCCTCCCTCATGATAACCCATTTGTTCAGAGCAGCATCTCATCTCCTTGTCCTCTTTCACACCCGACTGCTGCCTTTGTTGAAGTCACCTCCAGCCTCTGTTGGGGTCACACTGATGAACAGCCTCCCCAGCCTCTTGTTAGTCCGTTTAGCAGCATGGTTCATCCTGTAATGTCCCCTCTGCAGCCCTGCGGGTTTCCGGTGCCAGAAAGGCAAACCCTGTCTGCTCTGCTTTATCGAGGCAGTGGACTAAAACCTATTAGTGCTAAGATTTGATGAATATTTTGTCATTTAGTGACCCATGAATCACTCTGTGGCGTCTGTGTGTAAGTAAAGCAAACAAATGTGAGGAAGTGTGCACAGCAGTGACCTTGTACTCTGACCAAAGAGTGCAGCCAGTCAGGCGAGGACTGATGTAGATTAAAAAAACAAAAAAAAAACAGCCAGGTAATAATACTATTCTTTCAAAGATAAAAGTGAACATCTTCCACAGCCACGCTGGCAGCAGCTGCTGGTCCACAGGAAGTTCTGAAGCAGAGTGCTCGTGTTTGGGTGGGGCTGAAGATGGACTTCTAAAGCACATCTACACCTTCCAGTTATCACTAAGCATATTAAAGGTATATTACGCTTTATCTGGCTACAAAAGTCACACTAATAATTTGTTTGACCATGTTTAGCATTGAATACATTGAAGATTCAAGATTATCCAACATTACATTTATTTCCATCAAGAGTTTCATTAATGTTTACCCAAGATCTTTCACTGATGCGTAGTAAGATTGTTGTTCAGGGTCTTTCTAGTATATGCTGAACTATAGGATATCCAGGATTAGCAGCAGTGAAAGCAGGACTGGCGGCGCTGCAGACCAGGAACTGGCGGCGCTGCAGACCAGGAACTGGCGGCGCTGCAGACCAGGAACTGGCGGCGCTGCAGACCAGGAACTGGCGGCGCTGCAGACCAGGAACTGGCGGCGCTGCAGACCAGGAACTGGCGGCGCTGCAGACCTGGAACGAGTCCTCCCTGATCCTCACAAAGCAAATGCAGACAACATCCTGCTGGACCAGAGTCTTTTCAAACAGTCACAATTCCCCCTTGTTCTTGTCATGAGCTGAATAAATAAACTGGGGCTCATAAAAACATTCAGGTACATTTCTTCTCAAGGTTTTTTTTTTTTTTTTTAATTGAATTTGTTCTATTTTGTGGCTTTAGTCAGACAAATGAGCCTGAATGAATGCAGGTGGATGATATTTTTGGTAGCAGAGGTCAGTAGTTTACCAAACATCTGCAGTACTTTCTCCGTGGTAATTTTACCAATTATGCCTCATGTTATTTTTCATTTCTGTCATCGCTCTAAAAATCACTGAACTGGAACTTCTACTTTTCTCAATGAAAGTTAAATTCTGCAGATTTCCAACAGTATTTCTGCCACATCAGACGTCCCATGTTAATGGGGCATCTTCCCGACTTCTCTGTGGACAGACTTTTCCTCTCGGAAGTCACATCAGCTGCTCTGAAAGTCCGAGCCTGGTGTCTGGTCTGAAGGGTTGGACCCGTTTCTGTAAACCTGAGGAGAACCTCATGACTGTATGGAAGAGAACTTCAATGATCTGAAATCCCGAGCTGACACACACACACACCATTGCAGCTTGAGAGCGGTCGTTGTTGCAGTGTAACGTACACCAGCAGCTATCTGTGTCGTTAACAGCCATTTTGGCAGAAAGCCAGCCGTAAAATTGAATTCAGCTGAATTAAGGTCTGTCTTCCTGGGAAATGAAGATGTGATAGGGGTGGTAAGCCTGGAAGAAACAAAACGTCTGCACACAGACAGTTCAGCTTGACCAAAACAACACCCCTTTGTAAGGCTGCTTGATTATGGGAAAACAATAATCTTGATTGTCTTTAAAACCAGAGCCGTTTATACTTGAAGAGCACAGGAAGGAGTTGTTGGGCTGAGTTAGCTGTCAGTGATGGGGAGTAATACGTTTTCATTTTAGGCTAGAAGATCCTGCCCGGAAAACAGTGACATGTTTAATATCCAAGGCTGTGGTTTATAGAGGCGGCACAAATGTTGTTAAAATTGCACAAGCAAACTTTAATCAGTTGATCAGGTGGAAAAATACACACAAATTTATCAAGTCAACGTGCAATATGGACAAAACTTCCCAAAGAAAACCAGAAACCGGGTTAATGCAAAGACCAGGGTACAGTTTCCAGGTCCGAATAACGTCTCTGAGCCTGCTCTCCAAACTCCAAAAAGTTCAGACAGATTTACGATGGACATTTGGACCTCCGATGGGTTCACGTGTCCAAATATTTATGCATTTTTATTTTACAGATTTGTTGCTACTCTTTAAGTTTGAGTCCTACAGTTCTTATTTAATATATTTCTTTATTATTGTTGGATCGGTATTTGCTGTCAGCCAATAGCCAAAGGTCAGGAATCAGAACCAGTTTTGGATAGGAAGAAGTGGCATCAGAAGATCTGTATTTAAACCAGTTACCCTCTGTCTCTTCAGGCATGAATTGAACTTTCACTACAAACATACTAACAATCAATAGAACAACAACAAAAACTGCTGGTAGACTTGCTAAAATAACCCTTACATATTTTTGAATCACCAGCGAGAGCTTAATATTAATTTAATAACTTTATTAGTTTTTATACAGTTTTGTTTTTTCTTTCTAAAATTGAAATAACTGTTAAAATTATGGATGTGTTAATTGCACATCCCTACCATGTAGTTTTCTGCTCAAGCTGAGTAGGTTCACTTGATTCTTTTTTTTCTTCTTCTTCTTCTTGTAAACTCGGTCCAATTATTGATTAATCTTATCTGAGCTAACGGCAGCAGTTGAACTTGTCTGCTGATGTGAAATCCTCAGAAATGTTGATGCTTATCATATAAACAGGCGGTAATGACTGGCGGGCCGAGTAGACGCTGCAGAGGCTCTGGCGGAGCTCCGAAGGCAGAGGAGGGTGTGTTTGAATATTCAGCCAGCCTCTCAGCTTAAATAGCGCTGCAACAGCCAGTCTTGCCATTCTCGTTTTCCTGGTTCCTCGGGTACGCTGGAGTCTCCGAAGCTTCATTCAGAGTCACGGATGAGTCAGCTCTGAGCGTGGGAACATCTCTGGTGCCACCATGTTTCATGTTAGGTGTCCATCTTTGTGGTTCTTCAAAGAAACCAAAGAAAAACATGATGTGACCATCCAACAGAAGCTGGCAAGTCTGTTTGTTTCTATAACAGCTTTATCTGTAAGCATTGTGATTAACGTACTTAACAGTTGTTTTACTGCAGTAACTTGGTTCCAGGTTGATCTGTAGGAACGTTTATATCACTTAAGAAGACAGAGGAACGCCTCTAATATAAACAGAAATGTTATGTTGTGTTGAACAAGTTTAATCCGGGTTTTACTGGAACTGTTGGGGGTATAATAAAGAGTGGAAATGTGCAGGAACAGAAGGACAATAGACCATCATAGGTATATGGATGACTGGTTCACCATCATAAATCATGATGTAGTGAACAACTCCACGAGATTCCTTTAATCCCAAGTCTGTGCCATAAATCTAAATCAGTTTTCTTTATCTGACGTTTATTTTATTGGTAGGAGAGTTCGACCGCAGGTAACACTCATACTATAGAAGAAGATCTCTGAAGAGTGAGCGTGAACCCTTTTTTTCCTCGTACTGCATGATGCAATCGGACTTGTCGGTCCTGCAGTCACATGACCAGCGTTACCTGCATCGGGTCCCAGCTGATTTCCATGTCGAAGGGTCCTGACATGATCCCACATAGATTCCAGTAGATCCCAGCTCTTTCAGTTGGTTCACGCTGGTGGAGCTGTGGGAGAACATTTGCAACATGATTTCCCGTTTCAAATGTCTTTATGGTGATGAAATCGGGAAATACTGCTGCGTTTGGCCGTCAGTCGGCACAAGCTGTACATTCTTCATCAAGACTGGTCTGCTATAAAATATATTAGCTAAGTATCAAAGGTGAAAGCAGGCAGCTGTGCCGGCCACCAATTAAAAGCCAACACTCCTAATTATATATTCATTTTTTGCTTTTATATAATTGAAAAGAATGTGGTGGTTCTTAGTTCTTAGCCTTATATATTTTAAACTGGTAAAAATGTTATAGCCTACCCTCTGATTTGGCTTTGAACAGTTGCCTCTTGTGTTTTTATATCATGTCATCTGTAATTGATGGATGGTTGTCTTCCAGAGGTGTTTTCCTGCAGCGAGTGGGGGGGGGGGGGTTCCCTCCTTGGTTATGAACCACCTAAAGGTCTTCAACCACTGTTGGTCGTAGACACTTCTTTGTAACATCTGGAAAGATGAATAAAATGTTAAAATCGTGTAGCCTAAACGTCAGTTTTAATGGATCAATGTTTGAGACACTCTAACCTCGAGGCTGATCTTTACTTGTTTTCTGAGTCTTGCCTTTACAGCATCTGGTAACTGTTTTGTATTTTCATTCCTGGAAAATTAACTGTAGTTTTATTTTAAAGTAAATTGATTTAACATTCTTCCATATTAGGTTACTTAGGTCTGCTCTCTGACCCATTTCGCCTGTTGTCACAGTAGTCCTCCTCATGAACTTGCTTTTAAATGAGCCTGTAATTTTAGACGTGTCTGTAATAAAACACCGACAGTGTGACACAAATTCCAGGAACCATCAATAAGATGTGTGTTTATAAACTGGAGTAACGTGTTACGGTGATGGTTGGAGGGTTAATATGTGGGTCAACCCCACGTGGTATGGGTTGATCTGTGCTGTGTTTAGAGGAGCAACCTCCAGATGAAAATGAGCCGTTCATAAGCCCCGCCCACCAACACAGAGGAGCCAATGGCTGTTTGGTATCAGTTCCACAGGGACCAGAACTCACCTGAGCCTTTCAGCTCCACAGAAAAACACTGGAAGATCCTGAACTCTCAAGTGTTTTATACTAAAAATAAAAATAGTTTAACTGATGTGTCTGTAGTAGATTCCATTTCTCAAATCTAAATGTCTGCTTTTGCTTAAACTGCCAACTTAACGCCCAGACGATCAACAAGGATGTCTACATTTGTTGGAAGATAAATCAAAGCAACAATGCTTTTAACTCTAGTAATGTTCCATCCATCCATTATCTATACCCGCTTTATCCGTTTCCGTGTCACGGGGGTCTGTCGGAGCCTATCCCGACGCATATCAGGCGAAAGGCAGGGGTACACCCTGGACAGGTCGCCAGTCCATCCAGGGCCACATACAAACAACCAATCACACTCACATTCACACCTAGGGAGAATTTAGGAAGATCAATCAACCTACGCTGCATGTTTTTGGACTGTGGGAGGAAGCCGGAGTACCCGGAGGAAACCCACGCAAGCACGGGGAGAACATGCAAACTCCACACAGAAAGACCCACCGGGCCGGGAATTGAACCGGGAACCTTCTTGCTGTGAGGCAACAGTGCTAACCACTAAGCCACCGTGCTGCCTCTAGTAATGTTACCTAAACTTAATCACAAGTATTATGTAGAAACACTAACTTTATTTCTGATAAGTTGGCTACAACGAGCATCATTCTATTTTTCTAAATTTAAGTAAATTAATTTAATCCTTCTCTGTAGTGCATGAACGGTGTCGATCCTGGGTGTTGTCAGCTGTAACCATGGTGACAGTAAGAAGTGGCTTCTGGTCTGCCGCCCAGGTTCAGTTGTTATATTGACTGCTGCCATCAAAAGATACACAGTGAATCTTTTAAGAGTGTGTTAGTGGCTGTAATCATCATCATCATCCTAACCAACCAACCAACCAAACATCTTGGGCCAAGTTTGACACAGGCAAACTGTAAACAAAGCGAATAGATTGTCACTAAATGGTGATGTAAAAAGAAAGTCATATTGGAAAGAAAAAACATCCTAGGGAATTTCCTGAAATTTCAAAAGGTTTATTACTGCTTTTTCAGTCGTGTCTCTTGAAACAACAGCCAGACAGCCTAAAAACTTATATGTTTATTACAATTTAGACAGCTGTGAAGATTTGAAAGTTAGGAAAAGCAGAATATGTTGCCTTTTAAAACTTTTTGTGGTCCCAAATCCCCTTCAACTTGCTGGTCAACTGTTCATCCAGCTGTTTCAGTGAATAATATTCTCAATATTTCTTCATCATTCTCTGTATCTGAGTCCACATTTTACTTGTTTTGCAGCTTGTTTAGTATGTACTTCCCCATTCTTTGGAACATTGTTGCCCTGATTATCTGATTTTACCCTGATCACCATGATTATCTCCCTGTTTTACCATTGTTCTCATGTTGTTCTTTAGTGGGTTACATGCAGTTGTTGAAGACCACTCAGCTAGGTTGACCCAAGATTATCAACCTAGATTGATTTTTTTTTTTCTCCCTTTTTATATATCAATTTTGATTGATTTTGTTAAATAAACATAATGTTGGCAAATGACCCAGCGCTGCATCTGACCCTGGACTGCTGTTGTCCTCCAGTCCTGTAGGGGGCAGACTGAGCAGGCAGCAGCAGGATGCTCCTCTAAGCTCCTGCAGCTGATAATCAGAAACAATCCTCTCAGCTTCTTACACAAGCTGCTGCTCATCCCCGTCCCTAGGCAGGATGGTTTCTCGAGGGAACAGTGGAAGATGTCCATGCTGATTGTCACTACGTCTGCTTGTCAGGGATTTTGAAACTTTCTACATGGAGGAGACATGCACCTCTGTCCCAGTTAGCTGATCTGAATGGAGGAAGAGGTCGAATGAAACCTGTTTGTGCTCCTGGCCTCCACTGGTCACGGGGGATTTGTGGACCGGTCCTGACATCCTCCTGAAGATGTCAGTGTCCCAGCTCCCAGTGTGGTCTGGACACATTTGTGTTCTTATTAACTTAGTTGTCAGATCTAGTCTGGCTTTAGATCAGATCTGTTTAAATAAGTCAGGTTTTTGTTGAAATCTTCTCCTGGACAACGCTACAGTGATCCTGCTGGCTGCTCTCAGCTCAGTCTTGTTGATCATCTCTGTCAGCATCAGAAACCTCCTCATATTTTATTTCCTTCCCGCTGCTTCGGTTTGTTTGCTGAACACATTCAGCCGCTGTATGGAGAGTAATCTTCTCCCACAGATTACCAGTAAAGGCGTTGCCTGGGCAGGTACGTCTGTCAGGTAAACCAGCCTGCAGGCTGTGGTTTTCTCTTCTTCAGACTCTGAGTAAATATTGAAAGTAGCTGATAAATTCCTGGAATTTATTCCCCAGAATTCAGACTTGTTCTCACGCAGCTCAGCAGATATTCAGTCAGACGGTTTTCATACATGTTCTGCTGTCATATTGATCTCTATAGAGAACACACAAACCTCCAACTAGAGCTTTGTCCTGCAACTGCTTTGTCAGGTACAGATGATAACAGTCTTGGATTTTTGTTAAAAATACTTTTATATTTCTGGGAGAGTGGGAAGTTTAACCAGGAGGGTTAAAGTCATCAGCCTATCCAGTTAAACCAGTCTGGTCTGAGAGGCCTTGTCTGGCTATAGACGCGACAGTTTTGTATCTGATTTCAAAAATATGCAGGACTCCAGATATAAAGTGTCAACCCATTTTGAGTATTTTAATTCAGCCAGACTGTGAGACCGAACATATAACACTGTAGTGTGATTACACACTCAGGAGATCTCAGGGAAGAAACTCTTGTGAACAAACGTGACTTCGGAAGAAAACTGAATGTAGTCCTGTTGTTGCATGTTTTCAATGACGCATATAGCGGCACTTGTGTTTCTGCAACAGTTCTACAGGAGGATGGCTTTTAATTATCTTTGATCCCTGTGGTCCAGGTTGTGGTGTGTTTGCTGCCATGTTTGTGAGCTGTAAAATCCAGATCAGATTTGTTTATAAGCACATTTAAAACCACCAAGGTGCTGCTAAGCCAACACAAAGACAGCATACACATGTTTATTTTACATTTCTTTTAAAGCCAAGGGGGGAAAAAAAGTGAGTTTTCAGCTGTGTGTAATAAGTCTGTTGTTGCAGGATAGCCTTCCCTTCATGTCAGGACGTGAAGGGAAGGCTATCCCATAATTTAGAAGTGACCACTGAAAAAGCCTGATCTCCTTTGTGCCCAAGTCGACTGTTTTCAAACGACTTGGAGGATTTGCAACGCTTCAGTCTGCAGACCAGACAGCTGAGGAGGAGCTAAACAAAGTACAAATTAAAAAACCAATAAAAGAATCTTAAAATCGCTGTGGCCAATCAGAAGCCTGGATTTTAAATATCAAGATTTATTTTAAGATGGGCTCCAGACTTTCTTGTAGAGAAGTTGTAAGTTAGAATCCCCAGCCAGTCCTCTCAGTGGTTTAACTTTTTCCTTTGCTGATACCAGTGAAAGATAACTTGGTGGATCTAAAACATGCGGGCCGGTGTTGCCCAAGGAGCAGGGAGTCGCTGCCCTACCTGCTCCCACTTCTCAAATGTCTGTGTTTTTTCTTCTGTTCTGGTCTTTTGCAGCTTTCCGAGATCCATCACTCCTGTGAAGATGAGACCATGGTCCCAGTACTGACCTCCAGAAAAGCCAGTGAACTCCCGGTTAATGAAGTAGCGTGTGTCCTGCAGGTGAGGAGCTGCGATTGGCTCAGACACTGCAGCTACAACACTTGAAACAGTTTTTGTTCATTTGACTCCGACGCTGAGAAGAAAATCGGTCTGTGCTGCAGGTAGTTATTGTGGGTAGAACTGTAGAGAAGGAACATTCGGACGGCACTGATAACATATCAGCAAACTCTGGAGTTTGCCTTTTTGAGACGAGAGAAGTTCCCCAAGAAAAAAAACTAGAAACCTTCAACAACAACAAGCAAAATCTTAGAATTAATTATCCTGGAGGAGCAGCTCCTGTCAGTCATTGAAAATGTTTGATTTCACCTTTCCTGGTACAGTTGGTGTGAAGCTGGTCTCTAAACTGTACGAGACTAACTGAACATACGGTCAGCTTTACGGCAGATATTTGGACCATGACGTGTTCGGATGTCTCCATATACATGCCTTTTTATTTCACTTATTTGTGGGCAAACATTGAATCTAGTTCCTGAAATTCTACATTTAATAGATGTGCTTTATTTAATGTTAATGGAAAACAAATTCTTTAACTTTTTGAAACTCAGAATCCAGGTATCTGACAGAAGAAAATGCTCTTGGATCATCTGGTTTTGTTTGTTTTTTTTAACTATTTTTTTAAGTCTGCTCAGTTTTCAGCGATGATATTGTGTCTCACATGTTTTCCAGCATCCTGCGGCTTCTTATACAGTTAAAGATGCTGAGGTCTGTCTGCTCCTTCTGCTAAAACTGTTGTCAATTATTGACCACTTTAGACCTGACATGATGTTTATGAAGGGTTTTATTTTTAGTTTTGGCAGTGCTCATGGATGAGATGATTTTGTTGTCTTTTGCTATTCTCCTTGAATCGTGGTTAATTTAAAAGATTTTTCTAAGACGTCACTGTGTCCCGATGATGCGTGCAGGCTGACCTGCAGCACGGTTTGACCCAGGAGGAGGTGAGTCGCAGGAGGAACTACCATGGCTGGAACGAGTTCGACATCAGTGAGGAGGAGCCGCTATGGAAGAAGTACATCTCACAGGTAGCAGAAGTGGCACACTTCCACTGTTTTAAATCCAGTATGTTGTGTCATCATTTCCCCAGGCTTTTTGTTTTTATTATAGTGTTTTCAGATATAAAACTGTCTTCACTGCTATGGGTCTTCAGTTTGTCTTGTCTGGCACAGCCACTGTGTCTGATCTGTCTTGTCAAGCATCTCAGGACGCCCTAAACCCATGCAGCAGCAAGCTGCATGCAGCCGCAGGACGAAACCAACAACGTACTATTTTAACATGTTTGGAGGCTCTAATTGTTCCACAGTCTGGTTATGGTTCTGTCATGAGAGCCGCCAGGCGACGAGCTGCACACTGCATACTCCTGCTTTAACACTGTACATGTTTACAGTTTCTATCTTGCCTTGTGTTTTCAACTCCTGCCTCTGATATGTCCATTCCACGCAGTCACATGACACAGTAATGCACTCTTCAGCTGAAACTCACATTAAGCAGCCTATTACATCCTGCACATGATCCTGAACAAAGGGACTTTCAGGACTTAGTCAAGACTTGGAGACTTGAGGAGAAACACGTGCAGGATAATGATAGATCCACACGAAGGAGAAGAAAGAAACAAGCCACAAAAGCAACCCTGTCTTTCTGAAATCAGAGCAGATTGATAGTGAAAGCTGCTGGAGGGAAGTGGCTGCTGGTCTGTGTGGTCAGCGTGAACTCTTCTGAGGACAGAGAAGAGGACGAGATGAAGGATGGGAGCCTCTGAGAGCTGCAGACATCCAGAACAGAGAGGTTAATTGTAGAATCAGGAGAGGAATGAGGGACAATGAGGAAGACTAATGGAGAAGGTTGAAGATGCGGACAGACAGAGGAGCTGCTCCCATAGTCCAAAACATGCATGCTAGGTTGATTCTAAATTGATGGTGAGCGTGTACGTGGCCCTGCGATAGACTGGCAACCTGTCCAGGGTGGACACCTGCCTCTCACCTGTAATGAGTCGGGATAGGCTCCAGCAGATGCTCGTGCCCCTGCAAAGGATGAAGTGGGTATAGAAAATGGATGGATGTATAAGAAGAACTGGACAAACCCCTGTTTGATATCACCCATAGTCTTTTAAAAGAGGGATTTTGAAGCCGCTATACACACGCACACACACACAGACCTGAGGTAGATAAGTATTTACTGTAGTACAGGTCAGTAATTATGTTGTTGTTCACATAAGCGTAGTCACCATTGGATCAATTACTGCTGCTTGGTTTAGTCTCCGCTAAACGACGCTCATGTTGGATGATCCAGTGGAGCTGCAGCGTGTGGTGGATGTATCACTGAAGGGTTAACGTTTCCGCTGCTGTGCCAAGTCCTGCTGTCGCTGTGGAAACCAGGTCATGGGATGCTGCTGCTGAAAATAGCGCTGGAAGTGTCATCCTGCGTCTGTCATTGAGCTCTGGCGCTTTGTCATGGATGACTGACACTTGTTTTGAGCTCCACCAAAGTTTCTGTGATGCAAACTGAGATCTGTCTCAATAAAAAGAACATGAGCATCCAGTATGGGGAAAAATATATATATATATATATATATATATATATATATATATATATATATATATATATATATATATATATATATATCTATATATATATATATATCTATATATCTATCTCTCTATTCTCTCTATCTCTCTATCTCTCTCTATATACTCTCTCTTCTCTATCTCTATCTTCTCTCTACTCTCTCTCTCTCTATCTCTCTCTTCTCTCTCTCTCTTCTCTCTCTCTCTCTCTCTCTCTTCTCTCTCTTCTCTCTCTATCTCTCTTCTCTCTCTCTTCTCTCTCTCTCTATCTCTCTCTCTCTCTCTCTCTTCTCTCTCTCTCTTCTCTCTCTCTCTCTCTCTCTTCTCTCTCTTCTCTCTCTCTCTCCTCTCTCTCTCTCCTCTCTCTCTCTCTCTCTCCTCTCTCTCTCTCTCTCTCCTCTCTCTCTCTCTCTCTCCTCTCTCTCTCTCTCTCTCTCTCTCTCCTCTCTCTCTCATCTCTCTCTCTCTCTCTCTCTCTCTCTCTCTCTCTCTCTCTCCTCTCTCTCTCTCTCTCTCTCTCTCTCTCTCTCTCTCTCTCTCCTCTCTCTCTCTCTCTCTCTCTCTCTCTCTCTCTCTCTCTCTCTCTCTCTCTCTCTCTCTCTCTCTCTGCCCTGCCTCTTTTCTTTTTTTTCCCTCTCCGCTGCTTCTGATGTTGATGCCGTTATTGTCCCGTCACATGACCCAGTTTAGCCAGTCTATGGCTGTCCGACGGGCCTTTTATGCATTGACTTTTACACACTGATTTCAGGGTAAATTTTCTGGGAAGATTGACAACTGTCATGAATGTTTATTTGCAGCAAAAATCAATCCGCTTGGACTATTGCTGATATCTTTGACTCTTGGCATTGTGTTCACTTACACCTGAATGCTGCGGGAGAGCAAATTGCCAAAACATCTGTATAGAGGTCTACACACCTGCTGATGGGTCAGCTCATCAACTTCCGGTTCCGGGATGGCGGCGCGTGCCTCACGCTGCGGCTTCTCTCTCTCCCGACGGTGCGACGTTTCGTGTTTTTCGTTCGTGTTTTTGTCACCAAAGTTGTGTTTTTACAAGTCATATGCATACCAAACCAAAGTACAGCCGGGGGTTTCTGCTCGACGTTGGAAACAGCTACACTGTCGAGCTGAACTCTGAACTCGCCGGCCAACTTCGGGAACGCGGTCTGCTCCGGGAACCACCACTTCCGCCGTCCCCCGCGCCTCGACCTCCGCCGCAATGGAAGCGCCACAAGCGGCGCTACAGGAAGCAGAAGAGGGGCAAGCGAGCCGGTATCCGGACGAGACTGGCGGAGAACCCGAACAAACCGACGGTTCCCTCCATCGTGTTGGCCAACGTTCGTTCGCTGGACAACAAACTGGACCACATCCGATTACTCTGCTCCGCCGAGAGGACCGTGAGAGAGAGCTGTGTTTTTGTGTTCACGGAAACATGGCTCAACGACAGCATACCGGACCACGCCATCCAGCTCGACCAGCTGACCTGCTACCGGGCGGACCGAGCACACACCGAGGCAGGTAAGGGCCGCGGCGGCGGCCTTTGTGTTTTCCTCCGTGATGCTTGGTGTAGAGATGCTGTGGTGGTCTGCAGACACTGCTCACCCCTGGCGGAGTTTATGATTATTAAATGTCGTCCTTTCTATCTACCGCGCGAATACTCGGTCATACTACTCACTGCTGTTTACATCCCCCCCAGCCCCTCCACCAACACCAGGAGAGAGGCGCTGACCGAGCTGTACCAGCGGATCAGCGAGCAGCAGACAGCCCACCCTGAGGCCTTCCTCATCCTGGCGGGGGACTTCAACCACGCAGACCCAAGGACCATCTTTTCAAATCTTCACCACCACATCAAGTTCCCCACGCGAGGAGACAACATTCTGGACCAAGTCTACACCAACAACAAGACAGCCTACAAAGCCCACCCCCTCCCCCACCTCGGTGCCTCAGACCACATCACTGTCATGCTACTGCCAGCATACAGGCCACTGGTTAAAGTTGTCAGACCAGTCTGGAAGCAGGTCCGGGTGTGGCCAGAGGGGTCCACAGAGGCACTTCGAGACTGCTTCAACACCACAGACTGGAGCATGTTCAGAGAAGCTGCCACCATCAACAACACCACAGACCTCCAGGAGTACACAGAGTCTGTTACCGCCTACATCGCCAAGTGCATCGATGATGTAACAGACTCCAGAAC
Organism: Xenentodon cancila; assembly: GCA_014839995.1. Lineage (NCBI taxonomy): Eukaryota > Metazoa > Chordata > Actinopteri > Beloniformes > Belonidae > Xenentodon > Xenentodon cancila. The sequence goes on along the minus strand of CM026211.1, from coordinate 6,518,368 downwards.
CATCAAAGTCAGAGCCAACCAGAAGCCGTGGATGACAAAGGAAGTCCACAGACTCCTGAGGGCTCGGAACGCTGCCTTCAGAGCTGGAGACAAAGTGGGTCTAAAGACAGCTAAGACCAACCTGTCCCATGGCATCAGGGAGGCTAAGAGACGGTACTCCAGCAGGATAGCCCGCCGTTTCAGCAACAGCAGGGACACACGGAGCCTGTGGCGAGGGATTCAGACCATTACGGACTACAAGCCCCCACCGCAGACCTGTGAGAGCAGCACATCCCTGCTGAATGAGCTGAACACATTCTTCGCCCGCTTCGAGGCACACAACACCATCGCCGCACAGAAAGCACCACCCCCTCCCGGCGACCAGGTGCTGACGCTGTCACCGGACATTGTGAGGAGATCCCTCAGCAGGATCAACGCCCGCAAAGCTCCGGGTCCTGACAACATACCTGGTCGTGTACTGAGAGACTGTGCAGGAGAACTCACGGATGTCTTCACAGACATCTTTAACATGTCACTGAGTCAGGCGGTGGTTCCCACGTGCTTCAAAGCCACCAACATCCGTCCGGTCCCAAAACGGTCATCTCCCTCCTGCTCCAACGACTACCGTCCAGTCGCACTGACTCCCATCATCATGAAGTGCTTTGAACGGCTAGTCATGCATCACATCAAGGCTGCTCTCCCCCCCTCTCTGGACCCCTACCAGTTCGCATATCGCTCCAACCGGTCCACTGACGACGCCATCTCCACTGCCCTCCACACAGCCCTCACACATATGGACACCAGAAACGCTTATGTGAGAATGCTTTTCATCGACTTCAGTTCAGCATTCAACACCATCATCCCCCAGCAGCTCGTTCACAAACTGGACCAGCTGGGGATCAGCACCTCGCTGTGCAACTGGCTGTTGGACTTCCTGACTGGGAGACCACAGGCAGTACGGGTCGGCAGCAACAGATCCACCACCATCACACTGAGCACAGGAGCCCCCCAGGGATGTGTGCTGAGCCCCCTCCTCTTCACCCTGCTGACCCACGACTGCACACCGATGCACAGCTCCAACCTCTTCGTAAAGTTTGCGGACGACACGACTGTGGTGGGTCTCATCAACAACAACGATGAGTCAAACTACAGGAGCGAAGTGAGCCGCCTGGCTGAGTGGTGCAGCGACAACAATCTCTCCCTGAACGTGGAGAAGACCAAGGAGATTGTTGCTGACTTCAGGAGACAACACCCCCAGCATGCTCCTCTGACCATCAACGGTGCCACTGTGGAGAGGGTGAGCAGCACCAAGTTCCTGGGTGTCCACATCTCAGAGGACCTCTCCTGGACTGTTAACACTGCATCACTCGCCAAGAAGGCACAGCAGCGTCTCTACTTCCTCCGCAAACTGCGAAGAGCCAGAGCCCCGGCCCCCATCAGGTACACCTTCTATAGAGGCACCATCGAGAGCATTCTGACCAGCTGCATCACCGTGTGGTACGGATCCTGCACCGCAACCTGCCGCAGGTCTCTCCAACGCGTCGTGAGAGCAGCTGAGAAGATCGTTGGTGTCTCTCTTCCCTCACTTCAGGACATTTACAGCAGCCGTCTGACTCGCAAAGCCCTCAGCATTGTGAGAGACCCCACCCACCCGTCACACAGCCTCTTCAGTCTGCTGCCATCAGGGAGGAGGCTGCGGACCCTCCGGGCCAGAACCAGCCGACTGAAGGACAGCTTCGTCCACCAGGCCGTCAGGACACTTAATACTCTCCCTGCTCTTCCACCGTTTCCCGCCTTGCCCCCCCCTCACTCACTCTGATCACAGTATCTGCACCAGGCACTTTTGGCAGAACTGGACCGCTTGCTTTGCACCATGTCACTTTAATCAAACCGAAAAACTGTTGTTGTCATGTCACAACTTGTTTCTTGTCTCCTTTTAACTTGCACTTTGTGTTTAAAATTTATTTATTGTGTAGCACCGAGGGTGTGAGAGTAACGTAATTTCGATTCTCTGTATGTGTCTCACATGTGGTAGAATTGACAATAAACTTGACTCTGACTCTGACTCTGATCAAGGGCTGCTTAGGAGCAGCTCCTGGAATCCATCATAAATCCTGTGAAAGCAGTCCAGGGACACTTAGGTTTGATTCCTGTTAGACGTGTTTGTCTGATAACGTGGTCACTAACCTCGTCCTCTGTGTTCCTCTGTAGTTCAAAGATCCTCTCATCCTGCTGTTGCTGGCCTCAGCTGTCATCAGCATCCTCATGCACCAGTTCGATGACGCCATTAGCATCACTGTGGTACGTTTTATACTTCACGTTAGAGCAGGTCATTTTTCCTGTGTCATCTTTCCCTGTAAAAACTTCTCTGAAACAAAGTCTGTAACAGAGGAGAAGACGTATCTTCATGATGGAGAGACACCACTGCTGATCTGGTTCCGGCTTTACTGTCAGATCACTGAAATCTTGCTTTTTTCTGTTTTTGAATCCCTGCAGTGAATTGGTGCAATTAAAATTATGCAAAGATGCATCTTTTTTTTTTTTTTTTTTTTTTATCATCACAGCAACAATTTAAAACTCTGGTTTCAATGCTGATGATCAATGTGCTCATTTATTTGTACGCCCGTAGACGTCACATTTTCTCTTTGATCCCACATTGCTTAAGTTGGCCAGAATAAACCAAAGGCAGGAACCTTGTGTATCCCAAAGATAATCAGGAACCTTTCGTGAGGTTGAAAGTCTCTCGACTTGGGGAATAGTTTGTTAAACCTGAGAGTCACATCCTGTGTACACAAGCTGAAGAAATATCAGAACATTCAGCTCCTGTTTGCTCATCTGCTTCAGGTGTGTCCTCCTGTGATGGAAAATATTAGTCTTAGCCTGGGAACAGAGTGTGCAGACTCATATTTTGTTTTTGAAAGCTTAGCTCTGGTGTCACGATGACCTGTTTCTGAGAATCGTGGCGTTTGGTCTTCATCGTTTGTGATATTCAAAAATACTATGCATCTCTTACTCTGCGTCATTTCTGCATCAAGACGCCTGATGCATGTTTGACCCACTTGCAGGCAACTGATGTATTAAATCTACTAAACTTGGTTCATCTTTCACGTCTATTCCTGACAATGTAATGAACTCCGTTTCAACCCAATAGTCACCCAGTGGTTTAAGCGTAATACAGAGGTGCTGATACGTTTTTCTCCAACATCTCCAACACTAACTGCTGCTCCACACATGACTGCTGGATATGTTTGAAATGTGAGGATCAGCAAACATCAACTGTCATGATGCGTTTTACAACCTTCTGATAAAAAATGAGCAGCAGGTGCTCGTGTTTCATGTTCATGTTCGGACATTTTTACACCAAATAGTCCTAACTAAGTCTGGAGCGAGGTGTTCCCTCAAGAGTTCAAGTACCGCAGGGTCCTTTTCATGAGCGCGGGAATTCAGACTGTTTAATGTTTCCCAGATAAAGTTACGATACGACACACTAATATCTGACATTTGTCTGCTTGGTAAACATCTGACATTTTACGCTGATGTTGATTAATCTGCACTGTTATATCAGCCTTATTCTGAGGCAAAAACAAAACATTAGGTATAATCAGGGTTAGTTAATAAACTCGTGTTTTCTTTGAGAGTAAAATTAAATCTTGTTTGCTCACTACAAAATAAGCTTTGTTTGTATCTTCAACAGGCCATCATCATCGTGGTGACAGTCGCCTTTGTCCAGGTATGATTTTGGTGTGCGTGTGTGTGTGTGTGTGTGTGTGTGCGCGTGTGTGTGTGTGTGTGCGTGCGTGCGTGTGCGTTTGTGTTTTGGAGGTGTGGCTCTGAACTCATCAGGACGGTCTCCGGATATGTCTGTTGTTTCTACAACCTCATAAAAGTTCATGATCTAGAGACGCAGCCTCCAGCCTGAAGTGTGTGTTGTACACGTGTGTTTATGACCTCCAGCAGCTGCCGTTTCTCTAAAGTGTGTGTTTTGTGTGTGCAGGAGTACCGCTCAGAGAAGTCTTTAGAGGAGCTCGGCAAGCTGGTGCCTCCAGAATGTAACTGGTGAGAGTTTTCTCCTCATCCTCCTCCTCTTGATGCTGCTTCTTCCTGCGTTCTTTCAGCCCTGCAGTTGAGTCCAACCGAGCTGAGATGAGCAGGGACAAACCGAGAAGGCTTCAAATTTGGCCTCTACCATCTAGTGTGAGGGGGAAACTTCATCATTGTGAAGGAGTAAACGAGTGAACCCTATAAAAGCCAGCGCCAAAAATAAAAACTAAATAATACAAATAAGAAACTGAGCAAAGTAAATGCATAAAATTTGCTGTGTTACACTACCATGAAACACTTGTAGACATTTTAAGACTAGCATGAGAAAAGGTTTGATTGACGGCCTTATCGGAAGAAAAGTTGGCAGTTGTCTGAAGTTCCGATCTTCTGCCCCATCCTGGTTTCTCAGATATGACTGTAAGGACTTTGGTTTTAGAAGTAAGAGGCAAAGGTTCAAATCATGAGTTCAATGTGACTGTTTTATTAGTGTTTCTACAAACAAAGTAGTCAGACATTAGTTTCTTCTTCAAATAACAGAAAGGAAGAACGGACCCCTGACCCAGAACACACTGTCACACACTTATCCAGGACAGCAAACTTGAGTTTTCTAAATGAACCTTTCTTTTGAGATTCAAAAAGAGACGTACAGTAAATGATGATGTCCTTCTGGACAGAGATCACTAAAATGGTTCCCAGGATCTGCTGGAGCTGTTCTCCCAGCTTCGACACTCTTCCACATGGAGCTGGGGCCTCTATGGAGGTGCTTCAGCTACCACTGGCACCACTTTTGCCTTCACCTTCCACGTGTTCTCGTGTTCCTTCTTCTTGATGTTGCTGGGATACTACATCCATCTCTACTGCTTTCTGCTGGAGTTTGTTAGCCACCAGTTTATCAGTCTGCAGACTCGCAGCTTTGGTTACCCATTTCTCTCTGCCCCTCTCCAGCATCAGGGAGGGGAACCTGGAGCACCTGCTGGCCAGAGAGCTGGTTCCTGGAGACACTGTCTGCCTGTCGGTGGGGGAGAGGGTTCCTGCAGACCTCCGCCTCTTTGAGGTACGAACCTTGTTGTTTGGACATCTCTGACAGGCTCTGTAGCCCACTGAACTCCAAAATTGTTAATTTTTAAACAGTAATTCATGAATAATTAAGTTTTTATAACATCTGTTTGCCAAATACAAATCAGGTCTGACTGGGGTGTCAGTGAGAGCCTGGAGGAGCAGAGGAGGGTTGCTATCTGGACATTTATTTTTAGCACACTTCTTCTTGTTCATGGAGGTGTTTGGTCTCTGTTTTCTACCCTCAGGCATCTGACCTGTCCGTGGATGAGTCCAGTCTCACAGGGGAGACCACCCCCTGCTCCAAATCCCCCTTCCCCCAGACAGTCTCCAATGGAGACATCACCTCCTGCAGCAACATCGCTTTCATGGGGACGCTGGTGCGCTGCGGCAAAGCAAAGGTATCAGAACAACTGCCCGTCCGGTTTGTCTTTGTGTCTTCAGATGAAATGACGGCTCATCACAAGTGCACATTTGTACCAGTTTGTTTCCAGCTCCAGTTAGTACATGAGGAGTATCTCTTCACTATGTTTGATTCAGGCTCTTGCTCAGCATGTTGGTCTCATTGAAGTGAGGGAACATGTTCATGAGGTGTAAATCTGATTAAAAAAACCAGATCCAGATGACCTGAGGGGTCTGGAAGGTTCATGCTGGGTCAGGAGGTCACTGATGAATTTGGGTCCTGGACCATTCAGAGCTTTATCGACCAGCATCAGAACTTTAAAGTGTCTTCTGACGGACAGGCAGCCAGTATAAAGACCTCACAGCTGGACTGATGTGGTCCACGTTTTGGTCTTAGTGAGGACTGGAGCAGCAGAGTTCTGAATGAGCTGCAGTTGGTGGACCTGTAAAGATGCTGTTACAATAATCAAGCCTACTGAGAAGAGAGGCTGATCACCTCAACAACACAATGTGGACTGAAGCAGCTCTTTATCCTTGCTAAGGTCCTGGAACTAGTCCACGTGTGCTTTGTGGATTTGGAGAGGACTTTCAGCTGTGCACGGTCCTGATTGCTACAGACCTCTGGAAGTGTTGATGTCATTGATTCACCATCGTTATCTCTCGCTGGAGCTGAACGTGAAGGGGCAAGAATGAGAATCATCAGCATTAGATCTGAAACCATGGTTCTCAGTTGGAAAAGCATGGAATGTCCTCTTTGGTTCAGGGGGAGGTTCAGGTAGCCCAGGTTCGTATTCATGCATGATGGCTAACTGGAACAGGAGATCAACAGGTGGATGGGTGTGGCATCTGCAGTACTGTGGACTCTACTGGTCTGTTGTGAAGAACAAGCTGAACCCACATGTCTCACACTGTTTACCAGTTAATGTATGGTCCTACCGTCATATGTGGTCAGGATTTGTGGGGATGACCAAAAGAACAAGGTTGCAGATGTGACCAGCTGGAATGAGTTTCCTCTGACGAGTGGCTGGACTCTTCCCTTAGAGATGGGATGAGAGGTTCAGTCATCCAGGAGAGTCGGAGTAGAGTCTCTGCTCCTCCACATCCAGAACAGACTGTTAAGGTGGTTCTTCTGGTTAGGACATCTCTGAACACCTCCCTGAAAAGGTGTTAGGAATAGGAATGTCCAACCAGTAAGCAGCCTCGAGGCAGATCCTGCACACAGTGTGGAGAGATTAAATTTCGTGGCTGGCTTGGGAACGCTTCAGTATTCCTCTGAAGGAGCTGGAGGCGGTGGCTTCATAGATGGAGGGCTGGACCTCTCTGTTTAGACTGCACTACCCAAACCTGGAGATGCATGGATTAGTGCATGGATTAATGCATGGATGGAGCAGAACACACAATAACATTGTGTGATGTTCAGAGATTTGGTTTTATCAAGACATTTATGATTCCTTTCTTTCATTGTTTTTTTTTTTTTCTTTTGTTTGGTTTTGATATATTTGCTAAATGATTCCCAAAACAAAAGTGAAGTAGAAATTAAATAGACTAGAGTTTGTTGCAGTTTGTACAAGTTAAAAAAGGGGTACATAGGAATTCTTGTGCATTTCTGAGAGTCTTATAACAAATAAGTAAAAGAGAGAAGGAATCAGGAGAAGCGCAGTTGAAACCAGGAGACGAAACACAAACAGGCCTGGGAGCTGTTGTCATGAGTGCTGTGATGTTTGTCTCCTCAGGGCATCGTCATCGGAACCGGAGAGAACTCCGAGTTTGGGGAGGTTTTCAAGATGATGCAAGCTGAAGAGGTAGGTACATCATCCTGAATGTGGAGTTTCAAGAACCTGGAGTTTCAAAAACAGACATTTAAAAATGTTGTCTGCTGCCCCACTCGCACAGGACAAATATTACCAGACCATATCATCCTTAGTGAATCTCTGAGGGCCTGGAATCATTTTAATACCATGTCTAGGGTGAAGTGCCCGGGCGGCAGGCCCCCGGGCGGCAGGCCCCCGGGCGGCAGGCCCCCGGGCGGCAGGCCCCCGGGCGGCAGGCCCCCGGGTTTAACTCGGGGACTGTGGCCCTTTTGCTGCGTGTCTCCCCATCTCTTTGCAACCATTTTCTGTCAAACTACCTTCAACAAAAGCCACACAATGCAATAAATAAGTAAAGTAACAGCAACAATCCAACATGACTGCACATCTTTGTAATTGTGTGATTCGGTAGCAGGAATTATTTTTATTTTTATTCCTCTGATCGGCCATTTCTCTCTTTTCCCTGCGGCATGATGGCAGCTTCTTTAAATGTAACGATGACTTGACTGAAACAAAAGCTCCAGCTGCTTTTAGCTTCTGTTTACTGTCACCACAACAACGAGCCCAGATCATGTCCACGTCCTTCAAGTTTTCATCTGCCAGAAGGAACCTGCTGTTGCTGAAGTTCAGTTAAATATTACAACACATCCAAGTCACTAAACTACAGTAAAAACACAAGACCTCATCTCGTACATGAAACACACACATTGGGGTGTAGAGAAATGGTGTCATGATTTAGATTCTGAGCTTTAACTGTGGATTCATTCATGCTGGACTCTCCTGGACTTTTTTGGTTCAGTTTTGTGTACAATGATGGAAGCTGTCACCCAGGATCACCAGTTTTATCAAGGTGTTTTAGTCCTGCAGACCGTCCAGCTTTCTCCATCTAGATTTAACACAGTTGGTCCATCTTCTGGTCCCAGCGGGGGAGCTGAAAGTTTCTGTTTGCTGTGTTCAGGCTCCTAAAACTCCGTTACAGAAGAGCATGGACCTGCTGGGGAAGCAGCTCTCGCTGTATTCGTTCTGCATCATAGGTGAGCGCTTCGGCTGTGCAGACGCACTCATCTTCATCCACTCTAGGTGGCGCTCAGAGTCTGTCTGTCCTGTTTCAGGGGTCATCATGCTGGTGGGCTGGCTGCAGGGGAAGAGGATCCTCGACATGTTCACCATCGGTGTCAGGTAGCTGCAGTGTTTGCTGATCTCAGCTACATGTTGTCCAACATCATCAGCTTTGTTTTGTTTCATAATACCATTCAGTCCCTTCTCCAGAGCTAATTTGGACATCCACAGATCTTGGAAAAAAAAGAAAAAAAAAACTAATTCTGACTTTCAGAAACTGAGGTGGAAGGTCACATGTCCACAATAAACCAGCCATTTCACATGCAGACGCATGTCTCCCCCTATTTGTTTGCGTGGAGGCGTGTACTTAATATTTCAGCAGGATCCAGGTTTTAACGTTATTTTGATGTAATGGATCAATGCTGATTGGCAGCATCACCGTGTCAAACAACCAGCCGTGCTGCTTTGTCCTCAACAGGTCAACACTGTGAGCTGAACCCAAAACCACCGAGCACTGACATATATACCTGCACATATACCTGTAGAGGGAGAAAGTTCCTGCTCCTTCAGCAAAAATGCTGTTTAGGCGGTGAGACCCTCCTAACGCTCTGAAGTAGCAGACTAATAGTTCAGGAGCTATCAATCAGTCTGAGGTGAAATCACGTGATTGAACACAATCACTTCCATTCAAATCAAACTGCAGTCAGCTGCCAACTAAAACATTATTTCCTGTTTTTATAGCTGGCGTCAAATGTGCTACTTTAATAAAAGTAGACGACAAAAAGTGAATTATTCAACTGATGCATCGATGGATCATTAGAGCGTTGCTTGGTACTAGTGGTGGAAAGTGGGGTTAGTTGTCCACGCCTTCTCTCCGTACTCGTCTCTAGAATGTGGAGCAAACTTTAAGGAATGATGTGAAAAAATGCTTTAATTAAAAATAAACGTTATTTTATGCTACTTAGAAACAGAAATGATGATTACTGAAGGTGATGACCATAAATAAACATGAGAATATGAATCAGAATTCAGGTTTCTTACTTCTTTTAGTTTAAACTGGAGTTTTTATTTTAGAAGATCAACATGTTAACAAGTGTTTCTCTACTTACAGAATACAATTAGTAATGTACAAGTTATATTGTCAGCTATCTGTACCAAATATCGCCGCTGCTCCGGACGCGGTACAGAAACATGAAGTTATGTGTCAGGTTGTGCCAGAATTTATATCACCACCCGCACGTTTACGAATGTCTGATGCTGCAAACAAACCTGAGCTACATGTCTTGTCGGTGTCATGTGACGTCTGAGCTCGGACCTGTGACCGATTCTCTCTCCGCTCCGTCAGTCTGGCGGTGGCTGCGATCCCTGAGGGTTTACCCATCGTGGTGACGGTGACGCTGGCGCTGGGTGTGATGCGCATGGTGAAGAAGAGGGCCATCGTCAAGAAGCTTCCCATCGTAGAAACGCTGGGTACGTACACAGTAACGAGCTTAAAGCAGTAACAGGCACAGAAGAGCTGGTACCCCCTCCATTAATCCAGGCTTTTCTTCTGTAAATACATAATACAAATCATCTGATTGCCGTGGATCTTAGTCTTATGCCAAAACCGCCACAGACAACATACAGATCTTACTTGATCTTTATGTTTCTATACGAAACAGGATGTGGGTGCTACCTTTTTAGGAAAACCGGATTTGACATGTCTAGCTCACAGCGGAGACGACCTGAGATCCGTGACACCTGAGCAGACGGCGGCTGGCGATGGTTTCATGAGATGGTGGAGCTGCTGCTTAGAAGTAAACAGATTTTCGTGGTTGTGTGTGTGTTCACCGCCACGTTGCTCTTGTTTGTTCTGTTAGGCTGCTGCAACGTGATCTGTTCAGACAAGACGGGAACTCTGACCAAGAATGAGATGACAGTGACACAGCTCTTCACGGCAGACGGCCTCCACGCCGAGGTCTGAACCGCCGCCACCAACTTCACCACCACTTCAGTTGTTAACTCCGGTTTTTATCCGTCATCGTGTTTACCGCTTTATTCTTCTGTGGTACTGAAGAGTCCGAGTTTGTCTGATGTTTTAGTTGACTCCTCTTGATAGTATGTTTGATTCAGCTTCTTGAGCCTGGAATCCAGGTCTGTACTGAATAGATGGGTCAGGTGACTGCCCACCTGGAGACGGGTCCGCGCCTGCAGATGTGACAGTCCAGTCGCGCTTCTGTGTAATGACAACGGCGTGCGTCTGCTTGTAGACCTGATGTTTCTAGAGATGCATGATACTGCTTTCTGAGGGTTAACCCACTTTAGTCCGATAGAGTTAACCCACAGCGCTGTCTTGCAGGTGACAGGCGTCGGCTACAACGGAGCCGGAGAGGTTTTACTGGATGGGGAGATGATCCACGGCTTCTCCTGTCCTTCAGTCAGCCGAATCGTGGAGGTGTGTTGAAAATGAAATAAATGAATAGTAAAATAGAATAAACCAACTTGAGCTTGATCTTTGAATGAAACAATGGCTGATGCACAAAAGCATCGTGCGTGGAGATGTAGACGAGGAGATATTAAAGATGCTGTCTTTATCAGGTCGGCTGTGTTTGCAACGACTCTGTCATCAGGAACCACAACCTGCTGGGACGACCCACGGAGGGGGCGCTCATTGCCCTCGCTATGAAGGTAAGAACACCGGAGCTGAGCTGCTGTCTGCACACAAACTGAGAGTCAGCACCAGCTAGACCATCTTTTCCCCTTAAGGCCATATTCGCATACTCGGACTGGTGAAAGGGCCACATTCAAACGCGGGTACTCCTTCCAGCCATCTCTGTCATCCCATTGTTCTACGAGGAACCGTCAGGTGGACGCCTCTCGGATTTTCAGCTTGTACAACAATTCCAGTTGACTTTTGCTGCTAATCTGTGGATGTTCGGATGTTTTTTAAAAATATAGGAGGAGGCTTTCAGCACCAATGTCCGTTGCCACGGTTACAGTACAGCAGCGTCACGTTGACGCTCAGCACATGGAGCTTCTGACTTGCTGTCGTTGTACCATAAACGACTTAATCAAAGTTCTTTCATCTTGTAACTAAAGGAAGCGCCTGTGGTCACTTAGGTCACATCCTGAGATGATTAGAGATCTTAAAGTCATCTGAAGAACAACATACTCTTTCTCAGGAGGAACAAACCGATCTGCTCCTTTCTGGCTTTAAATGAGCTCATCCTCAGATGTTTGAGCTGTCTGTGAAACGGACAACATCTTCTGGATGGAAGCTAAATCTGGAAGGACTAAAGAAAAGGAAGTCCAGTTGTCTTCACTCAGTCTTTTGAGTTTGGCATTTATAACATCACTTCTAAGTTGTAGTTTTAATCCACTACCAGCGTTCTTTTGCTGTGTTCGTGTTTTCTTGATTTTAATCATTTTAGTCCTGGTTATGTTAAATGAATTGATCAGTGTTTGTTTCCTGTAATGTTCACACACAACCGACGTCTGGTTCAGGAGTCCAGCATTTGTGTCTCCACCACTGCTTTTATTTGAATAAAAGTTTCTTCTGAATGTAAATGAATCCTGAGAGGAGGTGTGTGGTTGTGTGTGTGTGTGTGCGTGTGTGCACGCGTTCTCCAGATGGGCCTGGAAAGCCTGCAGCAAGAGTACGTCCGTCTGGAGGAGTATCCCTTCAACTCGGAGCAGAAGTGGATGGCGGTCCGTTGTGTTCACTGCACTCAGCAGGTGTGTCCTCGCTGCACTCGACATCAGCACTCGGCTGGACGTTTGTGAGGTCACAACTCCAGGAAGGTGTTTCCGCATCTCCACACAAAAATACAAAGATATGAGTGACAGGGGAAAGCACAAGCTGAAGCTTCTTTAACTGGTTTATCAAAGAACTTTGAATGTGAAGGTTAAAACTAAGAATGTTTGTGGAACCAGTTGGTTTACTAAATTAATTTTCCATAAAATCTGATTAATTGTCATCAAGTTTCAGTGATGGATGAATATCACACAAATCATTATCTCTTGTGTATTTTATTGGACGTTTCCATAGTGAAATAAGTTAGGAGGCGTGGTTTTAAGCTGCTTGAGTCATAAAAGGCTCTTAGACATTTGAGGTTTGCATCTGCTTCACATCTGCTTCGCTAAAATCTCTGAAGACAAAGGATCAAAAGCAGCTGATCTGCATCTCAGAGTTTATCATCCATCAGTCCACAGAAGGACAAACGCATCTGATCGCTCGGTTAACTTTGATGGAGCAGACGACCTTTGTTTTAAGAGCACACTAAACCTGACCGTCGCCAGCTTCAGCACTGTGTTTGTTATTGTGACTCAGATGAAGATCAGACCTCATTATGTCACCAATGAATGCATAAAACCAGTCAGTTCATAAGTGTTATCTGCCCTTCTTTTGTCACTTGTGGTGAAATGAAGCATTAAAACTGGCCATGTGTGGTGAGGTGATTTATCACGTCATGGTCATGAGCCTCATGAACACCCCCCCCCTTTTTTTTAAGTTTGTGCTGCAGAATACGTCGGTGTCTGTCATTCATGTCTGTGTGTCTGTTACTCTTATGTGTCCCCTCCCTCAGGACAAGGATGGAGTTTACTACATGAAAGGAGCCTATGAGCAGGTGATTCGCTTCTGCAGCTCCTACAACAGCAGGGGAGCCGCTCTCCCCCTCACCCAGCAGCAGAGGGAGCTCTACCAGCAGCAGATCAGCTACATGGGCACAGCTGGACTCCGAGGTGAAACAACACCCAACCACCAGCGACTCTGGAGTGGTTGTCTTCTTCAGCTTACGTCTCTCTGTCGCCGTATCTTCTGTCCTTCAGTGCTGGCGTTCGCTTCGGGGGCTCAGATGGGAAACCTGACCTTCCTGGGTCTGGTGGGCATCATCGACCCTCCACGGACAGGAGTCAAAGAGGCTGTCGGCACACTCATCAGCTCCGGAGTGGCCATCAAGATGGTCACCGGGGACTCCCAGGAAACAGCGGTTTCTATAGGTCAGAGGCGGGAAGATTACATTTTTATAATCATCTGCTGTCTGAGTCCCCGCCAGCCATGTTCACTTCCTGAAAGTTTTCCCTTGTGAAATGGGTCTGGTATAGGACCCCTCACCCCTCCAAATCCTCAGTTCCCCTGAGATGCAGGGTTTTGAGTTGTGGGAGGAAGCCGGAGTATCAGACAACACACAGACACTCCTGCTGGGAGTCGAACCAGCAACCTTCTAGCTGTGAGGCTACAGTGCTGAGCACTAAACCATCTGCCAGTTAACTTCTCACCAATAAATGAGCCCAGTTACTCAGTCAACGTTAATCAGTTTACCCCCCCATTGAAAACCAGAACAACATATCCACCAGTCGGAACTAAACAGAATGAAGCTTTAAAGTTGAAAATAGAAGCAGAAAAGAGATTTAGAGAACCCAAGCCTTGTGAGGAGTCTCCAGATGTAGGTTCGAAGGAGAAATGGGAGTAACATTTGCAGCTGGTTTCACATTTCCAGGTTTACATGATGAGTTTTTACTCTGGTCCAAGTCATCGTGAAGCCTCTGTAGGAATTGATCCAGGTTGATAAATAAGAGCTGCCTGACTGCAGCTGTGGTTGCTTGTCGTTCTCCGTCTGCAGCCAGCCGTCTGGGTCTCTACTCTAAAGGATGCCAGTGTCTGTCTGGAGACGAGGTGGACCAGCTGGACCTGCAGCAGCTGTCAAACATCGTGCCTAGAGTAAGAACGCAACCACAAGAACCTTCTAGACAGGACGCGACTCAGGTCGGCGCTGAATAACAACACCGCCGAACCTTCTCTCCACAGATATCTGTGTTTTATCGAGCCAGTCCACGACACAAGCTGAAGATCGTCAAGGTGAGCAGAGAAGTTCCCGTCTCCGGGCGAAGCGCTGAAACTGGCGAGCACTTTCTTCGTCAGACCTGGAATTTTCTGCTGTCCATTCAAGATGGAAACGACTATGTGAACGTTTGAAGTCGAGTTCTGCTTCTCTACAGTCCCTTCAGAACCTCGGCGCCGTGGTGGCCATGACGGGTGATGGGGTGAACGACGCTGTGGCCCTGAAGGCCGCTGACATTGGCGTGGCGATGGGCCAGACCGGCACAGACGTCTGCAAGGAGGCCGCCGACATGATCCTGGTGGACGACGACTTCCAGACCATCATGTGAGTGTGACGCTGAGGCATCTTCACCCGCTCTTAGACACACCCACAGACACACCCACAGACACTCTGCAGACACACTGCACTGGTGAGCTTCTCTGAGTTCTGGTTTTGACTAACATGATTAATTAATTTCAGAATCGGGAACTAGGATTTATTTAATCAACCTGAAAAATGATCGAGTAAATCAGTTAAAGGGAACCGATGAGCTGATTGTTGCAGCTTAAACTGAACATTTACATCTCTGTTCTCATTCAGGTCGGCCATCGAGGAAGGAAAAGGAATCTACAACAACATCAAAAACTTTGTCCGCTTCCAGTTGAGCACGTGAGTGTAGACTCCAGCTGTCGCTGACTTCAGTTTTTGAAATGACCTCCACCCTCTGATGCTGTGCGTCTCCTCCTGCTGGTCTTCAGAAGCATTGCGGCGCTAACACTCATCTCCCTGGCAACGCTGATGAACTTCCCCAACCCACTGAACGCCATGCAGATCCTGTGGATCAACATTATCATGGATGGGCCGCCGGCTCAGAGGTACAGAAGCATCATGGGAAATGTAGTCTATGCTGCAGCACTTTTTTCTTGAATTCCTGTAAATTTAAATGGTGAGTGCTGAGCACCTCAGGGTAATTGTGACGGCTGTTTCTCAGTTTGGGGGTGGAGCCGGTTGACCGCGACGTCATCAGGAAGCCTCCTCGCAACGTGAAGGACAGTATCATCACGCGCAGTCTGATCGTCAAGGTCCTGGTGTCGGCACTAATCATTGTCTGCGGGACGCTGTTTGTCTTCTGGAGAGAGGTGCAACCTTTTTTTTCTTCCCTGAAACACAGAAACTTGACATCCAGAATGTTGAAACCCAGAAAGCTGACGAGCAAAAAAGTCCAAAAACAATAATGAATATAAGGAAAGATTAAAAAAATGTAAATAAGAAACATATAATCAAGCAATTTCAAATCTATCAACTCATTCATTCATTCATCCATGCATGCATGCATGCATTCATCCATTCATCATCCATCCATCCATCCATCCATCCATGCATGTATCGATCCAACCATCCAGTGATGGATGGATGCACCTCACTCCCTACCTGGAAGCGATCTGAAGCCAGCTGGTGGCAGCAGTGTAAGCAGAGATGCCCAGAGGGACACCCTTGGAGGACACTGAGGTGTTCCCAGACTAGCTGAGAGATGTAATCTCTCCAGTATGTCCTGGGTCTGGCTGGAGCTGCCTCTCAATGGTCATAGGTGTCCAGAAGACTTCGTAACCAGTTGAACACCTCAGTTGTCTCCTCTGGATGTGGAGAAGCTGTAGCCCTACTTTCCTGGATGACCGAACTTCTCATATCTCTAAGGGAGAGTCCTGACAACCTGCAGAGGAAACTAACTGCCAACAGTCAGTGACTGTAGATGAGAGTCGGAACACCGGGGGACCAGTAAACACAGTTTTTGATTCTTCCATCTCAGCTCATGAACGAGACGCAGAGATACTTAAACTCCTCCACTTAAGAAAAATGTCTCTCCTTACCTGGAGAGGACGTTCCATCTTTTCTGGCTGAGAACAATGGTCTCAGCAGAAGGCGTGGCTCTTGGCTGCTGAAACTTTAGAAACATGGAAACTAGTTCTTTCATGTTACGATGAATATTTGATGAATTTTGAGCCTCGATCAGCTGATTAATAAACACAGCGGACGTATCATCCAGCTGATGTCCGGTGTTTCTGTTTTTCAGCTGCGGGACAACGTGATCACTCCTCGAGACACCACCATGACTTTCACGTGCTTCGTCTTCTTCGACATGTTCAACGCTCTGAGCTCACGTTCACAGGTAACCGCCCACACCTGTCTCACCTGCCGGCATCCTGAGCTCAACCTCATCACCTTTTTAAACGTTTAAATAAACACAAAAATGATTTCAGCTGTTAGACTGCAGGAGGTTCTTTTGGTTTAAGGGGATGTTGCATGTTTTGTCCAGCTGAGGATCAGTTGATCTTAGTGATCACAGATGCAGGCTGTGGTCAGTCCAGAAGCTACAAACCTCTGAACTGACCAACAGTGTGGTTGCAGACGAGAGATAATGTCTTGACGATGAAGAAAATATCCGACCTTCTCTGAGCTGGAACCTCCTGTAGTCAAACCCATGTTTAAAATGTGTATGAGATGATGGAAACACACCAAAAAGAACTTGTAAGGTGGAAGAGGAACTCAAGAAATGACCAGAGGAAACCTGAGAGCAGTCGTACGAAACCCCTGAGGTTTTCTCCTCGACTGTGATGCATCAGATGTCCTGTTCAGAAGAGGACATCCTGAAACAACACGCCCTCATATCCAAGACAAACACTTTCAGCACTGCTGTTTGTGACAGGTTTTGTTTAATGACTGCAGCTGTGTTGAATGTGTGTGAAGTAAAGCTGTGTGATCTTGTGTCTTCAGACTCGTATGGTCCATGAGATGGGTCTCTGCAGCAACAGGACGTTCTGCTTCGCCGTCCTGGCCTCCATCATGGGTCAGCTCCTCGTCATCTACTTCCCTCCTCTGCAGAGCATCTTTCAGACAGAAAGCCTCAGCATCTTTGGTAAGATCAGGTTTCATCCTGGACCACATCCGCCTGCACACACTCCGCCTCTGTGGAGGACAGAGATCACCTCCACAGCGTTTATCTCCTCGTCTCAACACCTTTTACTTTCAGCTTCTGTTTTAGTTCTTCTGGGTGAGGTTGCTGCACAGTCCTGCTAAATGTCATGAACATAAAGCGATCCACATAAATCAGATGTAAGCGGAAAATCCAAGTTACTCAAGTTTTACTGTAATTTATCAAAGGATAGAGAAAACAAAGATGCTGGATTTGCACTGGCGTGTTCAGGAAGGCCGTGCACCTGCATAAATCTATCATTGGGAATTAAGGTTCCACTTTAAAAATCTGTAGTTTGAGACATAAATGTTGTGCATTGTTAGTCGGAGAGAAAGCTGCGCTTCCCGTCGTCATGAAAACCTGAGCAGCAGCGTCGGTTTATTCAGGACTGGTTGACAGATTTGAAGCAGAAAACTGCTCACGTTCACAGCTGGTGGAAGCACTTCAAACAATCTCCAGAAATGCATCTCCAACCCCATCAGCTGCCAAAGAGCCCCTGGGCAAGACAGGAGCCCCGGGTCGCCCCGGGTCGCCCCGACCAGTTGTACGATCCGCAGCGCCGATAAAAGACAGGTTCATGTTGGGAACGCCATCCTGTGTGGACAACAACCTGCCCTGTATCAATAAGTGAACTAGAGGATCTGCTGGTGTGTGTCGGTGTGTGTGTACTGATTGTTGCTGTGCTCCTCCTGCAGACCTGCTGTTCCTCATCAGCCTCACCTCCTCGGTGTGTGTGGTTTCGGAGGTCATCAAGAAGGTGGAGAGGTGGAGGGGGGCTGAGCAGAGCCCCCCTGTGGACTGCTTCCTGGACGTATGACCCTGCCCCTCCCACCTTCACTCGCCGTCTTGAGGTTAGCAAAGACGACGAGTGTGGCGTCTGCAGGCACCGACTCATTTTGACTGCAAAGACCTGTGGGATTTTCATGTGAGCTCCTCAGATGGCAGGGGGGGTCTCAGGTCTGGAACTGGACCTGGGTGAAGCGTAGGGGGGGGGCTCAGGTCTGGGACTGGACCTGGGTGAAGCAGTGACGGTGAGGCGGTACTTACTGAGGAGGATCCGCAGCAGCCGCTTCAGAGCGAAGGAAACGGCCTCGGAGCGACCGCGGCCTCCCGCCGCCAGGCGGCTCCTCGTTTTGGATCAAGTCCAACTTTAACCGTTTCACCGTCATCCAGAAGTTGTTGACCGCCGCTCTGCTGGTGTTCCTGGAACATGGTTGCGTCAAACACAAGATTTGATTCCATTTTATAATCGAAGGAACATTTCCAAGTTATAAAATATTTTGTCTTGAGAAGCCATCACCTGCTTGGAGATCAGCCATGAACCCCCCATGCTGGTTGGACTGTAGTCACATTCTCTTCTTTGATTCACACAAACGCAGTCGAGGCTTTAGATGCGTCTGAAACCAGTGAAATCCTGTCTGGAATGACGTCAGGACAGGAGAGCAGCGGGACAGCGGATCCAGGATTCGATCAATTCGCTCCCTGTCAACCAGTTTTTTAGTTACCATGGAAACGGCGACGAAGGCTCCCCACATGAGTCGTCTGGCGTCTACGTCTGTTATTGTCGCTAAGAAGTTAAATTCTAGTTGCATTTTATTGCAGGCGATGATATCTGGCGGGAACGGTCCATCTGCCTGCTGATGGGGGTTGTGATGGGTTCCCAGCCTAGGGGCCGTGACCCACCCTGAGGTCTCCGGGCTAAACCGAACAGGTCCCGAGGTCCCAGGTCTGTAGGGCTCCGTCCTCCACACGTCCTCCCGTCTGTCTGCAAAGTCCAAGTGTCTCGTTGGGTTCAGTTCTGAGCCCGACGGTCACGAAAAAGTGACCGTCGGGCTCATTCCGTGATAAGAGTTACGTCCACACAAGTCCGTTTTGTTCCAGAACAAGACCGATCCGCATCCACACCCCCACCAGTCTGTAGATGTCACATGGTTGTCCAAGCTCTTCAACTTTAAATACACACTTGAGCTGCATAGGGACAAGTCAGCAGCCTGCTGCTCCGCCTACATGTTGTCCTTTACACTGTTACGGTACATCTGTGCGTCCTCACCTTTGGGTTTTCCCAGCAGTCGGCAGTCCGTTTCCAGCTGAAGTACCGTAACGCACCTACTGGTTCGGTTCTGCTCCGCCCTCCCGCTGCTCACACCGGTTCAGACCAACATGATCTCCACTTTCAGCTGATGACGAACGTTCTTCTGCCGTTTTGAAGCTCCTCCTCCTCCCCAACATGAAACGATACCAAACGTTAAATTCGGCCTCACAAGTGGCGCCGGCGGTCTTCAGGGTCCAAACGCTTCCTCATCTGGTGCCTTATAGAAGTCATCCATCATTGGAATTCACCCAGTTTGGTGGAGAGACGCCCTTTACTTACCGCCACCTTTACTTCCCTGTTTTTGTGTCGGATTCGCCTCCTCTCCTCCACCGGTAACCGACAACGGCAAAGCCTGCGGTGCTTTCTGGGAAATCTGACGGCTGTCCTCGTAAAATTAATTTATTTCTGAGATCTTAGTGACTGCTGCTTTGCAACGTTTTTAATCTTTTCTTTTGTGCGACCACGTGTCCTCATGCTGTTTAATGCGATTTATCTTGTTGGGTGTAAATTTTTTCAATCACCTTTGTAAAAATAAAACTTTAAGTCGTCGGATCTGAATGGACTATATTTTAGCGTTGAATGAAACACGCCTGCACCTGGTGGACTGTTGTAAAAGTTTGATTTTTTTTTTTTTTTTAGTTCATAAATCCATCATTTATTGTGAAAATCCAGAAGTAACGTCTACTTTATACATTAAATGTTGATTTAATATGCAGCTGTGGGACGACTCTTGATGTTCATGTCTGGAAGAATCTGCTCACTGACATAAAGACAAGTGACGAAACCGAAGCCGTGGATCCAGGAGGAGAAAAACCGGAGCCGGGCAGCTTGTGTTTGTCATCAGGTTTGGCAAATGCAAAGATATGTAGTCAAGGAAGTACAACCGATGCTTCATAAATGAATATAAAGTGAATACATAAAAGGGTGAGTAGGATGAGCGCTGAATCAAACTAATAGGTCGTTTATAACAAGAAAGAAGGAACCAGAAGCTGCTCTGGTTAATTTGATATAACTAGGTTCTCGAGCTTCGCAGAAGACGGAGGTTTCCGGAAGGTCTTCATCCGTACTTCTGAGTAAAACACCGATGGACCAGACAACAAATTACGTAGCTATTGATATTTATTTGTGACCAAAATCCATTTCAAAAGTGACTCAAAAGTGTAAAGTGCAAATTTGTATTCTTATACAATTATACAGGTTCTCGCTGTTGCGACGTCAGCCCGGTCAGATTTTTTACTAAAACATTTAAACAGATTCTGATCAGAGGAAATTTGATTAAACCCTTAAAACAGACGGCATTTTTTTGCTTTTCAGAAGCCCACATTTTAGTTTGTTCTTTAAAATCATGAGGGGCCACATAAATCCATTACAACAAGACAACTGGCTGGTTGTGTGAATCAAAAGTTCAAATTGAATGATTTTAAAATCAACCTAAAAATGAAAAAAGCCCCCTCAGAAAACGTGTGACGTCACCGGAGGGTTGCTGTGACAGCGACGGTACTGAAGTGGACCTTGGGGTCCCTCTAGCGGCCACTGTGCGTCTGTGTAGTGCACGTTTGACAAGAAATAGTCCTGTTCCCAGATAAAATATGCAATATAAAAGTAAAAGCAAAAACCGAACCACTACGTCACAAACTGGATTCTTCATCAACCATCATGATCACAACCCCCCATCTCCATCAGAGAAGGTCCTGTCCCCGGCTCTCCACCTTACGAGCCAGTTCTGGTATCTTGCACTGGTTTTTTCTCTTCTTGGATATGAATCGCGTTCTGACCGACACCCGGTCCGCCTGTTCCAGCTCCTCCTGTACTTGAATCATTCTCTCCGCTTCGGTTTCGTCTTCATCTTGGCCGTGCTGGAACTGCATCTTCAGGTCGGCAGTGAGGTCCGGTGAAAGCATCGGCTCCTGCTGGCGAGCCAGCGCTTTCTGCTGTTTCTCTCTCTGAGTGTGAAACGGCTGGACCGCAGACAGCATCCTATGGTACTGGTCATTGCTGGACGTGCTGCTCTCTAGGAAGGCCTCCAGGCTTCCTCCGCTCCTCATCCAGACCACCAGCTGGTGGACCATCGTTCCCTGATACAACCTGAACAACAACATAAAAATCACTTTTTTAATGTTCTGGCCCACAATTGAGTCGTTTTTGTGACTTTTTATGGAGTCTGATATTGATTTTAATGATGACGACCGAGAGAGCGGAGCAAGATTGATGTTTCTGTGCCGCATCATCACATCAGACGGAACAAAGCGAGATTTGGGTTGAACGCAACAACGCAAAATACATTTTACCATTTCTTAAAACTATTTGCTCATATTGAATTTGATGTCAACAAAAATATTTAAAAAAAGATTTTTGGCAACAAAATGACCCTGTAAAGAGAAGGTAGTCATGCCTACTGCAATAACTGATTTCCCTTTGAGGTTCATAAAGTATTTTTAATTTGAAAAGGCTGGAAAAGTAAGTTTAAGAGGTGTTAACAGCTGGAGGAGCATAAAGAGACCTCAGCTCCAGACGGTTGTTTGGGTTTGGAGAAGAGAAGCTGCTTCACGGTGGTAAACGTCACCCCGAACCAACTCTTCAATGTCGTGTTACCATCAAAGTCAGAGCCGTCTGTTGCTGTGGGCTGGTTAAAGTCTCACCGTGCGATCTCCGGCTCTGGTAGAGGGAAGTTCAGCAGCTGGTTGAGGTGGATGCTGTCCTTCAGGCACACCTCCCACTGGTTGAAGGCGTAGACCACGTCCACATCCCACTGATGAAACTCAGCTGAAATAAAGGCAGAAACATGAACGTCTACTGGAGCATGTTTGCAGGCCGCTGTCTGCTTCATGAAACCTGCTGCTGCCTCAGGTCTTCCACTTTCAGAGCTCATATGGCTCCAGATTTATGTAGTGAAAACTCAAACTCCAGGAATCCATTCTAGGTCATCTCAACACGTTTTGGACCAAGATTCAATTTTCCTGTTGTGTAACAGAGTTTTCAGAGTTTTAAGCAAAGTTTAGACAGACCTTTGGTACATTTAGTCATCACAGAGGTTTTTCACGCCCCAAACCATAAAACTGCTTTTGTTCTGTATAAATGTCACTAACATGTATGAATTCCTTTCAAGCAGAACAGTTCTGGATCTGTTTGCGTCATTGAACGCTTCAGGATGTTCTAGCGCCCCCATGTGGAGCAGCCCCATGTGACACGGACGTATCTCAGCAACGATGAGTCTGGAGGGCAGAAATCCTCAGATATCTCAAATCATTTTAATGTTGTCTCAGAGACTGAGGAATGCATGATTTAAGTACGTTTTTTGATTGGAGTATGATTTAAGATGGTGAAGCGCTAAAAATAAAAAATCCAGCAGGGATACAGAAGCAAAGCTCTTTTAACGTCTTGACTGCTGTGTTTATAACAGCTGGTTTTAAGGGGGTGGAGTCACGCTCTAAACTCTGTTCCACATGGAGTAACTCTTGAAATCAGTGCAGTGACCCAGAAGCCTGCAGACCTTAAAGCTTCTACATTACGCAATTTTAATTCCTGTTTATATTCATGAAGCACCACAATGAGGTCATCTTACTTGGATTCAATCTTAAAAGCTCTCTGGGTCAGTTTGATGGTGCAGAATCAATGTTCTGGGTGGTCTGGTGAGGATTGGTGCGCCAGGAAAGGATTCATAGTGACTGAAGAGCAAATCAAGAACTGAGCCTCGGTTTCTAAGAGCCTTTGGTTTGTTTATCCACTTTACACATTAGCTGCATTTACAAGGTGGAACTCAGAATCCTAATTCCTGGGTTGATGCAACCAGAAACTAAGAAAAACTGTAGTTCCTCTACCGAACACTCGGTTCTGGATCTGTGGAACACAGCGCTCGTCCCCACCCCAGAGGCATGTGAAACCAGGGTTCCTGTTACACACACTCACCGGCGGTCCACAGCTCCTTCTCCATGTAACACGGGGTCTCAGCGTAACTCTACTACGCCTGGTTTCAGTTCTGTTGTTCATAAGTATTCTGGAGAAACCCTGTGTGATGTCAAAGGGGGCGTGTTCAGCGCGTCTACAGTCCAGGTCATCTTAAAACGTGAAAACCGGATGCTGCTACATGTCTGTAAGCTGCTGTTTGGTCTCTAGATGTCACTACAGCCACTTCGATGTGACTTGAATGTTTCGTCGTGCCAACCCATTTAAGATCCGCTGCAGTCGTGTTTGATGCCTGATCCGCTACCGCTTACCTGCTTTGTGTCTGGATTTGTCTTCGATGCTCATTCCCAGCAGCAGGGCCTTCACCAGCAGCAGGTCTGGAGGAGGCTCGGCTCTCTGCAGCCAGAAGCAGGTGACCGCCACCGGGAGCTTCAGCTGAGCGGGAAGGAGGCTCAGAGTGTCCTCGGTCACACCCAGAGCTTCCAGGAGGACCGGCAGCCGCTCAGAAAGCTCCGCCTGGTGCCACCAATTTGTGTTTACTATTTATTGCATTATTGTTTTTTATTCATGTGTAGTATTGGTTCTATAAGTACAACGTTGTTGATGTGACACAAACGGTTTTGTCATGAAACCCGACTGTACCTCATGCAGCGAGCTGAGTTTGAGTTGCTCAGTGATTTTACTGAAGGCCGGTCGGACCGGTACGTACACCAGCTGCAGGCCGACTCGGTCTCTCTCCTCCACCTGCAGCGACGCCCCTCTGCCCAGCAGCAGCCCGTACATCACCTCCCGAATCGGCCTGGAGGTCACATTCATGCTGGGCGAGTGCTGGGGCTCCACGGCGAAGCCCAGTGACATCCTCCGCAGCTGCAGCACGTCCAGGACGTCTGCGGTGAGCCGGGCCTGCGTCAGAGCCAGACGGGTCCAGTCTGGGACGAGACTGTATCCCTGCTGGAGACAACAGTTCATAACACCCCAATCTGCACCGCACCCGGTCCTCCACCTCACGGTAATGTGCAAAAACTGGAACCCCCTCCTTTAATCCTGTTTTGTCTGTGTGTATAAAAATATAATGAAAATCATCTAACTGTAGTAAGTCTCAGCGTTGGACAAAGACAGCCTCACATGGACCAGCTGTTCTACAAGAGAAGCAACTTCAAAGTCCTCTGTGGAGCAGTAACACTTCTGACCACATGGGGGCGGCTCATCATACGTTCATGAGTCAGCCTCTGGTTTGAGACAACGGCGTGCGTCTCCAGTGGGACGGGGTGGTGTTGGAAGACGTTTGGGACCGCCCCCACTCATTGGGGCAGCATCGTCAGTGGCTCCCCCTGTGGTCAGACGTGGAAATGCTCTAATGTGGCTTTAACGGTTTGAGTGCAGTGGTTCATGACATGTTCACGTTGGTGAGTTGTGGCAGCCAAAAACACAAATTTGTGAAATTATATATGAAAAATATACATAACTCATATTTACTTTTTGTGTGTACTTTCAAAGAAAGTCACACCTTTTATTATGATCAAGTTTCGTCCAGTTTTGGATCATTACCTGGAATGGAGGTGCCACCCCGTGGATGAAGAACCTCTGTAGGGAACTCTGATGAGGTTGGTACTCCTTCATCCCCTCATACAATTCTTTCAGTACCTCTTCCTTCCTCTTCGCATCCAACTCTCCCATCAGCCCCAGCGCCGCCTCCATGGCCTCCTGAGGCTGCTGGAAGTCCCTCAGCCAGCAGAGCAGCCCCTCCAGACGACTCGGGGTCTTGCTGCCCACTGGGGCGAACTGAGTCCAGTCGACCTTCTTCAGCTTCACATAGTCATTCCCAGCCAAGGCAGCAAAAGTGGGCAGGAGCTGGTGCTGGATCTGGAAGAAGATGCAGAAGCTGGAGGTGTTGTAGCTCTTGCAGGGGATGTAGCTATTTGAGTCAGTCTTCACATCCTCCCAGCGGAAGTGAGTGATGGGCAGAAACCCTGCTGGCAGGTGAAAAACAAAGAAGTCTCCATCGTTGGAAAGTACGGGGCACTTCCATTCTGCAGCGAGAGCAGCTATTTCCTGGTCGGCCTCCCCAAAGCACTGGGCCAACGGAACCTGCAGTCGGATCAGAGTCTGTTTGAAGACCTTCTTGGCCAACTGGGGGAGGATTCCCTTTTGCGCTCCAGTCCGTGCTGCTTGGTTGGCGTTCTGGATGCATCTCTGACCTCTTTTCGTCAACGTTTCCAGTTTCCTGTCTGTGATGTCCGTACCTCCATCCAGAATCACGTACGGCATGACCTTGCAGGTCCTGAGGGCTGAGATGAACCTCTCAATGAGGTCCTCAAACGATGCATACTCCCCACCATAATTCTGGTTCAAACCTGGCAACAACACAACACGTCATCCAGCAGCTCTGGACTCTGTGGACATGTGGACTCTCTAAGACCAGAACTCTGTCTTTAGACCAGCGTGGCAGTCGGCTCCGGTACAAACCCTTCTGTGATGCTACCTAAAGGTTTGTGAAGAGTCCACGTGAAGGCCAAGTACCGGCTGAGGGCGTTCTGGCAGTACCGGTTAGTCTAAAAGACCAGACAGCTGGGAAGAGCCAACAGGTTTGGTAACTGTCAAACCCGTCGGTTGGCTTATCTGCGGTGACGCTCACTAATCTAAACTTCGTTTCTTTTTTTGTCTCGTTTCATTAACTCATTCGAGACACGTCGAAACCAGCACTACTATGAATCTATAAATAAATAAATATACATATTCACACGTGCATACACACACATTTGAACTTATAGAACCCCCTGAAAATAAATCTATATAAATAAATGATGTAGACAAAATAAACAAATCTAAACCCAAAGTGCACACACCTGTCTATATATGCATACCTGTAAACATGCACACACATAGACGCACACATGACACAAATATCCTGTTTAATGTGTCTGAAAAGGGGCATGAAGAAATAAAACTTATAAAACTTATAATAAGACTTTCCCACCCATTCTTCAATATTTCATAATTACAATTTACATGCATCTGGTTTTCAGGAATTTATTAATTTATTTAAACACACACACACACACACACACACACACACACACACACATATATATATATATATATATATATATATATATATATATATATATATATATATATATATATATATATATATATATATATATATATATATATATATATATAAAGTAATGCAGAAAGTAATATTATTTTATTGCAAAATGTTAGAGTTGTAAATTCACATCCAACTACACACTGATAGTCACATACGCATTCATACTATATACTACATATACTACACTATATACTACATATACTACATTATATACTACATATACTACATTATATACTACATATAATACACTATATACTACACTATATACTTCAGTATATACTACATATAATACACTATATACTACACTATGTACTACACTATATACTTCAGTATATACTACATATAATACACTATATACTACATATACTTCAGTATACACTACATATGCTATACTATATACTACATATACTAGGCTATATACTACATATACTACACTATATACTACACTATATACTTCAGTATACACTACATATGCTATACTATATACTACATATACTAGGCTATATACTACATATACTACAGTACATACTACATATACTACACTATATACTACATATACTAGGCTATATACTACATATACTACAGTATATACTACATATACTACACTATATACTACATTATATACTACATATAATACACTATATACTACACTATATACTACACTATATACTACATATACTTCAGTATACACTACATATGCTATACTATATACTACATATACTAGGCTATATACTACATATACTACAGTATATACTACATATACTACACTATATACTACATATACTAGGCTATATACTACATATACTACAGTATATACTACATATACTACAGTATATACTACATATACTACACTATATACTACATTATATACTACATGTAATACACTATATACTACACTATATACTACATATACTTCAGTATACACTACATATGCTATACTATATACTACATGTACTAGGCTATATACTACATATACTATAATATATACTACATATACTGTAATATATACTACATATGCTATACTATATACTACATATACTATAATATATACTACATATGCTATACTATATACTACATATACTACACTATATACTAGATATATTACAGTATATACTTCAGTATACACTATATCTTAGGGCATTGAACACTCTGCAGGTCAATTAGGGAAGCATATTGTTGAATTTGTTTCCAGTAAAATTAGATTCCTGTAAACTTAGGACATATAGGGATACCTTTACACCCCCCGCCCCCCACCCACATCCCCCGGCCCCAATGTGACGCGCGTCTCACCTGATTTGAAGTACAGCAGGTACGTCAGGTTGTTGCCGTCGATCACCAGCCGGCTCCCCCTGAACCTGACGTCCCGGTAAATCCTCCCGTTGGTCTCCAGGAGCGTGCTGAGACCTTGAACACCCATCTCCCGTCTGTGTTCCGCGCATCTCCGCGACACTGGGCGTGCGCTTTTCCTTTTCCCTTAAGTTTCAATTTCGTGACATTACATCAAGTAAGGAGGAACACTACTGGTTCTCTTTTTTAATTACACATTTAAAACACGTCTGCTGACGGTCAGGAAATGAAAGGAAAACGTATGATAAAAGAATGATAATTAATCATAAATATATGACGTCCGCAGGTGTGACCACGCTTATGATTGACATTACTGCAGCAATAATATGAAGTCGTGTTCCCTTGTTGACAACTCTTTACAAGATTCCTTCTCTTTTGTCGCAGTTTGCTTTCATGCTGTTTTAAGACAGTTTTCTCCTGGAAATTCTTCCAAACAAACCATACTTGTGACCAGCTATGAACAACAAACACATTTGATATCATTTATCAGAGTTAACGACGCTTCACACTTCTTATTAGTGAGTATGATCGGGCGCAAACCGGGGAGGGGCCAAGAACCAGAAAGTGAAACGTAGAATGCCTTGACACCTCATCAGCTGATTTCTGCTGTAAACAAAACCAAACATCGTTTATCTGAGAGCTGAACAACACTCTGTTTTTGTGTGCTTTCAGTTTCTTGATCTACATTACATACTAACTGCATTTACAACATTAAAACCTAATGCACACGTTCTGACTAATAAGAGGTTTGAAGCGTCGTTAACTCTGATAAATGATATCAAATGTCTCTGTTGCTCAGCAGAACATTCAGACATCTCGTAAAACGTTTGGGTTTGAAAGTTTTGTTTTAATCCAAACATAAAACAGGATTTATGGCGGTAGGTTTGAACCCCTGATGAACTGTTAATCAGACACAACATCAAAAGGGAGGAATATGCACAGTCTGTGTTGTGGTATGAAAATGTGCAAATTTGTAAGTTTATGGAGATGTAAATTTAGTGGGTTTTTTTTCTCTGTTTGCATTTTGAAAATTGGACCACAACATCCCCAAAAGAAGATGCTGCTTTTTTAGATTTTACATTTTATTACTGCTGTGCATTTTGCTTGTTAGACTTTTTAAGTTATTGTCAACTTAGTTAGGGCACCTGATCCTAACGTCGTCACACTTTCTGTAATGAGATCAAATTCATTGTGGTTCTGAGAAAATCCAGAAACGGGGGTTTCTGGTTGTATTTTCATGCGTCCTGCATCTTAAAATGTGACAGAAGCGTCTCGCAGGCCCGAAGTAAACGTTTTTGATCTGCAGAAATTAAGTTATTGATCTGCAGGAAGCTTGGAGAGGCGGTGCGGCGTCACGTGGTCAAGCGCGTGCGCAGCAGTTGAAGCAGAGGGCTGTGGGAGTCGTAGACCAGTTGGACCCGCGGTTCTGAAGGCAGTGACCGATCCCGGAGCCAGTCTCTCGGGATGTCTGCCGTCGGTGTGCTGAGGACCCGCTGCTTTTCCCGGCAGCTGCTGCCCGGTCTCCCCGCCGCCATGCACAGGCTCTACAGCCTGGACGTCTCCGCTCCGCTGCTCCGGACGCAGGGCTACATTGACGGCCGCTGGGTCTCCGCAGATTCGGTGTTCCCCGTCCTCGACCCGGCCACCGGCCGGGAACTAGCCCGGGTGTCTGACTGCGGCCCGGCAGAGGCGAAGCTGGCGGTGGACGCTGCCTACCAGGGGTTTCAGTCGTGGAAGCAGGTCACAGCCAAGGTAGGAGACGTCCTACTGATGAGCCGAACCTGGTTAATAAAACCGGAAGATTTCAGATTTCCGCACCATATCTGACGTTTAACCAACCAAACGCACCATAGCAAATGTGCATCTAGTTGATTGAGAATCCGACTTTAATTCGGCCTTTTTATAATTAACCTAAAACCCACCACATGCACACAGGGCAGTAAATGAACAATAAAACATTTGACCGAAGATAAAGTGTCAAGATGCAAATGTAAGCAGACATATATGCAGAAGTGAACAGTAAACAGTACTATAGTGCAGTAAATATATACATGCACACGCGGAGTTATGTGCAAGTAGGCCGATAATAAGTGATAGTGATGCATAGCAATCATAGATCAACAGACTAAAATATATTAGAGCTATGAAAAATAAGATGAATACTGAAGGAATCGAGTGACCGTAGTGCTGTGATTGATAAGATATGGGAGCTGCTATCAAACAGAATACAGTGGAGTTGTGCAGGAAGACCAATATAAGCTTAAACAGCTGTAGGGGGTTAAGGTGCAGACACAAGGAAGAAAAACAAACAAAAGGAGGTAGATAACAAAGTTTGCAGCTCCTAAAGTCTGGGGTGGGGGCATATTTTTGATTGTTTGTTTGTGGGGGGTCCGGAGTTCAGGAGCTGAACAGCCCTTGGATCAAAGGGGGGGAGGGGGGGGGCACGCAAACGCTGCGAAGAGAGCAGACTTTGACTCTGCAGGCAGTTTCTCTTCTTGAGGCTGTTGGAGTGGAACCAGCAGGTTATGGAGAACGTAATGATGCTCTCGGCGAAGTAGAAGTAGAAAGTCAGGAGGATGTCCGTGACGACTTTTTCTGAGAATCTCGTCTGTGACGAAGAGCAGAGGTGAGAGGACACAGAGGTCGGTGTGTTGGAGGTCGGAGAAGGTGTTCTTGACCAGAACTCTGTGATCAGTTGATCAGAAAGTCCAAGATCCACAGGATTAGCTGGCCATCCAGATGAAAGAGGGCTGAGAGTTTGACGGGACTTTTCTTGTGGATGGGGATAACTGTGGAGTGTTTCCACGGCCAGGGACTGTACTGCTGTCATAGATGTCTGAAACACGCCCCCGAGCTGCTCGCCACAGCGCCCCAGGATGCAGCCACTGATGTTGCCTGGACCAGGTGAGCTCTTCTCTCTTGTCCTCCTGAGGGCTGTCACCACCACCTCCGGTGGTGCTGAAGGTGAGAGCTGCAGAGTCACTGGGC
Source organism: Xenentodon cancila (assembly GCA_014839995.1). Classification (NCBI taxonomy): domain Eukaryota; kingdom Metazoa; phylum Chordata; class Actinopteri; order Beloniformes; family Belonidae; genus Xenentodon; species Xenentodon cancila. The sequence continues at coordinate 6,487,809 of CM026211.1, read as the reverse complement.
TTGAACATGGACACGGTTTCCTCCAGCTGGGGGCGTGTTGTCCTTCTCGAATCTTGTGTAGAATGAGTTGAGATCTTCGGGGAGAGATGAAGAACTCCTGCTCTGCATTGATCAGGTGAAGGCTCCCGTGGGCTTCCGTGGGCTTCGGTGGGGCCTCGGTGGGGCTCCCATGGGCTCCCGTGGGCCTCGGTGGGGCTCCCTTGGGGCTCCCCTGGGCTTCCGTGGGGCTCTGCTGGTCCTCATTTTAACTCTGGCAGCACTTGTTTCAAAGGTTGTTTTTAGTTTTGACCCTTAAATTGAAGATATTTGGACAGATTTGATCAGAGTTGATGTACAGTAATATTTAACATCATAGCTTAGTATAAGTGAAGTTGCAGCAAGCTGAAATAGCCAAGTGTGAGTGACAGGCGGGGGCGGGTGAGGGCGTGTTCCTGTCAGCTTCCTGGGCCTGTTTGGTCCACGGGAATAAATGGAGGCTTCAAAAGCGCTCCTCAGGAACCTGTGGATTATGTCACGGAGGGTTCGTCCAGTTCTTCTTCTACAGTCTCGGTTCCTACGGAAACGATAAGACAGAAAAAACACCTCATGGAAACCCTTTTTTTTTTTTTTTTTTTTTTTTTTTTTTTTAAATATGTGAATTTTATTTATTTTTATTTATTTATTTTTTATTTTATTTTATTTTATTTTATTTTATTTGCGGATCACATGTTTCCAGTGGGTTCATTTACCGTTAACAGTTAATTTCAGGTGTAATAGAAACGTACTGAGTGAAACTGTGACATGATTGGCTGTCCTGTCCTGCAGGAGCGGAGCGTCCTGCTGCGGAGGTGGTTCGACCTGATGACGCTGCACCAAGAAGACCTCGCCAAACTGATCACGTTCGAGTGTGTGAGTATGACGAAGAGCGCCGCTCTGATACGCAGGGATCACGAGAGTCTGATCCAGCATCCACAGGAAGAAGTTTGAACCAGGAACATAAAAAGCCTCCAATTTAATATTATGTCACTTAAAAAAAAAATAGGGAACATTTTAATTGCATGACAACTGAGTGTTTAAGTGTATAAACGAAGGTGGACCGTATAAAGGCGAACGTGCGTTATCGGTGGTTTGATGTGTTTTCCTTCTTCAGTTACAACATTGTCTATTTAATGTCTTTATTTACAAAGCAAATGTATTAAATAAAACCACCTTGCAGATGCTGAGACAGTCTCATTTTGAATGAGCTTTGTTGTTTTGGAGCAGGAATCTCAAAAGGAGGGTTTGTTGGGGAGAAGATGGAGTCGCGGTGATCGTCTCACAGACTTGGGAGGATCGTCACCGCCGCCACAGACGACTTGAAACATGAACACGGCTGTAGTAGTGAGTCTGTCAGCAGCTCCCACCTTTATCCTGACTCTTTGTGTGTGGGTTTCAGGGAAAACCCATGCGGGAGTCTCTGGGCGAGGTGGCATACTCCGCATCCTTCCTGGAGTGGTTTTCTGAGGAAGCTCGGCGAGTTTACGGAGACATCGTCCCATCTCCCGCAAAAGACAGGAAGATCTTCCTCCTCAAACAGCCTGTGGGTGTGGCCTCCATCATCACACCGGTGAGCGGCAGAACGGGTTGGTTCATATAGAATCGGTGAAGAACCCTGACAGGGTTTCAGCTCTCACTGGAAATGAATCTGACTCACTACTGGTAATGAGGACCAAACAGAACCGGTGTCCCAGTGTCCCAGAATCCCACCTCAACAAGTCCTGATGGACACGGGACGGACGAGAGGGATTCAGTAGATCCATATTTAGAGTAAAAAAGCAGAGTCACTCCTCGATGGACCCCAGTAGACATGGGGAGGGGCTTGTTGGGGCAGGCCTTGTTTACCCAGGAGGTCTGGCTGATCCACGAGTTCGCCACACCAGTGGGAGGAGTCTTACGGGTCGTGAGATGTGATTATGAATGTTAGCGGCCGACTTCTGAAGCGGGTTGAAACTCAAGAACAAAAAACCCCAAATCCTAGATAGCAATAAAATCGTGACGCCACCGGCCCCAGTGTTTCCTCTCCCCGGCTACCCGCTCATGAGCAGACGAGGCTGGATGGCCCAGCGGACCTCGGCTCATTCAGACCCAGGTCATGCTAGGCATGATGGGAGTTCTGCGTCAGCTGGATAGTTAACTTGTTGAAGCTGAATTAAGAGCTGATTAAGAGTTCACGTGTGGCTTGTTTTCTCTCAGTGGAACTTCCCCAGCGCCATGATCACCAGGAAGGTTGGAGCCGCTCTGGCTGCCGGCTGCACGGTGGTGGTGAAACCTGCCGAGGACACGCCGCTGTCGGCGCTCGCTCTGGCTGAGGTGGGTTCTTCGTGCTTCTGGAGCAGATGCTGCTGTTTCCGACTTCTTGTGACGTTGCTTCGGTGTTTTCTGCAGCTGGCGGAGCAGGCGGGGATCCCGGCCGGCGTCCTCAACGTGGTTCCCTGCTCCAGAGAGAAGACCCCGTCAGTCGGGGAAGTCCTCTGCACCGACCCACTAGTGGCCAAAATCTCCTTCACTGGATCCACAGCTACAGGGAAGGTGAGAGCGCCCCCTGCTGCCTGCTGTCGTTCATCTGAGGTTATATTTGTTTAATATGTAGACCTACAATCAGATGATTTTTTTTTCCTTCTTTTTAATGCAATAAAATTAAGAGTTGTAGTAACATAAAGCTTTGTAAAGTTTCTGTGAAGGTGGAGAGCAGTGCACCAAAACCTCAGAAATGCTGAAGATAATGAATAAATCCTTGAGTTACAGATTTACCGACAGCAGTTGGTCATAAACCCCTGAGCTCGCTTGTGTGGAGTTTTTAAATTAACCTCTGTGATTCATGAAGGTTCCACGGTTTACTGCTGACTACATTTTTACAGAATAAACGAGGACGTACATCAGCTACAAAACATCTTTTTTATTTGCAAGAGGTCGTCAGTTCTAGCTCATTAGGATGAAAGGCCCATCGAGTCTCGGAGCTGTCCCTGGTCCTGAACCCTGAACCCTGAACCCTGAGCCACGCTGAACTCTGCACATGTCTTTATTTCAAAGAAATTCATTTTTTTTCCATCTCAAATGCTTCTAGTTTGATGTCTCACAACCAAGTTTCCTCGTCTCAGATTTTGCTGAAAATGGCCGCTGACACTGTGAAGAAGGCGTCCATGGAGCTTGGTGGCCACGCCCCCTTCATTGTGTTCGACAGCGCGGACATCGACAAGGCGGTGGCTGGAGCCATGGCGTCCAAGTTCAGGAACTCTGGACAGGTGAGATGAACGGCCGAAGCTTCCGGACCTCGTTCCAGTAGCTGAGAAACGAGATGTTTTGTAGGAATCTCTCCAGCTTTAGATGCTGATGTTGGACAGTTTCAGGTCCGAGTAGGTTGAATAAACATAAATGAACCTTGAACTGTGATGAATCTGAAGACCAGACTCCTGCTCTGCTGCGCTTCAGCCACCAGTTGTTGTTTCCTCCTCCTGCAGACGTGTGTGTGCTCAAACCGGTTTCTGGTCCAGACTGGAATCTACGACCGATTCGTGGAAAAGCTGGGACGAGCGATGGACACCGAGCTGCATGTGGGTCACGGCTCAGAGCCCGACACCACCCAGGGGCCGCTCATCAACGCCAGAGCTGCAGAGAAGGTTCTCTTTTAACCTGCTAAACAAGTTGGAAACGTCTGAGTTTTCAGTCATTTGCAAACGTTAGGAAAAAAAGAATTTAAAAAAAAAAAAAGGGTCCTGTGGTAAAAAAATAAATAAAAGTAAACAGATGGTAGTCTGACGGCGTATTAGACAAATACATCTTTGTTTCAGTGCTAAAAATCACGAGGGCAATGCCAAGTAACGCATGATTTAACAAAAGCAGATGTTTCTTCTGTCCAACGTTGCTTCAGGTTATTGAGGGTTTTGGATGTTCACTTCTACATAGCTGTCTGTCCTGTCACATGGCTCACTTTCAGCGACGTTCAGTCAGTTGGACATCAAGTCCATATCGTCGCCGCTTCACTACGGTGCTTGACAGGGGCTGTGAGGTGTTTCTCCAACATGGTGGGATATGAAAAGGCAAACTACTCCACTTTGGTCTCACCTGCTCAGAGGAAATTGTTTCAGATGTCTTGTGGTTTTGTTTGCTCTGATCTTGGGTTAAATCTTCTGTGATGTCCCCTCTGGAACTTAAATTTTTCTGTTCAACTCCAAAGTGGATTGCAGCAACAATTGCAGCTCTGAGACCACTGCTGATGTCTTTTCCTTTTGGCATTATGTTAAAACACACCTGAATGATCCAGACCAGCGAACTGCTAAAACATCTGCATCCATCGAGGTCTGCGGTACTTGGTATTACCTACATGATGTTTTTTCCTTCCTTGGCTTTATTTTTGTTAAATAACAGAAGCAATACCACCGAGACACATGACGATCCCCTGATTTTTATTTATTTGACTTTTTTATTTTCACATGACTACGTGACTGCAGAATTAACAGACGCTTTGTTCGGTCACCTCAGTTGAGGCTCCACAAGTTCAGCCTCTGAAATGTCAGAGAATCCTCACCTGGGACTTTTTTTTTTTCCCCCTCATAACTGCGTTTTGTCCTCCAGGTAGTCCAGCAGATATCTGACGCCGTGTCTCGCGGCGCCAAGGTGCTGAAAGGTGGGAAGCGTCTTCACGGATCCTTCATGGAGCCGACTCTGCTGTCTGACGTCACCACAGACATGCTGTGTACGCAGCAGGAGACGTTCGGACCGCTGGTTCCCGTCATCAGGTAAGCTCACGGGAATGTCTGAGTCTACGCAGTCGAGAGCTGTCCAGGTTTGTTCAGGGACGTCTGTGGATACGTCAGAACCGCTGATTCTCATTTCCAGGTTCAACACGGAGGAGGAGGCTCTGGCTGTAGCTAACGCGTCAAACGTTGGGCTGGCAGGTGGGTTCGACTGGACTCGGTCGTTTCTGTCTCCTGAACTGTAGATGGCAGGTTCTGCAGACATGCTGGGCTCCAGCCACTGATCCAGGACCTGGAACTGCAGGGGTTAAGCCACAGAACTACCTATTCAACAGCTGAACAATCCATGAAACTGGTATCTGCTGGTGGAGTTGACCTTTGACAGTAAATCCTGTTAACACGAGTAAATCAGCAACTGGATTAAAGGATGATCCTGCTGTTTTCTCTCTGTCACTACTGAGGTTGCCCATGGGTCACATGGTTTATAGGCTGTCAACTAAAAACCCTGATTTGATGAACCTTGATTATGTTTGGAGTCGACGGCACCACCTGGAGGTTGCGTTGTGAACTACAGGAGCGTAATTCTGTCCTCCCGTGTCTCTGCTCTCAGGTTACTTCTACTCGCAGGATGTGAGTCAGATCTGGAGGGTGGCGGAGGCGTTGGAGGTGGGAATCGTCGGTGTCAACGAGGGGCTCCTGTCCACCCCCGAGGCCACCTTTGGTGGGGTCAAGCAGTCTGGTTTGGGCCGTGAGGGCTCCATGTACGGCATCCAGGAGTATCTGGAGGTGAAGTACATGTGCTTCGGCAGCCTGAAACCCTGAACGGTGCAAGTGTGCTGCCAGGGGCTTCTACTTGTTGGGTTTTAACGTCTGTGACCACGTCATACAGACATTAACATTCTGTCTTTCATCTAAAGGACTTTATGCTGCTAATTTAAGTCTAAACTGGCAAAGATGAGTAATGTGGTCTAATCTTTAATAGCAATAACAATCAGTGTTTGGTGTCCAGTGATCTCCTTCTAGATAACTGTTGAGGAACTAAAAATGATTGGTGTACATTAGTAATCATCTGGGGTTCCGGTTTATTAAATGCAGTTAGACTTCACATCTGGGATCTCTCCTCTGCAGGGCCCCTCCCCCTTCAAGGAGAAATGTCATCCAATTTGACTGGCGGTAAATCCAACTGTTGAGATCTTTGCTAGTCTATCAGGAACATGATTTATAAGTCGTTGCCAATCAAACCTTCTGTTATTTTTTTATTTTTTTGTTGTTACGTCGTTTGATGTGCAGTTTCCAGTCTTGGCCTTATGGCAAAATCATTAGTCTGCCACTAGGTTCTTAGACGACAGTGTCATGCAGTTGTCCTTTTTAACATCTGGAAAAGCTGTTTAGTGTTTTTAGTGTTTGGAAAGTGGCTGAATGACGCCACCTAGTGGGTCAGAGGCTATTTGACTTTTTTCATGCTTAAATATCCGTTTCTTTATTGTTTGAATAAACTAGTTAAACCAACTCGGAGCTTAAATCCAAAAACTCAGAAGCCCCAAATTTTCCACCCAGAAACAAATCTTCTGGACTTTGAAAGCTGAGATTTGGCTTTTTTTGGAGTTTATTTTGCACAGATCCCTCCTGTTTTGTCGTTTTGAGAAGTAAACGAAAACGTAAACTGAGATTTTCTTTATTAGATGTGCAGCGTTCAGGTACGACGATGCTCCTGTTTCCAACCTGCTGCCATTTGATTTCACCTGAAAGGGGGCGTCAACCCAGAAGGGAAGTGATGTAAAGTCGTTTCTTTGTTTGATCCTGGTGAAGCTCCGCCCACCACAAATGCACCAGTAGTCCCCAGTTCCTCCTCAGCATTTTTATTTAGCAGTATAAACAACAACCTTAGAAACATTAAATTAGATGCCAGGACCATCTTTTTGTTCCCCCCACAGTTTAAATGTGACTGACTTAAGCTCCGCCCTCAACACAATTATTTTTTTATACAGGTTTAGAGCGTCTATCAGAGTTCAGCGCTATCTGTTACCATGGTGATAAGATCTGTCTAGATATGTTTTGTAAGACAGGGTTCAGTTGCATGCACTTTAAGTTTAAGGGAAAATTACTCTTTAAGTGTTTAATTACAATAACGGGGGTTTAGAGGCTTGTTTGTGTCGACTGAAGGCGACAGGAAGCTGAAAGCAGCCGATCAAGCATGTCTGAACATCAGGTTCAGAGATGCTTCAGAGCGGTTCTTCTGAGGTTCTGCCTCAACAAGTCAGAGATGCACTGATGCGATGTCTAAAAGCTGGATCCGATCTGCACTAATTTACACTCAGTCCCGGGTCAAAAGGTACACGTTCTCTGGTTTTTGCTGAAGTTCACCAGAAAACCAGTTAAATGCAGGAGATACAGATATCAGTTGGACTTGATGCCTTCAGTCTCCTCCTCACACTGCCGGCATCACATGGTGCATCTCTGACAGTAAACCTGCTGGATCTTCAGCCATCAGCCACCGCTTTGACACAATCCTGGGTTTTAGCGGTGAACTCTGGCAGCCATCTGCCATGTGATCACCATTTACGACAGATCTTCTCTGGATGTGTACTGGATCAAATCCAGACTAGTGTGGACGTAGCCTCATACTGGATTTGGACTGACCGTTAACGAGGGCCGTAAATCGCGATACGGTATTACCTCAGGTTTGTACGAACGCATGAAAACGACGCTTGAGGGCTGGAAATGGCATTGGGAGGGATCCCGTCGCTCTGGTAGACACTCAGGTCATTTAGGAGCGACGCGTGAGATCCTCTGAGGTGGTGGTGCGAACCCTCGGCGTCTCATTACCCGTTAAAAACGCCGTTATAAACCCAACGTGAGAGTTTCTGAAAGCCTGAAAATGTCAGGTTGTTACGGAGTGAAAACTGCGATTATGGTCTGAGATCGAGTGTCGAGCTCTCGTCTCCAGCAGTCTGCTCCAGTCTCACGTGATGGTGTCAAACCGGCAGACCGAAACCTGTCAGAACTAATCTGTGTAAATAACCTGAGCCACAGTGTTTCTCTGTCATTTTTAGTTCTCATGTTCTTGTAGACGTTAATGTGACGTCCAGATTTTTGTATCGGTACCCGGTGAAGCTGAATTAAATATGAGATTGTTTCATTCAATTGTAATGTGATTTTAGGTGTATGTTTTAAAAATAAAAGACCCCATTGGATTTAGATCAGCGTGCCTCCTGTGATGATTATCAAGAACAACGGCAACATCTGCTTGAAAGGAACATTATGGCATTAAAACAACCTTTATCAGCTCATAAATGGTAACTGGCCTGCATTTATACGTCGCCGCCTCCAGGTCAAGGTCCAGTCTCCCCATCACTTTCATGGTCATGGTCCATGAGCTCCTGAACACCTGGGTGGTGCAGTTGGTTAATAGTTCAAGGTTCTGCCTCACGTGGGGCACCGAACTGATGTATCAGTAAGCCCCGCCCCTCCCATGAAGATGAGCCAATGGCTGTTGAGTATCAGTTCCACAGGGGACCAGAACTCTGCAGCTTCCAGCTCCACAGAAAAACTTTAGGTGACACAATTGTTCTCTTAGTTAACATTAATCTGCACTAGTGTTGTTAGTTCATAACTTAAATCTAGTGTTAGGTAGCTATTAGTCGATCTAAAGTTTCCAAATTACCAGTAAATAAATGTAATCTTCCCCTGTGATGCATGAAGAGTGTTGATCCTGGATCTTATGTTACCATGACAGTAAGATGAAGCTCCTCCTCTTTACACTGATCTGTAATAAACCTTCGCCTCCAACTTGACCCACACTGATAGACGTGATGAGCACGTGATGACAAATCTAGATCAGGACCAAACGTGGCTCGCTGAGGGTGGGCCTCCATAACTAGCTCACTAGTAGACCGAGTGGGATGGGCCAGTGCGTCCCGGTCTGGACTCCGGACCATGACCGCAGTGATGGTTTCAAGCCTTTCGGATTCAACTGGCTTCTGCATCTCTGAAGCTCCTACATCTTTTCAAGTGGCCATCAAAAGTTAACGCTGCCGACATGAGCCTGTGGTGGCCCCATGTCTCTGCAACCCTCCACCACTGACCCCCACCTTTTTATTACACCGACCAGGGAACACATCAGTGTGTTGCCCAAGGACACTTCAGCAGATGGAGTGTGAGGCCAGGAATCAAACCCAAACCAGAATGTGTTTGCAGTAACTGAATGTTCGTACAGTCGCTAACAGAACGATCAACCGTCTGTCTGCCGCCTCTGAGTGATGCGTGAGGTTCCTGCAGATCACCGAGGTCAATAAAAGGACGCTTTGTAGTGCCATCTCGCCATAAGTCTGGTGACCGCTGAAAGTCTTTGTAAACCACCAGTAGGTGCAGGAGGTTCGTCTGCTTCTGTTTACACACCCTACGGCATCGTCAGTAGTCGACTTGTGATGGCGGTGGCCGTACAAACGGTCCTTTTACTCCACGTTTGTACCAAGTTAAAAGGACCGGGGTTTGTTTGTGTAGGGATCCTGTCCACATCCCTGAAGTGGAATGAGAGTCCCGCACTAACATCTGCTGCTGTGCTGAAAACTCATTTGGTTTCTGGTCTCCAACCAGAGTTGAACATGCAGCGACAGAGCCGGGGTTGTTTCAGCTCCAGCATGTTCCTTTAAAGAAGACCTAAAAGTGGACCTTGTTCTTAAATGTTAATGTGCAGAATGAAAGAAGCAGCGCGGCAGCTACACGCCGCTGTGGAGGACGTTTCTGAATGTTTGGGCTTCTTCTCTAGGTTAGTATGTGTATGAGGGGCTTTGGTTGTCTCTACAGATGTCTTTAAAGTTGTAGGAATGAATATTAAAAATGATCCCCGAAGGGCATTTGGACACATCTTTTTTTGAATAATTTCACCTTCCACTGAGAAGAATTTTGAATCCCTTTGCTCCTCAGGACATTAGTGTCCTCCGAGATGTTTCGTAAAGTCTGACTCATCTCCGAGGATCTGCTGGCAGATGGAGGTCGTCCTGAAGAAGAGACGTCCATGTCCTGCTTCTCTGCAGGTTTGTCCTCCAGTGGAGTCTGAGTCCCAGTACAAACCTCAGCTGTCCCAGTGCAGCGGTCTGCCGGACGGCCCATCATCCGAAAGCGTTTCCATTACGGGTGGCCTGGGCACTGATCCGGTTCTTCAGGCGGCTCGATCGGTCTCTGCTGAAGACGGTGTCCTGGTCGCTGTCCAGCTCCGACTCGGACATCATGAGGCTGGAGTTGTGCTCCGTGCTGCGATGTTTGATGCCTGCACCGGGAGACATGGATGATAAGAGGACTTCAGTGAAGTGAAAATGTCTTCGCTGGTCTGCAGATCTGGACTGCACCAGGACCAGGAGTTGAACGCAGTCCAAGTTAGTACGCCCTTGTAACCACAGTTTCTGGTTTTGTATTAAGTAAAAATATCATCCGTTCACAGTCTTGGTACTGAGTAAATACAACCAAAGATGCTCCATTATTTAACAGAAAAACAATATCCTACATAAAGTACTACGTTGATTCAAGACTCAACGGCCTGCAGATCAACGCAACCCAGTTTCATCCATTCTTTATCTTCTAGAGACAGATGTCCTCACATTTGTCTCTAGAAGACTCTGGTCTACAGCGGAGTTAATGGTCCACTCGACGCTGATTTGTTACGATCAGATGACTTTAAGTTATTTTGTTTTTATATACGGTACACAAAAGAATAAACGACTATCTTCTGCACGACTGTAATTGATCGACTCACTGAATCTGGGTCTGAGCTCCACCCGCTCCTGCTCGTCCATGTTGTCCAGGATGGCGTACTTGGTTTTCCTCCTCACTTTGGGGTCTCTGCTCCTGAACAGCCAGCAGAAGTCATTCACAAACATGGCAGACGGCTGATCTGAGATCAGTCAGTGGTCTGAATCTCACCTCCTGCAGCAGCAGATGAAGGTCCAGCCAGCCGACAGGATGAAGACCACCAGCATGAAGCTGCTTAAGATTACGTACAGGACCCTCCACTCTGTCAGGAAGAGCAGAGGAAGTCACAGACGTGTACCGGGAACCCAGTTGAACCTGATGCTGCAGTCATCACCTGCTCTGTTCAGATTAAACCCGATTCTGCCCATGAACTCTTCAAGGTCTGGATCCAGACCTGCAGGTCCTCTACTGACCACCAGGGTCTGGATCCAGACCTGCAGGTTCTCTTGACCACCAGGGTCTGGATCCAGACCTGCAGGTCCTCTACTGACCACCAGGTTCTGGATCCAACAGTGAGTTAATCTCTATTGACCTCCATGTTCAAATATTCATCTTTACAGCAGAAATAAACATATTTGAAGTTTTGGTCTCTGCAGTTAGATTTTATTTATGGGGGACTTTATGAACCTCTCAGTCTGGTGCTGTCTTTGTCATCTATTTCAGAGCCTCTCTCTATCTTCTGAATTTAAACCATGGATCTAGATCTGGCCAGCTGGTGTCTCAACACAATGGACCAAAGTTTTCTTGATGAGAGGACTGGGCAAAGGAGAACCCGCCTTCGCTGACGGATACACGATACACGACTCCTGGCAGCGGAGCGCCGTGTGTCTGTCCATACTGCTGGACGAGGATGACCAAGACAAAGAGCAAAGAACATTACCACAGTTGCTGTCTCCATCACCAAGGTAACGACGGATCACGTTCTCAGTCCAGAACGGGTCACAGACGCACTGCTTGGTGATTGGATCACACTGACCCCGCCCAGAACAGCTGAGCAGACACACTGCAGAAGAAAAAGAAACACGACTGATTAAATCTGATCATTTACACTTTTACACAAGAAAATCATTTTTAAAAAGTTTCAGCCGTTTCTGAACTGGTCTGAACTCACCCACGGTGTCCACTCTCAGGACTCTGAAGAGCAGGTAGTCCGTCTTCTCTCTGAGCAGCTGGTCCCTCAGCAGACCCACCACCTTGGAGCCAGAGAGGGGCCCCGCGGGGCCGCCAACAGAGAAACGCAGCACCGTGCTGCACGCACACACAGCAGACATTCATTTAAGAACATACAGGATTAGAGGCTCAACGGCCCGTTAACAAGTGCTCCTGGGTCTGTGAGGCCCCCCACTTTTAAAACTCCGGTGGGGAGTTGAAACGATGATGATGATCGGTGGTAATGCATTCATCTCTTACACTTACATTTGACCCTTTGCTGCTCTGATTACTGCACTTTGTGTCGTCAGAACACGTGTGTAAAACCTGGAAGCAAACAAGCCTGGCAATGTTTCCAAAGACCCCAGTAGACCCCTCTAGACCCCAGTAGACCCCTCTAGACCCCAGTAGACCCCTTTAGACCCCAGTAGACCCCTTTAGACCCCAGTAGACCCCTCTAGAACCCAGTAGACTCCTGTAGACCCCAGTAGACCCCTCTAGACCCCAGTAGACCCCTCTAGACCCCAGTAGACCCCTCTAGAACCCAGTAGACTCCTCTAGACCCCAGTAGACCCCTGTAGATCCCAGTAGACCCCTCTAGACCCCAGTAGACCACTCTAGACTCCTGTAGACCCCTCTAGACCCCAGTAGACCACTCTAGACTCCTGTAGACCCCTCTAGACCCCAGTAGACCACTCTAGACTCCCATAGACCCTTCTAGACCCCAGTAGACCACTCTAGACTCCTGTAGACCCCTCTAGACCCCAGTAGATTCCCGTAGACCCCTCTAGACCCCTCTAGGTTTCAAATGTTTACATTTAATCTATTTCATTGAGCAACACCACAAACAAACAGCAATAATAAGTGTGGTGCCGAGGAAATAGGACTTAATAAACTTGTAAAAGTTTAAAATGTGAGACCAGAAATTGTCGCCATAAACAAAAAAAAAAAAACAAAAAACAATCTGAATGTCTGACCTCACTAACTTCCCTTTACTACAGTAGTAGTAAAATACAATTTTTGTAATATTTTACTACCAAAATACTGGTAAATTCTACTGGTCGAACTGGTGAAGTGGCGAACTGGTGAACTGGTGAAGTGGCGAACTCTCTCCTGGTCACCCACGGCGTCCACTCTCAGGATGACGAAGAAAACAAGGACCAATATAATTCTACTGCCAGATTTTACTGGTAATTAGTACTGGCAAATTCTGACATTAAATTTACACTTTGTATATAGAGTGAAGTAAAAGTATATTTACACTATTAAGCTTACAGACTCAAATGTCAGATTTTTCTGAATTTGTAAAGCTGTGGATCGACTCTCTCTAGAAACAGACACTGAGGCTGAAGCAAACGTTCGTGTGTCCATGTTGGAGCCAAGTTAGTCCCAGACCAGAACAAACCTGCTCCACATTCAGCAAACCAGTACACACCTGATATGCGAGCGTCCCTGCAGCCCTCGGACCTGGACATCGCTGTCGAGGACGTGCATCAGAGCGGCGAGCTGTCGGACCACCGTGTCCCTCTGAGCCACGCTCACCTGAGATACCGACACCAGCATCTCCAGCTCCACCTGCTCGCCTCCGCCGGGCTCTGCAGATACAGGAGGCGTTTTGGACCTTCGCAGGACGAATGGACAGCGGTCAGACGTGACGAGACATCTTCGGCCTCACCTGGTTGGACCTCTACAGTCGCCGTGGCGGTGCTGGAGCGGCCCTGGGCGTCAGTCACCCTCAGCTGGAACAGGTAGGTGCCTTCAACCAGGTCGGCCAGGTAGAGCGAGTCCTGAGTCTCTGAGCCGTAGAGCACGACCTGCAGCAGCATTCAGGTGTGTTTTACACAATGCTAACAGGAAAAGACATCAGCAATACTCTTACTGCTGCACAGCAATCTATAACGGATTTAAAAACCATATCTAAACTAATACTGGCAACCCAAAAATAAGGATGCGTGAGTGGGCGGACCCCGGCAGCAGGACTCTGGCCATCTCTAGTCCACAGGTAGCGGACCTCGGTCTGGTCTCCGTCGGTTACGGAGCCCCGGAGGACCAGGGAGTTGTTGGGCAGAGTGAGAGTGTGGCTGCCGCTGGCATGAGCGACTGGAGGAAGACTTCTGGCTGCAGGAGGAAGGACAGACAACAGTGAAAGACACAGGGAAGTGAAAAACCACTGAATGACCCTGTAATTTAGGGGTGGGCAATTCCGGCACTCGGAACTGCTGCCCTGCATGTTTTAGATGTTTTCCTACTTTTACACACCTAATTCAAATTAAAGCTCGTCATCATCTTGTCATCAGGTCTGCACAAGTCTGGTAAACACAGTCGTTTGATGTGTTGAAGCAAAGAAACATCTAAAACGTGCAGGGCGGCGGCCTCGAGGACCGAAGTGCCCACCCCTGCTTTAACTGGCAGCACAGCTCACCCTCCTCCACCCTCACTGTCAGCAAAGCGCTGCCTGTCGCCCCCTCCTGGTCATACACCGTCAGTCTGAAGGTGTAGCGCCCCGCCCGGATACCCTTCACCGTAGCAACAGCCTGGTCAGCACCCTCCAGCTTCACCCCGGGAGGACCGCTGCAGACAAGTCTTAGTCAGTCTGTCTGTGGCGAGTTTCAGTAATCATCATGACCGTCGTTTCTCTGAGCGTCTCACCTGACCACCTCCCAGCGGTAGCGGCTGACGCCTCGGTCATCGGTGCTGCCGCTGCCGTCGAGCAACAAGCTGCTGAGCGGGAGAAACAGCTTCCTGTCCGGACCCACGATGGCCAGCGGACCACGGTTTGACCCTCTAACATCTGTGGAAACTAAAAGAGGGTCAGTTACTGGACAGTTTATTAACCCTGCTACTGCAGGATTATGTTAAGAAAGAGAAACTACAATTACAACCACAAGTCAAAAAATGTCTATATTAAGCTGTGACCTCTGTGTGACAGAGTCTGTGTCACAGAACCTCAAAAACACACCAGCAGGAGGTTCAGACCGCTTTCAACCAGAATCCGGTTCGGGCCACTTCAGTTACAGCACTTGTACCTGCAGGAGCAGCAGGCGGTGCCGTCGAGGTTGGAGGAAGAACGCAGGCGGGCGAGGAGGAGCTGATGGGGTCGGAGGTGACGAACTGGAGCAGAGGTCGAGAGTCGGGGGTGTGGGCCCGAGGTCGTGGCTCAGCGGTGTGGGCCTGAGGTTGTAGCTCGGCGGTGTGGGCCTGAGTTTGGGGCTCGGCGGTGTGGGCGGCGGTGTGGGCGGCAGTGTGGGCGACGGTGTGGGCCCGAGGTCTTGGCTCGGCGATGTGGGCCCGAGGTCTTGGCTCGGCGGTGTGGGCCCGGTGTCGGGGGTCGACTGATGCGGACTGCAGCAGCTGGAGTGTGTCTGTAAGAGGGAGGAGCTGCTGTGAGAACGTTCAGAAGATCAGCTGCTGCTTCTGTCCTCGTTTTTTCTCAGTTTATCTACGAACATCAACAACCAAAGTCGTTCATCTCAGAAAAAAAAAACTGGATTTGTTACAGAACATCCGCAGCTCTGATTGGTTTATAATAACCATCACACTGAGTTTTGCAGAGGGAGGTCCAGTTGTTAGGACAGACCTGATGCCTGGTCGTGGGCATCAACAGGAGTGACTGGGGGTGACGTCTGCTCTACAGGGTTTCTCAGAGACGCCATCTGGGGCTGACCTGCAGGACGATGATGACACGCATGAAACTTCTACTTAACATCTCTGATCTCTCCAGAGGCGCCAAGAGGCTCCACATGCTGCATGTGATGTCAGCTGAAGCCGTCTGTGGAGTTAAAGGTGCTCTCACCTGGTGTCTCGGTAGTTCTGATGATCCCGATGGGTGCAAACAGACCAGGGACAGATGTCCTCATGTGGTCAGAGGCAGGTTTCAGTGATGCAGAAACAGAACCGCTCGCTGCTTCTGTCTGTAAAACAAAAAACAGGTTGTGTCCATGACGATCCGACACCCATGTGACTCGGGTGCCTGGGAATTTAACCAAAACATGTCAGATGTTTTATTCATCACTGAAGCAACTCAAAACTGACATATTTTAATCTACTGAACATTGACTTGCGAAAATCAGACAGTTTTTGAATTGTTATTTAACAGAATCATTCAGTCCAGTGCCAAGTGTAACTATCAGGGAGACGTGTCCTCCTGTACACAGGTGTTCTGGTCCTCTGGACAAACATCTCCAGATGTCTCAGGATTGAAGGTTTCTCCTCCAGACTGGATGTTCCAGATGTTTCCACAGATGTTCAACAGAATGTAGATCAGGACTCAGAAGGACACTTCAGAATAGTCTCAGAAAGGTCTGAGTTAAGTTCAGGATTGAATCACTACATAAGTAATAAATGTTGACTGAGCCAGACTCCAGGGAGCAGGACAAAGATGGCACAAGTAGAAATGTTTAGTAGGAGTTCTTCAGATTTCTCTGACAGTTCTGGTTCTGGTCCCAGATCCCAGCGTGAACTCACAGCTGAACATTTTACTGAATTACAGTGACTTTTAGGTCACCAGACTTTAAAACCTTTGAATCCTTCACTCACCGTCATCTCTGCGGCAGCAGGATCAGTTGGTCTCCTTGTTCGGTTCTCGTCTCCCCAGCTTGTGGTCCCCTCAGATGGTCTAATCTGGACCTCACTGCTCCATGTTGGGTCTCTCTCTGGAGCCAGCTCTGCCTCTGATTGGTTGAACGTTTCTCTGAGTGAATAGGTGTCCATCTCTGTGCCGATCCCGCCCCTGTCTTCCTGACTCCCCTCTGAGTACTCCAAATCCAGCATACCAGGGTCGGAGAAGCTGTGCTGGGGCTCTTCAAAAAGTGCGAGGTCCTTCAGCGCCTCCAGGTCCTCGCTGGGCTTAGAGGGCTGAGTGAGAGGTGTCCAACGGCCCCCAAGCTGCTCTCCTCTCACCAGAGACTGCAGCACCAGGGTCTGTGGGGACGCCCTCCGCAGGAAGGCCAGGACAGAGTCGGTCCCCGGCCTCTCCTGGGGCCGGCAGTTCTCCCTCCGCTGGCAGCTCAGGACATAGCAGCGGCCCTTGAAGAGCCAGGCCAGGTCGTAGCCAGGCAGGTCGCAGCACGCCGCCATGCACTGAGGCAGGGACGCCACGCCAGGAACCCGCATGATCCCGCTGCTGTCCACCGCTGGTGATACTACCGCCTCTGAAAACGTCGCCCCCTGCCAGCACTGAGACGCCACTACAGCTGAAACAGAAACATTTCCTTTTAGTCAAACTGAGGAACAACATTAAAGCTGCTAGATGTACAACAACTAAAAATTGGGACATTGTGTAAAAATGCAAATAAAAACAGAATTATTTTAAAATTTCATAAACCTTGATTTTTGTCAAAGAAGAGCATAAAACGATACATCAAGGATTGAATGAGATGTTTCAATAAACAAGAGAACACAGTGATTCAGCAACAGTGTCTTCAGTAAAAGGTTTCTTCAGACCAATACAGGAGATCCTTCAAACCGCCGCAGGAGATCCCTCCTGGTCACAGCAATACTATACAATGACTCTTTGAAGAGAATGAAACTTGGAGGAACTCAGGCCAGATCTCATCCACCCCTGAAGGCCTGTCACCATGGAGCTTTTTAACTTACTCCAGCCCTACTAATGGGTGAGCAAATCCCAAAGTCCATTAACTCAGATTCCTCAATGGAGGACGTGTTGGTGGGATTGAGAAGATTATCAAAGTATTCCTGACATCCTCAGTCGACGTTAAGAACACTCCTCCCTCAGTATACACAGTGTTGGTGAAGCACTGCTTTCCCCACCTCAGCTACCCGACAATTTGCCAGAACCTTCTCTGGGCGGGTCAGCCGGTTGGTGACGTCTCTCATAAGTAAAAAGATGGTCAGAGGTTCATCAATCACGAGGGTACTTAGTGCAGCTGATTTTTATTTTTGCTTCACTTTTGTTAAACAAATTATGGGATAATCAAAATATGTTATATGTTATTGTTCATCTGGAGTTGCATTTGTCAAATACAAAAGACCCACAATGTTAAAATGTTTTTATTATATTTGTATGGGGAAAACGGCAGCTAAGTCACTAACGTAATGTTTTTAAATGAATTACAAGGTGTTGCACAGTTCTGAATGTTTTTACCTTCCAGGCCGTGAAGCAGCAGCAGGACTGTTTCACCCCACATGGTCACTCTGAATCTGCAGCTGAAATAAACACCACAACGTCAGAAACACTGACTGGGAAAGAGATCCAAACAAGCAGACACCAATCAATTCAAGTGATTACAAAACCTAACTACAGCTTTTTTACCTGTCACTTAAAGCTGTTTACAAACAGGAGGGTAGAAAGGTCAGCCTCCATATACTGTGGTTTTGTGGAGAAATAAAACTACTTTACAGAACCAGATTTTACAAGTAGTTTCTCTTAAAATCTAGTGAGATTATGAAGTCAGAAATTAATAAATTATGAATTACTTAAAGTCAGAATTTCTGAATTTCCTCTTGCAAATTTAAAAAGTCAGTCGCCCTTCCCACCTCTACGCCCCCTGGAATTCTCCCCCTGACCAGCATGATATTTATGTTGTCTTCAAATGGCTCCAAAATGCCATCTGTGTTTATTTTACAAGCTTAAATTGAATTTGGATGCAAGACCTTTTCATGAACAGTTTATTTCATCACCAGGGCAACTCCTACAGGATTTGAATTCCTCCATCATATTATAGTGTTACAAAATAGGGGGTTCAAAACATAATCTTGCATAGACCTCCAAAAATCCTAGATACACCCATGGTTTTTACTCTTAACACATTTGAAAATGACCCCGACACACGTGCAGCAACGAGGAAGCAAAAGCGGGATCAGCACCACGTCGAGCCGGACAGCGCCACCCGGATTCCGCCCAGCAGCGTAGCCCGCTGCGCCACACGTCAAACGTACAATCATCCACCTAACCCCCTAAAGTTCTTACAGAACATTGTATGATGATGTTAGAACCTATGTTTAACACGCTTTAATACGGCATATGTCGAGGCTGGTAAACATGGGACCCTCTGTGTTAACAGACGGGATCTTTGTGCTGCTCACCGTAATTCTTGCTGATAAAAATCTGCTCAGACAGAAGATTTTAGATTTCATTTAAATCAAATGGATAGACAGAAACCATATTATACATTACCAAATATACAATACCGAATCAAGGCAGGCACGAGGGGAAACGCCATTAATGCGTCCTTGCATCTCTTCACACAATGTGGGTAAAGGTTGTCGTTTGTAAACAGAGTCTGGCTGATTTGACGCACTTACTCACGCACTTACTAATCTAAAATAACGTTTATCATCAAAACAACGTTTAACCATCCTGTACTACACCTGCACCTGAGAGTCCAATTCAACCCACCTGGCCGTCGTCGTCGTCCCTCAGTTTCTCAGGTCTCAGTTCTCCCAGGTCCGGACGACCCTGCTTACTGGTTTTCTTGAGGGGTCCCAGTTGACAACACATGTAGCACACTGGAGTCGCTGGACGTGGTTTAATTAGGAACGATGCGCGTTTATTTAGAGAACAAAAATAAAAACGAGTTACGTCTAGTTAGGGGAATTAAGTCTTAACATCCACTGCTGACTTTCAAAATAAAACGTAAACGTTAAGTTGTTGGATCATCAAAATAAAGCGTCACTTAGTTGATGTATGAAAACCGAATACGCCGAATACGCCCTCCTTACCTTATACCTTACCTTATATATTCAATTCAATTTTATTTATATAGCGTCTATTACAACACAAGTTGTCTCTAGGCGCTTTCCAGAGACCCGGAACATGACCCCCGAGCAATTATTACATAAACAGCGGCAGGTAAAAACTCCCCTAGTGGAAGAAAAACCGTAAGCCAAACAGTGGCAAGGAAAAACTCCCCTTTAAGAGGGAAGAAACCTTGAGCAGGACCTGGCTCATGAGGGGGGA
Organism: Xenentodon cancila; assembly: GCA_014839995.1. Lineage (NCBI taxonomy): Eukaryota > Metazoa > Chordata > Actinopteri > Beloniformes > Belonidae > Xenentodon > Xenentodon cancila. Next base: position 6,468,282 of record CM026211.1, on the reverse strand, counting down.
CCCTCCTGCCGAAGGCCAGCCGGGTAGAGCAAGAAATAAGAAAGAATAGAGACATAGAGACACCGTCAAAGGTACAAGATAGGATACATTAGTAACTGTCCTTGGTAGTCCAATTAGACTTCTGTGAATATGGGTGATATATGGATAGACGGTGATACAAGGGGATGAGGACTGCAGGTCGGGGTGTCAGCAAACATCCAACAGACATCCACACAGACAGGTGAAGGCAGACACTGGGATGGTCAGAGGCGGAACTGCAGGTCAGCAAGCAGCTCCTGAGGCTCTGGTCCGCAGGACATGCAAAGAAGAGGAAAAGAAGGGCCAGACAAGCACAAAAAACTACCAGAACAATGGACCACAATTAAGTTTATGGGATATTGTTAATAAATGAGGGTTGAGGTGAAGAAGAGACAGAGAAGGCAAAGAGAAACAGAGAAGGTGAAAGGCACCACTCAGTGGATCATGTTGGTGCCCCCCTGCAGCATAGGCCTATAACAGCATATCTACACCGAAGCTATGTTTAAAATAAGCTGCTCTAATCTGGTCCTGTAGCTGCAGCTTTGACTACTGGCCCTGACACATTAAGGTACTAAATGTACACTAACTATATGCTTTATTAAACAGAAATGTTTTAAGTTTAGTTTTAAAGGTGGAGGTGGTATCAGCCTCCTTAACCCAAACTGGAAGTTGGTTCCAGAGTGATGGTGCCTGATAACAGAAAGCCCGTCCTCCAAATCTACATTTGGATACTCTAGGAACTACGAGTAAACCTGCACTCTGAGAACGGAGAGCTCTATTAGGAACGTACGGTACTATCAGGTCTTGCAAATATCGCGGCGCTAGGCCATTTTGGACTTTATATGCAAGTAATAAAATTTTGAATTGGATTCTAAATTTTACAGGGAGCCAATGGAGGGAAGCTAAAACTGGAGAGACGTGGTCTCTCTTGTTGATTCCTGTCAGCACTCACGCTGCTGCATTTTGGATCAGCTGGAGGCTGTTCAGAGAATTACTTGGACATCCAGCCAACAACACGTTACAGTAATCTAGTCTAGAAGATACGAACGCATGAATTAGTTTTTCGGCATCACTCTGCGAGAGGATGCTCCTAATCTTTGCGATATTACGGAGGTGGAAAAACGCAGTTTTACAAACCTGATTAATATGCTGTTTAAATGACAAATCCTGATCGAATATAACGCCAAGGTTTCGCACAGTTTTACTGGAGGCCATCGCAAGACCATCTAATCCCTTCCTGAGGTGTTTGGGACCACAAACAACAACTTCTGTTTTATCAGAATTTAGTAGCAAAAAATTTCTGGACATCCAGTCCTTGATGTCCTTAGTACACATCTGAAGTTTGTCTAATGGTTCTGTTTCATCTGGCTTCATAGACAGATACAGCTGCGTATCATCAGCATAACAATGAAAATTAATGCCGTGGTTCCGGATAATACTTCCCAAGGGCTGCATGTATAAACTGATCAGGATTGGCCCTAGCACTGAACCCTGCGGGACACCATAGCAGACCCTCGTCTGTACGGAAGAAACCTCATGAACATGAACAAACTGGAATCTATCAGACAGATATGATTTAAACCAATCTAGAGCTGTCCCTTTAATCCCAACAACATACTCTAGCCTCTGCAGTAAAATGCTGTGATCTATAGTATCAAAAGCAGCGCTGAGGTCCAGCAGAACCAGTATGGACACTAACCCATTATCTGAGGCCATAAGAAGGTCATTCGAGACTCGAACCAGTGCTGTTTCTGTGCTATGATGCATTCTGAACCCTGAATGAAAAATTTCAAATAGATCATTTCTATACAAATGCTCACACAGCTGGCTTGCAACTACCCTTTCCAGAATTTTAGAGATAAATGGAAGGTTGGAAATTGGTCTATAGTTAGCTAAAATGTCTGGGTCAAGAGAGGGTTTTTTAAGTAATGGTTTGATTACTGCGACTTTAAAAGCCTGTGGTACATATCCTAAGACTAGGGACAAGTTGATCTGTTTCAGTATTGTCGGTCCAATCAGAGAGAAAACATTTTTGAGTAGTCGAGTAGGGATTGGGTCTAACAGACACGTGGATGATTTAGATCCATTGACGACTGAGGTCAGCTCAGAGAGGTCAACAGGAACAAAACAGTCTAGAGTCAGGTCAGAGCATAAGGGAGTCGCCGAAGTTGAAGAAATGCCCACAGCCACTGCCGGGAGGGCCTGGCCGATTTCCTCTCTAATTCTGACAATTTTAATGCTAAAGAAGCTCATAAAGTCTTCACTACTGAGAGCTGCAGGGATGCACGGCTCAACAGAGTTGTGGCTCTTTGTCAGCCTGGCTACAGTGCTGAACAGAAAACGTGGGTTATTTTTATTATCCTCTATTAACACTGAATAATAGGCTGTTCTAGCTTTGCGAAGCGCTTTTTTATACACTATTAGACTATCTTTCCATGCATAATAAATATCTACAGACCTACTAGAGTACCACTTTCTTTCCATTTACGCACTTTCTGTTTTAACATACGAATATGTAAGTTAAACCAGGGAGTTAAGCTCCTATGGTTAGAGACCCTCTTTCTCAAAGGAGCAACAACATCTAAAGCTGTATGCAACACATCTGCAGTGCTACCAACAAGGAAATCAACGTCTGCAGAGGTAGAACCGAGGTCACAGCCCTCAACTGCTTCACTATGTTCCTCTGTAAGAAGATGAAGAGCAACGGCCTCCCTAAATTTAGTGATAGCTTTATCGGATAGACACCTGCTAAAGTAATTCCTCCTATTATGCGTAACGTTGACAATGTTGAATTCAAACGTTATTAAATAGTGGTCGGATAGGAGGGAGTTTACATGTGACACTAACAGATTATCAAGTTCTACACCGTAGACGAGGACCAGATCAAGAGTATGATTAAGACAATGCGTTGGTTCGTTAACTTTTTGTAAAATCCCCATCGATTCTAGAAGAGAATCAAAAGCCAACTTAAGACTGTCGTTGTCAACATCCATATGAATGTTAAAGTCGCCCATTATGATGACTTTATCTGTACTGATCAATAAACTAGATAAGAAATCTGAGAACTCAGACAGAAACTCCAGATAAGCTCCAGCAGGAGGCCGGTAAACTACAACCAACAAGACTGGCTTCTCTGATTTCCAGCTCGGCAGTTTTAAGCTAAGCGTGAGGCTTTCAAATGTATTATAATCGCATTTAGGTTTGGATTTTATTGTAAGACTGGAGTCGTAGATCGCCGCTACTCCTCCACCTCGACCTGTGATTCGAGGAATATGATAATTAACGTAACTGGACGGCGTCGATTCATTTAAACTAACAAACTCTTCCTCTTGGAGCCACGTTTCTGTTAGGCAGAAAATGTCACTCCGGGTCTCAGTAATTAGATCGTTTACTAATAGAGACTTGGAGCTTAAAGATCGTATATTTAGTAATCCGCATCTAATTGTTTGGTCTTTAGTTCGCACTAAATGCGTATTTGTTTTTATTTTTACAAGGTTATTTTGGTTAACGCCTCTATTACGTCGCGCTTGGTGAAGATTTGGAGGACGGGGAATCGATACTAAATCTATTTTACTTGGCACCTCGTTAGAATCTCCAATTACATCATTTACTTCTACCTTTTTATTGGCAGGCGATAGTCCTCGAGAAGCAGCAGAGAAGCGTGTAAGACTGCAGCTCTGCACCCCGGCCTGGACCCTGGATTGTCAGGGGGAGGATCTAATAATATCAGCCAGATTTCTAGAGATAAGAGCTGCACCATCCCGGGTGGGATGAATGCCGTCTCTTCTAAGCAGACCAGGCTTTCCCCAAAACGTCTTCCAATTGTCAATAAAGGCCACGTCGTTTTCTGAACACCACCGAGACAACCAGCGACGGAGCGACAACATGCGGCTAAACATGTCATCACCGGTCAGATTGGGGAGGGGACCAGAGAAAACTACGGAGTCCGACATGGTTTTATATATATATATACCTCTGTAATATTGCATTAAAAGCATCTTCTCTTTGCTGAAGAAAAATTCATGCATTTCTATCTTCTAGACTAGATTGCTCAAATGTATTATACATGCATTACTAAAGTAATTTTCTGAATATCCTCTACTTGATCCAAAAGGCAGCAGCACGAATGGTGACAGGAATCAGGGCCCACGTCTCTCCTGTGTTCGCTTCCCTCTATTGGCTCCCCGTAAAACTTAGAATCCAATTCAAAATTTTATTACTTGCATCTAAAGTCCAAAATGGCCTAGAACCATAATATTTGCAAGACCTGATAGAACCTTATGTTCCTAATAGAGTTCTCTGTTCTCGGAGTGCAGGTGTACTCGTAGTTTCTAGAAGATCCAAATGTAGATCTGGAGGACTTGTCGTGGAAAAAATCGTCGGTGGAAGAAAGAATAAAAGTCTACTGTCTTCGTACGCTCGTTTATTTGAATCAACCGGAATAAACAGAGCGGAGGTTCTGCAGAATCCTCTCGCTCACTGAAGGGAGGCGTCTTTTATACAGAAACATGAATAAAAAGACATATACATTAAAGAAGGCGTTCGCGCTTTACAGTGTGGGCGCGCTCACTTCATGACAAAAGGGGGGGTTTGGCTGGGGAACGGGTGCGCGCTCATTTCATGACGGGGTGATTGCTCCGCGTCTGGAGTGCGCACAGTTCATAACAATAGGCTTTTGTTCCGTGTCCGGAGCGCACTCATTCATAACAAAAAGACTTTGCTTCGTGTCCGGAGCGCGCACAAAAGGGATGTTCCACGTCTGGGCGTACCTGTTTACGTGACAAAGAGATATGCATTTGCAATAGACGTGTTTTCTGGCCGGCAGTTCTTGTGGCGACGTTCTTTTGTTCACGTCGCCAATAGTACGGGGAAGGTGTCACTTATCAGGCTGGAGTCGGGATGTGAAGTGGTGTGTGGGAAGGGGGGGAGCGTCTGCAAGCTGCATTCAGGGAATTATAAAGAAAGTAAGGAGTGTAATATAATATTTCCACCACACTTCCCTTCTCTTGATCCTATATGGATCACCATGATTGGTAAACAATACTCGAAGAATCGGGACGACGAAGAGGATGGCTATGAGGATGAGGCAGCTGGTGGAGTTTCCTAGAGACCATTTCGGGTCCCATTTGGGGGGTCAGGGGTGTGGTTGATCCATGTCAGGGGCTAGCGGTGGAACTTGGCACGTTACTGTTGCAGTGGGACACTGTTTCATTCCGCACTGATCTTGCTAGTGAGCGACGACCTTACGGAGGTGTGGTTTGGGTCTGGTTGGCTGGAGTCAAGGGCGGCTGGTCAGGAGGAGGAGTGATTCTTCTTGCAGTGTGAGGCATGAATCGAGGTGGCTCTGTCAGCAACCTTGACAGCAGTTTGTGTGGTCAGGAGGATCTGGAACGGGCCAACCCAGCGCTGATGGTTTCACTTCTGTCTTCTGAAGCTTCAGCACAAAGTCACTAGGGACTAGGGTGTGGAATTGTCCTTCAGCAGGGCTCGGGAGGGCAGCAGCAATCTGAGAACGAATGTTTGAGGGCTTTTGAAAGGTTAGCACAGTAAGTTAGCATGTTGGCTTTACACAGGGCTGTGTCGGAAGGAGGAGCTGTGGGGGGGTTTCAAGCCTACATTAGGAGGAGCTGCAAACAGGATTTCATTGTAGCTGCGTCAGCACGTGTGTTACCTACAGAAACAGGGGCAGGGGAGTTAGTGTGAGCAGAACATTTGCAGACAGCCATTCGTTCTGGGAGAAGGATGGAGTCCAGTAGATCTGCAACCAAAGAGTGGGTTAAAATTGCTTTTCATCAGATTTGAGGAATCTGTTGTGTTTCCAGAGCTGGCCATATTCGTGAACGATGCCAGAGCCATATCTGGAATCCGTCCAGATGGTGGCTGATTTGTTTGCGGCGAGAATGCAGGCACGTGTTAAAGCAACGAGTTCAGAGACCTGTGCAGAGTAATGGCAAGGCAGAGGTGCGGCCTCTACAATGTCATGGTCTGAACAGACAGCAGCATAACCGGTACGGCAGTTACCGGTGGCGGGGTCACGAGAGGCAGAGCCATCGGCGTATAGGATTAAGTCAGGGTTGTCAAGGGGGAGATCAGATAGGTCAGGTCGGGGAGTGCAGGAGAGAGAAAGTTCAGTCACACAGTCATGAGGCTCTCCATACTATCAGGGACTCACAGTCTTGATGAGGTCTACATCATTTTTGTGAGTGGTTCAGGCAGAAGGCGGTATTGAATTCAACTCAGGTGTGGAGTCAGGGGAGTTGAGAAGTAAAAGGGGAACAGGACCTAGAGGAGAAGCTTTCAAACCACAAACAGATTTTTGACATGTCAGTTGATGGGAACAGGTGGTTTTGAAAGCGGTGTGGAAGAAGAAAAAGAACATCAATGGATTTGGGGTGAGGGTCCAATCGGTTGTTCAGTTGCAGGATCGAGTCCAGTGTCCCAAATCCTTCCATTGGTCAGTTTTAGACTTAGCTAGGGAGATGTGAGGATCACTGTCAGGTACCTTAAAAAATGTGGTTAGTAGGGGGGGTAAGAGAGACAGAAAGAGCGCTGCGCGTTGCAGACCAGTAAAGGCTGCATGTTTGCAAAACATCAGTTAGATTCGAGAAGGACTGCTGTTCAAACTCGGAGTCAGGTTCTGATGTTATCCAAACGGTACAAAGAACATTTTGTGGTCTCATGAAAACAACAGTTCGTGGAACTCTAGCTTTTGCCATGGTAATTAGGGGCTGGGATTCGTCTACAGAAATCCACCATTGATGTACAAGGGTGGGAGGAGAAGCCATGATCTTCTTCGTCATTGTGTAGGAACAGGTGGTAGGAGAAATTACCTTCATGCCTTCAGGGGAGGACCGGAGCCCGAGGCCTAAAGATAGCATGAGGTCACGGCCCAGCAGATTAAAAGGGCAGCACTGTGATAACAGGAAAGACTGTTTTAATGGGGGGAGATTATCAACAGAGCAAGATAGAGGGACTGTAAAGTGTTCTTTTATTTCTGTGCCACTAGCACCCAAAGAGTAAAGAAATTTACCACTAAGTTTAGTACCAGGCAAATCAGCTGATTTAACCACTGAAAAAGTTGCACCAGAGTTCACAATAAAAACAATATTTTTTACCACCAACTGTCATTTTAAACAGAGGAAGATTTAAAATGTTTTCTTCAGTTGGGCAGTGAAATAATGTGTATATGTATGTGTGTGTGTGTGTGTGTGTGTGAGATCGCGATCTTATCTGTTTGTTGGGGGGGTTCCTCCTCCGACGTGCCCACCGGATCTACACCCCGCTTCGCCTTTCAGTCCGAATAATGGGTTCTAGAGTGTTGTCTTCTTTGGCTTCTATAGTTTTCTCTTTTTTTTTTTTTTTTTTTTTTTTTTTTTTTTTTTTTTTTGTACATCAGTCTTAATGAGCAGGTGTTGGCCCAGTGTTCTTTTTTCCCACAGTTAAAGCAAGTGTCACCTGAGCGGTTGGGTGGGTTTTGGGGGTTGATGGGTGCAGGAGAAGGAAATCCGGCAGGAGAGTCAGCGGATGCTGTAGGAGCGTGGAGCAGGCGCAGCTGGGCTCGGTGGATTATGTCATCTTTCTCCTTTTTGTCGGTCGTTTCCTGGTCTTTAAGTCTTTTTTGCTGATGGTCAGCGTGTCTCAGGATGTCATCTAGACGCATGGAAGCTTTCTGCCACCCGATGCAGGAGTCTTTTGTCATGGTACTCAGGGGACTCAGGAGTCCATTCAGGAAGCTCTGTTTGAGGTGACTCTCATAGGGGGTCATAATGGGGCCGGGGTAGGGATCAGGCTTAGTCATTCCACTGTAATCATCGTGGATTGACTGGAGACGAAGAAGGTAGTTGTCCACCTCCTCTCCCTCTTTTTGGGTGCACGCTGTGATCTTTGACAGGTCACACGCGATTGGGAAGCTATCTCGGAGGGCTTGGAGGAAGTTAGTGACCCAATTTCTGTAGTTAATGTCGTCTGCGATGTCACCGTCTCGTAGGTTGGCTGTGGGCCAGTTTGGAGTTGCAGGTTGACGGTGATGGAGGAATTGTGGCTTCAGCAGGGCAAACTGAGCTGGGGTGAGAAGGTTGAGGAGAACTCTGGACATTTCAGAGGATGTGGGGACATAGTCTCTGATGAAGTCTTTAAACGCATTGGCAAGGGCTTGTCCGCCCTTTTCTGGCTTTGGTAGGTGTTTAGAGGCCACGATGATGTCATCCACAGTCCAGGGACGGTAAACATAGGCGGGTAGCCCTTGTGGTCCAGCAACCTGAACCATGGGGGCGGTGAACACCTTCTTTGTGTCTGAGCGTAGGTGCATTGGTGAAGGGGGGGAGGATTGAGAGTTTTTGAAAAGAATGTCAGAGTTATTTGGTTGGATATCGGGGATGAGGGATGAGTGTCCAGTAGGTGATGACAGAGAGAGGGTGGGAGGTCTCAGGGACGTGTGGGTTTGGTCTGCAGTAGGAGTAGAGGAGGAGGAGCCGTTTGCCGACGAATCAGGGGCTAGGCCACGTCTGGTCGTTCCCGATTGGTCTGCTGGTGTAGAGGGTGGTGGTTGGTAAGGCGGAGGGGTGGAGTCCAGTGAGGCGTCGATCGAGGATCCCCACAGGCCCTGCATAGATGGATACAGAGAACTACAAGCAGTGTTATCATTCTTTGCATCACTTTCATTAAGTTCGTCCTTCTTTTCCTTCTTTTTTTTTTTTACATGCTTCTTGGCGTTCACGCTTATCACACTCAGTTTCCCACAATTTCAAGCATTCATCCATTCTTAGCATTCGTTGGACATCGTGTGATTTCACTTTTTTGTTAGTGCTTAGTTGCCGGTTTCTATCCTCAGTTAACTTTTCACGCAATTGTTTTAATTGAATTGCACTCAGAGATCCCCCTTCAGGGAAACCGAAATTATCACTCCAATAGTAGACAAATTCACATGAATCTTTCCCGTATTTGTCTTTCATGAATATAATTAAATTCGAATTTGTTTTGTTCTTGTTTTTTTTGTTTTTGTTAATTTGGTTAATTTTCTGGTTGCTGTGCCTTATTGTGAACATGTTACCCATGCTTCTTTAACCTGATCTTGTGACGTCACCTCACAGGACTACATGCACATTAAGCTCACGGGACTAAAAGTCCGATCTTGTCTTAGCTAAAGGCTCACAATATACTATTATGTGCGCGTTTACAACCCGTTCTTGCTAAGGCTCACGGGACTTTTCAAAAAATTGGTCTTGCCTCAGCGCCGACTCACAACTCTGGATGCAGCTAGAATAACTTGGTTTTGGCCTCCTGGAAGTTATGGTACGTTATGTCCCGAGTATCCAGGATATGAGAGAAAAGAAAACAAAAAACAATAAAAATAATCTTTTCTCTTCGACACCAAAACCTTGTTATCTGAACATACAGAGTTCGATCGGATCTAAATCAATGTTTGAGCTAGTTTTTGCTCACCAGTTCACTGATTCAATCCGATCTCATTCTGATGCGCGCAAATATCCGATCTTGCTTAAGTGCTATGATCGCATTTTTCAGCAATCTCTTTCAGAACATCAACCAGAAAATTAATGAAGACAGTTGACTATAAAATTATAAAAAAAATCTTCGTTTCATTTAGGTTTTAGAATTTGGTATAAATTTATCTTATTCTATGGACTCCAATCTGAGCCTTTTAGTCTTTCGGATAGAAAAGGAAAAAATACTTCTCACCGTTTACT